>CM019151.1:16045755-16165602 GCA_009733165.1 Naja naja | reverse complement strand
ATCTGACTACTTGATCCTTGCAGAATACAGTTTTATTTCATTAAAGTTAGAAGGTTCTTTATTAACCTGACATACAATGCTTGCTTGAAATCTGTCAGGTGGACGTCTCTCCTTAGTTGACCTCCTAGGCAACTCAGTACATGTTGGCATGTCCTCTTCCTTTACCTCCCCTATCAAATCCTCGTCTTCTATAGTCATAGAGGGTTCTTCTATTAATGATTCCTCCATTGAGGATTCCTCCACTATTGTATCATCAACATTCTTATCATCAGGATTCCTGGTAAACAATGGAGTCTCAACAACAACTATCCTGTACCTTATTATATTCCTGTTCAAGCTTTCTCCAGCCAACATGCTCCAGAAATTTAGCACTTGCACTACAATATACATTAGTAGTACCTGGCTCCCAAAATCTAAATGATCTATGATTAGCTTCATAACCTACAAAATATAATTGTCTCGCTCTATGTTGTCCCTTTCACCTTACTTGCGTGGGAATATGAACCCATGCTAGGGTTCCAAATGTATGTAAATAATGGAGATCTGGCTTTTTTTCATGCCAACGAGTAAATGGTAATTCACCAGTCATTGAATTCATTACATTATTCAAAACATGGTTAATACACATTATTGCTTCACCCCAAAGTTTCTCTGATAAACCAGAATCCGAAATCATAGTCCTAGCCATAGCCTGTAATGTTTGTCCTCTACTTTCAATATATGAGTTATGTTGTGGTCTATAAGCAGCAGAACGCTTATGTTCAATGCCAGCTTTCTGCAACATGGCTTCAATTTTTTTTTATTGGTAAATTCAGTACCATTATCTATAACTAAGGTAATAATTTTCTTTTTCTTTTTCCTTTCAGCAAATTTTAGCCAGTTTACAAAATGCTGGTATGTTTCTGTCTTCGTTTTCATTAAATAACAGAAACCATATCTGGAATAATGATCAATTATACTTAATATGTAACAGGCTCCACCTAAACTAGGTTTTTAGGTCCAATAATATCAGCAAAAACAACCTCTAATGGTTCACTGGTTTTGAATCCATTTACACTATTTGCAGGAGTTACCTTGCTTTTTTCTTGATTGTAAACATTGCAATTTAAATACTTTGTACAAGGTTTTAATTCTATATCATTAGATAACTCAACAGTTTTCTTTAGCATTTTGAAATTTATATGTCCCATACATCTATGGAGCAGATGAATACATTCATCATGAGGCTTTTTATTCTCATAAACTGAGTTAGCATTAATTAATGGACTATCATGTATAATAAACAAACCATTATCTAACCTTGCAGTAACACTTTTACCCTGTTTTTCAAGTAAACATTTTTCTCCCTGAAAGGTTACAACAAATCCTGCTTTTACCATTGCTCTTACAGATAGCAAGTTAAATATCATTGAAGGTACATATAACATCGGTAAACGTTCATTAATACATGAACAATATGCAGTACCTTCTCCAGATGCTATCAGTTTCCATCCATTAGCTAATGATATATGCTGTTTACTCTTTGTCATGTTAACAAACCTCTCTTTACTGTTAGTTATACACTGCGATGCTCCACTGTCAACTACCCATATATCATGGTTTACAGTTGTAGTTGTACTTGATATGGCTAAACTAACATCTTTATAAGCTCTCTGTATGTTATTAGCATTCTGTTTCTTACCCTTTTTACAGTATCTAGCTATATGACCTTTAGTCCCACAAGAAAAAACATTTCCTAACAATATAGGCAGTTGAAGACAGTTTTTCTTCCTGTGGTTGTTTTTCTCTCAGTTGATTTCTATCATACCTTCTTCTTGACTCTTCTAACAGTCCTCCAGTTATGCCAGTCAATGTAAGTTCATCTCTGTTTAAAACTTCCAGTGAAGACACATAATCATCATAAATTTCATCCAAAGAAGAAAGAATGATGTAAACTTGATGCAACTCTGAGAAAATCAGCTTCTTTTCTTGTAGCTCTTGTAAAGTTCTTTTCATAAACTCCAAATGAGCTAACATATTGCCACCTTTTATAAGACGGGCTCTAAACAGTTTATGTGTAAGGTGTATGTGTGCACCCACACTATCTCGAATATAAATCCTCTTCAAAATGTCCCAACATCTAGCAGCAGATTCTTCACCACAAATGTGGACTAGCTGCGGATCACTCAGTGTCAGTCCAATTATACTAAGAGCCTTTTCATTATCCCGGTTAAAGTCAGCTATTTTCTTTTTATTTTCATCATTCAATGGGTCCCAAGTTGTTATATCCGGTGGATTATTAACTACAGTCCATAATCCTTCTTTATGCAGAAGTAGGCTGCACTTCATAGACCAGGAAACATAGTTTGTTCCATCCAACTGGGTTATCAGGGATATACTGGTTGACTGTTCTTGTGCCATTTTTAGTTTAACAATACACCTCAATCAGCTGTCTGAATATAAAACTGTATATTCACACTGATTCTCAATATCTCTCTGGGCCCATAACCAATGTTATGATATGTGCATATCCTTGTTACTCAAGGGTTCTGTACATATCATAAAATAGATTCAAAGTTAAAACATATTTTCCTGCACCCCACCCTATAACTAATTTTATTGATAATATAGAGGCTCCACTCTGGATTACTGCTACTGCAGTTTGGATGCAGGGAAATATGTTTTAACTTTGAATGATCAATGTGATCTAGATTATACTTTCTGTGCATTGATTTGCTTTGCCCAAAAAATGATTCATCCAAGCAGTGGCTCACTTAAATGCAATATAAAAGGCAGTTTAGTGGGATTTCAATCAAGAACATAGGAAAAGAGCAAAGAGTTAGATTTTGCCTTCCTTGTAGATTAAAGTCTTGCTCTAGATTGGTTACATAAAAAAGAAAATATAGCTGTTGATTGACCCATCTTTTAAAGTAATGTGTCATTGACTTGCATTAGATTAAAATATTCCTTTAGCTGTATTTGTAAACATGATCGTACCTATAAAGAAGAACTCACTTTTCATATATTTTAAAGATTTTTTTTGCAGTACATTTATTTGCAAATGTATGTCCCACTCTATTATAGTGACATTCAAATAGAAAAGGAAATATCTCTTCCAGACCTTTCCCTGTATATAATACTGTACAATTGATGTTGTTTAAATGGCTTACAGGATTCGGTAGAAAAATAAATGTATTACCAAATAATGAAAGAGTATGTCCTCACATTTAGCAGTGCAGATTTCCGCTAACCATGTGGGCTATACTTTAAGCTGTTTGTCCATCTGGTGGGTTAAAGAAATAATGTCAGATTTTACTTTTACAGGAACTAAATACTTTTTACCCATATAGACCAAGGTTTTACTTTGGCCCTATCACAGAGCAAGACCCAGTGTAGAATAAAGTGTATTTTTCTCTCTCTCATTTTCTGTTAAGAAAGGAACAGGGTTTTGTTTTTTCTGTATAAAAAATAATAAGAAATGTGCTTATAAACTGAGGAAAAAGGGGTATTTAGAAACTTTGAAGATTTGTAGATAGGGACAAGATGAAATGGAAAATGTTTACAAACTGAAGGGACAAAATCTTGATGATTTTTACTAGTTTTAAGGAATAAAAACCCTTTGTAAAGGCTCACATATCACAAAAAGTGTCTGGTACTATTACTGTATGTCACTTCATAAGATCCACAGTGTTGCAAACATCTCATAAGGTGTCTGTGAAACATACTACGTTCCATCTTATCAGGACTGATTTGAAAGTTCCTCCAGAACTAAATTTAACAAGTCAAATACCCTTACAAAGTTCTTTATATAGAACAGGGGTGAGGATCCATGGTTTTATGACTTGTGGACTTCAACTCCCTTGCTGGCTCAGGAATTCTGGGAGTTGAAGTCCACAAGTCATAAAAAGACCATGGTTGGTTCTCCACCCTGATATAGAACGATTATGAACAAAATGAAAAATAAACTAGGAAGGAAAGTACAGGCAGTTTCATATTTATTGAAATTAACTCTCCACTAAAAAAATTATTCATTTTACTCATCAGCACAAATGTTGGTAGGAGCAAAACTTTGCTTAAAACAAAAGGAGATCCTTCCTACATAACTGCACATTTCTAAGGAGAAATTTCCTGACAGAACAATTAATCAGTTGAACAACTTGCCTCCAGAAGTTGTGAACGCTCCAACTCTGGAAGTTTTTAAGAAGAGATTGGATAGCCATTTGTCTGAAGTGGTGTAGGGTATCCTGCCTAAGCAGGGGGCTGGACTAGAAGACCTCCAAGGTCCCTTCCAACTCTGTCATTCTATTCTATTCTAACAGGCTCAGTAAGCAATGTCTTTTGAGCTTATGGAGATGTAAAGCGATGGTCCTAGCTTCTGAATAGCCTGTAAACTTACTTAACACCCTCTCCACTTCACAGAGGCAGTCATGCTCACAAGCCAAAGTGATTTCACACTATTGCTAAGAATAAAATAAATGAAATTCAACATGCAGGCAAATTTAGATGTGAACGAATTCCCAATAATGTGGTGTCTACCTTACACCCTCTTTCTTCTTACATCCTAAGCTTTATCTGTGGATTGGAATATAGATGCTCCACATTTAACAACTGTCCTGTTTTATGACTGTTCAAATTTACAATTAGGCTGAAAAAGTAACTTTACAACTCAAACTTATGGCGATTGCAGCATCCCCTGATTGCTGTTTGTGTGCTTTGCAACCAGCGTCCAACAAGCAGAGTTGATGGAGAAGCTGGCAGTAACTCACAAATTGTGGTCATTGCATGTTGTGCTTAATGACTAGGCGATTTGCTTAATGACTGCAGAGACATTGATGGCCTTATAAGACAGTCTTATAGTCCAGTCATGTGATGTTTTGTTGAATAACCCTGTCACTTAGTGATGTAGTTTCAGGTCCCATTTGTGGTCATTAAGTGAGGACTACCACCATGACCAAACTTCTAAAAAGGAAGGGTATCAGAACATCACAGAGTCATAGACTGGAAGAACAGCTCATTTACTACAGTAAATCCAAACAAGACCAGCCAATAACTAATCCTTATAAATATTGGGTTTTTTTTTTTAAAAAAATTAAACCTTTTTCATGGCTAAGAAGATCCAAACTAGATATTCCGAGGCAGGGAGAACCAAGATATCCTGATGTCTCCGAAGATAGCATTTCCCAGCATAGAATTTTCTGGATGAGTTAGGCTGTGGATTATGGGAGTTCCCGTCCCACAGTCCTACATAATAAGGAAGACGGTTTTTGCTTGCTTTTGTAGTATCTTCTTGCAATTGGATTAATTTTTTTAAATTCCCAATCAGAGATACAGATATATGAACTGGGGAGATTTTCCTCTTCTTTCATTTTGTCCCTGCTCTGAAATCATGGAGATGTTTCTGCAAACTTAGTAATCAATCAATTGCAAGATAGTCACTGAGGTATATTTGTAATTCTGCATGCGAAAGGCAATGGCATCCAGATGGAGCTGAGCTGAATTAATGCCTCTGAACTTTTGAAACTGTTCAATCAGAAGTGCCACCATCAAATCTAGTCGCAGTGAATTTTGGAGGATAATTGCAGCTAATTATTTTTCTTTGGGCTTGTCCCAATTGAGTGCTAGTTTCACCCACTGATTCTAAGTTGTAGCAGAGAAGAAATATGCTACCACCATCTGCTATCTTCCTAATATTGTAGATATTCCACACTTCTGTCTTTCTTCCCCTTAGATCAGAGGTCTCCAAACTTGGCAACTTTAAGACTTGTGGACTTCAACTCCCAGAATTCTCCAGCCAGCATAGAGTTGAAGTCCACAAGTCTTAAAAGTTGCCAAGTTTGGGGACCCCTGCCTTAGATTTTTTTTTTTTGTAAAATACCAACCCCACACACATAATTTGATATTCGACAGGGAGAATTTACTGCATATGAATATGGGTAACCCTCGACTTACAACCAGAATTGAGCCCAATATTTCTGTTGCTAAGTGAGATAGCCATTAAGTGAGTTTTGCCTCATTTTTACGACCTTTCTTGCTACAATTATTAAGTGAATCACTGCAGTTGTTAAGTTCGTGACCCAGTGGTCAAGGTAAACTGACTTCCTTATTGACTTTGCTTGTCGCAAAAAGGAGTTGCAGGACCTCGGGACATCATAAATATGAACCAGTAGCCAAGAGTACTACTGGCTGAGGAATTCTGGGAGTTGAAGTCCACAAGTCTTAAAGTTGCCAAGGTTGGAGACTCCTGGTTTAGATAGTTCAACTCCAAAACCACCCTAAACCCCTTAACAGTTACTCGGGGTTTCCACAGAAACTGGACTTTTTCCCCACAATCTCTCAGATGCCTCTTCTTTACTGATTTTACTCATCTATGAAACTCACAGATGGTGATGGCATTAGGCCAAGCTCAGGGACTAGGGCTGTAGATAATCCTAGAGGAATATTTTAGATCTGCTGCAGTCAGGATTCGGCCTAAACCGGGACAGGAACAACATTAGTTACCCTGTTGAATGTCCTTAAGAAGGGCAAGTGACTAGCTTTCAATTTTCTTTGGTTCCTTTCTATTTCTTTCCACGGTGCTGACATGCATGCAAGCAAATGTAGATGTATTTAGCAATAAAACAACCCATTCTATCCCATAGTAGTAAACTCCTTTTCTCTTTTCTTTCCACCATCCTTTCACCCAGGTGGTAAACCTCAACAAACATTTTCCTTGGTACCCCCCCAAAAAAGCATTCCCTAGTTTCTGAAGGGAATACTTTTAACACTGAGAAAGGATTTTATTGGGAGAATGAAATATTGCTATTCTTCTTTTCCAGCTCAATTAATTGATGTAAGTCAGTGGGTTAGTTAAGACAGGGGTAGTAGGACAAAGGAGGGAGAATTCAATCAATGAGTGTCTTGAATTTACAGGATAAATTACCCCTTTAATGGGGAATCTATTCCTAGATATGTTGCAGGTTGCACTTAAATACTAAGCCTGCTTTATGCGGAAATGGAAAAAAATAAATTGGGGACTGGGAAAAAGAACAGATTTTTTTTTTAATCCGAAAACAGAGGGCCAAAAATAGAGATCAGTTGCACCTTCATTAGTGCCTTGGTTTTGTTTTTAAACCTTCTGTCTGGCTGCTGGCTCTAGCAACCTCTTCTGTTGCTAAATGATAGAAGGGCCTGATAGGAAAGACAAGCAGAAGAAGCAGATGGATGCAACAGAGAATGGTTGCCATGGAATTCTGATTCTACTTCTAATTAGAATATCTGATTCAGGATTAAAACAACAACAACAACAATAACAACAGCAACATTCCCAGGAATCCCACATCCTAGTAGCAAGGAATTGTGCCTGTTCTTTTGATCCAACCAGATAAGTCTTCTCATTTGTTTGTTGTTCTGTTGTTGTGTTCTTGTTTACCTTCATTTCATTTTTTTTGTTTTCAGTTGACATGTGGTCAGTAGGTTGCATCATGGGAGAAATGATTAAAGGTGCTGTGTTGTTTCCTGGCACTGATCGTATCCTTCCTAGGCTGTGGGCTTCTCTAGATAACATTGTTGTTCTGATTGAAACTTCTGATTTGGAGTAGCTTAATTCCTGACAGGCTCTTATGAACTGCAATAAACGTTGTATGTAACAATGTCTTGCCATCACTGCAATATCTTTATTTTGAACCTTTGCCATAGATTCAGAATTCCTGATTTCCTCGTTCCCTGTTTTTATCAAGCATTCTTCTTTAACTTTCTGTGTTACAATAGATCAGGGGTGTCAAACTGGATTTCTCTGAAGGCTGGATCAGCACTGTAGTTCTCCTCCATGGGCTGGTGGGGGTGGGGGTGGCAGGGAGCAAGGGAGGAGATGGGACGGATACCTCCTGCAGCACTTTGCCGGCCAAAATGGGGTACAAGGAGGGGGAGCTGCGTGCAGACCTCATTTTCCCCGCACCTCATTTTCAGCCTCCCTAGGCTCCTGCAGCAATCTCCCGGCCAAAAACAGCCCATTTTTGGCTGGCAGAGGCACATGGGCAGTCCTTTGATATTTCCAGGCCAGCCTCGTGGGCCAGATTTAAGTGCCTCGCCTGGCTGGATCAGGCTCACAAGCTTTGAGTTTGACACCCCTGCAATAGATCCTGCTAGCTCTCCATATGTCGTGAAAGTTTATGGCAGTACTTTGTAGGTTTAGTCTGGTTTGCAGGAGCATTAATTTTATTTCATTTTTTTAATGAATCCATGTCCATGCAGTCTGGACAACTGAATTAAATTAACTGATGGAGAGAAATTCATTGCTGAAATATAGTTCGCTGCAACTTACATAAATGGTGTTCTGCTGTAACTTTACAATTGGGTCATTATAGATAGCTGTAGTATCTTCAACTGACATTAGTTGGAGGTTGGTTTTAGCCTTTATATCCTAGCTTGCCTATATGAAATCTGTTGGGCAAATAAATGAATAAATAAGCATCACAGACCCATTTCTTGTTTTGTATTGGGTCTACAAATTCAAAGAGCTTGAAATCCTTAATGGCACCTATTGAGGCAAAATTATACGTCTGAAGATAGCAGAGTTTTGAAGAATGAGTCAAAATAGATTGAGTTGGTGTTGTGTATTTAAAGAGATCCATTGCAAATTCAAAAGGATTTTGGACCTTGTGCAGGGACAGCACCTCTCTGCTATTAATTAAATTTTTCATAGTTTCATACAAGCTAATTTAGTGTTTCTGTGTGTATATGCCATGGCTGATAAAACAGCAAATATTAGCAATATTTTTATTTTGGATATCACTACTGGGAATGATATATCTGATAACTGAGTCAATGTTCAAAATTCAATGGTATTTATCTTTTCTTTGATAATTTGTTTGCAGGATACATGAACACACATACACACATAGCAATAGCACTTAGACTTATATATAGTTTCACAATGCTTTACAGCCCACTCTAAGTGGTTTACAGAGTCAGCATATTGCCCCCAACAATCTGCGTCCTCATTTTACTGGCCTCAGAAGGATGGAAAGTTGAGTCAACCTTGAGCTGGTGAGGATTGAACTCTTGGCATTTCACAGAGTTAGCCTACAATACTACATTCTAACCACTGCACCACCACCTCTCTACACACACACACACACACACACACACACACAGTGCTCAGAGTTGAACTATAGATTCCTAGGTGCTCTCTGAGTTTGATGGTTTACTTGCAGATGTTTCTGACTAGATAACATCACCATTGTTAGTGATTGTGTTGCTTCCTCCCTGTTTATATACAGTGGCTTGCCCTGCCAGTGGAAGTGTGGTTTTCTCCTACCAATGCATGCATACCCAATCCTTGCTAGCATTGATGATGTTACCTAGTCGGGTAATGAAATGTCTACAAGCAAACAACCAAAGTCAGAGAGCACCGAGGATTCCACAGTGCCGAACTGCTCTCCATGTCCCAATGTTTTATCCATGACTCTGTTGGATAGATTGGGCTGGAATTTAGGGATAGGACCAAAAGTTACCAAATGAGGTTCTACAGTTGTGGGTGAATTAGGAACCTTGGACCTTCAGCCTAGTCCAGCCCCATCATTTCTATACCATACTACACTGGTATCATTTTACAATACACTGCACTTTCTTCTGAGAATCCACATGTATTCCTAGTGCTCTGATAAATATACTGCAATACAATATCAACAATGCACATCTTTGCCCAGCTATTGCCTTTTTACCCAGCTATTTTTAGCCAATCTTTAATATTGTCTTCCAAACCAGGCATAAATATGAAATGAGTTTTACTTTAGGTACCGTATTTCTCCACAATACACTCTGGATTCAATCATCATTCTGACGCAGTTAAGCAAATAGAATAGCTTTTTAATGTAAAAATAATTTTCAAATAAATCAGCAGGAGAAAAGATAAACCTGACCCAAAATGTCCTATAGATAATGGATTTTAAAAGCCTGGTTTCTTTCAAACAGCTGCACAGTTATTAAAATTTGTTCATAGAGCCTCAATAATTAAACCATTAAAAGCATTTGCTGTAGAAAAATTCCCTAGAAACAGCCACTAACAGCTGATGATTTGTTTCTAATTCATTCTTAGTAATTTGGTATTTTTAAACAAATAAGATGAGGAGGAAATGCCATTAAATATGCACTCCATTTTCTATACGGCTGTGCAACATTTTCTCTTATGTCTTTGTTCTCATTTATACTGCAACTTTTTCAACACATTTTATTTTATTTGCAAAAGCTACTTCCATTAATTGTAATTTTGTATACTGTGCAAAGCTGACTTCTGTTCCTTTCACATGTTAAGATTCAGGCTTGGGTTCATAATCTGCTGGCAGTTCCCCCCGCCCCAATACTGATAGAATAGAATATTTGTAGCTCAGAGTTGAACTGTGGGATCCTGGTTCTCTCTGAGTCTGGTGGTTTACTTGCAGATGTTTCATTGCCAAATTAGGTAATATCATCTCCCACCCTCACCAACACTGATGATGTTACTTACTTGTGTTTCCCCCAAAATAAGACCCTGTGTTATATTTTGGGGGGATGCCATCTACTGACTAATCTCACTTGTGCGCATCGCCCCCGACCGCATCGCTGTCAGAGGCCTTCAGGAATTTCTTCTGCAGCCAGCAAGACTTTCCTGAAGGCCTCTGCAGCTGATAACAGAGCTCTGGATCGATCCGGAACTTCGTTATCAACTACAGAGGCCTTCAGGAAAGCCTTGCCAGCCTTGCTGGCTGTAGAAGAAATGGGCCGGCAAGGCAGGTGTCAGGGTGTGCGAGGCCTGGCTACAACTGTCCAAAGGTAAGTAGTAGCTCCACCCCCCATCCCCACCCTAGCTTAATTTTTACTCGTGCACTCTGGAGTGGGTAGGATCTTAAATAGGACTTATTTGGGGGTAGGGCTTATATTGGATGCACATATAAAAATCAAGCTAGGACTTACTTTCAGGTAGGTTATATTTTTGGGGAAACAGGGTAGTTTGGTAATGAAACATCTGCAAGAAAACCACCAGACTCAGAGAAAGCAAGGACACCACAGTTTTTTTTCCATCTCTGATCTGCATCATTAACCAGGCCAGACCACTTGAGAAGAAAACATATCCAGACCACAGAACAATGGGAAATAGCTTTCTGCACTGATACATAAGGGTCATCCAAGTATCCTGGGTTAATAAGCCACAATGTAAAAAAAAAATCTCTATGTTTAGAATATGGCAAATGTGGTTTTCCTATTGAACAAATGGCAAACTGCCATAGAGATAAACTTTATTTGATTTCCAGACTCCAAATTATGGTCCAGTGTCTGCAAAAAAAGCTAGAAATCATAAGACAAACTAAGCTCTTTTACCTTTAGCTTATTATTTGGTCTTTTTGGACACGCTTAGTTATGCTTCTGAGTTTTACTGTCATACTTTCTGATTTGTTCAGGCTAGATTGATACCTAATGCCAAATCAGACAATTTGATGTATGGAATAACCCAGAGGCTATGGTTCAAAGCTTTGTGTGAAGAAGGTGCATATTGACAATAAACTAGGAATACACTAAAATATCTGTTCAAGATGCTCAGAATGGAAAGGTGGCTGGATTAGTAGGGATTAAGGATAATAATACTTTGCTTTCCCTCGATGCCATGCCTGAATGATGCCTGGGAAAGTAATTTGTTTTTTATCTTCATAATATACAAACATAATAGCCTATGAGGATATTTTACCATAACTGTTAGTATTAGAGTTGGTTTTTAATGGCAGAGGGCTGCAGGAGGCCGTCACAGCCAAAAACGGTCCCCCAGGCTCTGTTTTTGCCAGCCGAGGCCACCACATTTTTGCTGGCAGAGGTATGGCGGGCTGGTCCTTTGCTATTTCCAGGGCAACACTATGGGCCAGATCCAGGGGTGGGCTGCTGGGGGTTCACAGGGGTTCAGGAGAGCCCCTAGGTAAGATTCTGTGCAGTTTGGAGAATCCCCAAATCCCACTCCTGGCTGGCCCCACCCACCCCTCCCCTCCCAGGAGTCCCCATGTGGCCCATTTTGGATGCAGGTAAGTGCAGGGTGCACGTGGAGGCTCAGGGAGGGTGAAAAACAGGCCTCCTGGAAGTTTGGGAAGGCCGGAAATGGGCCCATTTTCAGTTTCCAGAGAGCCTCCAGAGCCTGGGGAGGCCATTTTTGCCCTCCCGGAGGCCAGAGGAAAGCCTCAAGGTGCAGGAGGCTGACTTAGGCCACACCCACCATGGCCACGCCCACCCAGCAACCAGGCAGAGAACCTGTTGCTAAAATTTTTGAAGCCCACCCCTGACCCAGATCTAAGCACCCCACAGGCCGGATATAGCTCGCAAGGCCTTGAGTTTAACATCCCTGAGTTAAAGCAAATATATATATATATATGTGTATATATATATATATATATATATATATATATATATATGTAGGTCTTGGTGTATTCGGGTCTTGTCCCATGTAAGATTGAGAATACCTTGGCAACGTTTCGACGAGATCCCACTTGCCATCTTCAGGCTGGTGTCTTCGGCTTTGTGCTTGTGCCAGCAAAGCGTGATCTGAGCTGCCTTCTCTTTATAAATACTGGAGGGGAGGTGTGGTGTGCTGGCTCTGCTGTAAGCAGGTTGGTTGGCTGTGTTTTTGGCTGTGTTGTTGCTTCTTGATTGGTTGATGGAATTGGTGTTTGCTGATTGGTTGGCTTTTTTGTAAGAGCCTGTGTGGCTGAGGTAGTGGCTGTGTGTCTCAGCCACACAGGCTCTGTGGCTGTGTACCTCAGCCACACAGGCTCTTACAAAAAAGCCAACCAATCAGCAAACACCAATTCCATCAACCAATCAAGAAGCCAGGTCAGGCTGAAGAATTGTATGCCATCTAAGGTGTCCCTGTTGCTACATTTAAAACAATGCAGTTTTGTTTTGCGTTCTCCTTGCCCTGTTTCCCAGATGGTGAGAAAAACCCATAGAAAACAATCTGGGACTATTGTCACATTCTTTGATTGATTTTGATGTGTTTCTTGAAATGTAACATGTACAGCTGACCTTGTTAAGATCAAAAGCTTTTGAAGATCGCAGAAAGAACCCTGTTCTACCGATGATGCAAAAGTTTTCAGACAGAGTCATATTGCCCATTCATTGTAAGCAACCCAGAGTATTTTGTCTAGATTTTAAAATGTGTGTGATATAGGATAATGAGTTGATGCAATAATGTGGATTGTATTGCAGCCAATTTTTAAATTTCTTTGAAGAGGTGTAAGAGGAGAGAGTATTAGATTTTATAACGGGTCCGTTAGCTACTTCCTACACAAAGCCATAAGAAGGACAAGATTTGACTAATTGTGGAAGACATTTGGGTGGGAATTGTGAATTACAATGAATTGTCTTCTCTACTTTTCTCCTATACATTGGAATTAATATTTCTAGCTTGTGGTTAATAGCCCAGTGAAGTGGCTAATAAGCAGGCCCAATAGCTACATCCTACAGAAACTCAGTTTGGAGTTTCTCTAGGATGTAGTTGTTGGGCTGCTCTTATTAGCCACTTCACTGGGCTATTAACCACAAGCTAGAATTATCCCAAACTTCTGAATAGGTACTGTTGTATATCCAAAACCTGAACTGGCTTCATGTATCACTATGTTTTACAAACATTCTTTATTAAAATAATCCATCCCGTTGCTTAATTGTAGCAAATCTCATTATCACCATGATAAAAATTGAAGATTGTTCTTGATTAACCAAAGGAGTTCCATGCTTTCATTTCCGCTTTTGCTCTCAATCCATGTACATTAACAGTCCATTGGCAAAACCTGGCCTAGACAAATGTAGGATTGTGTTTGCATACATATCCTTGAAGAAGATTGCTAAAAAAACAAAACAAAACCGCTTGCTCATTTTTCTTGGCAAGATATACTTACTGTTATGTCAGCTGAACTGAATGAGCTGCTTGTCGAAAGCTTTATACCAGTTGTGATCCATCACCGAACCATTATTATGACCTTGTTGTGGTCTGTGATAATAAGCGGGAGTTTTCTAAATGAATGATTTTTATATCAAAAGGAAATAGCATTTTGGAGGCGGATTCCTAATTAGAATTTGGAGTAGGTAAGCCAAGTGCAATAGAACGGTATATTTTCATTTAATATTATGGTAAAAATGCACTTGGAAAAGGCATAAACTTAGGTAGCAAGAAGAAGAATGAAGGACAGGGACAAAGGGAAAAGCTGAATAGACTATGTTCCTTGATAGATTATCAATTAATGACTGCCCCTGAACTCAAAGCCATCTCATCTTTTACTTCATCTTTGCCAGGGGTGTCAAACACAAGGCCCATGGGCTGCATCCGGCCCACGATGTGGTTGGATCTGGCCAGTGGGGTGGTCCTGGAAAATGTAAAGGGCCAGCCTGTGTAGCTTCGGCCCAGTTTACCCAATGCGAAGAGTAAACATCGAGCCAGTGTGGCTTTGGCCCGGTCTACCCAGTGCGAAGAGGAAACATGCCAGCAGTTTGGGGAGTGGTGTCAAGCTGGCCACACCCACCCAGTCAGCCATGCCCAGTGAATGGTGTCAAGCTGGCCATGCCCACCCAGTTGGCCACACCCACCCAGTCACCAATCCGCCCGAGGTCAACCACAGCCCTGATGTGACCCTCAGTGAAATTGAGTTTGACACCCCTGATCTACGCCTTTAACGAAGATTCATCTGAATGATCCCAATCTGATTTCAGATTATTTTTTCTTTCGTTCGAGACAAAACATGACGACAGGTAGTCCTCGACTTATGACCACAATTGAGCCCAACATTTATGTTGTTAATTGAGAAATTTGTTGAGTGAGTTTTACCCCATTTTATGACTTTCCTTGCCACAATTGTTGAGCAATTCATCTTCAGTTGCTAAATTAGTAAACAATTTAGTTGTTAAGTGAATCTGGCTTCCCTACTTGACTTTGCTTGTCAGAAGATCGCAAAACGGGATCACATGACCTCGGGACACTGCAACTGTCCTAAAGATGAAGCCCTTGTCAAACATCCGGATGTAAATCACGTGACCAGGGAGAGGGCGCAATGGTCATAAGTGTGAAAAATGGTCAGAAGCTCCTTTTTTCAGTGCCGTTTCAGTGTTGAGCACTACCTGTATTGTAATATTTTGTGACCTCTACGTTCCACTCATCTCTAACACTTTGGGGACTTTTTTCTTGTTCTTTTTCCCCTGGTTCTTATATGCCCTACAGTATTTCTATTGTCTTTCATAAATAAATCATATTTGCCTTTGTGGTAGAATGTCAGAGACAGATACAAAAAGTATCATCCTTTGGGATTTAAACTTTATCCCCCCCCACACACACACCCATCCCAAATCCTACCATCCACCCACTTACTAACATAAATCATTAAATGGAGGGATGATGATGACCCTCATACTAGAGCATGTGAGCAACAGACATGAACACTAATGGAGGTTTACAGATAATCAGAGTTGGAAGGAACCTTGTAGGTCATCTAGTCCAGCCCCCTGCCCAAGCCAAACACCCTACACCATTTCTGACAAATGGCAGTCCAGTCTGTCCTTGAAAGACTCCAGTGATGAAGCTTCCACAACTTCCGAAGGCAACTTCTGTTCCATGGGTTGATTGTTCTCACTGTCATAAAGTTCCTCCTTATTTCCAGGTTAAATCTCTCCTTGTTCAGTTTCCATCCATTATTCCTTGTCTGGCCTACAGGCGCTTTAGAAAATAGCTTGACCCCTTCCTCCTCTCTGTGGCAGCCCCTCAAATATTGGAAGACTGCTTTCATGTCTTCCCTGGTCCTTCTCTTCCCTAGACTAGCCATGCCCAGTTCCTGTAACTGTTCTTCATATGTTTTAGTCTCCAGTCCCCTAATCATCCTGGTTGCTCTTCTCTGCACTTTTTCTAGAGTCTCAACATCTTTTTTATAGTGTGGTGACCAAAACTGGATGCAGTACTCTAGGTGTGGTCTTACTAAGGCTTTATAGAGTGGTATTAGTACCTCACTTGATCTTGATTGTATCCCTCTGTTAATGCAATTTAGGATTGCATTGGCTTTTTTGGCTGTTGCTGCATGTGTCATGGGGTGTCCAGTCTTTTATTCCAAATAGAGCAATTCAATTTTAGTCCCTAAATTGGTAATTTTACGACTTGTGAACTTCAACTCTGAGAAATCCCTAGCCACAAGAAAGAATGTTAAGAAGCAAAAGACTGCAAGGAATATAAATCCTTCCATCCTCCACCATTTGGTCAGAGCTGAAGAAGCTTCTTGGGTGAGAAGCGAAACATCTTCAAGGGAAAAAAAAAAAACGAAGTCCAGTTGCCTTTGAAAAAGCACTGTTGGGACAACCATGAACCTGGATGACTGGGAATCTCCATAGACACAAGTCTTAAAGTTGCCAAGTTTGGAAACCTTTGCTCTATTTGGAATAAAAGGCTGACACATTAGTGTTCATGGCTGTTGCTCACATGTTCTTGTGTGAGGCTCATCATCCCTCCACTTAATGATTTAATAAGTGGGTGGATGGTAGGCTTTGGAGTGAGGGTGAGTGGGATAAAGTTTAAATCCTAAAGAATGACACTTCTTGCAATTGTCTCTAGTTGGAGTTTGGAGATCCTGCAACAGAGTTGGGGAAAGGGCTCAGTATATTGATATTTGGTCCATTCTGTGGCCCCATCCTCCCAGTCACATGTCCAAGAACAGGCTTTTATTAAGGGACTCTGAAAGAGACCCAGAAACCATGACTTGTATGCTTTTCCCTATTTTTATTTTTCAAATACAACTTTTTTGTTTTAAATCAATAAAGACTAGTCTAATCTAGTGTCATCTATCTAATCACCTAGTAGCCAATCATTTGGGAAGTCCATAAGCAATTCATTAGAACTTTCCCCCTGAGTCTCTAATGACTGGTAGTTAGAAGCATTCTCGGATCCTTTGAGTAGCATATAGCCATCCTGACTCTGGGTCACTGATAACCTTATTCTAATTGCCTTTTATGGCTGTCTAAACTTATGTCCTGATTTCCTAATTTACTCTTCATTTGCTTGATTGCACTAGTTCTGCAGAAATGCTTCACAAGGAATAAATATGAAAGATTTCTGAAATAGGAAATAATAGAAAAAAAAACATGAATAAGCAGGGAATTAGTTTAAGCTTTAAATTTTAAATTAAAAAAATTAAGTATACTTTGTAATAATATAAGTACTCATCATTAATTGGTCCCAGGAGGTGTGATGAATACCAAAAACGATGAGTATGCAACAAATTTTTCCCATAAGGAATAATGTAGCTAGTCACAAGGCAGCTGACACCAACAAGTTCTAACTCGTACGTTGAGTACTAAACAAACAATGAGTACCAGGACAAACTTTTCACATCAAAATGTGTTGAGTACCAAATTTGATGAGTTTCAAAGCAGTTGAGTACCAAGGTAACACTGTATATGCTTAGCGGGGATGAATCAAAAGCTTCTTTGGAAAAATAAATGGAAATGGAAATATGATATATAGTCATAAGGAAATGTTGTAACAGGAGACAATGCAAAGCAATCAGCGAGGGATAATATGTGAAGCTGTCTCAGGCTACAGGAGTAAATCACAATTGAATTTAGAATACACACTGCTCCTATATATTGGTTATGGCATAAAATGAATGGAATGTATATGTCTGGGTGTATTTGAAGAACTTGTGTTTAAATCCACTGGACTGTTTCCATGGATGCTTCTCTTCTATTTATTCAGCAACGTATTTCTTAAAAGAACATATGCTGTTAAATAACACCAGGTGTCTTATGAAGGATGTTTAAAGTTACTTCTGAATTAAGGTCTTGTAAAAAGAGGTATTCATATTTTTACTCCTTTGGATTTTGTTCTGATAAAAAAAAACCCAGTGCTAATGAATACGCCAAAATCTATATGCATTTTTTCCCGACATACTGAATTACTTTGGACTCAATGTCTTTGATGGGTTGTCCTTCGTTACTATGAAACAGAAGTATCTTGCTGGAATAACAGGTTAACAACATGTCCAACTATTGTTAGCAATTAATACTGATGAATGTAGGGAAAAACACATGGTGCTTAGGGAACTGCTACAAAAAGAAATCTAAATAGAGTTATACCCCATTGTTGTGCATCAATCTTGGTAAAACGCAGATATTTTAATCATGGGAGTTTGTGTTCAAGTTCCATCTGGCTACAGGTACTGATATAAAGTACCTCAGATGCTTCAGCTATCTGTGTCATCCAATACATATAGATTATGTGGTAAGAATCAGAAACGGATTGGTGTGGGTAGTCCAGTCATCAGTGAAGTCACAAAGGTAATGTATGAATTGGATTGCCTTCTTATAGAGGTAATCCTCACATAGCAACCGCAATTGAGACTGGCATTTCTGCTGCTAAGTGGTATGGTTACTCAGCAGCAAATCACGAAAGTGTGACTGACGTATGACATCACTTCTCATTCGATCACAGCGAACCAGCATCAACATTAAGTGAAATATCACATGAACATGATCTGCGATTTTACTTCCGCATTCTCCATCAACTCTACTTGTTGGAAACCCATTGCATTCACATAACTGCAGGATGCTGCAATAGTGGTACATGTGAAATGTTGCCCCCCTCCTCAAGCTGTTTTCTTTTACACCGCCGTAACTTCAACATTGTTTAATGAGGCAGTTGTTGAGTGAGGACTATCTGCATCCAAATCAGTGGGCATCACCTGAGCTGAATTTCCAAGCCACTGGTCTTGTTTTGGTAAGGGTGATATTTCTCTGAGATTATATTGCCCTGGAAAGAAAACACAAAGGTTGGCAGTTTTCATAACTTCTGAATCTAATTTGTTATCTTTAGACAGCAAGATTATGAGAAAAGCTCAGAGGGGTTGCGAAAGAGGGTGGGGTGGGATCCTGCAGCACTTGTTTCCTTAACTCTCTCTGCTCAGATATTGACCAGTGGAATAAGGTAATTGAACAGCTGGGAACTCCCTGTCCAGAATTCATGAAGAAGCTCCAGCCCACGGTGCGGAACTACGTGGAAAACCGGCCTAAATATGCTGGCCTCACTTTCCCTAAACTTTTTCCAGACTCTCTTTTTCCAGCTGATTCAGAACACAACAAACTCAAAGGTAAGAACAACAGGGATGTGCGAAGCATGCATGGACTAGGACAGGGGTGTCAAACTCAAGGCCTGGGGGCCAAATCCAGTGTGCAGGGTGCTTAGATCTGGCTCGTGGAGCCACCCCAGAAAAAGTGAAGGACAGGCCGGCGGTACCTCTACCAGTGAAAACGGAGCTTAGGCAGGCCACACATGGTGCTTCCAAGCTCCATTTTCACTGGCGGAGGGTTGCAGGAGGTCATCTCAGCCAAAAACGGAACTCGGGAGCCTGTTTTTGCTGGTAGAGCACTCAGACCAGCACAGGCACCCCCAACACAAGTGATGTCAAGCGGGCCACATTCACCTTGGCCACACCCCCACCTGAGGTCAAACACAACCCTGATGCGGCTCTCAATGAAATTGAGTTTGATACCTCTGTACTAGGACAATGAGGGCAAGCTTGCCTTGCATTACAAATGTATTTATTGCATTTACATCCAAGACTCCCACCAGGGTAAAACCCACGGCAACATATATGGGATCAGCCATACAGTCTTCCTTCTGGTCACTGACTGGATCTGGATCTATGAAGCTTTACTAAGTGTCCTGCCTTGTGTCAGAGGAGCATTGCTAAATGCATCTCCTACTTCTGCTGAGACCAATGTTGAGGAAAGGGTCACTGACACAATTTCATTCCCTTTCTTTTCAGCTGTGATGACCCGGGGCGTGACACAAAAAATAACCAAGTCACAAATATAGAAGAAAATCCCTTTAATGCCTCTAACTTGGCCCCAATGTCCAATTATCCTCGGCAGGATATCACACTCTTAAAGAAAACAGTTTACAGAGGGAGTAAATGTAATCCACACCCAAAGTAAAGTTAATTTCAAATAAACCCAACACACCACACTGAAGGAATTATTATGGCAGGCAAGGATGATTAATTGCAGACTTCTACCAGATAACACAGCAACCACAGTTGGGAGGAAGCCAAAAAACAGATAAGCTCCAACAAGAATGCACGCTTTGCTTCCAGCAACCTTTGCCATAAGCAATTTGTTCTTTTAACCAGTCCTCCCACGAAGGGGATCAGGGCCCCTTCCTCTCCCATAGACTACACCACTCATATTTCTCCCTTATCCGCTCCTCCCTGCATGCCCTAGGATGAAGAGGGGATGGGCCTGGGTCTTCCTCTGAATGCCCATCCGGCCTGTGCCCTTCCCCAGTTTCCTCCACAACCACTGGAGCCACACTCCAACTTCCTGTCAGCTGTTCCATCTCTCCCTCGGAGTCAGACTCCAACAGGGGCATGACATCAGCCTTTAAAAAATATTTACAGGTAGTCCTCGACGTATGACCACAATTGAGCCCAAACTTTATGTCACTAAGCAGGACAGCAGTTGGGTTTTTTTTTGAATTTTATTTATACATGTTTTTTTTTCTTTAAAATACATAAGTGCTTAATAAGACAGCTATTAAGGGAGTTTGGCCCCATTTTATCACCTTTCTTACCAAGCATTCAAATTTTGATCACATGACCACGAGGACACTACAGTGGTTGTGTGAAAACCAATCATATAAGTCACTTTTTTCAGTAGCATTGTAACTTCACATGGTCATGAAATGAATAGCTATAAGTTGAGGACTAGCTGTATACTGATGTACCCCAAATGATCTAAATCAGGGGTCTCCAACCTTGGCAACTTTAAGCCTGGCAGACTTCAACTCCCAGAATTCCTCAGCCAGCAAAGGTTGGGGACCCCTGATCAAAATGGTGTTTTACATATCATATTTGAAAATGCTAAGCGGTGATGCCAGGTGGAGGCGAGATAGGTTAAAAAAAAAAGTCAAGAGGGGAACATAACTGTGCTATCAAAGCCTTCCTGCCCTGTGGTGGGATTCCACATTTTTTCCTACTGGTTCTATGAGAGCGTGCTTCGCGCAGGCAGCATTCAAAAACCGCCCTCTGTGTCAGCGCTAGTGAGGGGAGCTGTTTTTTAGCTCAGCTGAGGTGCAGTGATCTGCTCTGCCACGCGAATCAACTGAGCTAAAAAACAAGGCAGGGTTGGGATTCAAATTTTGTAACAAGTTCTGAGGTTGTGGCCATGTGACTGGGTGGGCGTGGCTTCTTTTTTTTTTGGCAGCACCTCCACTGTTTTTGGGCCTCCTGGGCCTCAAGAAAGCCTCCTGGGGGGTGTGTTTTTGATCCCAGAAGGCTTCCCTGGGGCCCAGGAAGGAAAAAATTGGAGCCTGGGGGGGGAATGCAGCACTCTCCCATGCTCCATTTTGGGGCCTCCTGCGCCTCAGGGGAGCCTCCTGGGGGGCGTTTTTGCTCCCAGAAGGCTTTCCTGGGGCCCAGGAAGGAAAAAAAAACAGGGCAGGGGAGTGCTGCATCCCTCCTCCATTGTTTACCTTCCTGGGCCTCAGGGAAGCCTCCTGGGGGAAGCAGTAAGTAAGCAAGGGGAATCCCAGCACAGCTGATCATAGGAACAGCTGATCGTCAGGAGGGGGAAAAAAAGCAATACCTTAAGGAGTGACTGGGTGGGGAAGAATGAAGTCAGCGATGTCGGGCATGTGCGCAATGTTGTGCATGCTCAATAAAGACTGAGTGGGAGGGGACGAGTGGGTGGAGAGGGATGGAGCTAGCCAGGGACACGATTTGCTGGTTCTCCGAACTGCGCAGAATTATAACCACTGGTTCTATAGAACTGGTCCGAACTGGTAGAATCCCACCCCTGAATTTAGGACAGGAAAGGATGGGGGCAGGTGGGCGGGGCCAGTCAGAGGTGGTATTTGCCGGTTCTCCAAACTACTCAAAATTTCCGCTACCGGTAGCCAGAACCAGTCCAAACCAGCTGAATACCACCTCTGTTCCTGCCCCTTTTTTACATGCCTTGCATGCAGTACATATTTAAAGGGACCTTCTTTGCACAATTGTGGCTTCATCTTGATTTTTTTTTCATGTTCCAGGATGCGATAATGGCATCAGTCAACAATTATGACAGATTATCTTTTTCTAGTCTCCTCCCATCCCTTTTGGTGATATATAGGTTAGTGTATCTACAGGGCAGGGATTATGCACACACAGAGACTCATACATATACATGCATACTTGGTGCTGCCGGCCATAATTTCTTTCTTATTTTTACATACCTATCACCAGAATAGGGTCATCATTGTGTCGTCAAATGTCACTGGCTATAGGCTTGATTTAAAACCAGGCTATACGCTGAAATGTTGTAGATAAATTTAAATGAGTGGTGAGAATGTCCTTGGAAATATAATTGCTACATGAATATATGTGTTCATCATCTACTATTTTATCTCCATCTGTTTTTTTCCTAAAAATGTTTAATCCAAAGCTTCCATTATCAAAGGAAGGACAATTAAGATTATTAAATATAACTAGCAGGGATGGATGGATTAATCTAGACTTCTCCAGATGTGTAGGAACTGAAGAATTCAGGAAGTTGTAGTCCCAACACATCTGTTGGAACCAGTTGGAGAAGGGTGGTAGAGTCTCTTTCTGGTTTGTATTGTTTAGAGACAAAGGTGTGAATGTAGAAGAACCCCAACAAATGAGGGGGGAGAAAGACGAGTACAAATTGGGAAATAGTATTATACACATTGATATATAAAGGAAACTATTATTAATTAAATATGCATGTTAAGGTTAGAAGTTGGAAGACAAGGATCATGTATATTTAATTGTATTATTGTTAGCATTGTATAAAAAATATACAATACAAATACACTGTCCACAAAATATGTATAGTTGTTAAAGGAAAATTACAAATAAAACACACACACACATACATATAAATAAAAACACAAAATACCACTCACGTATCATCACAAAATCTCCAGAACCGTAAAGCCTACAAACTTGAAATTCGACATGTATATTCCTCTTGGCTTCTAGGTGCTCGCTACGAAAGGATTTTTCGAAATGACCATCAGAGCATTAGTATTTCCTATATTATTATTAACATGCTCTGGTGCTAAGGAGTTCTACTTCCCCTCCCCATCTGAAAAGAAATCTGTTCCAAATGCGGATTTGGCATTTGCAGAGGAGAGGAGTTTCAATTTTAGTTTCACAGTACCAAGCAGCTTTAGTACAGAACAGTTGAGCTAAGCCACGCCCAGGCTCCTTCCTGTCTCCTTCTTGCTCACCCAGCAAATACTGTTTCAGTTTCCAAACAGCCCTCAACTCTCTCACACACTGACAGGATCCTAACCAGATGAATACTGATGGATGTTGGTAGGCAGAAGCAGAATTTTTTCCCCTTATTTTCCTCCCCAAAAACTTGCTGATCACATAGTTTCATAGCAAGCACGGGTACCCTGCTAGTATATATATATATATATATATATAAACACATAATAATCAATTCGTGTTAGCTATTTGGAAAGGTTTAATTGTTGAGAGGCCCCTTACAGGCCTAAGCTGTAACTTGCATGACTCTGAATAAATTCAGTATGAAACTTTGGTAGACATTGTGAAGGCCAATAGTTCAAATGGGCTTGAATTAAATCTTGGTTAGTAGAAGGTATGCCACCTTCACTTTCGGCAGGTTTGAAATATCAGTAATTGAAAAGCGCCTTGATAACCATGGTGCCGGATGAGATGTAGCCATTGTCTGCAGAGATTTGAATAGAGATGATTTAAATATAAATGAAACCCGTTGATTAGGAAAATAAACTTCCTAAGAAAATACGGATTGATGGGAAATGTTTTCATTTACAGCTCTGGGATCTACCAGCTTGAAATGTATATCAATTTTGAAGGCATAGATTCCTAAGGCTGTCTGCAATGGCAATGCAGAATGTTTCTTAATCCGCTACAATTTGCATGTCATTTATTTACACATATATTTATTTCCCTCTTGATTCCTTCCTCATCCAACTTCACTCCTGTGGTGAAACAAAAAAAAAGGAGAGAGGATTTAACAGGGGATTTAAAGCATATGCAGAAAAAGATGTTTTTTTTCTTTTGTTGCCTTCCTGAATTAAACTTGTAGATATATTTTTACTTACATGAATTCTTCATCTAGTGTAAAAAAATAGCTCCATCTCTGATAACGATACGATCCAGGAACAATAAAGAAAAGTATCATTCAAAAAACTATTCCAACGAATACTTAAATCTTTGTAAGACTCAATCAGGTTTGGGGTTGGTAAAGGATACTACCTATCCCATGCAGGTTAGGCTAAGCAGGATTCCCATGTTCCTTACAATTGTGTAATTCTTCTGATGCATTGCAGTCTAAATTTTAGAGCAACAAAAGGTCAGAACAATTTACAATGCTTGGACTGCATGAAGGCTCCAGCCTTCATGCAGCATCATGGAATTCAGCATCAAAGTAGACTGTGACTATCATCCATCCATCCATCCATCCATCCATCCATCCATCCATCCATCCATCCAACATCTATCCATCCATCCAACATCTATCCATCCATCCATCCATCTATCTATCTATCTATCTATCTATCTATCTATCTATGTAGGTCTTGTCCTGTGTAAGATTGAGAGTATCTTGGCAACGTTTCGACGAAATCTCATCCGTCATCTTCAGGCTGGTGTCTTCAGCTTCGTTCTTCTATCTATCTTTCTATCTTTCTATCTTTCTATCTTTCTATCTTTCTATCTTTCTATCTTTCTATCTTTCTATCTTTCTATCTATCATCTACTGTATCATTTATCATCTATCTACAATATCTATCATCTATCTTTCTATCATCTATCTATCTATCTATCTATCTATCTATCTATCTATCATCTACTGTTTCATTTATCATCGATTTATCATCTATCTATCATTATCTATCTTTCTATCATCTATCTATCCATCATCAATCTATCTATCCATCATCTGTCTGTCTGTCCATCCATCCATCCATCCATTCATCCATCTATCCATCCAACATCTATCTATCTATCTATCTATCTATCTATCTATCTATCTATCTATCATCTACTGTATCATTTTGTCATGGTTGTCGTCTATCTATCATTATCTATCTATCATCTATCCATCATCAATCTATCTATCCATCATCTGTCTGTCCGTCTGTCCACCCAACCAACCAACCAACCAACCACCCACCCACCCACCCACCCACTTCCATCCATCCATTATCCATCCATCCATCTATCATCTATCTATCTATCTATCTATCTATCTATCTATCTATCATCTACTTACCTATCTAATGGTAAATGGTAAACCAATTTATCTAGATCTGTTAGTTCTTTTTCAGCACATCTGAACTATTTTGAAATTCAACTAATGGACCCATCAGGAAAATTTGGGAATAGCACTCCTGAATGTGTGTGCATGTGTGTGTGTAATGTTATATAAATAATAATGAATTATTTTAGATATTTATTGTTCCAGCTTTCTTATATGCTACCCAGAGACACTTGCTGTGTGAGACGGACAGCTATATAAATCAGATAAATAGGCACACACACACACACACACACACATACATTCACACACACAAATAAACCTGCATATTTTAGTTAAAAGAGTATGCAAACTGCATTAAGGAAAATGTATATTAGACAGCACTGTATACAAATACATGTATTTTGTTTACAACTATTAAAAAATAAAAATCCCAAAGTGATGTGGAAAAAAAATGAACTAAACAAAATAGGAAATGGAAAAAGGGGGACAATGACTTTTGTTCCTACATCAGATATTCTAAAACATTAATTTTATAAACAGCTTCATCTTAAAATTGCTATTTCTGGCTTCCAAAAAGATCTAACAGAACCATCTATTAATTTTCTTCTTCTCTAGCAAAGGTGAGTTCTGCAGAACATCTTCAATATATGTATTGAAGCCACATAAAACTGTCTGGAACCTAGAGTCTAGATCAGCTGTGGGCAAACTACGGCCCGGGGGCCAGATCCGGCCCGTTCGGCTGTTCTATCCGGGCCCACGGAGCCGAAAGAGTGGAGGGTTCTCTTGCTCTCCCAGAAGGCTACGTGAAGTAATCTAACTTTGAATTTATATTAGTTCACACAAACACTCCATCCATGCTTTTGTTCCGGCCCTCCGGTCCAGTTTAAGAACCTATTGTGGCCCTCGAGTCAAAAAGTTTGCCCACCCCTGGTCTAGATGCATTGATCTAACTACACTGAATATGTCATTGTAAGTCATATCTCCATCCATTCTTTCCCATACTGATGCATTTTCTGTTTTTGTTGCTCCAGCTAGCCAAGCTAGGGACCTTTTATCAAAGATGCTAGTGATTGATCCAGCCAAACGGATATCAGTGGATGAAGCCTTACAGCATCCGTACATCAATGTCTGGTATGACCCAGCAGAGGTGGAGGCGGTAAGTAGACTATTAGCTTTGAAACGAGAACTTTGAATGTTTTAGTACTAACCTTCCTTGAACCCTCTTTCTGATTGTTTTCTTTTTATCATTACAGTGTTAAGCAGCTCTTTTCAGTAGAATCAATTGTTTCCCAAACCAATTATTAATCAGTGCCACATAGTTTATTATAAAACATTGGTGTTCTTCTTCCCATTACTTTTTTTTTAAAGTCTCAAAGTGGTTTGCATTGTACTTTCTGTTCTCAACTTTCAGCAAATCTTAGTATCAGTCTTCAATTGGTCTAGAACAGCTGTCATGTCAAAAGTATGGGCAACCTATTCTCTAGACTATGGGTTTACTTTTTTTGTAGCCTTAGCATTCACCCTATGACTGCATCATTATATAAAGCAGAGGTGGAGGCGTAAGTAGACTATTAGCTTTGAAACGAGAACTTTGAATGTTTTAGTACTAACCTTCCTTGAACCCTCTTTCTGATTGTTTTCTTTTTATCATTACAGTGTTAAGCAGCTCTTTTCAGTAGAATCAATTGTTTCCCAAACCAATTATTAATCAGTGCCACATAGTTTATTATAAAACATTGGTGTTCTTCTTCCCATTACTTTTTTTTAAAGTCTCAAAGTGGTTTGCATTGTACTTTCTGTTCTCAACTTTCAGCAAATCTTAGTATCAGTCTTCAATTGGTCTAGAACAGCTGTCATGTCAAGAAGTAGGATCCCCAATGCAGAGATGGGCAACCTATTCTCTAGACTATGGGTTTACTTTTTTGTAGCCCTTAGCATTCACCCTATGACTGCATCATTATATAATTACCAATAAACGGTGACATTACTTTATGCCACTTTTATGATGAGAAACACAGGATGCATCACAAGACTCAAATAGATTTAGTAGTTTAAAAAATGAAGAGCTGGGGACCTTAGACTTAGAATAACTTTATTGTCACTTTGAATATACATTAATCAGCATACATTAAAATGAAATTTTATTGCATACAACTCTCAAAGGGTCACCACCTCCATTATACACTACATAAACATGACAAAATAAATGAATACAAAATTATGCATACACCCACATATATTATACGACGTAGAGAAACAACACAGTTTAGTTCAGATGTATATATGTATATGGCGAGAAAAATTAATCTTGCGAGGTTACCAGATGGATGGCATAGGGAACGAAGTTGTTACAGAATCTGTTAGTCCTGTTAGAAATACTTTGAAACCTCCTCCCGGGGGGGAGCAACAGAAACAGACCAAGAAGTGGGTGTGTGGAGTCTCTAACAATGCTTTGAACTCTAAGCACATAGCGCTTGAAATCAGCCTTCTGAATAATGGGAAACGAGCTTCCTGTGATCTTCTCAGCTGTCCTTACCACTCTCTGTATGGATTTTCTATCTGAGACACTGCTGCTACCAAACCAAACAGTGATGCAGTTTGTTAAAATGCTCTCAATCAATGTAGGAAAAATGCTCAAAAAACCCTCCTTTCAATGACTAGCACCTAGGTACATTAAGACTGTCTCCTTCATGTAGAACCAGTTGTCTAGTCTGTAAATATCTGAGTTGATATGTTGGGAGTATCCCATAAGTGAGATTTGGAGGGCAGGAAACAAGATTGTCAATAGCACTTCATCCTGGAATTCAATTCAATAGTTTTATTTCTGGAGCTTCTTACAGTAAGCGAGAAAGTGATGAAGACTGAGCTGATTTGCTGGGCTTTAACTCAGAGACTTTCTAATACTAGATGCTGGGTGGTTTCAATTTACTTTATGGATTGGTTGTGTTGTTCTTAATGGATGCACTGTAAACTATAGCGTGCTGAAGTCTGAATCTATAAGAAGAGTAGAATAAACAAAATAATAACACTATTATCTTCTCATTGGGTGTTTGGCTGTCAGAGTGTGAATAAAAGCTTCAGTTTGCCTGCTGAAAATGTTTACTATCCTGATCAGTTGATCCGACTTTAATCTCTTACATCTGCCTCTGCATTTCTGTGCACCTGAAAGAAGAGTCCACCAAGATTTTCACTTCATGGCTTGAATTATTGTATGATCAAAAGTCCCAAAGCCTTATAGAACTCACATATCAATGCAAGGCAGTTATAGTCGTACCAAGTCTACAAACCCCCTTCTTTCACATAAAAGATTGGGATTTTATGGGAAACAAACAAAAGCATGACTTCTCTGCTTGTCAATACGTAGCATGCAGCTATGACATTTTGCTGGGTTTTAGGTAGCCTCTGAGAAGTATTCTAGGGAAAACCGTATTTCCCAGGAACTGCTTGCAATCTGGAATACTAACTAGATATTTCTAAGTGCCCCAGAAGGAAGAAATGATTCTCTCTCTTATTTTTTTTGTAGTGCCCTCACACTTCAGCTTACTACTGCTCATAAGTCAGTCTTTATCCTCAGATAGTTTCAAATTGTTCCCACTTCAAGGGATGAACCATCTTGGCAAGAAAGAGGCTAAGGGAGTAGTAATAGATGCGATATAATGTTATGTGTAGATGCAGAGATGCCCCCAATTGCCTGAGGAAATGCCAACCTTGGGGAGGAGGAAGGACTTCCAGGTGTTCAGACTGGATTTGGCATTTTGTCTATCTAGTGACTCCTTCCCAAGGATGTGGGAGAGGTAGAAGAGAAGAGTTGGAAGGAACCTTGGTGGTCTTCTAGTCCAACCCCCAGCTCAGACAGAAAACCTTATATACCACTTCAGACAAATGGTTGTCCAATTTCTTCTTAAAAACTTTCAGTGCTGGAGCATTCACAACTTGTGGAGGCAAGTCATTCCACTGATTAACCATTCTGTCAGGAAATTTTTTAGTTCTAAGCTGCTTCTGTCCTTGATTAGTTTCCACCCATTGCTTCTTGTCCTACCCTCAGGTGCTTTGGAGAATAGCTTGACTCCCTCTTCTTTGTGGCAGCCCCTGAGATGTTGGAACACTGCTATCATGTCACCCCTAGTCCTTCTATTCATTAAACTAGACATACCCAATTGCAGCAACCGTTCTTTATATGTTTTAGCCTCCAGTCCCCTAATCCTCTTGGTTGCTCTTCTCTGCACTCTTTCTAGAGTCTCAACATCTCAACCCTCAACTTAAGTGAGGGATAGTATCTTCAAATCTATTATGTCTTCCCTACCCTCTCCTGTTTCTTCTTGATTTCATCAAAGTCTCTTTAGAGTGTCTTAAAAAATAAAGGCAATCCCTGCTCTTGGCCTTACACACTTCAAGACAGAATACAAAATGGAGAAGGTATTGAGGAACTGAAAGATCTGAATAATTACATAAATTATTTACAAAACACTTACCCTGGTCAACTGGAATAAAAATGGTTCCAGCAAAGCAAGAACCCAAATTTACTATACTCTGAGCTTAGCCGATAGAAGGACAAGCCTAACGGACACGTTGATAGCTGATGGATGGAGAGGCCTCAGAGAGGCAGTTTCTCATTATCTCTGGTGATGATCCTGCTTCCCCTTGACCCTCATTGCAGTCCGGAGGAATTAGATGTCAGATCCTTTGCCTGAATTATTCTAAGGATGTGCCCATATGATAGGAGATCAAAATGGTCAACCTGCAAGGGTGGAGGAAAGATTAACTGGGTAACCTGATTCCTACAACTAGGTGGTAGAAGAAGATTCTTCATCCATAATGTATCTAGTAGGAATGGGAATCAGCATGGTCCTTCTTCAGTACTAAAAACCATCTAAGCATCATTAACCCTTTTTTCCCTGGTGGTGGGGGGAAAGGGAGAAGAGCAACCAGGATGATTAGGGGACTGGAGACTAAAACATATGAAGAACGGTTGCAGGAATTGGGCTTGGCTAGTCTAGTGAAGAGAAGGACCAAGGGAGACATGATAGCAGTCTTCCAATATTTGAGGGGCTGCCACAGAGAGGAAGGGGGTCAAGCTATTTTCTAAAGTGCCTGTAGACCAGACAAGGAATAATGGATGGAAACTGAAGGAGGAGAGATTTAACCTGGAAATAAGGAGAAACTTTCTAACAGGGAGAACAATCAACCAATGGAACAACTTGCTCTCGGAAGTTGTGCATCACTTGAGACCTTCAAGAAGAGATTGGACTGCCATTTGTCAGAAATGGTGTAGGGTCTCCCGCTTGGGTGGGGGGTTGGACTAGATGACCTACAAGGTCCCTTCCAACTCTGATTAGCTGTTATCTGTTATCTTTCAGGGGTTAGTACCCAGTTACAGGAGATGCAATGAATCACAGGAAGCCTCCTAAGATCCCCTGCAGAGAATCTTATAATCTTTCTCAGTGTTTGTGTTGCACTGGGAATGAATTCATTAGTGTTTATGTGATGTTTAATTGCTATTTGTGATGAGGCATGGTATGGAAAGATGGGTATAGGACTGGAAGTGTGTTTTGGCAATGAGACCTAGGAACTGTGGAGTACTGAGTTGTACGCATGTGTGCATGAATGCATACGGGCAGTGGTGGGATTCAGCCAGTTCGCACAACTTCAGGAGAACCGGTTGTTAAGTTTCTGAGCAGTTTGGTGAACTGGTTGTTGGAAGGAATAATTAGGGCAGAGAACCGGTTGTTAAATTATTTGAATTCCACTGCTGCATGCGGGCACCTCTAATAATTTATTTTAGCATGTTGTAATAGAGTTCAATTTCCTATTTTTTTAGGGTTTGCAGCTTTGTCTTCATCCCACTATCTTTTTTAAAAATAGTTTCTGAAGGCCTTCCTAACTATTCCACCAACAAGGGAAACTTAATAGCAAAATAAATCAATAAAACAATCATTTCTTGCAATTTTGAGTTGGAAATCACAAGAACCTCTCTGAAAATCTCTCAAAAACAAGTGGAATTTTTAGTGACCCTCCCTTTTTGTTCCAGAGGATTATTTGACATGAGTGAATCCTTAAGGTTCTGTCCATTAGAATTGCTAAAAGATTAGGAACTTGCTCCTTAACCTTTATTTACCTATATCTTAAATTTAATCTTATTTTTTGGAGGGGTGGGGGAAAGGGAGGGAAAATCAGTCACAAGAGAGTTGACATTTAATTACTTGCTTGCTTCCCAGCTTTTTCCGTTCTCCAAATTCCCTAATTTTAATCCATCATCGTATAGGTCTCTTCTATGTTTTGGTAAGGGAGAAAGTGCCTGCATTTACTTTGTTCTAAGAGTTGCAGATGTTGTACAGTAATAAAAGTACCAAAAAATAAAATAAAATAAAATAAAAGCAACCTACCAAACCCCTTCATTTGAGATAGAAATGAAAGGCGAGAAATGCATAACTTTGTAAACAAAAGCAGTGTTAATTTAAAATCCTGGATATATAGAACTTCCTTCTCTTGACTCAAAAATGATAATGTTGATGCGCGATGCTCTGATTTTGGATGTCTTCAAAGAAGTGGCTGCTTCCTTTGGTTTTGAACTTAACCCTGATATTCAGACAATGTCCTTAGCTGACTATTTTTTTATTTAAAGCAGGGTAGTAGAGTAGAAACTTTGCCTTTAAGAATAGTTGGAGCCAACTATTAAGGTTTTAAATAAAAACATCAACATTTCTTCTCCATGGGTGACACTACCTTAGCAGAATTTTTCTGGCCTAGTAGCTAAGTAGGATGAATGGGAACCTTCCAGGAACCAACAAGACTGTAGATTAGATTGGGAACTTGGAAGAAAACCCCATCCCTTAAGAAGACAAGCGCAAACCCCATCTGTATTCCTGCTAATAAAATTACATGGATGTGTTTATGAAGCCACTAGGACAATGGTGGCTAACCTTTTTGGGCTCATTGTGTGTGTGCTGGCACGCGCATGCTCACATGCCAGCACCCAGAAGGCAATGTGTGCCCCCATGCCCCCTGTGCATGTGCGCGCAATCCCCACTGTCACCACCCCCCTGTCTCTGATTATTCAGCCAGTTTGAGTGCCTCCCAGAGACTTGAAAGCTCTGCAGGCTTTGCAGGATGAATAATAGGCCCATTTCATCACTTCTGGTATTACAGGAAGTGATGAAATGGGCCTATTTGCCCTGCAAAGCCTGCAGAGGCTTTTTTCAAGCCTCTGGGAGGCCGAAAAAGGCCTCAAACTGGCTGAAAATCAGCTGTGAGGCACGAGTGCTGGCACAAATGGTTCTGCATGCCACCTGTGGCACGTGTGCCATAGGTTCGCCATCACAGCACTAAGATGTATGTTTTCAGTTGACAGAGATTTTAACACTTTGAATAGGGTAGGAATAATGAATAGTTAGACAAAGGAAAGTTGTTCTGTACAAATTGGTGTAATGTGGCTCCACCTAGCTGAATCATTCAAAACTCTAGCAGTCAATTTTGAACATGATAAGGGCTTTTGCAGTGTGTTCAAGGTCAGTCCCTTTGTGTACTAGTGCTTCATAACTCTATAAGCTATAAGAGGATTTCTTCCTTAGATGTGTGTGTGTGGGGGACTTGAACTGTTAGTTTGATTTATTGTAGCTGTTCGGGATCTCATAGTTTTAGTTTTTGGTTAATGCATTCTCTTTGTCTTTCAGTGATCATTAGAAACAGATAAATCAAATGATAGTTCTTTGTGCAAATCTGTCATCTTAAACCTTCACTTTTCTGATGCTATTTCCCACAGTGCCTGTCTAGGATGTATCCACCATTCTTTAACACTCAGCAGAAATACCAAAAGGGTGCCTTAGATAAATTATGTGTAATGATAGGGGTTGGAGAGCATGTGACTGAAGAACATTGTCTTCTCCTACAACAGCAGAATCTATAGCCGGGCTGCAAAAATCTGCATGCCCACTAGAGAGCAGTAAATATTTTCAATCCCTTGCCCTCTTCTCTTTGCTGCCACCTAGTGTTTGCCTGCATTTGTGCAGCTCAAATATTTTTCATCTACCACATTTCTTCAGAGATAACTGTCTGGGACTGGAGGTCAAACAAGCCGGGTAGGGCCCAAAACCCAAGATAGATGAGCTTACCATATTCTTTTGCCTCCATCCAAGTTTCTGATATTCCTTTGCCTCCACTCATTGTCTTCCCCTTCCCCAAGAAACAATTAGGCTGGGAAAAAATCCAATTTTGTCTAGATCAAAATACTGGTTGACATTCATCCTTCCAGGCTAATAGAAATACTGGTGTGACACCTGTGTCCTTTAAAACTTCCTTCTTATCTGTCATCAAACTGCTCTGGGAAGAATTTGGTGTGATACAATTACTTGTATGAATGTAGCATGCATGATCCCCTGAAGACAGATAACTTTTGTACAAATACTCATCCCAAGGTGCTATGATGATTGTGGAAATTGCTATAATAAACCTGGAATAGAAGTCACTGACAACAGCTGTGCAACTAGAATGACGTCTAAACAAGTCTTCCTTAATTTACCATTGTTTCTGTTGGAGTCACTGAAACTTGGTTGGTGAAGAACATTTCTTACAAAGTATGATGTTAATTTTTTTTATTCACAATTTTCTAGTTGCATCAAAGTTATGTCCACTTCGTCCTCGGGAACCAAGACCAAGTGATATTGTCTGTCAAGGTCTGGCATTTCGACTCCCAAGTATTGAAGTGTATAAGTAACATAATGATTATAAGATCAGAGACCAGCAACATTTAGAAATGTGCAACACAAAGATAAAATCAAAGGAATGAGATTAAACACTACGATATCATACATACATACATACATACATACATACATACGCTTGCGTGCATGCAAATTACTATTAAAACTCTCCCCTCTAATCTTACTTTTGTGTATACTTGCTATCTTAGTATTTAATCTCATCCCTTTGATTTTACTTTTGTGTTGCATATTTTTTTAAATGTTGCTGGTCCATGTCTGAATATATAATATATATAATAAATATAAAATAAAATGTAACATATACTACTATAATTGTATATTCATTAGCAGTACAGATCTAAAGTATTACAACTTACAAAATAAAAGTGCATATCACTTTAAAAAGATAATTAACACATAATGAACTTGAAGTGATTAATAAAACAGGTTATCCCTGTGGCCCATTGTGCCTTATTTTCATCATCACAACACAGAATTTGGCTACCGGGCAAGCGATGAATTATTCTGAATCTTCTAGGAGCTGATTCACATAGAAATAGTCTGACCTTCCTGAGGATTTACCTATTAGGGGCAAATGTAAGCTGACCTGATATCTCCGTGGGATTTGCAGTGTAATAGTATGTGAGAAATGGATTCAATTTTCTTGTCACCACCTGGGCAGGTACGCTTGGTTAATGGGATTTTGGAGTGTCTTCCTTGCTGCAATATGATGCTAAGATATTATGTCTGACTTTGAAAAATGGCACCTTCAACCTGAGGAAAGTTAGATTTTGTAAGTATTTTGCTGGTTCCCCACTGCTCTTGTTTACCCAATTTCTGCCATGTTGAGACAACTTATTAACTTTGGCCTGGAACTCCATGTTTCTTATTCTTTGGGTGAACAATTTGTTTGGCTTGGCCATACCCTACGCTAAATAAAGAATCATGTGGAAAATTAGGAATTGTGTAGAAACCTCTGCTCCATGGCTGTTTCTGGGAAGAAGGAAAATTATTAAAACTAGAGGAGTCAGTCTGAGCAGAAAGAATTGGATTTTCAGCCAGTACTTTATCCTTCTCCTCCATGTTCCTGTGGGAAATGATCAGGCTGAGCGTAAGGCAGGAGTCAAACAAGTCATCAGTCATGAGTCATTAATGCTCACATGAGATTTAAGTCCAGCAAACCTTGAATCCCTTTCTATTCTAAACTCCGGCTAATTTCCCTTGACTGTTACTAGTTCAGATTCTTGTATAGAGAACTTAAGCTTACAGTAAAGTCTGGATCTCCTGATTTGCCTGGTGTTGAGAGTCGCACTTGTATACCATCAAGGATTTGAGCCAGGGGTTTCAAACTCAAGGCCCGCAGGCAGGATTCAGCCTGCGGGGTGTTTAGATCTGGCCCATGGGGCTACCCTGGAAACAGGGAAGGGCTGGCCTGCAGTGCCTCTGCCAGTGAAAATGGAGCTCGGGAGGGCTGCATGTTATCCTCCCGAGCTCCATTTTCAGCCGCAATGGCCTCCTGCCACCTGTGCACGCTCCCCCCCCCGAGCTCCATTTTCACTGGCAGGAGGCTGTCGCAGCTGAAAACAGAATTCAGGAGCCCATTTTTGCTGACAGGAGGTTCGGGCCACCACAGACACCCCCAACACAAGTGACATCAAGCTGGCCACATGCACCCTGGCCATGCCCACCCCAGCCCCCCAAGGTCAAACACAACCCTGATGCAGCCCTCAATGAAATTGAGTTTGACATCCTGATTTGAGCCAATGACTTGGCCTCGAAGAGTTTTAATATATCAGGAATTAATTATCTCCCTCCACCCCACAAGACACCCTGTGCTACTTCTCCAGGTCTCTGCTTAATGACTTGTTAGATCATTTAACAACTGCAATCTGGAGTGTCAGGATTGTGATTATTGAGAGAAAAGAGTGATGGAGTGTCTCACTTAATGGCTGTCTCACTCAACGACTGAGATTCTGTGGTGCAAATTGAGGGTTATCTGTAATTCAAACAGAAGGACAAAGGTTTGATTTCAAATATTTAGTGTGCACGTATCTGATTTGGACACAAAACCATCAGAATAAGCTCCATAAATAGTAGCAAGAGGAGGCAGGAGCATTAAAAATATAAACCAGTATTAGAGGAAATGCCCGTGGTTTTGTGCCAAGAGGCAATGCCCCTATATGTAGCTTCTTGGGATTTACAGTGCCAATGGTGTAAGTGAAGAGGTGGTAGGCTAGCTGGCATCCCATTTAAGAAGCAGAGCCTTTATCCAGCTAAAATTTCTTTTTATACGTCCATTAAATTTTTACGATCTTTTCACAGCCTCTAAAAGAGCAGTAAAATTAAGATGTCTCATTCAAAAGGCAGTGAGAATAACAAGGTAGAGAAATAGATGGGTGACAAGGCCCTTATACTTTTGACAGTTTTAAAACACGTAGACTCTGGTGGCTTTTCTTTAAACGCCAGGTGATAACCTATGGCTAATATGAATGATTACTCAGAATGACTGAAGCGTAGGTCAAAGTCAGGGCTTTCTCTTTAGAGACTGATTTGTAAGGAAGTACAAGCCAACTCTAACCTGCCTTTGCATCTGGCTCTTTAAGAATAGATTGGCTTTTGACTTACCAAGGATGTGTATGCTCTCCTAGAGAACCTTGGCCATCTTATAAAATAACTGTTGAGCTTTTGAGATCTGGACAAGGTTAATTTTTCCTAAATTTGGTCTTACAGCCCTCTTTATGCTTTGAAGGGTATCATTTGTCAACATTATTCAGCATTAATATGCAAACTCAAGATTGCTTTGGGCTTGTTTTAATAAATAGTGACTTATTGCTTTCCATATCCATGGAATACAAGTTGAACTTTTGGAAAATAATTATTGAAATGAGTGCTAATGTGAACAGATGCCAACCTGGCTTCTCAACTTATCAGATTTGTTCTGACTCCCTTTTATATAGGCAAAAATGAGTTACCCTCGTTTACCTCAATACGGTGCAAGAAGATTTTAAGTAGCATTTAAGTGACAAAATGTGATTTTTAATCACAGAATAGACCTAAGTTAGTGGGGATCTTCCTAATCATTCTGGAGGTACCAATAGAAGAGAATATTTGGGTAACCTGGTTGGCAATGAAACATCTGCATAAAAAGAACCAAAGCTTGAAAAATACCAAGTGATTAGTAGATTAGCGGAAGATCCTATCTGTACCCCATTTACATACTTGTCCTTTTTTAACCCAGTAGCTGTTAATTTTAGTGTTTTAACATACATTCAAGCAGTGGTTAGTAGATTAGCAGAAGATCCCACCTCTACCCAGTCCTTTTGAGATCCAGTTTGCTGTTAATTTTAATGTTTTAACATTTAACGTTCAATGTTTATAATGTTTTTAACATTCTAGTTTTTTTATATTGTTACTGGTATTTTATGACTTAAGCTGCCCGAATCATTTGATAATAGAATAAATATAGAGTAGAGCAGAGCAGAACAAAACAGAAAAGAATATAATAATAGCATAGCATAGCATAGCATAGCATAGCATAGCATAGCATAGCATAGCATAGAACAGAACAGAACAGAACAGAACAGAATATAATAATAGGATAGCATAGCATAGAACAGAACAGAACATAATAATAGGATAGCATAGCATAGAATAGAACAGAATATAATAATAGGATAGGATAGGATAGAATAGAACTGAACAGTTTGATTTGACTAAGTGTGATTAGACAAACAAGGTCATATGGGCAGCATATATACTTAACAAATAAAATAATATGTAATATGAAGTCCATTACATTGTCCTACTCATATACTACAAGCCTGTGGCCAAATGTGAAATAAGTAAACCCTTGAAACTTGCTTTCTCCTTATTGCCTTAATTTATGTGTCAGCCTTTAGTTAGAGATGCCCATTTTGGAAAAATCAAACCAGATGCCTGACAAATATGTTCAAGCAACCCAGCCAAATAGTGGCAAATATACCTTGCAGGGTTAAAGGATCAGTATCAGCCCTTTAAAAATGCACTGGTTATTTTCATTTCAGTCTGTTTTCTGACAAAAAGTGCTCTTTGAGGAGTAATGAAGAAGACGGGCAGTGCGGGTGTGTGCATGGCTATAATTCAGGCCTTGTGATTTTAAATGCTTATTCAGCCATGAAATGCACTGGGTGGCTTCAGGCCAGCCATTGTCTCTTCAAATAATTCCTGTTGCATAGTGATTGCTCTAGGACCTTTTTCAATTTTGCTTTTTTCCCCTTTTCCTTTTTTGCTTCTTAAAAGTCAGTTCAAGCCCAGTTCTGACTTTCAAAGCATGTTTGTCAGGATGTTAGAGTTTTGCTTTGACTAGTGATCAGGATGAATCATTTTCATATTTGAGAAAAGCCAGGATAGTGGGGAAGTGGAGTAGCTGATTTTCTTAACAAAAAATGATTTCATACAGATAGTGCCATGCCATCCCTTATTTGTATTTTTTATGAAACAGAAAGGTATATTATTTCCCTTGATCTGTAAAATTATATACAGGTAATCCTCAATTTATGACCATAATTGAGCCCAAAATTTATGTTGCTAAGTGAGAAATCAGTTAAGTAAGTTTTGCCCCATTTTATAACTTTTCTTGCCACATTTGTTAAGCGAATCATTGCAGATGTTAAATGTGTAACCTGGTTGTTAAGTGAATCTGGTTTCCCCATTGACTTTGCTTGTCAGAAGGTTGTAAAAGGGGATCCCACGACCCTAGGACATTACAACCGTCATAAATGTGAGTCAGTTGTCAAGCATCCGAGTGTAAATCACATGGCCATGGGGAATGCTGCAACAGTCGTAAGTGTGAAAAACGGTCATAAGTCACTTTTTTCAGCGCTGTTGTAACTTCTAACGGTCACTAAGTAAACTGTTGTAGGTCGAGGACTACCTGTATTCCTTCTTGCATGAATCTGCTGTGGCCTGCCAGTGGCCCAGCAGACTCGGACAGTGAGGGAGGGAGACTTGGACAGTGAGGAGGTTGGGGAGGAACATGGGCCAGGCCAGGGCCGGCCATCAGTTATCAGCTGCCTTTGGAGTTGGAGATCAGTGGGAGAGAAGAACAGCTGGAGCCTTTTCCTAGTGTGTGCATGCGCAGAGCTGCCAGGAGAAGGAATAAGGAATAAGGGTTGACTCAGGAGTAAAGGCACATGTGGACGGTGAATGGCCCTTCCCATAGGGAATAAAAGAGGAGCGAAAGGGGAGTGGTGTTTGCAGGAGACAATTAGTTTGTTTAATTAGTGTGAAGATTTGTTCGTAACCCTCAGAGACTCCTTGCCAAGTCTTTCCTCGTACAGCACGGCGCTTGGAAGCTATCGGCCTGGCAAATCTCCAACCCTGAAAAGGTCTGTGGTTGCAATTCACCCTTGAAAGACTGTTTGCCGGGACTTAGCTGGATGTGAATGATAGGAATTCACATTAGCCAAATAAAAAGGGGCTTTGTCAGGAAAAGGAGTCTGCTTTGTGATTTTGTGAAGCCTAGGTTAGCACAGCATCTGCATTTAAACTTTTTAATCTAATATCTATTATTAGCAGGTCCTAGAAGTTTCCTCAGTAAGATTGAACAACCTCCTCCTCCTCCTCCTCCTCCTCCTCCTCCATTTTGGAAAGCATTTTAGAATTGGTCAGGTAGATGGGCATGGAGGTGAAGCCAATGATAAATATTATCAGATTCTGTAGACATCTCTGGCTATGTACTTAAATTTAAACGACTCCATGTTATAGAGATCTGGTCTTGTTCTCGTTCAACTTCAATTGCATTCTATTTGTATGTTATTTTTGGCTTTATACCCTCTGTAACAATTTTTTTGGATGAATTGCTCTGAAACTTGTTGTCTATTGTTAACAAAACCTTTTTGCTTCTTTCGCCGTTGCCTTGCCTTCTTGCAGAAGAGTACTGTTTTAATTTTTTTAAAACCCCAATAAAATAATAAAGGAAAAATGGGAAAATCAAACCTTGGTCTCTTAAAGGGAAGCAGAACTATTTTTTTTCACCATCCTATACTAGAGAAGCTATTTATTAAAGTTGCATGTATCCTTGTAGATAAGGATATGGCCATATACAGGTAGTCCTTGCCATACAACATTTCCTTTAGTGAGCTGAGTTACCACAATGCTGAAAAAAATGACTTATGACCATTTTTCACACATATGACCATTGCAGCATCCTCGTAGTCCCATGATCAAAATTCAGATGCTAGGAAACTGACTCATATTTATGAAGGTTGCAGTGCCTTGGGGGCCATGTGTGTTCAGTTTTTGTGACCTTCTTACAAGCAAAATATATGGGGAAACCAGATTCACTTTAACAACTGTGTGACTAACTTAACAACTACAGTTATTCTCTTAACAACTGTGGCAAGAAAGGTCGTAAAATGGGGCAAAACTCACTTAACAAATGTTTCACTTAGCCACAGAAATATTGGACTCCGTTGTGGTCATAAGTCAAGGATTACCTGTATATTATATAGAAAGACCTTGGGACTCATTGCTTGATAATGTAGCACAATATGTAGTAGTGTGTTTAATCATTTTAATGCTTCTCCAAGTGAATGTTGGAAAACAGTGACTCATCTAATGCAGTAACAACTGGAATCTGTCTTGGTTGCAGGGAAGAAAGAGCTAATGGGGCACAGGGACTGTCATTTTGATGCAGACCTATTCTTAAGATCAGATATGATCTCCTTAAAAAAATCTACCAATAGAATAGAATAGAATAGAATAGAATAGAATAGAATAGAATAGAATAGCAATAGAATCTTTATTGGAAATAAAGCAGAGTAGAGTAGAGTAGAGTAGAGTAGAGTAGAGTAGAGTAGAATAGACCAGACCAGACCAGACTAACTTTATTGTCACTTTGAATGTACACTAATCAGCATACATTAAAATGAATTTTCATTGCATACAGCTCTCAAAGGATCACTACCACCAATATACGCTACATAACCATGACAGAACAAATAAATACAAAATTATGCGCGTACCTACATACATTATATGATACAGAGAAACAACACAGTCTAGTTCAACTGTATATTGTACATGTAACATGGCGAGAGAAACAAATCTTGCAAGTTTACCAGACGGATAGCCTAGGGAACAAAGCTGTTACAGCAGGGTTGTCAAACTCCCGGCCCGTGGGCCGGATGCGTCACGCGCTGGGCAGGCCCACACCCAGTTTAGCAAAGGGGAAAAAAAGTCCCGATATGTCATGTGACACTGCCGTGATGACATGAGTTTGACACCCCTGTGTTACAGAATCTGGTAATTCCTGCTAGAAATACTTTGCAACCTCCTCCCAGAGGGGAGCAACAGAAAGAGACCGTGAAGTGGAGTGTGGGGTCTCTAACCATGCTTTGAGTTCTAAGCACATAGCATTTATAAGCGGTATCCTGAATAATGGGAAGCGAACTTCCTATATTCCTATCCATATGGCTCCTATGGCATCTCTCCATTGTTTGACAAACATACAACAGACACTTGATCTCTATTTACAACAGATAACCTGTGAAGATGCTCACAAACATGTCTACTTATCTTGAGAAGCAATTAACTATACATTCTGCAACACCCTTGCCCTGTTTCCCTGGAGAATGGAACGTGTTTTTTTCAGATTAAAAGTATATAAAATTTTATTACCCATTATATGGACACATTTAGTCTTTGCAATGGTGAGAGGATCTCAAATTCCAGGCGAAGGGAATTGGTCAAGCTAGAAGTCAACACAATCCCAAGGCTTTTCCTTTTTATTTCCTTGGCAACGGTAGCCATGGTTACCAGCATCTGTTTGAAGATGTAAGGGGCAAGCCAGTTCAGTAGCAGCAACAAGCCCATGAATTAATATAATTATTTTATAGTGTGTTGTTTTTAATTAACAAAAATGTTTGGGACCAATCTGATTTTTAAAAAGATGAGATGAAATTAAGCGAGGACCAAGTTTTTGATGGAAAACTACAAATTAGCAGAGGAGCCCTCTACTAGTCATTCCTTTACCAACCTATTGAAGTTATAAGAGTACTTAAATGTCCTCACACTTATGGCCACTGCAGGTCAAAATTCAGCTGCTTGGCAACCAGCATGTCTTCACAACAATTGCTGTTGATTGTCAAGATGACTGCTTGCTAATACGATTCATTTTTAAGAATTGCAGTGATGTGCTTAACAACCACTTAAAAATTGTAACAAAAAAGGTCATAAAATCGGGTACGACTCCCTTAGCAATCACCTTACTTAGCAATAGAAATTATAGAATAGAATAACAGAGTTGAAAGGGACCTTGGAGGCCTTCTAGTCCAACCCCCTGCTTAGTCAGGAAACCCTACACCACTTCAGAGAAATGGTTATCCAATCTCTTAAAGACGCTATAGGTGTCTTAAAATGAGGACTAATAGACTGAGAAACAGTTTCTTTTCCAAGGCAATAATTGTCTTGAATCAAACAATGCATATGTGATTTAGCCCTATGTATATAGTGGCATTTTTAAACTATCTAATTTACTATATGTTTTAGATAGGTTTTAGACTAGGTTTTTAATTATTATTATTTTAATTTTTAAATACTCAGTAGTGTGATTGTGATGTGGTGTTTGGGGCCCTGTGCTGGAGTAGCTTTCAAATTTCATTGTATTTGTAGAATGCAATGACAATAAAGGTGTTCTATTCTAAAATCTTCCAGTATTGGAGCATTTACAATTTCTGGAGGCAAGTTGTTCCATTGATTAATTGTCCTCATTGTCAGAAAATATCTCAGTAGTTCTAAGTTGCTTCTCCCCTTGATTAGTTTCCACCCATGGCTTCTTGTCCTGCCCTCAGATGCTTTGGAGAATAGCTTGACTCCCCCTTCTTTGGGGCAGCCCCTGAGATATTGGAACACTGCTATCATGTCACTCCCCTAGTCCTTCTTTTCATCAAACTAGACCTGCCCAGTTCCAGCAACCGTTCTTGATATGTTTTATTCTTGAGTCCCCTAATCATCTTGGTTGCTCTTCTCTGCACTCAACATCTTTCTTACATCATGGTGACCAAAACTGAATGCACGATTCCAAGCATGGCCTTACCAAGGCATTATAAAGTGGTATTAACAACTCTCGTGATCGTGATTCTATCTCTCTGTTCAGTGGTGGGATTCAAATATTTTTTACCACCGGTTCGGTGGGTGTGGCTTGGTGGGCGCACTTTGCATGCCTGCACACACTTTGCGTGCATGCGCACAAACACGCAGGCACAGAGGCGTTCTAACTTGCCTCCTGCAAGCCTGCATGATCCCGTCGCTTCAGCAACTGCCACGCGGCACTCTTCTGTGTCACACAAAGCAGCTGCACTTCAAATTCACAGGATAAAGGTGAGTATGGGAGCCCAGGCGGGCGGGCCCAACAGCAGAGCGGCGGAGAGAACCAGTTCAGTCTCCGCTGGTCATCGCTGCTACCGGCTTGGCAGAACTGGGCCGAACTGGTAGAATACCACCACTGCCTCTGTTTATGCAGCCTAGAACAGTGTCGGCTTTTTCGGGCAGCTGCTGCGCATTGCTGGCTCATATTGAAATGATTGTCCACTAGGACGTTGAGATCCCTCTCACAGTTACTACTATTGAGCAAGGTACCATATATACTGTACCTGTGTATTTGGTTTTTTCTTGCCTAAATGTAGAACCTTACTTTTTTCACCATTGAATTCCATTTTGTCCCAACCCTGGGCTATCTATTCACGTAACAGTCCTCAACATACAATCACGACGGAGCCCAACATTTCTGTTGCTAACCAAGGCAGTTCTTACGTGAGATTTGCCCCAGGTTATGACCTTTTTGCTGCAGTTGTTAAGCGAATCGCCACAGTTTGTGAAGGGAACCACACGATCGTTAAGTGAATCTGGTTTCCCACATTGACTTCGCTTGTCAGAAGCCGGCTGGGAAGGTTACTAATGGTGATCACGTGACCCTGGGACGGTGCAACAGTCATAAGTACATGCCAGTTTCCAAGTGGTTGAATTTTGATCACGTGACCGTGGGGATGCTGCATTTAGCCCTAAGTGGGTAAAACGGTCCTAAGTCGCTTTTTCAGTGGCATTGTAACTTCAGTCCCTAAATGGATGGTTTTAAGCCGAGGACTACCTGTACTTGATTTCCAATTATAACTCATGATTAAACCCCTGGTCAATGAAGAATGCAAGAAATGGGCTTTTCCATCTTGCATGCTTGCAATCTATGTGCGCTTAAAGGTGCTACATTTTTAGCAGCCCCTGTCATAACCTATTAAAATTGCTTCAAAGGCTAAAGTGTGGCTCACAGTAAGCTGTCTCTGCTTCTCCTCCTTCTCCTTTTGGAGAAAGATTTTCCAGAGGAAAAAAAGGCTACAGAGATCGTAAGCCTTTTGCTTTGCTTTATATTCTTCCTCTTGAATGGACAATTTAGTGTCTTGGCTGATGTGACTGACCCCTATTTAGTTCAGTCCAACTTCCTCCTCCTCCATCCATGAGATCAAAACCTAAGGAGGGGCTATCAAAGAAAGAAAAAGAGAGAGAGAGAGGGAGGAGGAGGGAAGGAAGGAAGGAAGGAAGGAAGGAAGGAAGGAAGGAAGGAAGGAAGGAAGGAAGGAAGGAAGGAACAAGTGCATCATTTTGGATGAGATTTCACATTTCTTTTTCTTTTGTCTGGCTCTTCCATTCCACTCCTTCTCTCCTACTGCCCTGTGACTTGCACTCTCTGCTGTCTCACTCATTAATAAATGCTAGCTATAGTTCTAACAGAGTGTGGGAACCATCAGCTGTCAGACTTCACAGGATTGATCCCAAGTTTTCGTCTGTCTGGGCCCGGCTTGCATGCTTCACTCTTTAGATGAGCAAAAGGGCTTCACAAAATCATGCGTAGGAGCTCTCTGGCTGGGTTTTCAAGGAATGGGTTAGATCTGGTTGAGGCACAGATTAGATTAGATTAGATTAGATTAGATTAGATTAGATTAGATTAGATTAGATGGTCAGAGAAGGGACATAGTCTTCAGTATACCTTCTCAGTTTGCAAATAAATTCCACATGAATGAGTTACTTTTGCAAATAGCAAGGTTCTGAGCCTTAAGACTCTATAGGAAATTGCCAGCACTTTGAATTGGACCCAGAAGCAAACCAGCAACTAGTATATCTTACACAATGTTTGTGCTGTTCTGCTATAACAACTTCCTCCTGTGAAGAGATGTACTTTGCATCAGCTATAACTTCCAAGCAGCTTTCAAGGGCAGTCCCAGATAGATTAGTAGTCCCAAATTATAGTAGTCCAATGCAAGATGATAGCTGCATGAGTCATTGTGGTCAGATAACAGATAAGCAGAGTTGGAAGGGATCTTGTAGGTCATCTAGTCCAACCCCCTGCCCAAGTAGGAGACCCTACACCATTTCTGACAAATGGCAGTCCAGTCTCTTCTTGAAAGCTTCCAGTGACTGCTGAAGGCAATTTCTGTTCCATTAGTTGATTGTTCTCACTGTTGGAAAATTTCTCCTTACTTCTAGGATGAATCTCCCCTTGATCAGTTTCCATCCACTATTCCTTGTCTGGCTTTGGGGTACTTTGGAGAATAGCTTGACCCCCTCCTCTCTGTGGCAGCCCCTCAAATATTGGAAGACTGTTATCATGTCTCCCTGGTCCTTCTCTTCACTAGACTAGCCATGCCCAGTTCCTGTAACCATTCTTCATATGTTTTAGTCTCCAGTCCCCTAATTATTCTGGTTGCTCTTCTCTGTACTTTTTCTAGAGTGTCAACATCTTTTTTATAGTGTGTGACCAAAACTGAATGCAGTGTTCTAGGTGTGGTCTTACTAAGGCTTTATAGAGTGGTATTAGTACCTCAGTTGATCTTGATTGTATCCCTCTGTTAATGCAACTTAGGATTCTATTGGCTTTTTTGGTTGCTTCCACACACTGCACAAATCATGGTTGGTTCATGTTTGCAGAGTTTTTCATTTCTTAACTATTTGGCACCCAAGTTAAAACTGAGTTCAAAACTTTGGTTTTATGTTCCCAATTTAACTTATTCCGTTGATCTCTCTATGTTTTAATTCACAGCCACCTCCACAGATCTATGACAAGCAGCTGGATGAAAGAGAACACACAATTGAAGAATGGAAAGGTAATTTTTTAGCCTATACAAGGTATAGGATCTGATTCTGCACTTGATATCTGTCCTTGACTCTCAGCTTCCCCACCTCCTGGTGCCTCCTGCACTCCATGGGGATGGAATATGCACTCAGAGTATGCTCAATAATCCTTGAGAAATTTGAGAATGTGTTTGAATATTAGTCACTCAGGTTGGCAGTTAGGGTGTTGGTTTGAGCTCTGAACTTGGCAATTTGTTTTTTTTAGCCTTTTCTACTTTCCTTTAGGACATTTTGGAACATACAATGAGTTGGCCTAATGTCTTCACAGAAGAAACATGTGATCACAAGAAAGCTGTAATGCCATAATCAGAACCAGTCCTACCATTGGGCATAGTTGATCATAGATTCAGGCAGTAGATGCTGAATGATGGCAGCAGTGACTTCACACTAAATTTCTTATTACTCCCTTACTGCTATAGTTACTGCAGGACAGAATTGTGTTCACTATGCAACCTCCACTGGATTCCTAAATGGTTTTCAGATGCAATACAGGTAGTCCTTGCTTAGTGACTGATTGAAGTTACAACTACCCCAAAAGATACTTACAAACCAGTTCCCGAGTTCTAGCAGCTGCCTCACTGCCCCACTGTGGTCATATGATCACATTTTGGGCGCTGGGCAATTGGCTCACATTTATGGATGATTGCAGCATCCCACAATCACCTGACTACAATTTTGCTGGTTTCTGGCATTCCCTTCCGGTTTCCAGCAAAAAACACCCATTGGATAAAATGGATTCATTTAATGGCCACTGCATTTGCTTAATGGCTGTGAAGTTCATTTAACAACCATGGTATTCACTTAATGACCATCACACAAAGGTCACAAAATCACGGGGCCGTCATGTGGCGATCCACTTAACTACCATACAACTTACTGTACGACAGTCATTCCAGGCTTAATAATGGTTGTAAATCGAGGGTTTATTATATAATTATTATACTATGCAATAGCTAGTGCTGAATTACAATCCCCTTGCTCATCCAATTGGTTTCAGCAGGTGGCATAGTGAAGTGGTGGGATTCAAATTTTTTTTACTACCGGTTCTGTGGGTGTGGTGCAGCTTGGTGGGCATGGCTTGGTGGGCATGGCAGGGGAAGGATACTACAATATCCCCATTCCCTCCCCACCTCACTAACCTGCTTTCCAGATCCATTCTCCTGTGCAGGGCAACAAAAGAAGACCCAGCCAATCAGCTGGGACTCAATGGGAGGCAGAGAATAGATGGGGGTGGGGCCAGTCAGAGGTGGCATTTGCCAGTTCTCCAAAACTACTCAAAATTTCCGCTACCCGTTCTCCAGAACTGGTCAGAACCTGCTGAATACCACCTCTGCTGTAGTGATGGAGGTTTTATGCCATAATATTTAATATTTAATATTTATAATATTAAATATAATATATTTTTAAAATTACATTTATATGCCGCCCTTCTCCGAAGACTCAGGGCGGCTTACAATTTTTGGGATACAACCCAGTGTGCTCAGCAATAGCCTTCATTCCATTGTATATGCCTGCTTATTACTAAGTGGCATTTTTACAAAGTCAGCTTATTGCCCCCAACAATCTTGGGTCCTCAATTTACCTACCCTGAGAGGATGGAAGGCTGAGTCAACCTTGAGCCTGGTGGGATTCGAGCCTACAGTAATTGTAGACAGCTGGAACTTAAATACAGGCATTTAGCAGCCTGAGCCACCAAGGCCCTATTTCTTGAGATGTTGGGCATTTCCTTAACCGATTTAATGAACAAGCCATCTACGTCTGTGACAATCAAAGCCAAGGATCCAGAAAATTAGATTTAGGCTCATTGGAGGCACTTTTCAAGAAATTGTTAGTGCATCAGGATCACTGTGAAGTTTTGCAGGTCAGAAGACAGGTACAGATAGTCCTCAACTTATGACCACAATTGGGCCCCAAATTTCTGCTGCTAAGATATTTGTTAAGTGAGTTTTGCCCCATTTTACAACCTTTCTTGCCACCGTTGTTAAGTGAATTGCTGCAGTTGATAAGTTAGTAATCCAGTTGTTAAGGGAATCTGGCTTCCCTATTGACTTTGTTTGTCAGAAGGCTGCAAAAGGGGGGGTCACATGACCCCAGGACATTGCGACTGTCATAAATATGAGATTGCCAAGTGTCCGAATTTTGATTGCGTGACCATGGGGTACTGCAATGGTCATAAGTGTGAAAAATTGGTCATAAATCACTTTTCCCCTTGCTGTTGTAACTTTAATCTATCATTAAATGAATTGTTGTACGACGAGGGAGACCTGTAATTCCTTGGTTCTTCAAGACAGTTGACTTGGGCAAGACTAGGATAGATGAAAGCTAGGAAAAACATGGTTGGCTATTCATTTTGATGGCCTTGTTTACAAGGTTTTTATTCACTGTCAAGAGTGTTTTTAAATAATATGGGGAAATAATAAAACATCTTTTTAATTTGGGGAAGAAATAAAGCATCTTTATAACAAGCTCCTTTGTCTCTTGCAGAATTAATCTACAAGGAAGTAATGAATTCCGAAGAAAAGACTAAAAATGGTGTAGTAAAAGGACAACCTTCTCCCTCAGGTACTCAGTCCTAGTGAATGACAAACTATATATATAAAAGCGAAATACCACTCACGCATCATCACAAAATCTCCAGAACTGTAAAGCCTACAAACTTGAAATTTGGCACGTATGTTCCTCTTGGCTTCTAGATGCTCACTAAGAAAGGATTTTTCAAAATGACCATCAGAGCATTAGTATTTCCTATATTATAATTAACACACTCTGATGCTAAGGAGTTCTATTCCCCCTCCCTACCTGAAAAGAAACCTGTTCCAAATGCAAAACACAAGCAGAGGAGAGGAATTTCCGTTTCCGTTTTAGTTTCACAGCAGCAAGTAGCTTTAGTACAGAACAGTTGAGCTAAGCCACACCCAGGCTCCTTGCTGTCTCCTTCTTGCTCACACAGCAAATACTGTTTCAGTTTCCAAAAAGCCCTCAACTCTCTTACACACTGACAGGATGCAAGACCGATGAATACCGATGGATGCTGGTAGGCAGAGGCAGATTTTTTTTCTCCTTATTTTCCTCACCAAAAACTAAGCCTGATCACATAGTTTCGTATCGAAACACAGGTATAGAGCTAGTATTTTATATGGTTATAGACCTTAAGACAGATCCTTTCTTCATCAGCATCTAGAAATAGTACCTAAAAACAGTAGATTTCCATTGATTGGAAACTAGGATGTAGTCCAAGTAATTTTATAGCCTTTAGCAACTTGGTCCTTTTTAAATATGAAGGGCTGGACAGATGTGTTTATGGACCCATAACTCCCAAATTCCCAGCTGGTATTTTGAGAAGTTGTAGGATTTGTGTCCCAGATTAGGAAAGGCTGAGATAGAGCACTAGAAGAAGATAAGCTATATTAACTGAACTCAGTTAAAAAAAGAATTGTATTAACTCTCAGCTAATCCGCTTATCTAGGAATAAGCCCTGCAGAATTAATTGGGGCTTACTTCTAAATAACAATATATCAGACTGCACTGATTTGCTTTCAGAACTTTGAATGAATGAAGCTAGTTTTCCCATGTCATGTATTAATTCAGTGCTCAATGAAACATTAAGGTTCTGTAGTCACTTCCTTAGCCATCATTAAGGGATTGACAGATGGGTTCGTGGTATCTTGTGTCTATTTCCACACTCGTTTCCCCCCCACACACACTTCAGCTGCAGGTTTATCACATACTTTTCTTTGTTCTCTGTTATTATGTCAGAAATTATTTCTGCACTGTTTTTTTCTCAATTAATGTCAGGTCTACTCAATATTCAACTTACGTGCGATGCATGTGATGTACCCAGAAGTTTGTTATATCTCTTTTATTTGTTTCTTTGTCTTTGCAGTTTGCTAGGAGTATCAAAACTTGGTGTGTTTGTGGGCATGGGTAGAAGATTCAGACTTCCCAATTATTATTTTTTTAGAGTTCCCCATCATGGAAAACATGATGCAAAATTAACATCCGTTTTCATTTTCTTTGCCTCACTAATCTCCCTCCACCATGTTGTTGTTGAGGACAGAAAAGCCAGGAGGAATTTCAGGGTAGGTGTCTGGATTAGCATAAGCCTTTCAGTACCGCACATTTGTTTCAGTTATGTCAGAAAGGCCATTCAACAAGTCCTTACAGAGCCGAAAAGTGAGGGACGGAATACACAAATTTGATTTAAGAGCTTACTGAGCTGTGGCCCAGCATCATCATTCTTGAAGATGGAGCGGATGTCAGAATAAATCATGGTTCATGGGCAAATTTGTCATAGAAAGCCCTGCGTCTTAGGTGATTTATGGGGAACAATGATAGGATGTGCTTGTAGGGGGAAATAATATAGACGGACTAATTAAACTCAGCTTTCACTTAAAATGGAGGATCGGCCTTATTCCAAACTACTGTTTGTGGCTGGCAGAAAACACATTATTTTCCTCTTTCCTGATAAACAGAGGACTGCTCTTTTAAACACATCTCACTGATTTCCTTGCAATTGCAGGTAGTCCTTCACTTACAACCAGTGGTGGGATTCAATTTTTTTTACTACCGGTTCTGTGGGCGTGGCTTGGTGGGCGTGGCAGGGGAAGGATACTGCAAAATCCCCATTCCCTCTCCACCCCACTAACCTGCTTTCCAGCCCCATTCTCCTGTGCAGGGCAACAAAAGAAGACCCAGCCAATCAGCTGGGAGCAGGAGACAGAGAGAATGGGGGCGGGGCCAGTCAGAGGTGGTATTTGCTGGTTCTCCAAACTATTCAAAATTTCCTCTGCCGATTCTCCAGAACCTGTCAGAACTGGCTGAATACCACCTCTGCTTACAGCCATTTGTTTAGTGACCGTCCACAGTTACAATGGCACTGAAAAAAAATTGACATGACTACTTTTCATATTTATGACTGTTGCCACATCCCCATGGTCACATGATCAAAATTCAGGTGCTTGGCAGTTAACATGTATTTATGACAGAATCCAGGTCATGGTTGTCCCAAAGCTGCTTTTTTAAGAGGCCACTGGACTTCCTTTGTTTTTCTTTGAAGACGTTTCGCTTCTCATCCAAGAAGCTTCTTCAGCTAGAACTGAAGAAGCTTCTTGAGTGAGAAGCGAAAGCTCTTCAAAAACCTCTTCAAAAGAAAGTCCAGTGGTCTCTAGAAAAAGCACCTTTGGGACATGTGAGTTGCAGTGTCCTGGGATAATGTAATCAACCATTTGTAACCTTCCCAGATGTCTTCCAACAAGCAAAGTCAATTGGGGGAAGCCAGATTTGTTTAATTACTGCGTGATTCACTTTAACAATTGCCCTGGTTTACTTACAATTATAGCAAAAAAAGGTTATAAAATGGGACAAAACCCAGTTAACCACTGTCTTGCTTCACAATGAAAACTTTGGGTTCCATTGTGGTTGTAAATCAAGGACTACCTATTCATATTTACTTTTCATTTCATAGAATTTAAACTATCTTTTTTATTTTTATCTGGAATGATAAAATGAACTTTAGCATAAAGCAGTAATTTTCCAGGATCCATCTTGAGGGAATTGTGTCCATAGAGAGAATTTATCAACCAAACACCAAGATCATGCAATATAATTAATTAAAAATAATAGAAAAGTTCCATGATGGAGGGAGAAAAAAAAATCTATTTTTTTTATTATAACGAAAGAAACAGCTTGCTAATACAACTCTTCAGCCATAGCCTGAGTAAGTCATGGCTCTCAATCAAAGACTAGTTATTTATACATTTCAATTTGTATCTTGTCCGACTCTCAGTGACTCTGGTTGGTTACAATTTGTTTAAAAACATTAAAAAAGAAATTCAAATTAGAAAATTTCATCTAAGACACGGATGTCAAACTCATGGCTCAAGGTCTGGATTCGGCTTGCAGTAATTGCAGGCAGCTGGAACTAAGTGCTAGGCGTTTAACAGCCTGCACCACCAAGGCTTAGATCTGGCCCAGGGGGCCACCCTGGAAACAGTGAAAGGCCGGCCCGTGATACCTCTGGTGGCAAAAATGGAGCTGAGGGTGGGCACACCGGGTCCCCCTGAGCTCCGATTTTACTGGTAGAAGGCTGAAAGAGGCCATTGTGGGCAAACGGACATCAAGCTGGCCACGCCCACTCTGGTCATGCCCACCTCGGACCCCCCCCAAGTCAAACACCATCCTGATGTGGCCCTCAATGAAATTGAGTTTGACACCCCTGATCTAAGAAACCAGCTAACCTCGATGGGATTAGCCCGCCCCACCTACACCAGCAGAAGAGGCATGTTCCAGACCTTGTCAGCCAAGGAATTTTGGAGTTCAGGAGAAGGGCCTTTTCTGCTTTGGTTCTGGAACGTCTCCCCCCCAAGGTCAGATCCACTTGCAAAAGGCCTTGAAGACAAGTCTGTGCCAACTAGCCTGGAGCCCCAATGGAGGTGCAGCACTTGGCTAATGGAGTATAGAACACCCCACCTCCTCAGTGTGTACGTTTTGTTCTTTCCCTCTCCATCCTGCTTAGTGTTATATTAATTGAATTTAAAATGTAAAATCCATATTTATTGTTTTAATGTTTTATAGTGCATTTTAATCTGTGAGCCGTCTAGAGTCGCTTTTAGCAAGATTGGCAACTTGTAACTTTAATAATAAATAACAATAATAAATAAAATAAAAACCATAAAGAAACATAATAATATCAATAACACTTATATACCACTTCATAGTGCTTTACAGCCCTCTCTAAACTGTTTATTGAGTCGGCCTATTGCCCCCAACAATCTGGGTCCTCCTTTTACCAACAGTGGAAGGATGGAAGGCTGAGTCAATCTTGAGCCCTGTCAGGCTGAACTCCAGGCTGTGGGCAGAGTTTCCCTGCAATACTGCATTCTAACCACTGTGCCACCAGGGCTTCCGAATAATAAATGCATATTGGTCACTTCTCAAAGATGATAGAAAACACAAGACTGGACAACTGAAAAGAACATGGGTTACTTTAAGGAGTTTGTGATTGCAGTGCAAAACCAAAGTAATACATTGCATTTTCTGTTTATTCTATTCAATACTGATGAAATCCAGTAAGGGATGCAACATACATCTCTAAGCAAATCAAATATTGCAATCTCTTGGGCGATAAACATATTAGCTGCATTAATTAATGTAATTAATATTTTAATTACATATTAATCACACACACTTCATATTAATTGCATTACATTGGTGTTGATTAATTATTTTTAATTATTAATTAATTGCAACTAATTTTTTGGCTCATGATAGGAAATCTTCCACCCCCATCCAGATATTTTTTGGGGAATTGTAGCATTTCCCAAATAAATTTTGCTAGAGCCAAAATTCTCAAGCAGATCCCTTTTGTTCCCTCCTTCGTATCCCCACCACTATCCCCATCATGTAATTGGTCGTCAGTGTGATAACTGGGAAATTAGGCCAAGGACTCTTATGTCTCTTCCTCTTTCTGGGCACCTAAGTAATTCCCCCCCCATTGAGGGCCATGTACCAACAATGTTAAGGACTGAGGAAACCTGTGACAAGACCCCTCCTTTCTTTTCCAACATCCAGACTTCCAGGGAATCAGGACCGGGCATAGGCCACGGGTGGGGAACTATGGCCCTTTTATGGCTTGTGGACTTCAATTCCCAGAATTCCTGAGCCAGCCATGTTGGCTCCAGAATTCTGGGAGTTGAGTCATCCAAGTCTGGCATAGACAATGTAGCTGGCCATTTTTGTTTAGCTTAGATCAGGGGTGTCAAACTGAAAGCCCAGGGGTGGCATCCGGCCTGGGGGCTGCTTAGATCTGGCCCGCGGGGCTGCCCTGGAAATAGTGAAGGACCGGCCTGCGGTGCCTCTGCTAGCGAAAATGGAGCTCTGTTTTCACTGGCAGAGGTTTCCAGGAGGCCATCTCAGCTGAAAATCGAGTTTGCATGACCCTCCCCGAGCTTCATTTTCTCTGGCAGAGGGTTGCAGGAGGGTTGCAGCCGAAAACGAAGCTCGAGAGCCCATTTTCACTGGCAAAGCACTCAGGCCACCCCAGATGCCCCCCCTGGCACAAGTGATGTCATGCTGGCCACGCCCACCTGGCCCTGCCCACCTCAGCCTCCCCCCGAGGTCAGGCCCAACCCTGTCGTGGCCCTCAATGAAATCAAGTTTGACACACACACCTGGCTTAGACCCTCTGAGGAGCATCTGTCACTCTCTCTCCCTCAATTCACAAAGGTCTAGTTTTCATCCTTTAGAAAGAGAAATGCCAGGTAGCACTGGAGGGCTGGACTGGTGAGGCGTATGCGTTTATTCTTCTAAAATGAATGTAAAAGAACTGAAGTTCCATTCTCCTCAGGCGTTCTCTTGCTTCCAGGTTGAATCACGTCGGTGTTCATTTTCTTAGCACAGGTGCAGCAGTGAACAGCAGCGACAGCCTCCCTCCCTCCTCATCTGTCAATGACATTTCCTCCATGTCCACAGACCAGACCCTGGCATCGGACACCGACAGCAGTTTGGAAGCTTCTGCAGGGCCCCTCGGTTGTTGCAGGTGACTAGCCGCCTGCCTGCGAAACCCGACGTTCTTCAGAAGATGACGCAGTTTGTAGGGAGACAAATCTGTGGTGATTAGTGAAAGAATTTGAGGATGGCAAGAAGAGAGAGAGAGAGAGAGAGAGAGAGAGAGAGAGATCAAAATACACATACTGATTAAGCAAACAAAAAAGTCCTTCAGCCTGCTTCTCCTAAAAAAAAATTAATGTAAATGCAGCTAAGCTCAAGTGTATATTTAACTTATAGTTGCTCTGCTTTGGTCTTCTTCCAACAATGCTTACTACACAAAAGAGAGAGAGAGAGAAAAGGGAGAAAAAAATTAAGAAAACGACTGAGAAAAGCGGGGGGGAGTTGTAAAAGAGCCCCCCCCCCCATTAAAAATGGCAAAATTTTAATGGTTGTAAAATCAGCAATCTTCAACTGTCCTTTCTCGTAATGGCATGACAAGGTGGACAGTCCCCTTCCCTTTCTGTGTATACATGTGTGCTTATTTAACTGCTCTCTGTTTCTGTTTTGGATAAATATACAGAGAACTGCACATGTATCTTGGTGTACATACATACAAATATGCATTTGAAGATGCAGTATACATGAAGCTGTGTGTATGCATAAACTGAAGAAGCAGGAGTCTTTATGTTTACACGCAGCCTGCCGTGGAGAACAGCCTCCTGTTGTTGTGTTTTTTAAATGACGTTTTCATCTGTAATTATAATCTCAATGTACATACGGCTTGTTTAGTTGTTCCATGGGTTAGTTTAAATTATTTTACGGCTAAAATCCTGCAAAGCTCACTTCTGAGTTGGTGTGTGTGTGGGCTACAAGCTGGAATTGTGTACAATCAGAATCAAAGTGAAGTTTTCTCAAAACCTTGACAATGTAGCCTCTTAAATTTCAGGGTTGTTTTTAACAGCAGCTTTCGGGGGGGAAAAGTATAGGATGGTGATTTCAACCAATTAGTTATTCAGACCCACGGCCATGGGAATCGGTTTTTAGAATATTCATCTATGGAAATAGCATGTTTTTTCTGTGGACATTGTTAGGAGATAACCCCATTTCTATCGTGTTCATGTGAACGTTTCGGAAGCCTTTAGTTGGCTCCTTGTAGATCTTCTAATCCAGTGTGTGTCGTCTTAAGTCAGAGGACTCCAAACTTGGCAACTTTAAGACTTGTGGACTTCAACTCCACAAATGCTCTGTCTTACATATTGAAGTTACATATTGAAGTTATGGAGTTGAGTTGAAGTCCACAAGTCTTAAAGTTGCCAAGTTGGGGGACCCCTGCCTTAAGTGAAGAAGAGAGAATTACTAAGCACCACCCTACCTACTGAAAGTGACCATCAATTTTATTGAAAGGTATTGCATAAATTAGACAAGTAATAACAAGCATGGATATAGCCATAGCCTCAGTCATATCCTTGGATTTATGTCTTGGAAAAAAAGTAGCATACTTCTGTCCTAATTTGGTCTTGGGAAACTAAAATCCATCAAGCATAAATGGTTACAAGATTCCTCTTTGCAGAATTTTCAGCAAACTATCAAATAATTATCAGGTTCTACATCAAGGCAGATTGGATGATTTGCTAGGCAAAAATATAAGCCTTGGTTTTCTTTCTTAGATCTGAATAGAACACTATCACAATCTGGAAATTTTTTTAGTAGGGCTGGGCAAACATTTTTTTCCTGGGCAATAACAGGTACTTATTAGTAAACTATGTATTATGGCTGCATCTTGAACCATATGGTGTATTCCCTAAACGCAGAAACATAATGAAGTCCAATTACAAGAAGATAATATTTCAGGTCTGTTTATTCATAGCAATTTAACAAGTCTGGAGCAGATCAATCAATGTGTTTGAGGCGGTGAATGACTTCTTAATTTGGTTTAAAAGTTCCCTTTTATAAAAGTGTTGTGTATCTAACTACTTTGAGCTTTCACTTTTCCTTACTTGTACCTTTTCATCCAGACAATCTAAGCCAGAATCAAAATATTCCAAGGTATGCTCATGATGTTAGTAACTTTAGCAACTAGTGTTGTAAGATATATTACTTGAGCAAGAAGTTAAGGCAAAAATCTGCCTGCCTCATATGGGACAATGTTCAAATATGTCACCTGAGGACTTTGGGAGATGCAGGAGCAAAAATATTCTGGAATGATGAAGAAAGACTCCATCTATCTTCTCTGCACATATTCTATATATAGTGGTGGGATTCAATTTTTTTTTATCTACCAGTTCTGTGGGTGTGGCTTGGTGGGCATGGCAAGGGAAGGATATTGTAAAATCTCCAGTCAGAGGTGGTATTTGCCAGTTCTCTGAATTACTCAAAATTTCCTATGCTGAATATTAGCTCATACCCTGTTTTCAGTCAGACCAGTGATATACTGTATCTGGTCATGAAGAGCAATGTCACAAACCTGATCAGTCTGTTGATGCCTGAATATGGATCAAGCTATGGATCAACCTGTACAGATTGCCAGTAAGCCATGTTCAGAATGGCAGAAAATATTAACATAATTCGTTATGTTCCATTTTGGTTCATGAAAAACTCAACCTCCTTACGTACCCAAGGGATTAGAGCAATTCTGCTCCATTTCCCAGAAGGAAATTGATTTTGGGAAGATTCATTCCAGAGACTAAAACAGAATGTCTTCTCCAAGTTTAGAGTCAGGGATTCAACTCTTGTGGTTGAAATTCAACTCCTTGTGTAGCCTTTGAAAATACAATCCCAACTTACCTTTAACAACTGTCATGGTTAGATGGTGTGAATCAAAACAAAATTCACTTTCTAGCTAATTTACTTTCTAGTTAATTTCAGTGAAGACAAAAATAAATATAAACAAATAAACAAAGTATGCACAATTAATACATAGTTGCAAGTCACCCTGGCAAGCATGTTTGAGCCTATTCGTATCACACTGGTCTGAGTTCCATACAATACTTCTAGAAGTATTTCTAATGATGTAATGTAGTTTCAGTTGCTAAGTAAGATAGTGAGGGAGTAGATTTTTCTTTCAAGAAAAAGAATCAGAAAGTTTAGTTTGTGCAGTATGTATAACAGCAATAAGCAATAGATTATTACTGCAAATATACATATATATATATATGAATATACCTAGATACATATTTTATAGCAATATAGGGGACAATCTACTAAGTGCCACTATAAGTCATAGCCATGTGGGTGGTATGTGTACAAGAATCACATACAACTTCCATACTTGTCACAAAACAATGGTGCTTAATCTGTTGCCCCCGTATTCTTTTCAAAGCCATGAAATGGTATTATCTCATGTGGCATTGTAACTTGAACCCAGCCTGGAAGAAATCCCAATACACAAGAAATGGTACTATTTACAAGAGGGACAAGAATGTGTTTGGGGATTCCGTAAAGGCAATAACAGAGAAATGATGTTCTAAGCAATAATGGTGTTTGCTTGATGTGTATTTTCTTTCCTAATATCACGGGCAATTAAAAGCCACTTCTGTCTGTCCGCCATTTTGATGCTGACAGTACTAAAACCTGGGAGTTGTTTGAATCACACATGATCATAAGATGTGATTGTTAACTATTATCAGAAATCACAATCAACAGCAAAGCAACTGAGTTTAGGGAAGATACTAAGTCACTCAGGTAAAGCAAAATGCCAAGCAGCATTTATGAAAAATAAATAAATAAATAAAATCTCTCTCCACACTGGATATGGCAGATGAGATTTCCACAAAAGCACAAGGTGAAGATGTTAGGACCAAATCTAATGAGTGCATGAGTGATCTACAATTGCTTAAGAAAAATATCCATGAAACTTTGAGACAACAGTCATTACCAATTACTAACAAAAGGATTCAAAATCAAGCAACTGGTGTCATAAGCCTGTTGCATCATCTCTTGTCCACCCATCACTTAAAAGGACTAGATGCCATTCTAGGCAATTCATTTCAGAAAGGATATAATCACCATTGAGAAAAGTATGAGGGTTTGATGAATGAGGAATGATTTAACTTCCGAGGATATTTTGGTAAGCTTTGGACTTTCACAAAGTGTATAAAGAGAAAAAGTGAAGAAACATGGATAATATTAAACAGTTTAAGGCTCAGAATTATCTACAGAAATAATTGTAGTGGTTATAAATAAAGGAAAATAAGTATTTAACCATGCAACCCATGATTAAGATGAAAATCATTGTTGCAGAATAGCTCAAGGTCAATTCAGAAAGATGATTCACTGAAGGTCAGCTAGTTCCTTAATGTTTTAGATGTTCCATTGTACATCAAAACTAGAAAATTATCAAGACACTGGCCAGAACACGTAGGATTTTATTGATTGGTCAGCGAGGTTTGTTCATATCCTTTGTGAAGATAACTTTGCATAAGTAAAGCAAATGTGTTCTACTTATTGTCAACTTCAAAATAGGAATGCTGGAATATGTTACAGGCAACTTACTCTGCCATCTAATTGCTGAACCTGAATTAAATAGATTTTCAAAATCACATCCAAATATGTGTACAGCGATATTAATAACCAGTTGAATGAAAGAAATGATTGCAGATGGGGGTGGAAGGGCATGCAAGGCTGATTGTATGCAGAAAGAACAAGTTAACTAGAAGCAAAGTAATGATATGAAGTGTTTCATTTTATGAAAGCTGAAAGAAAGGATAATGTCCAACTGGCATTATCTGTGTTTAAGATAGTGTAATGTAGAATTCTTTAGACATAGCATTCAGTAGACATAGAAAGGATGCAGAAATTGAGTAATTCACAAACAAGGCAATGATTTGTACTTCAGTGCCCTGCTTTAAAAGGCTACTTAAATTGTAGTGTTGTTATCTAGTTCACAAGAAGAAATGCCACAATCCTTGCCTTGAATTTGTGCCCAGTTTTTGGATGACCAAAAAGGATATTAATAAAGTAGAATGTTTATGATGAAGCTCCCAGATATGACATCCTAGAAAGAAATATTAAAGAATCGGGTATGGTTAGTCTAGAGAAAATCTAATAGCCATATTCAAATATCTGAAGTGTTTATAGAAAGTTGAAGGGACAAATTGGCTTTATAGAACAAAAATTCATTATTTCCTTCTGCCGGAAACCATGTAGGTTTTGTGCAGCGTGTCAAATCTGAAAGTAGAAAGAATTCAAAAGTGGCTCAGATTTGGGGTGGGTAGCATGGGTCACAACAGAGGTTTTTTTAAGGTAAAATAGGTAACTCCAAACATTCCCCCCCCAAAAAGGCAAAAGGTGAATTGAACAGCCAAAAACAAAGCAAAGCAAAAAGTGCCAATAAACTTCAGGAGAGCCACAGATGATACTGTTCTTGCAACCTGGCCCTAGAAGTTAGTAGCAAATTACAAATTATAAGAAAAGGATAATTTGCTCCTAATGCTATAAATTGTTTGGCAATGGCATGAATTGGGTCTGGAGGTGCTGTGGTCTCATTTTCTAGATTTTTAGGAGGACTGGATGGCCACCAATTAAGAACTCTTGTTGTGGAATTACTGCTCCAGAAATGATTCTGGATAAACACCATTGAGGCATCTTTTAGGTGCCAATATGTTTTATGAATTCAATGAACTAGAGAATAATTCAACTTACTGTAATTTTACTTCTGAAAGAGATTGACTCTCATCAGCATCACATATTAGGGAGAGAAAGTATAACTAGAAACAAGGTTAAATGATGTGAAGAAAATATCCAGATACAATGATGCCTAAGAGAGCAACGTCTTTTAAGAGACATATTTTCTTAGGGTTTTTTTTTAATGTCTGTGCTTGCTATCTTATTTTGCTCCAAAATTTTACCTAAGCATGGCAGAATGATTGGGATGTGGTTCACAATTTCCTAGATCAGCTGTTCAAAGGCTGTGCACCTCTAAAAACATTTGGTTAGTCTTGTTTGCATTTTTAAAAAATAAACCTCCCTCCGAATTCTCAGGGGTTTTTAACTTTTATCCAAGTAAATAGGTTCTACACTGAATTTTATTTTGGCTCCACTTCCCCTTGTTCCCAAAACATTTAGGTTGCTTTTACTAAACGGGGTTCAACTCTGGATTTTCAGATTTAAAACAGCATGCTTGTCCATGAATCTGATATAAGCTGAAGAGGGCATTTTGTGTTTGAATTCACCAATCTAGACACACACAAAAATGAATTGTGGGTGCTCCAATACTGGAGGTTTCTAAGAAGATATTGGACAATCGTTTGTCTGAAATGGCATTGTGTTTCCTCCCTGAGCAGGAGGTTGGACTACAAGACCTCCAAGATCTCTTCCAACTCTGTTATTCTGTTATTCTGGATTTATGAGCTCAGAAGTTTCTCTCAGCCAAACTCTGAATTGTCACAAAACCTCTGAGGGCTTTTTAATATGGTATGGGCTTTGCAAGGAAGTATACTGCATTCATTGCTCGATGAGAAAAACAAGTTCAGGTTACTAAAAGAGCTGGTGTTCTTAAAGAATCATTGATTAAGTGCCATTGTCTATGGAGATTCTCAGTCATGGTTGTCCCAAAGATGCTTTTTTCAAGAGGCAACTGGACTTTCTGGTTTTTTCTTTGAAGGCGTTTCACTTCTCATCCAAGAAGCTTCATCAGCTCAAGAAGCTTTTTGGATGAGAAGCTTCGCTTCAAACTGAAGAAGCTTCGTGGATGAGAAGCAAAAAGTCTTCAAAGAAAAACCAGAAAGTCCAGTTGCCTCTTGAAAAAAAGCACCTTTGGGACATTATGTACCATTGTTTTTGACTCCTAGCATCTACAATAAAAATACCATATTGGATTTTCATTCTCTGCTACTTGCAAAACCATCAAACACTAACAAGCTGAAGGAAGCTCAGCTGCTTTTTTCATTTCCTGAAGGCCAGTCCAATATTGGGATGAAATGGATAGTATCTTTCCACCCCAATCCACCGTAACCATAATCAGTTAGGTTCTGTAGTGTGTTTATGATGCAAGTACATAAAAATACTATAGGTAGGGATCTTTGCAGACACCTTATATTGTAGGACAGCATGGCTGGAGAATCAGTGATTTGTCAGAATGCATATTAAAGGAAATTTTGTTGCAAGTTGAAAGCCATCCCTGTTGAATTTCAGTCTGCTACACAGCTGTGAAAGATACCCAGGAAGTGGAAGTGAATAAATATAAGCTTCAGCCCTTGGCAAATACTCTCTAAAGATAAGAACGTTGGTAGATTCTTCTGAGCATTTTGAAGATACTTATTTTTCTTCTTTAAATACTCGTTCAAAGGAATACTTTGTCTCACAGCGCAGATAGGTTTATATCTGTAGATTCAGATTGCAGGTGAGGATTGATAACACATTTCCATTTTATATATATACATATACATATACATATACATACATACATACATACATACATATATATGTATGGTATTTAGGTTTCTTCGGGTATTTTCCCACGTAATAGTTGTGCTTTTATAGTGACGTTTTGGCAGAATCCCATCTGCCATCTTCAGGCTTGTGTATTGGGTTCTTTATTAATCGTGTGTTTCAGGCTTGGCAGCCTTTGACAGTTTGAATTTGGTTCTGGCCCTGTGTTTTATTTGAATGGTCCTCTTTTCATCCCTATTGGCTGGGAGTCTAGGTCTGTGTTCATTGGTGCTCGAGTTGCTGTGTTCTTGATTGGCTGGCAACATTGTGTTTTGTGTATTGGGGGCGTGTTTGGGTTGGAGGTATGGGGGGGTTAGGGTTATATATATATATACGAAAACATATATATATATACGAAAACATATATATATATATATACGAAAACATATATATATATATATACGAAAACATATATATATATATATATATATAAGATTGAAATATATATATATATATTGAAGAACATATATATATATATATATATATATATATATCTATATATATATATATATATATAATCCCTGTATAGAGAAAAACAATGCAACATAATTCTAGTAAGATTTGAGAATCCTAAATTTCCCTAAAGCCATCAAGGACACTAAGAAAACAACCAATCAATCATTATCTTCTTTTTAAATTAATCTACCTCACAGGGTTACACCTCAGAAAAAAGGTGAGATGTAAATGTAATGAGCGATGTAAGATTTTCTCTGAAGTTTTAATTTTAGTTTTCTAGACTATATAATTTTATAAATTGCTTAGTCTATAGTTTATTTGTTTGCTTTGGTTTTAATTATGTTTAGAATTTTGTTTTGTTTTTGTGTTTTTCAGTCAACTGTCAACTTCCTACACAAATCCCTGCAATTTTCATGGCAAGGATTTTCAGAAATGGTTTTTGCCTTTGCCTTCTCCCTGGGTTTGAGAGTGTATGACAAGCTCGGGGCCACCCAAGTAGGGTGCTTAGGATAGACTCTTGAAATAAATGAGATAACAAGACAGCCTGAAGCTGGCCCATCACATCAAGGAGTGTACTGTAGATATGATTAAATCTGAATTAAACTGTCTGAATCCAGAACAACAATTTGAAGGACTTTCCACCTTCCATCTGGTTCAGAATTGTGCAGATGTTTGACATGTGTTTGAATATTAGTAGCTTGGGTTGGTAGTTAGGCTGTTCGTTTGAGCTCCAAGCTTGGCAATTTGGTTGCAAATATTTTGTCACCATTTGAGGAGACGTTGTCAGTGCATTTTGAGTTGTGCTCGTCTGCCATATTTCGTCTATGGCAAAACGTTTGCAACCAAATTACCAAGCTCGGAGTTCAAATCAACAGTCTTGTGCAGATGTGTCAGATTGAAGCTTTCCCCACTTTTTCAAAAACAGTGCAAATACTTGCATTTTACAAAATGCAGCCTTCCACGTTACTTCAGTACATTATTAGCAAAATTCTGTTGTCTATCAAATCTGCCGTAGAGGGTTATATATATCACATAGTCAAGATATAAGCCAAGAAGATTTCTTAGCGTAAGCTTTTGTATGGAAAACTGGAGAAAAAAGACAATTTGCTATTTATTTGGATTTGGTTATTTACCTGTGGTTTTTTTTTTAACCAGTTTCTGATAGACGACGGAGGCTAGGTTGGTAGTTCACTAAATTTAATCTGAATTTGTCTTTTTAAAACGAAAACAATATGATGTAATCTGGAATTGGTTTGAGTTTTGAGTGAGAAGACACAGTCCACTTGAATTGTTCTACATAAATATAAGATTGCGTGAGGTGGTAAAGAGAAAAGAACTTGTTGATTCTTTTACTGATGTGTGAACAAAAATAGCCTTCTTCCTAAGATGTAATAGATTAGGTTTTGTTGCAGAATGTTTGCTTACCTTGTGGGCTGTATCTTAATTAAATTTCATCTCTGTTTAGTCCCAGTGAAAAATGGAATCTCCAATCAATTGCCCCTCTAACTTGAAAAGTTTCTTTAAAGTGAAGAGCTCTGGAGAGGTTTAAGATCGAAGCTTAAAGTTATGCTGTAGAAAGAATTTTAATCGGAAAAAAATCATTTAATTATATAAATCTATAATGGTAGATGATGTCAAGCACTCTTCTATTTGTGGAATGCTTTTTAAAATTAATTTAAGATCAGCATGGTTTTTTTTATCTATCGTTTATCATTTTACAGCAAAAAAAACCCCTAGAATATGTGATTTGCTTAGGTGGGATTATCCTTATCCAAGTTTAACTTTAAGATATTTCATTTTTAAAATGTCAGTGGCAAAGGGAGGAGGCAGCAGTGAAGTAGCACTTTCAGTTGAGGATTTCCTGGCAGAAATGAGATAGGCTCTCTCTGTCTCCAATTATATTTTGAGAATAGCACAAAAGAAATAAGGATGATGTGGCTTTGTTTCCAGGGAACGATTTTGCTTTGAAAAGGAAAGGGGGAAAGGGTGATGTCTCCACCTAGCAGCTTTATATCTTATCCCCGTGAAAATCTTTTTGAAATGTCACCAGTGAAGGCCTCCGAGTGGTTGCGGTGGCCTAGAGGTGGAGCTATCGCCTCACAATCAGGAGGCTGTGAGTTTGATTCTAGGTAGAGGCAGATATTTCTCTCTCCGGGCACAATGAGGATATATCTACTGAACAAACTCTGCATCGGTGACAGGAAAGGCATCCGGCCAGTAAACATTCTGCTAGCTCCATTCACTTGCCCAGACTCCACCCACAAGGGATTATGGGGTCGTTAAAAGAAAATGATGATCAGTGAAGGCCTCTGAAAAAGGCACAGGAAAAGCATCCTTTTGCTCCAGCTGCATTCTTACATAGTGTTGATAGAAACAATTCTGGATTGGACTTCATTATGGACCAGGGATCAAAAAAAAAAGGATGCTGTCAGTTAGACAAATGAAATCAGAACCTTCTACTCAGCCATGATGACTCTTAACCCATGTATTGATCCCAGGATAAAAGTTAGTCCAGCAATGTCAAACATTTAAAGCAACTTGTGGAACTGATTCAGGTAAATTCCCTTTTAGTCTCAAGGAAATGAGCCAGCTATAAATCCAATATCCATTTTACCCAAGGCAAGTTTTCATTTTTATTTCAGTCACAAAAAATTGGAAAGTTTTGCTTAGAATTATTATTATGTGTTTATTTATTTTGCAAAAAGCCTTGTTGTAGGAACACAATGTGTTTTTCCTCCTACCCTCCCTTAAAAATTCCATTTCTATACCTGTAGATTTCTGGGTGACATTGCCACGTCCTTTTGGGACTGCAGTAAGTATAAGAAGGAATAGGGACTCATACCTAGCTTCAGTGTCAAAAGCAGTGCAAGTGAAGATATAAGAAGTATGTTCATCAGATAAATCCACCTGTACCCACCTCCACTGTGTGCATGAATCTCTCTTGCTGGCTTGGGCATAAGAGGTGGGGTTTTATTATGCTTGTTTTAATACTCGTATTTACTTAGCCCAAGCTGCTACTTCAGGTATATCTTAGAAAGCCAGGTGGGCTCTGACTTGTTGAAGTCAGCAACATAGTGTCAACTTCACTGGAATGAGTCCACCCTCAAGGGCAGGGGTATCAAACTCAAGGCCCGCGGGCCAAATCCGGACCACGGTGTGGTTGGATCTGGCCCGTGGGGCTGTACGTGGTCTAACCAATGTAAAGAGGCCAGCCTGGCTTCAGCCTGGTCTACCCAGTGCAAAGAAGAAACATACCAGCAGTTTGGAGAGTGCCATCAAGTTGACCACGCCCACCCAGTTGGTCACACCCACCCAGTCGGCCATGCCTGCCCGCCTCCCCCCAAAGTCAACCACAGCCCTGATGCAGCCCTCAATGAAATTGAGTTTGACACCCCTGCTCAAGGGGCATAAATATGTTGATTCTAAGATAGTAGAGCTTATTGAATAATGCTTTCTTTCTGTTGAACAGGCTATGCAGTTCTATTTAGCAAGGAACACATTGTATGTAAATATCTGTACTGATTCCCTCCCTTTGTTTTCGTCACTTTTCTGTAACAAACCATTGTTCCTTCTGTACCTTTCAAAGGCCACAGTATGCCTCCATGTGTGCTACCACTGGCCATTTCCTCTGTTGGTATTCCTCCAGCAAGGAAAAGGCTTAGGGGTTTCCGCTGTATATAGAGACATTTATGTATATTTAGAAAATTGAGTAAGTGGGACTTCTGGCCAGTAATATGTTTTGAAACAAGGATATCCCGGATCTCTAAATCCAAGTAGCAAAGTCCAACTGTTCACCTTGCCATGTCCATCCTATAAGACCTAAATTGCGTTTGCTATATTTCTGCACAATTGACGTTTCACGTATAATTTACAACAACCAAAAGCATGACCTTTAGTGTTGAGGAAAAAAATATCCATTTTTAAAAACACCGTTTCTCTCTCTCCATATATATATCTCTCCATATATATATATATATATATATATATATATATATATATATATATATATATATATATACTGTATGGAAGAAAAAAACAACAACAACACACGAAAATCCAAAGCCGCTTGTTCAGCATCAAGATTAGAAGAAAAAGAAGAAGTGTCCAACTTAATTTCCAAGATCTTAGTTTTGAACTTGAGAAGTCACAATAAGTGATGTGGATGAACTGACCAATGTGAAGCTTGAAAAGGAGATGAGCATCATTACATTTTGTTTACTTCTTCAGCCATTTTACTTTCTACCTTTCATTGTTTCCTGTGGGTGGTAAGAGGGGGAAATGGAGGAGTCTTGGCTTTGTTCATCAACCTTTTGTGGATCAATGTTGAGTCAATGCATTCTAACTTCTATTTGTTTTGAGTTATTAAAAGCAGAAGGGAGTCTATTTTCCCCTTTGTGCCAAAAAAGAAAAAGAAAAAAGGAAAAAAAATCCTTTTGGAGTTCTTGTCTAAATATGTTTGCCTTTGTTGTCTTGATTCATTTTTTCCCCATGATCCATGTGGGGATTTTATTCCCAAATTCAATATATTTCTTCAGGAGAGAAATCAAGCTAGCTTATCATCAGAATGCCATCTCTGAAGAACAAGAGATCTTTCCTGTAAGCCTATGGTGCTAAGAGGCACATGTATGGCTACTATATAGTTAGGGCATTTATTTCACTTTTAAATATAAATTTTAAACTATTTCACCATGAAAGGGCTTTTGAACAGACCTATGGATTAAGAAATATATACATATAAAGCAAAATCAAACTGACACCATAAAATAATGCTGAGAAAACAAAGCAGCAAAATTGTAGCAATAGACTTTCAACCAGTGGTGGGATTCAAAAATTTTTATTACTGGTTCTGTGGGCATGGCTTGGTGGGTGTGGCTTGGTGGGTGTGGTGGGGGAAGGATACTGCAAAATCCCATTCCCTTCCCACCCCACTTTAACCTGCTTTCCAGCTCCGTTCTCCTGTGCTCAGGAGGCAGAGAATAGATACGAGCAGGGCCAGTCAGAAGTGGTATTTGCCTGTTTCCTAACTACTCAAAATTTCCGCTACTGGTTCCCCAGAACTGGTCAGAACCTGCTGAATACCATCTCTGCTTTCAACATGAAAGGAAGCAGAAAAGCATTTGAGAAGTAAAGCACAGCTCTACACACAGTTTTCAAAGAGTTTTGGAATACCGCAACAGGTAAATGTCTATGGAGATTCTCCATTTGGGACCCACAATGGGTAGGAACCATTCGAGTTGGGAGCCATATCGGTCCTAGATGAAGTTACTCTAAAGATAGTGACTTGTGGAATTTGGAATGCCCTATTAAAACTGTCCGCTGGTGCTCCTTATTACAGCTACCTAAGGGAAAACAAAATCCAGAAACAGTTCCAAGTTGGGGACCTGATCTTCAGGTCCATCATCAATCTGCATTCACATTGCATTATAGAGTACAGTGGATGCTAATCTTGGCTAGTGTCCAAAAGGATCTGCCTATATTATGCTTACAATGATTTGCCTGCATCCATTAAATTCCAGATACTGATCAGAATATGCCATTCTTCATTGAGGAATTGGCTGCTGAAAGACCAAAGCAGTTTTGGAACCTCTTCCTTAGGCAGGGGTATCAAACTGGCAGCTCGTGGGCTGGATGCATCATGCCCACCCCAGCTCCGCAAAGGCAAAAAACATTGTGATACATCACAATACATCACATGACGCAATTGAGTTCGACACCCATGTTCTTAGGCCTAAAGAAGAGCATGCGTCCAAACACATGGGAGCTCTGAATGATTAACTCCTGAGTAGCTTCACGAGCTAAGTAGTGGAATTAAATTATAGCCGCTGTTTCTCAGTGTAAATTGCTCATCCACTTCCCCTTCTGCTTTGAATAGGACAGCATCAAAAAGAACCCCTTTGTCTCCCTCAAAAAAAAAATCCACCTTCAAACACCTGCTAAATCGGGGTGGGTAACTATGGCAACTTTATGCTCTGTGGACTTCCATGCTGGCTCAGGAATTCTGGGAGTTGAAGTCCACAGGGTGTAAAGTTGCCATAGTTGCCCAGCCCTGTGGTAGATAGTAACTGTTCTGACCAAGCTCCCCAAACACAACAAACCCTCTGAAGTGAACTCAAAAGATTCCTTTAATTAGGAATGTTGGCAGCCCAGCAAAAAAGTTTCTCACCACAAGTTAACAAGTCTGTCCGGCTGGAAGATGTCTGCCACATCTATTCATCTCCGCCCCCTGCCCTTTATCCCCAGAACTAGGGTGGGGCTTCGCTAGCAGTGGTGGCTCTTCCTTCCCAAGGATCGGCCCACGAATTTCCACTGCTCTCGTCTCCTCCGCCTTCTATGCATCAATGCATCAAGCACTGGACCCAGCTGTTCCTCCTCTTCTTCATCAGCCACCTCCAGACTTGGGGGCTGTTGACTCTCTATCTGAGGGCTGATGGACGACCCAGGCTCTGCCATTACCTCTCTCCCTCCTCCTTTGATTTGGCTGCTGGAGGGGCTGGTGGCTGACAGGCCACAACAGTAACTTAGATCTCTGCCTTCACAACATTCTAGCTATGTTGACCCAAAGACAGAGTTCCTTAATATCCCCCTTGACTGTAGTGTCATTTCTAACCTGAGGGAGGCAGACAGATACATACTAGAACAGTCTGATTCACCCAGAATGGGAACAAAACTTAACATTGAAAGGTAATTTTCAACTTACAACCATTCATTAGGCAACTGTTTGAAGTTACCACAGCACTGAAAAAGGTGACTTACAACCAACCCTCACATTTACAACTGTCGCAGCAACCCCAGAGTCATGTGATCAGAATTGTGGCAACTCATGTATTTACCACAGTTTGCAGTGTCTCGGGGATAAGCGATCATCATTTGTGACCTCTTCAGACGGCTTCTGACAAGTCAATGGGGGAGGCTGGATTTGCTTAACAATTGCATGATTGGGTTAAACTCCAGTGATTCACTTAACAACTGAGACAAAATAAAGATCGTGCAATTAGACATGATTCATTTAACAACCGCTGTGCTTAGCAGTAGAAATTCTAGTCCTGCTGGCTCGGGAATTCTGGGAGTTGAAGTCTTAAAGCTGCCAAGGTTGGGAAAACCTGTCTTATGGGGGGACATGTGGGAGGATTTTGGGAAATTAAAATGGTGGGTTAGTCTACTGGTGCTCAACATAAAACCCTCTGTTGTCTGGTAACAAAGGGAGAACTAATAAAATCTATAAGGAGGATGTGTGGCACGCTAATCATAATTTATCAAAAGAGTGATTGATAATCTGTTAGGTGCAGGACCTGTTAATTTGGGAAACAGATCAAATTTCCATAGTGCCTTTATCTTTCCCCAATCATTATCTGCCGCAAGGAGAGAGAATATGGGAAGAATAGTAAAATCATAGATTTGGCAGGTATCTTGAAGGCTATTTTCTAAATTATTTTATGTTTAGTGCAGGAAATTAAGGAACATTCACAAGGATGGTTGTCTGGTGATCTGTTAAAAGCCTGAGAGCAAGAAAGATCTTCAAAGAACAAGTACATCACCCAAGTCCTCTTTTTTGTTTTCCTTTAGTTGTCGAACACAACCTACTTTTTAAAAGCTTTGGTCTTTAAACAAACCTTTTGTTTTTACCCAAGGAATCTGCCTATATCTATATTAGACACGTATATTAGACACATAGATACATTTCTGTGTGTCTAAAGCAGCTTGGAAATGACCTTTATATAGGTAGTCCTCTACTTATAACCATTTATTTTGCGATCATTCAACGTTACCATGGCACTGAAAACAGTGACTTATGGGCATTTTTGATGCAATCATTGCAGCAGCTTCATAATCACCTGATCAAATTTCAGATGATTGGCAACTGACTCATGTTTATGATGGTTGCAATGTTCCAGGGTCACCTGATCCCCTTTTGTGACCTTCTGACAAGCAAAGTCAATGGGGAAGCCAGACTCACTTAAAAATTGTGTTACTAAACTGCTGCAGTGATTCACTTAACAATGTGGCAAAAAAAAAAACACCTCATAAAACGGGGCAAAACTCAATAACTGTCTTGCTTGATGATAGAAATGTTGGGCTCAATTGTGGTCATAAGTTGAGGGTGACCTGTAGATAGGGAAGTGGAAAAATTGTCAAAGTTTGCTCCATGTGAAAATTCTCACTGGTATTCTCATCAGTGTGAGAACACACAAAAGGTTTATGTCCCAGCTGGCAGTGATGAGGAACAAAAGGTAAAAGTAAAGGGTCCCCTCCCACATATGTGCTAGCCATTTCCAGCTCTAGGGGGCAGTACTCATCTCTGTTACAAAGCCGAAGAGCCAGCGCGATCCGAAGACATCTCTATGGTCATGTGGCCGGCATGACTAAACGCCAAAGGTGCACGGAACACTGTTACTTTCCAACCAAAGTGGTCCCTATTTTTCTATTTGCATTTTTTTACGTGCTTTCGAACTGCTAGGTTGGCAGAAATAGGATTAGGATGTGAGTAATCAAGGATGCCATCTGCTGAGTCATTCATGTTACAGGGCCAAGCTGGCTCTGTGCCCACATCACAACTACTTTGCCATGGAGAGAGAGCTATGAAAAAAAGCAGGAAAATGGGCAATTTAGCTCCAAGGTTGGTTCCTGTAGCATCTTCTTAGCCCTTGGCACTGCATAATTGTAGACACTCATGCTGCTATATTTCAAACTTGTCATACGGAACATTATATCAAGGCCTTGATGTGGGATGTCTTGGAATGAAGATAGTCCTCACTGAATAATCGGTTGCTTGATGACTATTCAAAGTTACAATGGACCACAACAAACCACTTATGATCTGTCCTCGAAGTTACAACTACCTCAGCAATCACTTGATTGCAGTTTGGGTACTTGCCAATCGGTTCACACAGGGATGGGATTCAAATTTCTTAACAACTGTGGGTGTGGCCTAATTTGTGGGTGTGGCTTGGTAGTCATGTGACTGGGTGGGTGTGGCTTGCTGACTGGGTATGGCTTGGTGGTCATGTGACTGGGTGGGCATGCCTTGTATGTAAATATTATAAATATTTATGTAAATATTGAATTTTTTATTAAAAAAAGAGCAACTTTTACCCAAAAGCAGGCAAAGCAGCCAGGCAGATTGAGTTGCTCACAGAATCACAGATTCACTTAGAGATCTATCTATCTCCAATCGGCTACCTGAGTCTGCACTGCAAAGTAGAAGCTTCAGTCCTAAGGAAGATTCGGCTCTGCTTTTAGATTAGCTAGAAAGCAAGAAATCCAAGGATTTCCTGCTTTCTAGCTAATCAAATCTCCCGGCAGACCAGAACAGCTGATGGTCGGGGGGGGGAAGGAAAAATAGCAACTTACCAAACCAAGCAAGTTGGATGGCTCGTATGCCAGGTAAGGAGTGAGTGGGCGGGCAGGGTGGGGCCAGTCAGTGGAGCGATTTGCCAGTTCTACGCACGTGTGCAGCATTTGCAAGAAATCAACTGTGCTGCCTGGACAGCTGACAAGCGCTGCTCGCGAGTGTGCAATGTTTGAAATCCTTTTGTTTCCTGCTTTTTCAACCTCAGCTGTGCCGCGCAAAGCGCTAAGGAGGGAAAAGCAGGGAATAAAGGATAGCCTAGAGCCCAGGCAGGTGGGTGGGCCAAACACCAAACTGGCTCGGGGTCAGCTGCTCTTCGCAGCTACCGGTTCTATAGAATTGGGCCGAACTGGTAGCATCCCACCTGTGTTCACATTTATGACTGGTTGTATAACCCACATGTGACCATGATGTGTGACTTTTTGTTTTACTTTCCAGCAAAACACCCATTCAAGAGAATGGGTTTGCTTAAAGACCATCATTACCATGGTCATTAGAATCAAGACCACGTGAAGTATTAGTACTGCTTTACAAAACTTTAGTAAGTTGACACCTGGAATACTGCAACCAGTTTTGGTCACTATACTACAAAAAAAGATGTTGAGACTTTGGAAGAAGTTCAGAAAAGAGCAACTAAGATGATGAAGAGGCTAAAACATATGAAGAACGGTTGCAGGAATTGGGTAGGTCTAGTCAAGTGAAAAGAAGGACCAGGGGAGACAGGAAAGCAGTATTCCAATGTTTGAGGGGCTGCCACAAAGAAGAGGGGGGTCAACTTATTTTCCAAAGCACCAGAAGGCAAGATGAGAAACAATGGATGGAAACTAATCGAAGAGAGAAGCAACCTGGAATTAAGGAGAAACTTCCTGACAGTGAGGACAATTTAGTGGAACAGCTTTGCCTTCAGAAATCATAGGCGCTATTACGATATGGGCTGTCCTGCTTGAGCAGGGGGCTGGATTAGAAGACCTCCAGTGGTGGGATTCAATTTTTTTTACTACTGGTTCTGTGGGCGTGGCGTGGCGGGCGTGGCAGGGGAAGGATACTGCAAAATTTCCAGTCAGAGGTGGTATTTCCCGGTTCTGCGAACTACTCAAAATTTCCACTACTGGTTCTCCAGAACTGGTCAGAACTTGCTGAATATCACCTCTGCTCCACTCTCTTCCAGCTCATTTTTATTCATTCATTCATTCATTCACTCATTCATTCATCCCAAAACCAACATTTGTTATTTTCCTCAGCTGGCTTTCAACAAGCAGAAGGGGGAATGGAGAAACCAGATTTGTTTGACATTCATGTGACTTAGTTAATAACTGAAGCAAGTTGCTTAATGCCCATAGCAAAAAAAGGATGTAGACTCGGCACACCTCACTTAACACCTTGCCTCACTTAGTGATGGAAGTTCTATCCCAGTTGTGGTCACAAGCCAAGGACTTGCGGATCTGTCCTCTGGGGCAAGATTTTCTCTGAGATCTGGGTGGCCCCAAGCTGCTGTTAATTGGAAGATTAACAAAGATCTGCCTATTCACCCAGGACTTTGGCAAGGGAGGGGGACGCTTCTCACTTCATTCATTCTTCATTCCAAGGACTCTGTCGTTGTTTATTCATCTTTTGTTTTTGTTTTTAACTCCCCCCCCCTTTTATTAGCAGTATTGTGATTTCTTTGTTTTGTTGTGACAAAACGTGTGACTTTTGCAACATCCGCATATTGACGTGATCAGAATTCAGACGCTTGGCAACCGGCTCATATTTACGATGGTTGCAGTGCCCCCAGATCACATTACCCCATTTTGAGACCTTTTGACAATCAAAGTCAATCAAAGGAAGCCAGATTCGCTTACCAGCCCTGTTACTAACTTAACAACTGCAGGGGTTCACTTAATGTGTTGTAAAATGGGGCAAAACTTCACTTAACAACTGTTTTGCTTAGCAGCAGAAATTTTGGGCTCAGTTGTGGGTCGGAAGGTCAAAGGACTATTCTTTATCAGCTCTGTTAGAACATGGTGTTTCTTCTTTTTCTGAGGCTTCAAAAAAGGCTATCCTTTGGTACAAGTCGGTCAGCCAGTTGGATAATGATCAGATTTTTGTCAGGATTGTGATATAGTTCTCTCCCTAAGATTGCCCATTCCCAGAATTCCAGTGCAAATTATGCATATAATTAATGTTTGGATCTTGAAGGTATAAAGAATGTTCTTTCTGCACCAACTCAGGAAACTCAAACTGCCCAAAGAGCTGCTGATTCAGTTCTACAGAGGAATTATTGAGTCTGTCATCTGCACCTCTATAACTGTCTGGTTTGGTTCTGCAACCCAACAGGACAGACACAGACTTCAGAGAGTAAATAGTACTGCAGAAAAAACAATTGCTACCAACCTGCCTTCCATCGATATTGCACGAGTCAAAAAGAGGGCTGGGAAAATATTTACAGACCCCTCACATCCTGGACATAAACTCTTTCAACTCCTTCCCTCAAAACGATGCTATCGAGCATTGTACACCAGAACAACTAGACACAAGAACGCCATCACTCTGCTAAACAAATAATTCCCTCACCACTGTCCAACTATTTACTAAGTCTGCATTACTATTACTATTAATCTTCTCATCACTCCTTATCACCCACCCCCTCCCACTTGTGACTGTATGACTGTAACTTTGTCGCTTGTATCCTTTCGATCTATATTGACTCTTTCCTAGTATGATTTGATTGCTTATTGTACCCTATGACTATCATTAAGTGTTGTACCTGATGATTCTTGACTCCTGATGAATGTATCTTTTCTTATGTACACTGAGAGCATTTGCACCAAGTCAAATTCCTTGTGTGTCCAATCACACTTGGCCAATAAAGAATTCTATTCTATTCTATTCTATTCTATTCTATTCTATTCTATTCTATTCTATTCTATTCTATGGAAGTGACCCAGTGGTGGGATTCAACCAGTGTAACAACTGGTTTGGTGAGTGCATGCGCAGCGTTTTAAAAACAGCCATTTTCAGCTCTAAAATGTACCTTCTGCTGCAGCCCCAGTGAGTAAAACAGCTGAGGCACGGCAATCCGCTGTGTTGCGCGAATCAGCTGAGCTTCAAAACACAGAAATAAAGGGCAGACTAGGGCAGGGGCAGGTGGGCGGGGCCAACTGATCGCCAGAACTACCGATTTGCCCAAACCAGTCCATACCGGCTGAATCCCACCCCTGAAATGACCATAGGAGAGATTTTTGAAGATGCAAATGCACAGGTCAGGATTGACAGCTATAAACAAAATATTAGAAACGCAAAGGAAAAAAAAGGGAAAATAAAACAAACATAGTTGATGCTCATGTTCTATATTTATAAAATTATTTACAGTTTTTTTTTCCTTGTGGTTTTTTTTCCTTCTTTTCTTTTTGGTCATGGGCAACTCAATTGGCATAAACAGCACAATCACACAATACTTTTTTTTCTGCTTGTTTTAATAGCTAACATTTTATATATATACACACACAAAGACACAGACTCATGTGTGACGGTGTGTGTGTATAAATATACATATATATTATATATATATACATATATATATATATTATATAATTAATTCTGCAGTGACGGGGCAACCGAAGGGGGAAGGGGGAAATAATATACAAAATTAGCTGATTATAACACAAGGCCAAAAATAGCTTACTATGTTAAGTGCAAGGGAGAAAAGCTGGATTGCAATGAAGTTAACATCTGACAGTTTAAATATAAGACTTGCATTAAAATAATCTTTTGCCTCTTTCTATCATACCACCCCTCCCCGTCCCACATAACCTATTTAAAATCTAGATGCCCAAAGCCTGCTGTAACACTTAACAGTAGCATGATGATGGATTGAAGAGTAAGGATTTCTCAACTGAGAAGCAACTTGCAGACGCATGGTGGGTTGATGCAGTTATGAAGAGTCCTTGGAGGTCTCGTAACATTACATTGAGTGCTAGCCTCAGTCAGGTGACCAGCCACCTGTTACAATAAAACAGTATTTCTCAACCTTGGCGACTTGAAGGTGCATGGACTTCAACTCCCAGAATTCTTTTCCCCAGCTATGCTGGCTGGGGAATTCTGGGAGTTGAAGTCCACGCACCTTCAAGTCGCCAAGGTTGAGAAACAATGCAATAAAATACCACAGCTATCCTCTTCCCAGAATCCCACAGTCTTCTTCAGGGGCAGGAACAGCCCTCACTGAATCCATATGGTATTCCCTCGCTCTGTCCTACGCGGCTCAACGGTCAGTTCCCCAAACGTTGAGAAAAACTGCTCCATCTCCTTCTGCAACATGTCGTTCCGTTTCTCCGCGTCATCTTTGGCCCGCTCGGCATTGCGCATTTTGATTTCGACCATCGTAAACTTCTTCTTCTCTTGATCCAATTCATCGTGGAGGTTCATCATTTCGGTCTCCAGTGAGAGATTCCGCTGTTCAAGGCTGTGAAATGAAAGTAGGTACAAGTTACACAAAAGCTGAAGATTACTTGAACAGATCTCGGTTTGCTGTTGAGGTACTATCAGCAAATAGAGAACTTCTACGGAATCTGCTCACTTGTTTGACTCTACGTTGGTATCTTCTTAGGAATATAAATCTATTCAATCTTGGATGACTCTGTTTTAGGTCAGAATGATTCACCTCACTGATCCTGCACAGACTGCCAATTCTTCTAGCTTTGTGAAGACCTTGTTGTTCTCTGAGCTTGGTTGTTTTCTTGCAGATGTTTAATTACCCAACCAGGTAATATCATCACTGAGATTTGCTCGCTGTTCGTTTATGTACAAGAAGCTAGCATTGATGATGTTACCCTGTTGAGTAATGAAACATCTGTAAGGAAACAACGAAGCTCTTGGAGCACCAAGGACACCACAGTTCAACCCTGAGCTATAAATATTTTCTTCTATTCCTGTATGACTCTGGGTACCTTACAGAATAAAAAATAGAAAGTTTATGGCCTGTTATTCCATTTATTCATGTCTATTTTCTTTTTTCTTTTAGAATATTTTGAGTTAAATTTAATTTTTTTCTTCTTTTTGTCCTTTGTGATTGTTTTAGGTACCTGAATCTCAAAATTTCTTGCTGTATGTTTTCTTGGTAGTCAGGATAGTTTTAATTAAAAAATGTAAGGAAGGAAGGAAGGAGGGAGGGAAGGAGGGAGGGGAGAAGAAGAGGGAGGGAAGGAGGGAGGGAGGGAGGGAGAAGAAGAGGGAGGGAGGGAAGGGAGGAGGGAGGGAGGGAAGGAGGGAGGGAGGAGAGTAGAAAAGGGAGAAAGGAAGGAAGGAAGGAGGAAGGGAGGATGGAGGGAGGAAAGGGAAATAGGAATGATTGAAGGAACTAGGTATGTCCAGTCTGATGAACAGAAGGACTAGGAGTGATATGATAGCTGCCTTCCAATACATGACAGGCTGTCATAGTGATGAAGGAGTCATTCTCCAAAACAGCTGAGGGCAGGACAAGAAATAATGAGAGGAAGATCATGAAAGAGAGTTCCAACCTAGAACGAAAGAGAAATTTCCTGACAGGGAGAACAATTAATCAGTGGAATGGCTTGCCTCCAGAAGTTGTGAGTGAAGAAACTAGACAACCATTTGTCCAAAATGGGATGGGATCTCCTGCCATGAGCATGGGGTTGGACTAGAAGGCCTCCAAGGTCCCTTCCATCTCTACTCTTCTATGTTCTAAGGGAGGAAGGAAAGCTTTCATTTCATTGATGGCTGTCTAAGTATGATTGAACAACATGGGCACAAGATGCCACCATCTGTTAATCAGAAATCATCTGTAGCCATGAAAGGGGACAAAGGAAGCAGTTGTGCCAATAAATCCCTTTAGTTGAAAATGTTTTGTGTACTTAACTATTTTGCCAGTCCTTTTGTTAATTTATTCACAGGAAGAATAACAACTGGAATTGGGTATGTCTAGTTCTGGAATTGGGTAGGTCTAGTTTGATGAAAAGAAGGACTAGGGGAGACATGATAGCAGTCTTCCAATATCTCAGGGGTTGTCACAAAGAAGAGGGAGTCAAGCTATTCTCCAAAGCACCTGAGGGCAGTACAAGAAGCAATGGGTGGAAATTAATCAAGGAGAGAAACAACTTAGACCTAAGGAGACATTTCCTAACAGTTAGAACAATTAACCAGTGGAACAACTTGCCTCCAGAAGTTCTGAATGCTCCAACATTGGAAGTTTTTAAGAAGAGGTTGGACAACCATTTGTCTGAAATGCTGTAGGGCCGTGATAGTGAACCTATGGAATGCGTGCCAGAAGTTGCACGCAGAGCCATCTCTGCCGGCATGTGAGCCGTTGCCCCAGCTCAGTTCCACTGCATATGTGCGTGCGCCTCCCACCAGCCAGCTGATTTTCAGGTAGCTGTCACGCATGCTTGGGGGGCAGAGGGCATGAGTAAGATGTGCAAGCATGCATAGGGGGATGGGGGGAGCATGGGGGGCCATACGTGCATGCACAGGGGGGTGAGGGGAGCATGGGGGAGTTGCACATGCAATGCATTATGGGTGCAGGCACGTGTGCACGCGCATGCACACACTTTCGGCACGCGATGACAAAAAGGTTAGCTATAGGGCTTCCTTACTGAACAGTGGATTGGACTAGAAGACCTCCAAGGTCCCTTCCAATTCTGTTATTCTATTCTATTCTATTCTATTCTATTCTATTCTATTCTATTCTATTCTATTCTTTAAATATATATATATATATGTGTGTGTGTGTGTGTGTGTGTGTGTGTGTGTGTGTAGGTCTTGGTGTATTGGTCTTGTCCGTGTAAGATTGAGAATACCTTGGCAACGTTTCAATGAAATCTCATCCGTCATCTTCAGGCTGGTGTCTTCAGCGTTCTTCTGGGAGAAGAAGCGAAGCTGAAACAAAGCTGAAGACACCAGCCTGAAGATGACGGATGAGATTTCATTGAAACGTTGCCAAGGTATTCTCACAAGACCCGAATACACCAAGACCTACATACCTTTACCCGTGAAAATCTACGAAAACAAATATATATATATATATATATATATTTGAAATATATATATATATTTCTGAACTCTACTTTCTGATGCTGTAGCATGAACACCTACCAGCATATTTTGCTGAATAAAAATGCTTACTTATAAGCAAGATTTTCACACTCCCAAATAATTAGATTTCTTCTTATCATACCGGAAAGATGGCCATCAGATATTTATGACTTATGACCATGTGTGTGAAGCAATTGCCCTGACATAAATGGCTCCAACATTATTAAATCAGATATTCAGTGATAATAGAAACTATTTTAAAATAAAACTCCTTTGCAAAGATAAGAGAGAGGAAATTGATGTAAACAAGGTCGGTAACAAATCCTTACACACATGCATACATTTTCTGCTATTATGTTAGACTCAATTTTATTGCAACTGCCATTTGAATGACTGGCATGAAAAAATTATTGCAATACTTGAAATGAAGCATCTTATGAACAAGTAATTCACAGGTCAGAGGAATGGGTTTTTTTTTCTTTAACGTTATAAGGAATGGATGGAAAACTAGGACTGCCAATGTCATTATTTAGTGCAGGAATTATGTCACAGTTTTCTCACTAACTACCCATCAATTGTGGACTTGGCTAGACTTCAGAACATAGGAGTGAGTTCTACCTACGTTTCCTGAATGTTTATATGCTTAATAAGGCATAAACAAACACATTTATCCTAGGCCAGTTTTTAAAAATTATACTGACTCATCACTTTGCCCTTTTAAAGTATTTATGCTAAGGTCTTAGGCTGTGCAGGTGTTCCATTCTTACAAATATTTATAGACAAAATTGTATGCAGTGAGACAATTATGCTGTCAAACTTACGAAAACTGATTCCAGTCAGCACACAACAGATAAAACAACCAACAAGCAGAATCAAACACGCATAGGACACACCAACATATATTACATTTGGAGGACAAGTTCATCAGCATTCTGATGCCAACACTCAAGAGAACACCCTAAAGGCTAACAGGGTCAGGGCAATCTGAATCTCAGTGGACATGGCTTATCACAGGTAAGCACAAAAACAGAGAAAGGATGTTTCCTAGGTAAAGGTAAAGGTTCCCCCAAACATGCGTGCTAGTCGTTTTCAGATCTAGGGGGCACTGCTCATTTTATTTGTTTGTTTGTTTGTTTATTTATTTATTTAATTGGATTTATATGCCGCCCCATCTCCGAGGGGACTCAGGCTTACACAGAAATGTATAAACAATAAATACACCTTTATCAAATTATCTAATCCAATTTTAAAATCTAATTAAAATACCTTAAATTAAAATTCCCAACCCTGCTCAGTCCAGGCCAGCCTGTACAAACAGCCAAGTCTTGAGATCACGGCAGAAGGAGCGCAGGTCTGGGGACAAACGCAGCTCTAGAGGTAGCTGATTCCAAGGGGTGGGCGGCCCCACAGAGAAGGCCCTCCCTCGGGGCACCGCCAACCGACATTGTCTGGCCGACAGCACCTCCCAGGAGGGCCTGCCTATGGGAGTCTATCGGGCGATCGGACCTCGATGCTGGTAGGAGGCGCTCCTGCAAGTACCCCGGACCCGAGCCATGCAGGGCTTTATAGGTTAATACCAGCGCCTTGAATCTTATACGGAGGGCAACTGGTAACCAATGAAGATCACATAGGAGGGGTGTCACATGGGAGAATCGGGCCGCTCCCATCACCACCCGCGCGGCTGCATTCTGTACCAGTTGAAGCCTCCGTATAGTCCTCAAGGGCAGCCCCAGGTAGAGAGCATTGCAGTAGTCAAGACAGGAGGCAATGAGCGCATGAGTGACCGTGCATAGGGAATCTCGGTCCAAGTAGGGGCAACTGGTGCACCAGGCGAACCTGGCAAAAGCCCCCTGGCGACAGCTCCCACCTGCTCCTCCATACTGAGCCGTTCGTCCAGGAGGACACCTAAGTTGCAAGCCCTATCCACAGGGGGCAACACCTCTCCCCCTATGGTCAAAGATGGAATTTCTTGGATCCGAGATGCCGGTATGCACAGCCACTCAGTCTTGTCTGGGTTGAGCCGGAGCCTGTTCCTCCCCATCCAGATCTGCACCGCCTCCAGGCACTGTGAAAGCACGGGGAGGGCATCACTGGGGTGGTCCATTTCTAAGCCAAAGAGCCAGCACGGTCCAAAGATGACTCCATGGTCATGTGGCTGGCATGACTAAACGCTGTTACCTTCCCACCAAAGTGGTCTCTACTTTTCTACTTGCATTTTTTACGTGCTTTCGAACTGCTAGGTTGGCAGAAGCTGGGACAAGTAACAAGAGCTCACTCCATTATGCAGCGCTAGGGATTCGAACTGGTGAACTGCCGACCTTCTGATCAACAAGCTCAGCGTCTTAGCCACTGAGCCACCACATCCCACTGGATGTTTCTTAGGTCTCATCAAGTGACCTGTTTCAAGGAAGGTACTTGGAGTGCGTCCACTCTGTTGAACACATGGAATGAGCAGATGCAAAAAATATGTTGGGCCAGCCTGTTCTCAGTTATGGAAACCATCACAAGTTGACAGAAATTAATGGAGGAGAAAAAGAAAAGCATTCTGAGTAATGAAACAGAATTATTATGCAAACAGAAAATTGGGTTGGAGGGAATATCTTTTCTGGGTAAAGAATAGATGAGAAGTGATCTCACCAGTTTGTCTTGACATTATTTTGTGAATATACCCACGATAGGGGCCTCAAGATTTCAAATGTTGCCTATCCTTGACATATACAGGAAAGAGTTTTCCATTGTATCTGGAGTCCAGAAGAGTCAGGATGAAGAGAAATCCTCCCACTTGCAAAGTTTTTCAGACTTGAAAGTGGTTCAACAACAGGATGTGTGAATGATTTTATCAGCCAAATCACTATTCCCATTGGAAAGGTTAGTGCAATGAATACATTCGGAGCAAATATTTCTTGACCTCCTAACTTTGCAGAGCTGAGCAAATGGATGCCGGAGAGCATTTATTGAACATTATATTCTCTTTCAAATAAGTAGATCAAGGAGTTGGGTTCACATGCCATGGTAAACCAAAACCAAATTATGGTTTAATTGGGTAGATGAATCCAACCTGTGTGCCTTGGGGCGACAAACTGGATTTAAAACAAAGGATGAATATATGGAACTGGTGCTGCTATTCTGACTGAAGATCTTGTTTACATCTTCATAAAAAGCTACTTCTGTGGTCGAATTATTTCCTTTAGAACCAAAAGGAACTACTCTTGCCTGTCTTATCTTTCTAGTCCACTGTCCAACTATTTACAAAGTCTGCACTACTTTTACTATTAATCTTTTCATTACTCCTTATCACCCATCTCCTCCCACTTGTGACTGTATGACTGCAACTTTGTCGCTTGTATCCTTACGATTTATACTGACTGTTTCCTAGAATAGAATAGAATTCTTTTATTGGCCAAGTTTGATTGGACACACAAGGAATTTGTCTTGGTGCAAATGCTGTCTGTATACATAAAAGAAAAGATATATTCATCGAGAGTCAAGAGTATTCCTAGTATGATTTGATTGCTTATTGTACCCTATGACTATCATTAAGTGTTGTACCTTATGATTCTTGACTCTTGAGGAATGTATCTTTTCTTTTATGTATACTGAGAGCATTTGCACCAAGACAAATTCCTTGTGTGTCCAGTCACACTTGGCCAATAAAGAATTCATTCTATCTATCTATCTATCTATCTATCTATCTATCTATCTATCTATCTATCTATCTATCTATCTAGGATTGCACACAACAATAGAAAGCTATTGTTACCAAGACCAGAAGCCACATTCTCTAGATGTCACTTATTTGTATGTTCTGTTGCTTGGGTGTTTTATGTTCTTCCTTTTTCCAATGGTGGTAGATATTTGGAAAACTCAGCACAGCCAGAGTTGCAAGACCTCCTCCCAATGCAATTTTTTACTTTTTAGTTTTTTAAAAAGCTGCATCTTTCTTGGCCCCAGCTTTGCACACAACCATCTCATGACTGAAATGTTAAAGTCATTTATGAGGCTCATTTGCAATTTTCCATAAAGAAAGCACCCCCCCCCACAAGCTCATTAAAACCTTCCTATGAATTTGAAGTAGCAATCTTTAAAGAGGGGCTTTTCCATCAACTGCGCTGCTCTGAAAAGTCATTTCCTTTTCCAAGTGTCTTGAGCTCTGTCCCATGGCATCCAACAAAATAAATTGTGATATTCATTAGTATTCATGCCGGAGTTTTTAGATTACTTGGTGGCAGAATGGAAGATGTGAGTGATGTATAATCCCCTAAGAGATAAATTAAGCTAAATGCTGACCTTTCTCCCCCTTGTCTCATTGTCCTTGCAGTGCTTTATGTCATTCCATGTATAATTTAAATGATTCTCACCCACTTTCCATCTATCTGAAAGGCCCATGTGCCACAATTCTAACTCACCTGACCACAGGTAGTTCTTGCTAAACAGGTCCCCTGTTTAGAAACAGTTTGAAGTTACAATGATACTGAAAAAGTAACCCAAAGACCAATCCTCACACTTATGACTATCGCAGCATCCTGTAGTCCCATGATCCCAATTCACACATTTCACAGCTGCCTTCTCACAAGCAGAGCCAATGGAGAAGTCAGCAGTGAACTCGCAAGTTGCGGTCACACTGTGTTCTGCTTAATGACCAGGGCTTAATGACCTTAATGAGGTGGTATTCAGCAGGTTCTGACCAGTTCTAGAAAACTGGTAGCAGAAATTTTGAGTAGTTTGGAGAACAGGCAAATACCACCTCTGACTGGCCCCACCCCCATCTATTCTCTGCCTCCTGAATCCCAGCTGATTGGCTGGGTCTTCTTTTGTTGCCCTGCACAGGAGAACGGAGCTGGAAAGCAGGGTAGTGGGATGGGGAGGAATGGGATTTTGCAATATCCTTCCCCTGGAGTGGGGAGAAAATGGAAATTTTGCAGTATATCCTTCCCCTGCCACGCCCACCAAGCCATGCTCACAGAACTGATAGTAAAATTTTTTGAATCCCATCATTATTAATGACTGAAGTGGAAGTGATATTGTAAATCTAGCACAGTCACGGGATGTGGTCATTTAGTGACAAAGTTGCCAGTCTCAATTATGGTCATGAAGCAAAGACTATCGGTAGTAAATAATATATTGGCATTTCATCTCTTTGGTCAGGAAGAAATACAAACAAATTGTTTGTATTCAAAACAATTTTGAATTCTTTGATTTTAAACAGAGGTTTATCATGGTTAGTTGGGTGACGGCATCAGTATCACATAAAAGCTATGTTTGCAACCTTTATTTGTGACTATCATCCCACTGCAGGGCAATTGAAGAAGGTAGGTTTGGTTACTCATCATAATGATAATGTATATTTAATTCAATGAAAGACAGTAAGATTTATTGAAAACTGGCTGTATATAGACAAAATGGACTTCCTTCCTTCCTTCCTTCCTTCCTTCCTTCCTTCCTTCCTTCCTTCCTTCCTTCCTTCCTTCCTTCCTTCCTTCCTTCTCTCTCTCTCTCTCTCTCATTCATTCATTCATTCATTCATTCATTCATTCATTCATTCATTCCTCATTTCCTATTTCTAAACCATACAAGAGGTGCTATCAGGGTGGGCTGCTGGGGATTCACAGGGGTTCGGGAGAGCCCCTAGCTAAGATTCTGTGCAATTCAGAGAACCCCCAAATGCCACTCCTGGCTGGCCCTACCCTGCCCCTCCCCTCCCAGGAGTCCCCACGTGGCCCGTTTTGGATGCAGGTAACTGCAGAGCGTGCGCAGAGGCTCAGGGAGGGTGAAAATGGGCCTCCCAGAAGTTCAGAAAGGCTGGAAATGGACCTGTTTCCGGCTTCCAGACAGGCTCTGGAGCCCGGGGAGGCCACTTTCACCTTCCCGGAGGCTCGAGAAAAGCCTCCAGAGCCCTGAGAGGGCAAAAGCACCTCTGCCACCATGGTGCAGGAGGCCAATTAGGCCATGCCCACCTTGGCCACGCCCACCCAGCTACCATACAGAGAACCCATTGCTAAAATTTTTGAAGTCCACCCTTGGGTGCTACTGATTTATGTTCTACAAATTGTGACACTAGATCTACAGTATGTGATCTAGTTGAGGCATCCTGGAAGAGGACACATTTAGTCTTTGGTGTGGATTTATGGCCACCCTCTTAAAAACACATGAGGCTAGGGGAAAAACTGGCTATCATGTAATTAAATGTAAATTATGTCATCTTCATTTAATTCCCCATATAGTTTTCTCCATATGACTCATGAAAAATTACAATTTGCTGTCAAGTTTTGAAAGGACTCAGGTTGAAGCTGAAAAGTTTTTGGAGGGGATGATGTGCTGCTTTGGGAACCTTGTCTGTGCCTCTGATCTAGATGGACCAGTGGTCTCAGTATAAACTCACTTGGATTAAGAACGATCTACCAGTCTGGTTGAAATTGAAGTTCGAATCTAACCCAATGAGCAAGTCCTTTGTCTCTAGGTAGGAAACCATAGGTAGGGATTTCTGTACCTCCAGCACTACCTTGTCAATCAGTCAGTTCCTTAAACCAGGGGTCTCCAACCTTGGCAACTTTAACCCTGGTGGACTTCAACTCCCAGAATTCCCCAACCAGAGTCAAAGTCCACCAAGTTAAAGTTGCCAAGGTTGGAGACCCCTGCCCTGAACTGCTAGAAACCAGTAATGGAGTCCATTTCTCATAATCCCCCAACCAGCCTATCCCTTGGCTTCCGAAATTTCTTCCGCTGAAATCTTACCTTTTTATCCTCGTTTCATACTCCAGCTTTTGTTTGGTCATTTCCTGCTTTAAACTGGACACCAGGCTGTGCAAAGCACTGTGATTGCCTGTGTTGTTCACAAAGGTTTCACTGTTGTCACTGCTGCTCGTAGCCCTGCTGCTTCGTCCCCCCATGCTTCTTCGGTCAACTTTGCTCTCACCCTCGGCCAGGTTCAGGAGATTGTCCTGTTGGGGCTCATCTAAAACCGGGTCTTCAAAATTGCTCCCATAAAAGTCTTGCTCGGGACATGTGGTGGTGGATGAGCGGCAGGAGTTGGAATGTTCTGGCAGGGATATCTCACACGAGGACGTAGACCAAGTTGCACTGTCCACACTCTGCTTATCTTCGGCATTCACTGCCGAGAACTGTTGGTGCACGTTGTCGTAAGTGGAAAGTCTGTTGTGTTGGCCTGAGTCACTCATGGGCTCCTTCTGCTTGTTGTCTCTCAAGGTCACATACCCATTAGGCATCCAGCTCTGGCAACGGCTGTTCAAAGAGTTGCTGTGGGCATCAGTGCTGGAGATACCCATCCGTACCCCTCCGTTCGGCACACTGTGTGTGCCCATTTTGGTTACTGGCCCTTTCAGAGAAGATGTTCTTCTGCTCTGCAAGGTACCGTTGGGTAACGAGGGTGACGTTTTCTCCTGACTCTCTACAGAACTGCTGAAGGAGCCATTGGTGACTATCCCGCTCCCTTTATTAAATGCCGGGTTCTTTTTCACCGTAAGGGGTGGGCTCCTGGTCATGTCCAGTTTGTGAATGCTGTTCCTTGGACTGTTTGATTTGCTTCCAGGCTGAGCTGTAGGAGATCCGTTGTCCACCATGGTTCTTTGAGGGGATTCAGGCTTGTCCCATGAACATTGTCTTACAGGGGATGACTCCTTGGTATTATTATTCTCTCTGTTCTGCAGCTGACCAATGATCACTTTCTTTTGGACCTCGTTGTTGTTGTTGCAAACCTCCTGTCCACTTTGAGACTCTGCATCCTTGGGAAACAACAGCTCATGTTCGCTTATCATCATGGACATTAATTGCTGGACCACCACAGTACCTAATAGAAAAGAACACAAACAAATCCAGGTTCATCATGCTATAATTTTTGAAAAATAAATGCTATATTTGCATATACTTTGCATCCAAGCTTATCTTTGCATAAGATCCAATGTCTCATGGTGGGTATGATGACCCGGGGCATGGCACAAAGGCAACTCAGCCAGAGAATAAGTATGGGTCCCTTTATTAGCTGCAACTTTGACCCCAATGACCCGGTTACCTTCATGTCTGATGAAAAACTCTCCCACAAATCTGCACCAGCCTTTGGCTGCAGATATTCTAGTCCAAACATTGTAAACTAAAAACTTTAAACTATAAATCCAACAAGGCAAAATAAGGTAATAAATCCAGCAGAACAAGATACAGAGTTCCAGAAATGAAGTAACGAGGCAGTAAATCAAACCAGTTGGGAGGATGCCAGGAACTCATAACAGCAGCCAACACAAGATAAACTCAACATTTGTTCCCGACAACCATGCCTCCCAACTGGTTCTCCTTTAAACTCCCTCCCCAGGTGTGCCTTGTGAAGGGAATCAGGGCCCTTTCCTCCCTCATAAGCCATGCAACCCACGTTGCTCTCTTCTTCGTTCTTCCCTGTATGCCCTAGGATGAAGAGGGGTCTTGGTCTTCCTCTGAACCCCCTCTCCCTTGTTCTACCTTTTCCCTGCTCTGCCCAGCCTGACTTTGCCCTTCCCCAGTTTCCTCCAAAGCCAATGGAGCCACTCCCCTGCTCCCTGATGGCTGCTCATCTTCCTCCTTGGATTCAGACTCTGACAGGGGCATGACAGTGGGTTTCTTTTCCAATGGAAAAAGAAAAGTCTTTTTCATCTAGAACAGGGGTGTCAAACTAAAGGCCTGGGAGCTGGATTTGGCCCATAGGTTGCTTAGATCTGGCCTGCAGAGCTGCCCTGGAAACAGCAAAGGAGCCCATGGTGCCTGCCAGCAAAAATGGAGCTGGCAGGGGGTCACAAGAGGCTGTACAGCTGAAAACAGAGCTCAGGAGCCCATTTTCACTGGCAGAATGCTCAGGCCACCACAGGCGCCCCCAACATGAGTGATGTTGAGCTGGCCATGCCCACCCTGGCTGCCCCACTCCCCCGAGGTCAACCCTGATGTGGCCCTCAATGATATGGAGTTTGAGACCCCTGATCTAGAAAGTTTTTGCAATCCTCATTTGCCATGAGCAAAGCACCAATGATGCAGGATCCAATCTGGGTTGGTCACTGGGACCAGAGGTTTAGTCTTCCAAGCTTTTGGACTCATGCTGGAGCCATCCTCAGGGAACTTCTCTCTCACCAGAATGCTGAGTTTGAGAGAGAAGTTCCCTCAGGAGGGGCTCCAGCACGAGTCTGAAGGCTCAGAAAATTAAACCTCTGATCCCAGTGACCGACTCAGATTGGATCCTGCAACGTTTTCCTGGATATGTATATTTGATTTCATTCTTGAAAATACCAATGATGTTTATGTCAGAGTGTTTGCAGCTTGACTACTATTGTGAGACAACCCAGGAACATAACACAGGACATAGAGGCTTTGTCTTTTAACAGTGGTTTATATACAAGACTGCTATATATGTACATATACATGATAGGCACATACCAGGCAAGCAATCAGTCTTCATTACTCTGCATGGTGAACTACAATGGAGATAGAACACGAGGAGAGAGAGATACACCCCCTCATGGCCTCCTTTATATAGGCAGCTTCTTAAAGTGGTAATAACCCTACTGACCCAACCTCAGTCTTAAAGTGGCAATACCCTGATGATTCATTCTCATTGCATCAGCATTTACAACAGCCTTACAACAGCTGGTCAGCTATTAAATCTCCAATACCTAACAGTTTATATCACATAAAATAGTCTTGGTGCAAAATAGGTTCTCTCTCTCTTCCCCTCTCCCTCCCTCCCTCTCCATCCACCCCACTTTAAGAAGAGAGCAATCTAGGAAAAGAAGTGATCAGCGTCTCACTGTATACCAAAATAACTCAACTAAAAAGTCCCGTGATTTCCATCAGTAAATGAAGTTTGACAGCCTGCCCTAATCTCCCAGTGAATGTTTTTCTGTAATTGGGTAGGAAGCAGTGAGTGTGAAGTTGAATTGAGACAGCCATTAGCTCTTTAAATAGATTCTATTAAATTATTTTAAAAGATAGGATAGATGGATAGATTTTAAGGGTTGTCGTGCTTGTTTTGCCTTATCTGGAGACGAAGGCCAACGCTGTATGCCGAGGGCATCCAAGAAAAAGTGACAAGAACTAAATATTGTCGACGTGCTTCACTTGCCTATGAATTGCTCAGTTGCTTACATTCAGTGGGAAAACAGCATGAACCTTGATGCAGGATATGCTGTTACAGGCTAGATAAAAAGATGATATATAGAGCTTCAAAACAGCTGGACTCAAGTCGCTTCTGCTCTCATTCGCATCTCTGATTCCATAAATTGCAAAATAAAAATCAATGTCTCGGTTTATATGCACCCGCAGGAGGTTCTCCAAGCCCCTCTGTCATTTACCCCCAATGCAGCTGCCGACAAACCCCCACCAAAGAAAAATCTCCACAGTGGAAGAGATGCCAGAGCACACAGCACATAGAGGGGTGGCGGCCTCAGCAATCATCACCAGGCCCACAGGTGTGGCAAGCATGGCCCATGTGGTAAGCACGGCTGGCAAGACCAGCAAAGCTGGCACAGCCTGTTCCTCCAGGAACAAAGCCGAAGCAGGTCCAAATCCAGGACTAAAATGAAGTCCAGCCCAATCCAGGTTGTGCTCACTGGGACATTCCTCTAAACTTCTGTAGAACTATGTAGCTGTGAGGACAATCCATCTGTGACTTCTGCTGTCTCTCTGTCTCTCTCTCTCTCCTCTCCCTCTCTCTTTCTCTCTCTTTCTCTCTTCCTCTTTCTTCTTCTGCTTCTTTCTCTTTCTTTCTCTTTTCTTTCTCTCTCTCTCTCTCTCTCTCTCTTCTCTTTCTCTCTTTTCTCTTCTTCTCTCTCCCTCTCTTTCTCTTCTCTCTCTTTCTCTTTCTCCCCCCTCTCTCTCTCTTTCTTTCTCTCTCTCTTCTCTCTTCTCTCTCTCTCTCTCTCCCTCTCTCTCCCCCCTATCTCTGTTTCTCTCTCTCTCTGTGTGTGTGTTATGTTTCCATTTTATTAGTGCCACACTTATTCTAAAAATGTACCAATATGACTGCCTGATCACTGGGCTAAAATTCTCAGAATCTGCATCGAAATTAGCCACACCGGTTTAGAATTCTGAAGGGTTGTTAAGACAAGGCAGCCAACTGAAGTCCATATTACATACAGAACAAACTCTATTCTTGCATCCCTGTTTAGCCCATTCAGCGTGTCCCTCTATGGATTGCACAGTATGGAAAAGATTCATTTTTCACACCAGAACAAAACAAGTAACCAAAGAAAGAAACCCTTAAGGAACTCTGGGAGAACATGGTGGGAGCAGAGCCATACAGAGCAGAGAGACGAATGGTCTAATTATAATTTTTGACGTTCACTTCCAGATGGCTGGAGGGTCCCCGGTCCACCGCAGAAATCTTCAGAAGGAAGAGGGTGAAGCTCCGTGGCTCCCACTGCTACAAATTTAATTCTGCCAACCATAACAGTATATTCTAATGAAAAGACCTGTAAAATTAATCTAATATCAATATAAATAAACACTCGGGAGCGAAACTTGGAGCAGCCTCTAAAGTGCATCCCAATCTTTGAGTAGAGATTATGCTGCTGCCGGTATTATAAATCAAAGAGGACTCCAGGAAGTCAGGAGGGGGGTGTCATTCGAGATGCAGGTAATGAATTGCCAGCCTGCTTTCTTCAGACACTCCTGGAAGCCAAACAGCACGGCTCCTTTTCTTTAATTTATGGAGCTTTTGTGTGGAATATGGCATCTAGCACTTCACAATCTTTCCCACCGTCGTCCATATTTCTCGAAGTAAAATTAAGGTGGTGTTCTTTGAGTGGCCATTTTAAGTATATTTTCAAAGTGTTTTTTAATAGTATAAGCCTGATAAATGTTAAAATCTATTTATCCATCCATCCATCCATCCATCCATTCACATTTCTGTATTTTTGTGCCCCCTGACTCCTCAATGATCCTGAACACCTTACAAATAAAAGAGGAAGCAATATATACTGCAATGCTCTTTACATGGCTGTCCTTGAAGACCATCCAGAGGCTTCAACTTGTCCAGAATGCAGTGGCACAGGTTGTGCTGGGAGGGTCCCAATACTCCTATGCCACACCTCTTTTATGCAAGCTGCACTGGTTACCGGTTGCCCTCTGAGTGAGATTCAAGGTGCTGGTATTGACCTATAAAGCCCTTCATGGCTTAGGACCAGGGTATTTGCAGGGAGCCCTGTGGCCAGCAATGGCTTCCCAACGTCCTGTGTGCTCCCATAGGCAGGGCCTCCTTGGGGTGCCATCGGCCAGACAATGTCGACTGGCGGCCCCTAGGGCCTTCTCTGTGGGAGCACCCACCTTCTGGAATCAACTTCCCCTGGAGCTATGGGTGGCCCCTGACCTTCGATCTTTCCGCCGTGACCTAAAGTCATGGCTTTTCCAGCTTGCCAACCCGGACTGATGGAGGGATGGGAATTTTTAGTTGTTAGCTTTGTTTTTAGTCTAATGAGATTTCTTATTCAATTTAATTCTGTTTTAATTTTTGTACTGTTCTTTTAATGTAAGCCGCCCTGAGTCCTTCAGGAGATAGGGCAGCATAGAAGTCTCATAATAAATAAATAATAAATAAATAAATAAAATATACAGAGGTGGTATTCAGCAGGTTCTGACCAGTTCTGGAGAACTGGTAGCAGAAATTTTGAGTAGTTTGGAGAACTGGCAAATCCCACCTCTAACTGGCCCTGCCCCTATCTTTTCTCTGCCTCCCGAGTCCCAGTAGACTCTGGAGAACTGGTAGCAGAAATTTTGAGTAGTTTGGAGAACTGGCAAATCCCACCTCTAACTGGCCCTGCCCCTATCTTTTCTCTGCCTCCCGAGTCCCAGTAGGGTCTTTCTTAGTTGCCCGGCAACTGAGCTGGAAAGTAGGTTAGTGGGGTTGGGTGGGAATGGAGATTTGACAGTATCCCCTGCCACACCCACTAAACAACACCCAACAAGCAATGCCATCTCACCAAGCCCACAGAACCAGTAGTAGAATTTTTTGAATCCCACCACTGGGGAGAGGGGGGGGGATATGGCGGTTTGTCCTGATCAGACATTTTTATATATAATATGTATATGTATATGTGTACACACAAACACACACATATAAAGCAATTGGAGTGCTTTAACTTTCATAATTAGACTTTAATATTGTGACAAAAATGCTAGAGACTATCTAAGAAGAGAGCTGGGGAGTCTTTAGGCGTGGAAGGAAGGATTCTGGTTTTTAACTAGAACCCAGAGATCAATTAAAGTTGGAATAGAAGCACAGAGTTTAAAAGGATCATTTAGATCACTAGATTCAATTATTTTCTCGGTGCAGGAATTTACACTCCTCTCAAATATGTCTGCCTGAACTTGTCTAGCAAAGCAGAGGGTACCACTTCCACCCAGCATTGGTTCCACTGTAAAATTAATTTTTATGCACCTATTCTTACATACATATTTAGAATTAATTCTAAGACTACCAATGTATTAGTCTACCAGAACTCAATTGAGTTCACAATTCTTCCAAACAAAAATCCATCCCAGAGTCCCTCATGTATTTATATTTACCGGTATATTTATTTATTTATCATTCCAGCAGCATACCAACTCATTAATATTGGTATTGTCAAACCACTGAAATGTAAAATCTTCCCCCCAGTATTCTAAATTACTAAAAATGTGCAGGATAAGCAGACCTGCATTCTGCCAACCCAGATCTAGTTTTTCCAATGGTGTCCAGCTGGAATCACAGATCTCTTGAGCTGGAAAGAGTTATGTAACAGTAAGGGAGAGACAGCAAGGCCAGAAGGACAATAATTTTATCCCTCCTGTTATCCATAGTATCTGGATTTCATCGTATGGCATTGAGTTCCATAATTGTAAAGAAATGAGGGAAGGGCAGATTATTTTAATTTCTTTTGTTGCAATATATAATTACTGTCTGGATTTTTTAAGGAGCACTGGGCAAATGAGAATATCTATGTCACAGGTGTCACACTCGCCCCGTCATGTGATGTTTTGCAACGTTTTCCCCCTTCACGGAGCTGGGGTGGGCATGGCCTGCACATGACATCACGCATTGGGCCCACGGGCTGCCAGTTTGACGCCACTGATCTATGTGAACTACCCTGTGAAATAGTCCAGACAAGAGCCCAACCAGAATTACTAATTCTGTCTTCATTGTAAGATTACATTAACAGAATCGTGTAAGACTGAAAGTATTTTTCCACTCATCTATGGAGATACTTGTCATTCTCAGTCATGTATCAAAGATGCTTTTTCAATAGGCAACTGGAACTTTCTATGTTCTTCCTTGAAGATGTTTCACTTCTCATCAGAACCAATGAGAAGCTTCTTGGATGACGGAACAAACATCTTCAAGAAAAACTCCAGTTGCCTTTTGAAACAGTACCTTTGAGATATTTCTCCATTCCTTCCATTTTACTTTCTAGAAAACTAGGCAGGGTCCCTTCTAACATATTTTCCACAACTTTCCTCACTCTGTGAGCTGAGATATCTTTTACACATCAGCTGGCGACTCCGTGTTTTGCCTCCTATCTCCCAAGGTCCTTCTCAAATACCATTACATAAGGGGTCCCCAATCCCCAGGCTGTTATACCCTTGTTGGAGTCTGAATCTGTGGGGGAAGATGAGTTGGAACCTGAGCCAACAGAGATTGAGGGAGCAGCTTCATTGGCTTCAGAGGAAAATGGGGAAGGCCAGGGACTTTCAGGATTAGGACAGCTTGTAGACAGGGAGGAACAGGGGCAGGATGACCATGAGAGATAGAGCTCAGGCGAGGAGCAAGGACCACCCCCTTCTGATCCGAGAGCACGGAGAGTGGAGAGAAGGTGAGAACAGCACTGACTGAGCAGGCTGCTCAGGAGAAGAGTGCCATTGTAACTTTGAACAGTCACTCAATGAACTGTTGTAAGTTGAGGACTACCTGTACTGGGTATGAGAGTTGTACAATTTTGCCATGCTACCTAGCAAACATGTAAACTTCCAGCCTCTGTTTCAGATAAGTTCTATGCATTTAACTTGGGATGAGAAAAGAACCTTCTGCCCAACTACAGAGTTCATGCTGTATCTTAATCTTTCAAAACAGTTCATGCCATTTGGACCATTTGCCTTATCATTTTCATCCTCATCTACTTACCTTCCATGATTGTCAGAGGATCTTCTACTTTGGGACGGAGGATGTTGGGGCCAAACACGGTCGCAAGATTTTGCACACTCATTTTGTTGACTCCGGAATAGGACTGAACTTCATCCAAGAATCTGTTCAGAAATTCAAGGAATCAGGGGTAGGTAGGGCAGGAAGAGAGTGTAAGTCGAGGATTCGGTCACATGTGATGACAGGATCTCATTAGATGGATCATGCTAAATAGAATTAGGAATCACATACCTAAATTCTTTTAAAAAATAAGCTGCAGAACCAGGGGTGGGATTCTACAGATTCGGAGTGGTTCGGGCAAAGTGGTAGTTCCCGTGATGGTTTGGCCCCACCCACCCGCCGCTGCCCTTTTCCTGTGCTTTATTTCCTTGTTTTTGAGCACAGCTGATTCATGTGGCAGAATGGTTTGCTGCGCATCAGCTGTTTTACCCACCAGAGATGTGGCAGAAGGTAAGTATTATAGCTAAAAATGGTATTTTCTAAATGCTGTGCATTTAGAATCCATCACCGAACCGGTTATTACACCAGTTGAATTGCACCACTGTGCACAACCCCTGCTACAATCTTGAACTGGATTGCCTGATTATCTGGAGCTCCTTTTATATTGTAGGTAGGGAAAAGAGACAGGGAATATCTTTGGGGGAGAAATGGAGAAAGACAGATAATTCCTGAAGGAGGAGGACATAAGTTCAAACACTCCCTTATTCTCCAAGGGTTGATCAGATTCTCATTTCCTGTTATCGTTGAATCATCCCTGCGTGCAATGGATTATATGTTGTCTACTTTAGTCCACAGAAAATGTCCTTGCTTGAATTTGGGGGAAAAAAGGAAAAGAAATGGAATATAAAGTCAAAAGGAAGCAAAGATCAAAACTAGAAGAGCATCAGAAAGTTTTGGCTAGATTCCAGCAAAAAATAACTACTGTTCTTCACCCGGTTCTACCTAAATTCTTGTCTTATTCATGTTGTCTCTATATTTGTTTATATGACATTGAATCCAGATGTGTCCAGGCATAAATGGATTTATTAAAACCATCGGGACTTGTATTGGCTCTATTGATTCCATTGAGCTTGCTATAATATAATTCTCCTTTCTTCTTCTTTCCCCTCTTTCTTTCTTTTTCCTTCCATACTCTTCCCATCTTTCTTTCTTTTTCTTTGTCTTTCCTCTTTCCCTTTCTCCTTTCCTGTCCTTTCTTGGCATGCTCAAATGCAAAAGGGGAAACATTTCTCCTTTTGTTTTGTTTTTAGTCTGTTTTGCTAGCCCTCTGCCAGAAAAAAGCAAAGGACCAGCCCTCCCAAGCTCTGTTTTCACTAGCAGAGGCACCACAGGCTGGTCCTTCGCTGTTTTGAGGGAAGCCCCGTGGGCCAGATCTAAGCACCCTGTGGGCTGAATCCGGCCCACGGGCCTTGAATTTGACACCCCTGTTGTACAGTATGATAGTAACCACAATCCAGCCTATCTGAAAACCTTTAGACTAGGCATTGCAGTTCAGGTAATCATAATCTGGGAAATTACTAAAGGTAAAGGTTCCCCTTGCACATACTAACCGCCCTGTACGAAGTCACAGACAGGGACTCCTTGGGGTCCCATCAGCCGGGCAATGCCGGCTGGCGGTCCCCCGACGACGTGCCTACTCTGTCGCGGTCCCTGAACTCTGGAACCAACTTCCCCTGGAGCTCCGCTTGGCCCCCGACCTCCGCACCTTCCGCCATGACCTGAAGACCTGGTTATTTGACCAATCCGGGCTGTGACCCATGGGTGGGGTGTTTTTAGATTTTGGTGGTTTTTAAGTTTTGTATTAATTGGGACCATTAGTTTAATTCTTTTTTAAATATTTATTGTGTTTGTTTTATTGTAAGCCGCCCTGAGTCTTCGGAGATGGGGCGGCATATAAGTCCCATTAATAAATAAATAAATAAATAATAAATATGTGCTAGTCATTTCCAGCTCTAGAGGACAGTGCTCATCTCCGTTATAAAGCCGAAGAGCCAGCACTGTCTGAAGACGTCTCCGTGCTCATGTGGCCGGCATGACTAAACGCCGAAGGTGCACGGAACGCTGTTACCTTCCCACCAAAGTGGTCCCTCTTTTTCTACTTGCATTTCTTAGATGCTTTCGAACTGCTAGGTTGGCAGAAGCTGGGACAAGTAATGGGAGCTCACTCCCTCACGCGGTGCCAGGGATTCGAACTGCCAAACTGACGACTTTTCTGATCGACAAGCTCAGCATCTTAGCCACTAAATACAAAATAGAAGTGGATGGAATTGTGAGATTTCCTCAGTGTGGCTTCCTCTGGTGTGATGGAACTGGAGGTCTCCACATTTCCAGCAAATTCTCAGAGATTGTAGACTCCATATACTTGTAATAAGGATTCAGACAAAAAAAACTCCTACCAGTCTGCAATTATCCTAATAAATGAACTGAAAGCAATTGGCCTGTCTAATGATATATTGGGTGCAGCCATATTGTGATTTTTTTTGCTCAGGATGATTTACCTGCAAATGTACTTGAGTAGATTAAAGTTGACGAGTGGCAAATTCTTCACTTGCTTTGCTAGTTCATTCAGCCCCTGTTTGAATGTGTAAGGAAAAAAAAGTGAACATGGAGACATATCCAGCACCCATACAAATAATTAGGAACTAAATTCAGGTAGAAATCCCCAGATAAGATAAGGGGATTTGGGTACTAATTCAATTTTTTTTACTACCAGTTCTGTGGGCGTAGCTTGGTGGGCATTGCTTGATGGGCTTGGCAGGGGAAGGATACTGCAACATCCCATTCCCTCCCCACCCCACTAACCTGCTTTCCAGCTCCGTTCTCCTGTGCAGGGCAACAAAAGAAGACCCAGCCAATCAGCTGAGACTCGGGAGGCAGAGAATAGATGGGGGCAGGGCCAATCAGAAGTGAGTTTTGCTGGTTCTCCGAACTACTCAAAATGTCTGCTTCTCCAGAACTGGTCAGAACCTGCTGATTACCACCTCTGGTACTAATATAAATCCAAACCGAGAGACCAAGCTCACCGTTTCCTTTTCTTTGCTGAGCATTTTGGCACAGGAGAGAAACTCTTCATATTTGGAATATGGGATAACCGGCTCTGGCAACTCCCTGAGGTAGAGTTTCAACAGTGAGGCCACTGTGTGGACATCTGTATTTCTGCAGGAATGGAACAGAAAATATCCACTTGTAAACATAAGATTAGATCACTGAACATCTCATATCCATTGTGGATCTCTTTGGATGCTTCTAAAGCAAGTCATATTACCTATTCAGAAAACCTATGCACAGGGAATTAATTTACTTTATTGTCATTGCACCTCGTACAACAAAATTAAACACCATTCTTCAGTGTAGATGAAGTTACAACAGTTCATGAACAGACTTACAACAGTTCGTTTAGTGACCATTCAACATTACTACGACTCTAAAAAGAGTGAATTATGACCATTTGAACCCTTGCCACTCTTGTAGCATCCCCATGGTCCAATGATCAAACTTCCAGTGCTTAGCAACTGGCATGTATTCCTTGACTGATTATCATAATGGAGCCCACCTCTTACGGTTTTAAGTTGTGAGAGTTGTAAAGCAGGTCGCCCACTGACTGACTTGATCTTACAACCTTTGTTGGTTTTAAAACCTTTGTTGGTCATAAAGACAACCCGTTGTTTGCTCTGGGCCATTTTGCAAAAACCTCATAAACTGTGGTCATCTGAGAAAGACACTGCAAACAGTCATCAATTCAGGCTGAATGTCCAGAATACAGTCATGTGATTGGGGGGCTTAGGGTGGCAGGGACCATCAGAACTTCAAATTCAGGTTGTAAGTACCTTTTTTGGGGGGGGATCCTTAGTGACTTCAAATGGTTGGTAAGTTTTTTGTCGTAAGTCAAGGACTAAAGTCCCCATCAAGTTGAATTAAAAGACACTATGATTTCATGAAACTTTCACCTCCATACAGAGTTACCACAACAGTTCAGAGGTGGCTTATTATTCTCTTTTTCTAGTTGACTTCTTTTGCTTCCAGCGTAGTCTATACCTCTGTATTTCCAAAAAGATTCCTAATCAATTCCTAAATTCTTCTGATATCACTTTGAGAGATTGGAAGATCAGCCAATTTTCTACCTTGAAAATTAAAATTGGTGCCGCTAAATCAGGTGACCCCAGGAAAAATCAATCAATCAACCAACCAACCAATCAATCGATCAACTAATCATTCAATCACTCAATCAGTTTCAGGGTGTTAGTAACAACTTATAAAGTCCTAAATGGCTTTGGGTCCAGGGTACTTGCGGGAACGCCTCCTGCCAGCATCACATTCTGATCGCCTGTGCTCCCCATAGCGGGCCTCCTTGGGGTACCGTCGGTTAGGCATTGTCGACTGGCAGTGCCCAGGCCTTCTCTGTGGGAGCACCCCCCCTGTGGAACCAACTCCCCGTGGACCTCCGTTTGGCCCCTGATCTCCACTCCTTCCGCTGGGACCTGAAGATCTGGTTATTTCAACAGGCTGGTCTGGACTGACTTCGGGGGTGTGGGTTGATTTTTAGTCTTTGTTTTAATTTTTAAATTTTATAATCACTGATTAGGCTTGTATTTGTTTAATGATTTTTTATTGTAATTTGTATTGGGTTTTTTATTGTTCACTGCCCTGAGTACTTAGGGAGAGAGGGCGGCATACAAGCCTAATAATAAAATAAAATAAAATAATAATAATCAACCATCATCTATTAGTTGGTAAATCAGTTTCTTTTCTTTCTCCTTTTTCAGTCTATATGCCAGCCATCTTCCTGGCTTGTTTGCATTTTCAAAAAAAAAAGTTTAGATCTTTTAATTTTTTGTGCTAGTTCTTCTTTATCTGTTAAATTCAACTTATGTTTCTTTAAGTCCATTTGATTTTTTATGTTCTTTTTTGTGGGTCTTTTTGTAATTCCATCTCTAACCTTTTATATTCCTCTTCTAATTTCTTTTGAGCTTGTCTCTTCTTTTTATTTCTCTTTCCCACATATGTTATGGTGAGTCCTCTGATATATGCCTTTGCTCTATCCCATACATTTTGTAATGAAGTTTCTTCTTTTTTATTCTCTTTAAAGAAAAAGTCCAATTCTCTTTCCATAAATTGAGTAAATTTCTTTTCTAACCCTAACCCTAAATTCTTCTGATATCACTTTGAAAGATCAGCCAATTTTCTACCATGAGAATTACAATTGGTGTCGCTAAATCAGGTGACCTCAGGAAAAACCAATCAATCAATCGACTGGACAACCAATCAACCAACCAATCAACCAATCAACTAATCATTCAATCGCTCAATCTATCAATCCACCCTTTCCCCCAGTTAATGCAGTTAGCTAAAGCCTTGGAAATTATGTTGGCTCCCTCTAAGTCCACTAGATGGCGATCTTGTAAAGTAAGATGGTAGAAAATATTGTAAGCTCAAAGTTTATTTATTCATGGCAGAGAGTTACTATTATACTGAATTCAATGCCCATCCTGAAGGCATGATTTAAGCCCATTGAATCATATGTGTTCTTTAATTTTTAAAAGGAGAACTTCCTGGAATGAAAGCGGAGACAGAATCATATTTCAGTAGCAAGGATACCTCTACGCTCGGATATTATATGAGTCTGATATCTGTTTATGCATCCTTGAAAAAGAAGAATTGCATCACTAGAGGGAGATAAAACATAAAAGAAAAAAAACATTTTCCTCCAAGTTAAAAGCACTCTACCATGGAGTACACATATTCTAATTTACTTGATTTTGGTAGACATTATAGATTGTCAATTGTGCTTTATGGCAGAGTATGGCATGTATGAACTGTGGCTTATTCAAAAATTGATGAGATACAGGTTTATGGTGAGCCTGCAATAAGGATAGCATGACCTTGACAAAATATACTATACAATTTCCATTAATAGCAAGACTGTTGCTGACATACAAAGCACCCTTCTGCAGAATTCCATGTAGTGTCCTCCCAAACAGGCTTTTAAAAATTATTATAGTTATATAAAGGTTGCAGGTATAGCTTCTGTCACAATTCTCTAAGCGTGTATGTGCAAAATCCCAATCTTCTGCTATTGATATCACACTCAATAGTGTGGTCATAAAATAGAGCAAAATTCACTTAACCAGTGTCTTGCCTAGCAACAGAAATGTTAGGCTCAATTGTGGTCATAAGTCAAGGATTACCTACGGAAGAGAATAGATCCTTTTGCTGAAATGATGAACATGCTCCTTGTGAAACTTTCGTGTAGACTAATTGTGTTCTTCTCGGATGTTCTGAAAAATAATTCTTCATGTAATCTGCATTCATTAAGGCATGGCTACCCCCCACCTCATCCGGTCTCTTATACAATCAATCCCCATTCATTCCTTGTGCGGTTTTCCTCCCATTTTGTTCACTTCAAAAGAAGTAAGTCCCCTCCAGCTTTTCACCTTTTTTTTTGGTCCATTGTTAAACATTGACCAAAATTTGTAAGAAACAAAGCATCAGAAACAGTGGTGAGATTCAAATTGTTTTACCACCAGTTTGGTGATTGTGGCTTGGTGGGCATGCTTTGCCTAACACTGGCACGCAGCTTTCCCACACTAGCAGAGATCTGCAGTGCCAATCAGCTGAGAGGATAAAGAAAAGAAAAGCACAGGGGCAGGCAGGAGGGCCAATCCTGAGCTTTTGTCTTCTTTTTCCTCTCAGCTGATTCTTGGAGGTTTTCCCCCTCTTCTCAGCTGATCTCAGCTTTTCTTTTTACTACAGGTTCGGCCAAACCAGTAGAATACCACCACTGATCAGAAACCAACATATATGTTTATTTATATTGTACTGGTGTATATTGATTTTGTCCACAACGTTAAGTTGCATTTGATGTATTGTATATACTGTTTTGCTTTTTTAATTGCTAATAAAGTTTAGTTTTCTACTTAAAAAAAAAAGAAACCAACAGAGCATCGATTTCCTTAATTTGATAGTATTGGATTTAGCAATGTTGGGTGAACATCGATCGATTCAATTTTAGACAAAAATTCCTGGCTGTAAATGGCTCTCATCTGTGAATTATACGCAGCCATCTCAGGTTGCTTCATTCCTCACAAAAGATTACACTGAGTTTATCTCATATCCCCTACGTCAAGTTCTTTGGCCAAAACCAATATAAAATATGTATAAAAATATGTGTGTAGGACTCAGGGCCATCTTCGGAAGAGGGACAATCTATAAGCTGGTGGCTGCTACATCTTTATTGAAGACCTATCATTTTTATATCAAATCCATCAGATAGGACATGGATCACCCATGCCTGCCATCTTGCAAATTTTGTACATGCACCTTACACCTTTTCTAGGACTGCTAATTATCAAATGCACTAAGTAGTGTCTACCGATTTTAGCTAAAACACCTTTTTCGTAACAGTACTCCAATGCATCCTGCTTCTCTTTCTCTTCTAATGTACCAACATGAAATTCAACCCATAACCGAGCCTTGTGAAATGCATTAATTGGAAAACTATCACTGGGCAGCTTTTAAGCCAAGCTGAATTTTTCTATAGAAACTCATTTTGCCAAAGTAATATTATTACCCGGCTGCTTCAAAATTACCAGGGAGTATTGAACAATGACTGCTATTTTCTAAATTAGATTGATTTCCTCTCCATTTTCTGTGTAATTCAATGTTTTGCTCCTTTTTAACAGAAGCCACCCATTATATGCTGGCTAGCTGATCACATAAACATCCCCCCCACCATTTTGAAAATTTCAATTCATCTGGGCCATAGTCTAAGAGAATTGTGTATGGTATCTGGAGTTCTGTGGCTGGCATTTAACAGAATAAGAGAGTTAGAAGGGACCTTGGAGGTCTTCTAAACTAAGGTAAAGGTAAAGGTTCCCCTCACACATATGTGCTAGTCATTTCCGGCTCTAGGGGGGCAGTGCTCATCTCCGTTACAAAGCCGAAGAGCCAGTGCTGTCCGAAAAGGTCTCCGTGGTCATGTGGCTGGCATGACTAAACACTAAAAGCTGTTACCTTCCCACCAAAGTGGTCCCTATTTTTCTACTTGCATTTTTACATTTACATTATATTACATAAACATTTTACATGCTTTCGAACTGCTAGGTTGGCAGAAGCTGGGACAAGGAACAGGAGCTCACTCTGTTACATGGTGCTAGGGATTTGAACCGTAGACCCCCCAAACTTTCCGATCGACAAGCTCAGCATCTTAGCCACTGAGCCACTGCTTCCCTATGAAGTGTTTTATGCTCTCTTTTACGAGGCACAAACGACATCCACGATCTTGTTAAGTTCAACCTTTTATTAACTGTAACTATTAACTGGTAATCACAATAGCCGCTGCTTGCACGAGTTGGCTGACAGGAACAAGCAACAGCTGATGTGGTCTGACAGCTTGCTTTTATATTGCGCGCTGTCAGACAGCGCAGCCAATGGGAGCGAACCTCGGTTCCCACTCAGCTCTACCGAATGCAACACCCCTTCCCACCAGTCAGGTGCATGCATAGTCTTTCAGATAGGTGGGGCGCTGCCTAGTCTGGCTGGACCTCTGCAAATCGGCTTGCCCGGCTAGTGAAGAACAATCGCGTGCAGGGCTTGCAGATGACAACGGAAGCATCGTTGGACTCTTCTCTGTAGCTGACTCGGCCTCGATGAAGGAACTTCTAAAGGTAGGTCGACCTCTCGTGGCGGCTTGTTGTCAGTTGTTTCGCACCTTGGTGTGTCGGCCATTCCAAGTTCGTGTTGCTGTGCGCCGGCCAGCTCGCTATCTGCCTGTTCCTCCGGGAACTCAACCCAGTGCCCTCTCATATGGTCTACATGCCGGTGCCAAACTCGGGCAACCGGTAGACTTATTTTATATGATTTTGTCCTGGTAATGGCCTCAATTTTCTCTGAAAGCCACAAAGGATTACCCACAAAATTCCAGGTGTAAACTAAATCCCCAACCTGGAAACCCCTAATGCCACTAAAAGAGTTTAAAGGAACATTGGGGCATAATTGGGGTGAAGTCTGTCCATATGGTTTCTCAACTTTCACCCCATTAACATCTCCACTGGGGAACGATTGGTAACCATGCTGGGGGTGACATGTTGCATTAGCAGGTACTTTGCCAACTTAGCATGCCAGTCCTCACCCTCTAACACTTCCAGCACCTCCAGCACTTCCTTGGCAGCCCTTACAGCTCTCTCCACAGCCGAGTGGTAGGGTGCGACAAGCGCATGACTGATGCCAGGAACAGCTCAAAATTTGCTGCAGTAAACTGTGGACCGTTATCTGACACAAGGATGTCAGGAAACTCATGGGTTGCAAAAAGGCAATCTAATACCTTGATAATCATCTCTGATGTGGTAGAATGCATGAGAACCAACTCTACCCACTTCAAATATGAGTCCATAAGGATAAGGAAGGTGCAGCCCTGAAACAATCCTGCAAGGTCGATATGGACCCTAGTCCATGGAGACTTAGCCAACTCCCATTCCCCAGGGTCAGCAGCTGGAGGGGCAGCTCTAGATGCTTGGCATGTCTGACATGCCCTAACTTTCATGGTGATGTCAGAGTCTATGCCTGGCCACCAGACATAACTATGGGCTAAAGCCTTCATGCGGGCCATGTCTGGATGGCCCTCATGCAAACTGGTTAATATCCTAGGTCTCAGGTGGCTGGGAACTACTACCCTGCATCCCCACAATAGGCAGCCCTGCTGGGTGGACAGTTCATGATGTTTGGCCCTGAAAGGCATAAACGGGGCATCTAAAGACCCTTCTGGCCAACTCCTCCTCACCCAATCCAACACCTGCAAGGGAATAAGATCATTAGAGGAGGCTTTTGCAACATCCGCGGCCATGACAGGTAATTGGTGATCATCAATTAATAGTATCGATGAGGAAAGGGTGGGATCAACAATTTTGTCTGGCCAGGGGCAATGGCTTAATGCGTCAGCATGCTCTAGGTGTTTGCTCACCCTGTATGACAAGGTATAGGAATAGGCAGCTAGGAATAATGTCCAGTAGGTCATCCTAGGGGACAAAACAGAGGGACTTTGTCGATCACTCAACAGGATACCAAGGAGAGGCTTGTGGTCCATTACTAAATAGAAGTGGTGGCCACAGAGGAACTTGTGGAATCATTTAACTGAGGCAATGGCCACCAAAGCCTCCTTATCAATTTGTGAATAATTTCTCTCTGTCGTTGATATAGTCCTAGAAAAGTAAGCTATAGGGGCTTCCACCTTGCTTGGTAGTATGTGAACCAAGACAGAACCTATACCATAAGGAGATGCATCACAGCAGAGAATCAAGGGTAGCTGGTTGTCAAATTGAATCAAAACGCTGTCAGAAGAAAGCATATCTTTGACGGCATCAAAAGAGTCCTGCTGTGGTTGTCCCTATGACCATTGAGCTTGTGAGTCCAATAACCTGTGAAGCGGTTCTGCAATAGAAGCCTTGTGAGGAAGGAAAGAGGCATAGAAATTTAGGAGACCTAAAAAGGCCTGTAGTTCCTTTTTGTTGTTAGGAACAGGTGCTTCTTTAATGGCTTTAACTTTAGAGTCTGTAGGGTGAATCCCATGAGCATCAATGCGGTAGCCCAGAAAATCAACTTGGGAAACACCAAATTTGCATTTGTCCCTTTTTAGTTTGAGGCCTGAGGTCTGGAAGCAAGTTAGGACTCATCTAACATGTTGCAGAAGGTCTTGCTTGTTTTGCACAGAGATGATAATGTCATCAAAATATGGTATGATGCCAGGGATACCTTGCAGCAACCGCTCCATAAGGCATTGGAATATGCAAGGAGCCACAGATACCCCAAACTGTAAGCGTTTACATTTGAATGCTCCCCTGTGCGTCACAATGGTTTGGGCCAAAGCAGTTGTTTCATCAACAGGTAGCCATTGATAAGCCTGGGCCATGTCAAGCTTAGCAAATATGGAACCCCTTTCCATTGACTGGAGGAGATGTTGAATGACAGGCACAGGATATGCGCTCGTGTGCAAGGCTTTATTCAACATGCTCTTGTAGTCAGCACATAATCTGATAGAGCCATCCTTTTTAATTGGGGTCTTTATAGGAGTTTTCCATAGTGCATAGTCAACAGGCTCCAGTACCCTTTGGGATATCAATTTATCAATTTCTTTATCAACTCTTGGTTTTAATGCAAAAGGAACACGCCGGGGCTTCAATCTGATAGGTGTTATTGCTGGGTCTAATGCAAAAGAAATTGGGGAGCCCACATAATGGCCTAATTCCTCATTGAAAATGCCCTTAAACTCCTCTAGTATTGATTCAATGTCCTGGTGTTGAGTGCTATGTATACCAGTTACCTTAAGACCTAAAGCATCAAACCAGTCTAACCCCAGCAAACTAGGTAAAGTACTTTCAACAATAGTAAGGGGTAAACGTCCCTTGAATTCTTGGAAGTTAATTGCAAACTTGCCTGTTCCAATGACTGGTATGTTCTGCCCTTGATAGCCTTTGAGAGACAGATTGCAAGGTTGAAGTCATTTCTTGGAGATGGATGGAATCAATCTCTTCAGGGTGCTCCAGGAAAGTATGGACAGAGAAGAACCAGTGTCAATCTCCATTGGACACTCTTTACCTTCTAATGAGATAGTTACATGCAGTTAATTAATGTGCAGTTGTTGTGATAAATTGTTTAGAGAGTCAGTGGGAGATGCTCTAGTAGCAGTAAGACATTCATCCCTGTGTTTCTGGTATCTAGTTGGTGGCAGAGGCTGTGATTGTGGTGTTTTCTTTGAAGATTTACAGACCCTAGCTATATGGCCCTTCCACTGGCAGTTTAAACAAACAGCGTTTCTAAATCGACAGGCGGGTCTTAAATGATTACCCCCATAACTTAAACAAATTACCTGCACTGTAGGAAATTGTTGTGGTTTGTTTCCTGAATTTCAGCCTCTTTGCTGTTGAAGTTGTTGGCGATTGGTGAGGCGATTTATGTCTTCGCCATCATCTAAAAACTCATTGGGGTAAATTCTTCAAAATGAATGGTAACATTTGGTTTAGCTGCTAGTCACGCCTTGGATTTTAGCTGCAGAGAGATTGGACATCTTAGCTGCTTGAGCCTCTTCTATTGCCATTTTTAAGGTGAGGTCCCCTTTTGCTAGCAGACGTCTTTGAAGTCTGAGGTCTCTCACTCCGCAAACCAGTTGATCCAGCAGCATGTCATCAAGTTCTTTAAAACTGCATTGCAATGCTGCCGTTCGGAGAGTTGCCATATACATACTAATGGTCTCCCCTTCCGCTTGTGCCCGCCACCTAAAAGCATGTCGCCTCACGATTCAAGAAGGCTTGGAGGTGTAATGGTTACTGAGGATTTCCTGGAGGGCTTCCCAGGAAACCTCTTTAACAGATTGTGGTGCCAATAAAGCAGTGGCAGTGTCAAAGACAGCTGCCACACAGAAACTTAGGAAATAAGCTTTTTTTCTGTGATTCGATATGTCCACCAAGTCAGCAGCATCTAAAAAACATTCAAATCGATTAATGTATGAGTACCACGTCTCTGTTGTACGATGGAAACATGGGAACGCTGGAGGGGAAGATATCACATCAGCCAGCTGAGGTAACTTCTTGCTGTGCTTCGAATTCTTTGAGAAGCTTGGGTGCCTTCACCGCGTCGATCCCATCCTCATTGCCAGTTTTATGAGGCACAAACGACGTCCATGATCTTGTTAAGTTCAACCTTTTGTTAACTGTAACTATTAACTGGTAATCGCAGTAGCCGCTGCTTGCGCGAGTCGGCTGACAGGAACGAGCAACAGCTGATGTGGTCTGACAGCTCGCTTTTATATCGCGTGCTGCCAGATGGCTCAGCCAATGGGAGCGAACCTCGGTTCCCGCTCAGCTCCACTGAACGCAACACTCTCAGCACAGGACAAAGACAGAGGCATAAGGATTCTATGTTTGTTAGGAGAGATCCATCATAGAACTAGGAGGTATTTCCTGACAATTGGAACAATGAATCAGTGGAACAACTTGCCTCCAGAGGTTGTGGGTACTCCAACACTTTTTCAGGAGGCAACTGGACTTTTTGATTTTTCTTGGAAGACGTTTTGCTTCTCATCCAAGAAGCTTCTTTAGCGATGACAGATACATATTCAACTTACCCTTAGGAGCTGCTAGATTGTAGTGTTTCTGATACAGAGATCAGAATTTAGGAGACAAGAGAAACACCTTGTATCTGGGATAGAACCATTCTTTCATAATTTTGTAATGTGTTGCCTTTCTTTTTTTAATTCACCTTCCAGTGAATGTAAATTATAACATCAGAGCTAACTGGGAATATGCTGTTGATCAACATTTGTGGTTCAGCAGTTGAAAATAACTTGATATTACTAGATTTTACTTACTTATTCCATCCGTGATTAATCTTGAATCTTAAAAAAATGATGCATTTGGACCATTCATACCTGCATATGCCAGTGTTCAATCTGAAGGAGCACCTGCAAAAGCTGATAACTATCCAGGGTAAAGTTTACAGAACGTTTAATTAGATTGATCCATGTCGATGGAAAGCAACAAAGGAGAGCCATGGCAACACAGTTGTGTTTTGTGTGACAGCCTGCTGCTGCATGTTTCAGGCAATTGCACACTGTATTAATGATCTAAACAAGCGACTTCCAATTTCCAAAAGATCAAGCAGATTTGAAGTATAGGAGATGCAGAGTGTTCAGTCAAGGTGGCCTTGATTTCAAATCCTTCTTCAAAAGATGACCTTGAGCTGGGTGTTATGTTTTTTTCTGACTCAGAAAAAGTCAGAGAAAAGCTAGGATACAATGTGATAGAGTATGATAAATACTTCTGGTTTTCTGATCATGTTTCACACATGTAAACCTGTGGATCTCTTTGTAATAAATCTGGCAATCCTATCCTCACCTCAAAATGAGACTTCCTTCAAGAGTACAAGGCTGCCACATCCTGGCTCTTATTGGGTTCATTTTTACAATCACATTTCAGTCTTAGATTTATGCAGGTCAAGTCATGGGGATTTATGACATAATTTTCAAAGTTTGTGACCAAATCTAATAATGTTTAAGCATCCAAGCATATGTGCCGTTACCAATACAATGTAGTATTCCAATTAACGATAGACACTTGAAGTGTGTTGTGTTCCTTTGATACTCAGTATTATTATTATACTCTTCCAGTCAAACATTTGCAGTCTCAGTTGACTCACTCTTAAATTATTCTGAGACCTACTTTTTCTGGAACTTTGGAAAGATATTCCCATGTATATATTAATAACATTATTAGTGACAGCTGAAGCATTCCCTAGTCCCAAAATTTTCCCAATTCATGTAGCAATATCAATTAGAGAAGGGTAGGAAAGAAATTTCCTTCCCTTAAGAAAACCTTTAAAAGTAACATTACTTTCACAAAACATAAACCTTCCAATCATTTTCCTGTTTATAACTGAACATTTATACACCAATAGAAAGATGGTATTTCTAAAAGATAAATTCAAATTATGATTTCACTGGTTTCTCAAATAATATTGTAATGGAATATATGTTTGAGCAGCAGCTATTCAGCAACAGATAGAAACTATTGTGTCTTTCTTCAGGAAAGATGTAAAAAGAGACTAAATGTGTATAATTGATATAGTTGGAGCCTGTGTTAAAATCTCCACTCAGCCATAAAGTAAACTACACATATAGTTTCTCTCTCCCAACTTGACTTACCTCATGGTTATGACATGAAGATAAACAGGACAGAGAATGCCTTCCCTGAATTTCTTCAGGGAGAAGGTGAAAATCAAATACCTTGCAACCATCAATGGCTGTAGGTACAAATACCCTACTTATCCACAGAAATGGTTTGCAAAGGCCCATAACTATCCTATTTTCAATATCTGTTGCAGTATAGTGTATTAGTTAGCACTCTAACAAGTTTGTCAAAGATGATTAGGGGAATGGAGGCTAAAACATATGAAGAATGGTTGCAAGAACTGGGTATGTCTAGTCTAATGGAAAGAAGGACTAGGGAGACATGAAAGCAGTCTTCCAATATCTCAGGAGTTGCCACAGAGAAAGGGAAGTCAAGCTATTCTCAAAGCACCTGAGGGCAAGACAAGAAGAAATGGATGGAAACTAATCAAGGAGAGAAGCAACTTAGAACTAAGGAGAAATTTCATGACGGTTATTCTGTTCTATTCTATTCAGTTCTTGCCCTGAATTGAAATTAAATCTCTCTCTGAGAGTCAATCCTCAAATATGGGCAGGCCATATATACTACAAGTCATTTTAAAGATCTCTAAAATTATTCAGGAAGTGTGTGTGTGTGTGTGTTTTTAAATATAGGTTTGATTATTCTTATGCTTTGACTCTTATACCCAGCCCAGAATTTGTGGATTTGTGGATTATAAAGCTGTGAATAAACAAACACAAAATAAAAGTTTTGATTCTGTTTTGTTATCATAGTTACGTTAAGTATTTTGTAGATTAGGAAAGAGGGGTAATTATTAATAAATAAATAATAGACTAGGCAGCTGGTAGGTAGGCAGATCCCTATTAATCACCCTTCCTTTCATTAATACTACTTCATTCTTGCTTTCCATATCACTGTCCATCATTATTGCTTTCCTTTCAGCTTATCCCAGAATGTCTTTCTCCTTTGTCTGCAACTCAATAGGCTCAGAGTCCACCAGGTTATGTCTGGCTAGTTCAAAAACAAAACAAAAAGGTTGAGTTATAGAGTTTTGCAACCTATTGCACCAAGCAAAATTTAAAAGAAAAGAATTATGTCCTGTGCACTTCCATATTTCTACTCACATGACACTTGGAACATTTTACTAATTAATGTTTGCAAACTGCTTTGAGGTTGTGTGATAAATTGTACTGCTAACCGGGAGCCAGCTATTTAATTATTAATTCTTCCAAGGGAGAATTTGCAAACCATTAACTAATCTGAGACTGGAAGCAACTGAAGTATACAGCTTAGCCTGTGATGTTGGGCTCTCTGTCTTGCTTCCAATTTAATATGCACAATTCATTTCCTGAAGTCTTTGGCTGAAACTGGATAGAGAAACACAAAATGCAGAGACAGCAGAACCTTGGACAGCAGCTACTTTCTGCATGGCTTGGTCTACGTTACCAATCATTCATTAGGTCAGCCAATGTTCACTAAGGGCATAGAAGAAGTGGATACTAAGCACGTCTCCAAAATTTCCATCTATGTGTTGACATTCTCTCTTCTTGCTATGCTTAATAGCTTCTCCCCTAAGAACCTGCAGTTTCTGAATGGTTCCTCTAGGTACTGTTGCCACCAGATTCATGCTATAGTTTGTATAAGAATTGCTGGAAGTTAAAACCCACCCCTCTCCTAAAAAAATGAAATATTCTAAGATATATTAAAAAGGCAGAATATTTTCCCTAAAAGAAAAGTAGAAACTCAGAGAGGCAGAAACTCAGCCCTCCCACCTTTGTCAATGGGCCATTAAGGCCTAGGCCAGTTTATTCTACATAACAAAGATCTATTTCCTTCAGGCAGAGCCATTGAATTGCTCTTCAGTGCACCACCCACAAAATTTCAACCAAACTTAGCACACAGACAGCCTACAAAGCTAGCTATGACCTCTGACAGCAACCAATCAGGATACTCTTTCTGTGTCCCAGGAAGTTCAAAGCCCAGAGAGGGCATAACACCCAGGCACTCTCAAGCATCTCTTCCCTTTTGTTTGCCCAAAATCTGCAAGATCCTGTTCATCAATAAACCTTCTTTCCAAGCAACTTCCATGATTCCAATGTCTTTTCCCCCACTTGGAACTGAACCCAGAAGATATTTCTTCCAACAGAATGGGAAATCTTGCATTTTCAAAAGGAAATGTGAGCTTTGTTAACATCTCTTGCTCCTTCACAGAGAATTGAAAACAAAACAAAACAAAGCACAATTGGAAGCTCCTAATTGTTGCTCTGCTGAGACTAACATTCCTGCTCTAATTCCAAGGCACTCTTAAAACTGCAGCCAAAAACTAGTACATGTTTTAGCTGTGACTTCCTTTTCGTTAATGAGAATATTCAAGTGAAATTGGTTTCAGTGTGCAGGTTATTACTGCTTCTTGAATACACATGCGCTCATGCAAACACTCAAACTCTGGGAAATAAACAAGTCATAGTTTTGTTTAGCTGGAAAGATGAATATCAGTATAGTCAGACCTGCTTGAATTCGTTCCCACCTCTTCACACTCCAGTTAGAAAACTATAACATGTTATGTACTGTATCAAAGCAAAGCAATAAAGAAGCCAACTGTGGAGACCCATAAAAGTACAATTAAACAATAGACCACTTTGAAGCGATCTTGATTATGAGCACAAAGAGGTTCTAAGCATTCCTTTCTCCCTTCACTGTACTGTTCATGCAACCCAGTGCTTTGTCTTCTTGCCATGGAGCAGATTAAAAAAGTAAAGGTATTGAAGATAAAGAAGCGAACTAAAAAAAATCCTAACATATCAACAAACTCACTGTTTACAAAATACTTTTCACCCTTATGAATTGTTGCAGCATCCCCAAGGTCACACGATCAAAATTCAGATGCTTGGCAACTGACACATATTTATGATGGAGAAGGAGAAGAGAGAGAACGAGGAGAGAAGAAGAAGAAGAAGAAGGAAGAAGAGAGGAGAGGAGACAAGGTCTCACCTTCTGACAAGCAAAGTCAATGGAGAAGCCAGATTCAATTTACCACTGTGCCAGTAACTGAACAACTGCAGTGATTCACTTAACAACTGTGGCCAGAAAGGTCATAACATGGGACAAAAAAGCCACTTAATAGCTGTCTTGCTTAGCAACAGAAATTTTGGCTCCCTTGTGGCTGTAAGTCAAGGACTACCCGTACAGAAGGATATTCAGAGACATTTAGGCTCCTGAATCTTCCTACTTAAATTTTGAATGTCTGTGAAAAACCAAAGGAATATTATTAGTGACTGCCTCTACCTAAGATCTGTAAATATCTTTTAAAAAAAAAAGCCAAGGTGAGCAACATGCAGCAGAACAGATATCCTGGTACCCTGTATCAACCACTCCCCCTGTTGTATTGCACAGGGTGAATCTGAGACAAACAGATTGGTAGGATAAGATCCCTGATCAATTTTAAGTTGCCAGTAAGATACATAAGTGAGAAGTTAAGTCCCTTAGGCTGTGCGATGGCCTTTACACTTTTTCTTCTAGGAAATGAAGATAATTTATTTATTTATTTATAATTGGACTTATATGCCACCCCTCTCCATGAGGACTCTGACTCACAATTAAAAACACAGCACTTCAACCAATAAATATTTATTTATTTATTTATTTATTATTTGAACTTATATGCCGCCCCATCTCCAAAGACTCTGCTTACAACTAAAACAAGGAACAATAAATACATTAAAAAACAATTAGATTAAATTATAAGTCCAAACGTTTATAAAATACTTAAAATAATTAAAATAACCCTCCCCAAAGGGTCACAGGGTCACAGCCCGGGTTGGTCAAATAACCAGGTCTTCAACTCATGGCGGAAGGTGCGGAGGTCAGGGGCCAGGCGGAGCCAAAGGCAGTTGATTCCAGAGGTCAGGGGCCGACAGAAAAGGCTCGCGTCGGGGAACCGCCAGCCGGCATTGGCCTGCCGACGGGACCCGAGGAGTCCCTGCCTATGAGCTTGCACAGGGCGTCGGTATTTGACATTGGAAGAAGACGCTCCCTTAAATATTGAGGACCCATGTCGTGAAGGACTTTGTATGTTAACACTAAAACCTTGAATCTCACCGAGCGCAACCAGCAACCAATGCAGGCCGCAGGGGGGTCACATGGGAGAACCGGGTAACTCCCATCACCACCGCCACGCATTCTGCACCAGCTGCAATCTCCGGATGGTATGCAAGGGCAGTCCCAAATATTTAAAACAGAATTAAATCAACAAGCCCAATTATCACTAAAAACCCATTAAAATACTTTTAAAAACCCCAGGAGGTCAGTCCAGCCCGGCCTGTTCAAACAGCCAGGTCTTCAGATCGCGGCGGAAGGAGCGAAGATCAGGAGCCAAACGGAGCTCCAGAGGGAGTTGGTTCCACAGGGCGGGGACCGCAACAGAGTAGGCCCTTCCCCGGGGCACAGCTAGCCGACATTGTCTAGCCGACGGTACCCTGAGGAGCCCCTGTCTGTGTGCACGCACAGGGCGATCGGTGTTTGATATTGGCAGGAGACGCTCCCGCAAGTAGGGATACAACCACATTGGTATTTGAAAGGGGGAGAAAGACATAAAAAACTCCTCCCAATAATAATTACCAATATTTTTTGGGAGGGGATGGGACGGGCATTTATCTTATACCCTCTGATAAATATAAAAGAAAGTGCTGAAAACAAAGGATTGGGCACAAGAAATAAATGGCTACAATAGCAGATGATTTGAAAATTAACTTGGAAACGTTTCTTGCCTGGTAAACTTAACATTATTTTGTAAATGGGTTATCTTTGTTTTCTTTGTTTTCTTTCTTTCTTCAGTTAGCTATTCCCTACCTCAGTCTGTCGTTTTGACTTTCCTCTCCTCTCCCTTCTCCCCTCCCCTCCTTCTTTCTCCCTTCCCTTCGCCTCCCCTCTCCCTTCCCCTTTATTCTTATTTCACCTCCACCATTTCTTTCATTTTGGGAATTGGTTCTGCTGAAAGGAATAAGGTGCGTTTGTGTTTATGTGTGTGTTTGTGTGTTCTTTCATTTCTTTGTGTGAAACTGGGCTGTGTCTCAGAAAGAGATTGGTTGCCATATTCAGATAGAGAACAATTTTTTTGCAATCGGGACACTTCATTTTGCCAGAAATTAAATTTAATTTGTTAACTTAATTAGTATATATTTGTTCTTGGCCCTGCCCTTTTGGGGGGGGGGAACATAGCTTCTGGCAGGTAGAAACATATGTGACATACATATGATTAATTTCAGCTGAAACTGACAACTATATTTTTGGTTCCATTTTATTTTAAGGAAGACAATGGTACAATTCAGGACTATTCTTTGTAAATACATGCCTTGTATGGGTGCCTGTAATTTGCCACAGTGTGAAAAGGTTGAGCCGATTGTGCCTTCAGGCAACTACAGTATAGCAGGTCCGAAAGACACTGCAGCAGCAAAACTCTGCAAAGGTTCTTTTGCCAACTTGTGTTTTCCTGCAAGGTCCATTTTTTAAAGAATAGCCACCACTAACTGACAGTTGCTGAGCCCAGGAAAAATGTGCTTAATCTATAAAATCACAGGAGCTCAGCTGGAACTTTCTTTTCAGCATTTATTTCTCTTGAGAAAACTCCTAGGCGTAGAATGGTTACCGAGTACGGAGTGCACACCTGTATGAAAAAGGATTTCATATGGATATTTTTTTTCACGCAGCCCTTTCACTGTTGATTAAATGAATGCATAAACCGCGTAAGGGGTAATTACGACACCTGGAAGGTTAAAGAACCAGCAGAGCTTATGAACTTCCAAACAGGGATGGATTCTTTCAACAAAAGATGGAGAAATGGGTGAGGACCAAAATCTGGGCCACTGTTGACCTAGGGGAATTACATCTGCCGGGAAATCTTTGTGTCAGAGAGGGGGAAATATAAAAGTGGGCTCCTTAGTGCTCTTTGAACTTGGTTGTTTTCTTTCAGACATTTCATTACCCAACTAGGTAACATCTGAGATGTCTACAAGAAAACAACCAGGCTGAGAGAGCACCAAAGAGCCCACAGTTCAACCCTGAGCTATAAATCTTCTCTTCTGTTAAGAACTAAATTGTCTGAAATGCCATAGAGTCCCAGTCATTGTCAGTGATATTGAACCAGATAGTGCCATAGCCTGACTCTTAATAAATGATTATTTCATATGCAGTGGCCTCATCGATCAAATACAAGCGTATCCTTGGCATTTTATTTTTAGTTTTTTTTGGTCTGATGAAAATTGCCTTTTTAGATTGGCAGCATGCACAGACAAGTTGCTCATTTCACTTGAGATATTATGACAACCGTCTTATAGTTGGCCAGAGTTTTTGGAAAGAGAAAGGCAAGATGAACATTCATAAAAAGAGAGCAATTGGCACACAGAGTGAAAGGAAAAACATAAAATACTTTGCGAGACTAAAATAGATAAATAGATAGATAGATAGATAGATAGATAGATAGATAGATAGATACAATGATAGATAGATACAGTGATAGATACAGTGATAGATAGATAGATAGATAGATAGATAGATAGATAGATAGATAGAAAGAATAACGTGAAAGGTAGGAGGATTCTCGGTAGTGAAATATTAAATCACACACAACAGCTTGTTGCCTCCAGTTTTCAGCATTCTGGAAATTTTAGTCTCAATATATCTAGTGATTTATCAGATTGAGGGAAACTGTTCCACCTAATCAAGAATTCCATAAAATATAAGCTTATAATTTTATTTATTTATCAAATTTATATGTATGCCTATCTCATAAGCAGTGACTCTGAGAGACGTACAGCACTAATAATTCTTTAAAGAAAATCTGTCATGCCCCTGGTGGAGACTGACTTTGAGGGAGAGGAGGAACAGACGACAGGGAGTGGAAGTGTGGCTGTGGAGGTTGTGGAGGAGGCTGGGGAAGGGCGGAGGCTGGCTGAGCAATCAGAGAAGGACCCAGGCCCATCCCCTCTCCATCCCAGGGCAGGCAGGGAGGAGAGGATAAGGGAGAGATAGGGTCTACTCGGGAGGAGAGGACCTTGATCCTCTTCATGGGCTGTAGTTGTGAAAACTGAATAAGAGTTTGGACCTGCGTTCTGGTGAACGCTGGAAACAAAGTGTGTTTTATTTTGGTCTGAAGTTATCTTGGTTGGCGTCCTTCCAACAGGCTGTGCCTTGTTATCTCCTTGAATTTGGTAAATACTTCTGTTCCGTTGTGGACATTTTGTCATTGTAGTTTGTCTGGTTTTTTATTTCACCTCTATCTGGCTCATTAAGTTCGGACTGTATTGCTTTCTTTTGAAGACTATTTTTGAGTACGTTTTATCTCCAGCTGGGTATTATTGAAAAGTGCGGCCAAGTTGGAGACATTAAAGGACATTTATTTACATTTTGGATTTTGTTATGTTTGTATCCCACCCTGGGTCATCACAAAACCCCAATTTCCACCAGATACTTCTGAAACAGTTTTGAAGGTGCAATGGAGGCCCAAATTTCACATTCATTATTAGTATATTGAATAATTATGAATACATCTGAAAGATGTGGAAAGATTTATACCTGAGAATGAATTTGAATTAGACGTTTCAAGACCAAATCTCCTTTTATTATAAATTCCCACAGTCATAAGTTTTTAATACAGTCTCCCCAACCAGGTGTCTTACAGATGTGTGGATCACAACTCCCAGAATCTCCAGTCAATGTCGCCATGCTGGATTGAATTTGTACTTGTACTCTTAGTACAAATGTGCGTGAGTTATAGTCAAAGAAACATGGCAGACTGTATTATTTATTTATTTATTTATTTATTTATTTATTTATTTATTTATTTATTTTATTGGACTTGTATGCCGCCCCCTCTCCAAAAGGACTCGGGGCGGCTCACAACTAAAAACAAACAATAAATTAATTACTTAAAACACTATTAAACAATTACAAGCCCAATTAATCTAAAACCCCAATACAGTTATAAAATTTAGAATTTAGAAATTTAAAACCACCCCCCCAAGAGGTCAGCCCAGCCTGGCCTGTTCAAATAGCCAGGTTTTCAAATCGTGACAGAAGGTGCGAAGGTCAGGGGCCAAATGGAGCCCTAGGGGTAACTGGTTCCATAAGGCGGGAACTACCACAGAATAGGCCCTTCCCTGGGGCACTGCCAGCCGGCACTGGCCCGAGGAGCCCCTGCCTGTGTGCTCATACAGGGCGGTTGGCACTCGATGCCGGCAGGAGACGCTCCCGTAAGTATCCCGGACCCATGCCTTGCAGGACTTTGAATGTTAACACCAAAACCTTGAATCTCACCCGGAGGGCAACTGACAGCCAATGCAGGTCGCGCAGGAGGGGTGTAACATGGGAGTACCAGGAAACTCCCATCACAACCCGCAGCGGGGTTGTCAGCCCTGGATCCATCTTGTTACAGATTTAGGGCTGCCACAGTGGGGGATGAGCAAGCTGTGGGTATGAGAAAGTAGTGAGAAGGGAGGCTAGTCACAACAACATTCTTTCACCAGAGATCAAGGACAAGTTGCTGGAGTTTGGAGATGGGCCAACATGACTTCTCTAATAAATGCTTACTTCGATGGACTTTGTCTCAGAGTGCTGAATGGGAATGGGGAGTTGGTTGGAACGCTGACATTAGGTTGCTTTGAAAAATGCATTCTTTGAGCCCTGAAAGAGAAGTCTATAAAAAGATACATTTGTGGCCTTACCTGTCAAACAGTGGCTTCTCTCCACAATCAAAGGCATCCTGTAACTCTTTGACGAGGTTAGCCTGGCCCGGCAATCGGAAAAGTCCTTCCTCCTTCAACCCCCGCAGACGAATAAAATCCACACACTGTTCTACCAGCAACGGAGCCAAATGGTTTCCATATCGTTTCTCATAGCGAACGGTGTCTTCCAGCTTCTGGCCAAATATTCCTGTGTACGGCAAGAGTAGCTGTAAATACTCAAGGTGAACTCTTTACGGTAAATAGGTCTTTTGTTGCAACGTTTTACGTGGGCCTTGGGAAATCCTGACACTAAAGCTACATCATCTGTAATGATGTCAGGTGCAAGAAGTCAGGAACCAGAATAGAGTGGTGCAGAAGTACTACCAGTTTATGTCGCTACATGGCATCAGAAGAAAGAGCCAACAGAATGTACAAAATATACATAAATATAAGAAGTCTGGTAGACCACAACATGAAGCTGATCTCCTACCAATAAGGGAAAACTTACTGTAGCTCCATCTGCCTTCCCTTAAATGTTGCCATCTGGTGGGATCACAGACACACCCACACCCACACACCCACAAAGACAAACACGCACACAAAGAGGGCATTCAGAGGATCTCCATACTATTAGCCTTCTGGTGGGCTGCAAAAACCGACTCTTTGCCTAGCATTTGGGCTACGATAAAAGGGTGCCCCCAAAATGCAGGATTAGGTAGAGTTTATGGGAGGTTGAGGTCCTGTGGTTATGTTATCCGTATACAAGAATCTGAACTACTAATGGTCAAGGTGAATTGTTGCCAGATAAGAGTCAACAGACTTCTATTCTATTCTATTCTTTCTGTTCTGTTCTATTATTCTGTTCTGTTCTGTTCTCTTCTACTCCACTCTATTCCACTCCATTCTATTATTTCTATCCTATCCTATCCTTTCCTTTCCTATCCTATTCTATTCTATCCTATTCTATTCCTATCTATTTCATTTCCTATTCTTTTTTTATTTTCTTTTTCCTTTCTCTTTCCTTTTTCCTTTTTTTTTTTTTTTTTTTTTTTTTTTTTTTTTTTTTTTTTTTTTTTTTTTTTTTTTTTTTTTTTTTTTTTTTTTTTTTTTTCGACTTCTTTCTTTTTTCTATCCTCCTCCATTCTATCTTATTCTATTCTATTCTATCTCCATTCTATCCTCCCTATTTTTTATCATTTATTCTCATTCTATCCATTCTATTTTTTTTATTTCCATTTCCACCATCCTATTCTATTTATTCTATCTATTCTTTTTACTCCACCCACTCCATTCTATTCTTTCTGTTCTGTTCTATTATTCCATTCCATTTATGAGATCAAATGATCACAGCTCAACTTTCATTAAGGTTCACCTAATCCTGCCAAACGTCCTGAGAGACTACATTTGCAAGCAGCATCCTACCAAGAACAAAAGCATCTCTATTTCAAGGTACCCATATCCTCTGTTTGCTAATTTAGCTGTGGTGTTTTCTTGCAGCTGCCGTTTATAGTGTTATAAATCACAGACTACTTCTAGAGAGTGTACTGGTGATGCTTTTTGATGGAGTGTAGAGACGATAATGAAAACTCAGCCTCTCTTCTTCATGAAGAATCACTAAACTCTCTTTGCAAGGACAATGAGGTTACTGAATGGCGGCAAAACTCCTTGTAACTAGCTGTGACAGTTGCAGGCTCAGGAGGCTCCTGGATTCTTTGCTTACTCAAGCAAGATGAAAGATTGTGACCTACAAAGCATCCCATTGTCCCCCCACATCTTCCCTACCCCAGGCAAGACAGCAAACTGCCACACTAATGATTTCAAATGATTCTCATCACTAATATTGAGTGTTTCATACTTCTAAAACCTTCTAAGAAATTCATTGGTGGCCCACACTACTCCATCTTGTTGGGCTGTGTGTGAGATATGTGAAGGAAATGTGTCTTTATTAAGTCAGGATATACAGCACTACTTACAACCAATATGGAGTTCAAAATTTTTTGTTGCTATGAGACATTTGTAAAGTGGATTTGGCCCCATTTTACCACCTTTCTTGACAAAGTTGTTAAGTGAATCACTGCAAAGTTAGTAACATGGTTAATAAGGGAATCCGGCTTCTCCATTGCCTTTGCTTGTCAGATGATTACCAAAAGTGATGACATAACATGTTCTGGATACTGCAAAAATGTAAAGATGAGTTGGTTGCCAAGCATCTAGATTTTGATTTCATGTGGGTGAAAAATGGTCATAAGACACTTTTTTCAGTGCCGTTGTAACTTTGAACAGTCACTAAGTGAATGGTGTGAATTGAGGACTACCTGCTTGGGAGGTTCTGGCAAAATCCACCATGTGGCCTCCCACCCCATTGCTTGGTTGGTAGCATGAGTCAATGGGATAAAATTTACATATAGTTTATATCCTGTCATATCCAGATAGATCTTGACAGATTTGAACACTGCCTTATCTAACAAAATGAAATTCAGTGTAGAAAACT
>CM019151.1:15999283-16044755 GCA_009733165.1 Naja naja | reverse complement strand
CTGGAGGGCTTCCCAGAAACCTCTTTAACAGATTGTGGTGCCATAAAAGCAGTGGCAGTGTCAAAGACAGCTGCCACACAGAACTTAGGAAATAAGCTTTTTTCTGTGATTCGATATGTCCACCAAGTCAGCAGCATCTAAAAACATTCAAATCGATTAATGTATGAGTACCAGTCTCTGTTGTACATGGAAACATGGGAACGCTGGAGGGGAGATACCATCAGCCAGCTGAGGTAACTTCTTGCTGTGCTTCGAATTCTTTGGGAAGCTTGGTGCCTTCACCGCTCGATCCCATCCTCATTGCCAGTTTCTGAGGCACAAACGACGCCATGATCTTGTTTAACTGTAACTATTAACTGGTAGCTCGCAGTAGCCGCTGCTTGCGCGAGTCGGCTGACAGGAACGAGCAACAGCTGATGTGGTCTGACAGCTCGCTTTTATATCGCGTGCTGCCAGATGGCTCAGCCAATGGGGCGAACCTCGGTTCCCGCTCAGCTCCACTGAACGCAACACTCTCAGCACAGGACAAAGACAGAGGCATAAGGATTCTGTGTTTGTTAGGAGAGATCCATCATAGAACTAGGAGGTATTTCCTGACAATTGGAACAATGAATCAGTGGAACAACTTGCCTCCAGAGGTTGTGGTTACTCCAACACTTTTTTCAGGAGGCAACTGGACTTTTGATTTTTCTTGAAAGACGTTTTGCTTCTCATCCAAGAAGCTTCTTTAGCTGATGATAGACATATTCAACTTACCCTTAGGAGCTGCTAGATTGTAGTGTTTCTGATACAGAGATCAGAATTTAGAGACAAGAGAAACACCTTGTATCTGGATCGAACCATTCTTTCATAATTTTGTAATGTGTTGCTTTCTTTTTTAATTCACCTTCCAGTGAATGTAAATTATAACATCAGAGCTAACTGGGAATATGCTGTTGATCACATTTGTGGTTCAGCAGTTGAAAATAACTTGATATTACTAGATTTTACTTACTTATTCCATCCTGATTAATCTTGAATCTTAAAAAAATGATGCATTTGGACCATTCATACCTGCATATGCCAGTGTTCAATCTGAAGGAGCACCTGCAAAAGCTGATAACTATCCAGGTAAAGTTTACAGAACGTTTAATTAGATTGATCCATGTCATGGAAAGCAACAAAGGAGAGCCATGGCACACTTGGGTTTTGTTGACAGCCTGCTGCTGCATGTTTCAGGCAATTGCACACTGTATTAATGATCTAAACAAAGACTTCCAATTTCCAAAAGATCAAGCAGATTTGAAGTATGGAGATGCAGAGTGTTCAGGGTGGCCTTGATTTCAAATCCTTCTTCAAAGATGACCTTGAGCTGGTGTTATGTTTTTTTTCTTCTCAGAAAAAGTCAGAGAAAAGCTGGGATACAATGTGATAGAGTATGATAAATACTTCTGGTTTCTGATCATGTTTCACACATGTAAACCTGTGGATCTCTTTGTAATAAATCTGGCATCCTATCCCACCTCAAAATGAGACTTCCTTCAGAGTACAAGGCTGCCACATCCTGCTCTTATTGGGTTCATTTTACAATCACATTTCAGTCTTAGATTTATGCAGGTCAAGTCATGGGGATTTATGACATAATTTTCAAAGTTTGTGACCAAATCTAATAATGTTTAAGCATCCAAGCATATGTGCCGTTACTAATACAATGTAGTATTCCAATTAACGATAGACACTTGAAGTGTGTTGTGTTCCTTTGATACTCAGTATTATTATTATACTCTTCCAGTCAAACATTTGCAGTCTCAGTTTACTCACTCTTAAATTATTCTGAGACCTACTTTTTCTGGAACTTTGGAAAGATATTCCCATGTATATATTAATAACATTATTAGTGACAGCTCAAGCATTCCCTAGTCCCAAAATTTTCCCAATTCATGTAGCAATATCAATTAGAGAAGGGTAGGAAAGAAATTTCCTTCCCTTAAGAAAACCTTTAAAAGTAACATTACTTTCACAAAACATAAACCTTCCAATCAATTTCCTGTTTATAACTGAACATTTATACACCAATAGAAAGAGGGTATTTCTAAAAGATAAATTCAAATTATGATTTCACTGGTTTCTCAAATAATATTGTAATGGAATATATGTTTGAGCAGCAGCTATTCAGCAACAGATAGAAACTATTGTGTCTTTCTTCAGGAAAGATGTAAAAAGAGACTAAATGTGTATAATTGATATAGTTGGAGCCTGTGTTAAAATCTCCACTCAGCCATAAAGTAAACTACACATATAGTTTCTCTCTCCCAACTTGACTTACCTCATGGTTATGACATGAAGATAAACAGGACAGAGAATGCCTTCCTGAATTTCTTCAGGGAGAAGGTGAAAATCAAATACCTTGCAACCATCAATGGCTGTAGGTACAAATACCCTACTTATCCACAGAAATGGTTTGCAAAGGCCCATAACTATCCTATTTTCAATATCTGTTGCAGTATAGTGTATTAGTTAGCACTCTAACAAGTTTGTCAAAGATGATTAGGGGAATGGAGGCTAAAACATATGAAGAATGGTTGCAAGAACTGGGTATGTCTAGTCTAATGGAAAGAAGGACTAGGGGAGACATGAAAGCAGTCTTCCAATATCTCAGGAGTTGCCACAGAGAAAGGGAAGTCAAGCTATTCTCAAAGCACCTGAGGGCAAGACAAGAAGAAATGGATGGAAACTAATCAAGGAGAGAAGCAACTTAGAACTAAGGAGAAATTTCCTGACGGTTATTCTGTTCTATTCTATTCAGTTCTTGCCCTGAATTCGAAATTAAATCTCTCTCTGAGAGTCAATCCTCAAATATGGGCAGGTCATATATACTACAAGTCATTTTAAAGATCTCTAAAATTATTCAGGAAGTGTGTGTGTGTGTGTGTTTTTAATATAGGTTTGATTATTCTTATGCTTTGACTCTTATACCCAGCCCAGAATTTGTGGATTTGTGGATTATAAAAGCTGTGAATAAACAAACACAAAATAAAAGTTTTGATTCTGTTTTGTTATCATAGTTACGTTAAGTATTTTGTAGATTAGGAAAGAGGGGTAATTATTAATAAATAAATAATAGACTAGGCAGCTGGTAGGTAGGCAGATCCCTATTAATCACCCTTCCTTTCATTAATACTACTTCATTCTTGCTTTCCATATCACTGTCCATCATTATTGCTTTCCTTTCAGCTTATCCCAGAATGTCTTTCTCCTTTGTCTGCAACTCAATAGGCTCAGAGTCCACCAGGTTATGTCTGGCTAGTTCAAAAAAAAACAAAACAAAAAAGGTTGAGTTATAGAGTTTTTGCAACCTATTGCACCAAGCAAAATTTAAAAAGAAAAGAATTATGTCCCGTGCACTTCCATATTTCTACTCACATGACACTTGGAACATTTTACTAATTAATGTTTGCAAACTGCTTTGAGGTTGTGTGATAAATTGTACTGCTAACCGGGAGCCAGCTATTTAATTATTAATTCTTCCAAGGGAGAATTTGCAAACCATTAACTAATCTGAGACTGGAAGCAACTGAAGTATACAGCTTAGCCTGTGATGTTGGGCTCTCTGTCTTGCTTCCAATTTAATATGCACAATTCATTTCCTGAAGCCTTTGGCTGAAACTGGATAGAGAAACACAAAAATGCAGAGACAGCAGAACCTTGGACAGCAGCTACTTTCTGCATGGCTTGGTCTACGTTACCAATCATTCATTAGGTCAGCCAATGTTCACTAAGGGCATAGAAGAAGTGGATACTAAGCACGTCTCCAAAATTTCCATCTATGTGTTGACATTCTCTCTTCTTGCTATGCTTAATAGCTTCTCCCCTAAGAACCTGCAGTTTCTGAATGGTTCCTCTAGGCACTGTTGCCACCAGATTCATGCTATAGTTTGTATCATTTTGAGGGTAGTCCAAGGAGCCAATAAAAGGAGAGAGAGACAGAGACAGAGGGAAAGAGACAGAGAGACAGAGACAGAGACAGAGAGAGATAGAGACAGAGACAGAGAGAGACAGAGACAGAGACAGAGAGACAGAGAGACAGTGAGACAGAGAGACAGACAGAGGCAGAGAGAAAGAGAGAAAGAAAGAGAGGGGGGGAAAGGGAGTGTGTGTGTGTGTGTGTGTATGAGAGAGAGAGAGAGAGACAGACAGACAGACAGACAGACAGACAGAGACAGAGAGAGAGAAAGAGAGAGACAGAGACAGAGAGAGAGACAGAGAGAGAGACGCATTCCCTATTTTTTTTCAGCCTGATTTTCAGACAGCAAAGAGTATGTACGTGAATCAGGGCTATTTTAAGGTGGAAGGTAAACTACATCACTAGTAATGTAGGGCTGTGAGAGTTGGATCATACAGGAGGCTGAGCATTGAAAAATTGATGCTTTCAACTTGTGGTGCTGGAGAAGACTCTTGGGAGTCCCTTGGACAGCAAGAAGATCAAACTAATCAACCCTAAAGGAAATCAACCCTGACTGTTTTTTTTGGAAGGGCGGATGCTGAAGCTGAAGCTCAAATCCTTTGGCCAATGAATGAGAAGAGAGGACTCCTCGGAAAGGACCCTGATGTTGGGTAAGACTGAAGGCAAAAGGAGAAGGAGATGGCAGAGGATGAGATAGTTAGATGGTGCCATTGACACAATGAACATGAATTTGGGCAAACTCGGGGAGACAGGGGAGGACAGGGGAGGGCCTGGCATGCTATGGTCCACGAGGTTGCAAACAGTCAAAGTAGTAGTTGGATTGGGTTGCCTTTAAATCCAATTTCAACTCTGGTTCTGCAATGAGGCAATGTTCTAAATGAATGATGGTTACCAAATACAAGTTAAGTCACGGTCTTAATAAAGGTGGATGTAGAAAAGTATAGAAAACATGTGTACAGTTGAAACTTCAAACATCCTTAGGTATTCATAAGGTGATGCTTTTCATTGTAACTCTGAAATGAAATGGATCATCCTGGTATTTGCAAGATGAAGTGGCAATATGCAGGGTTTAATCCAACATTTGTGGTATCATCATCAAAACACAAACGATTTGTGTTTTGTTCACCTCTTTTTTGGGAGTTAATAAATACAAGCAGTGGGAAAGATATAATGGCCCACCCACTCTTCAACCCATGAAGAGTTCCCTTGCTTTTCACCACCCGCAATGGTATATTTAAGAATTGCTGGAAGTTAAAACCCACCCCTCTCCTAAAAAAATGAAATATTCTAAGATATATTAAAAAGGCAGAATATTTTCCCTAAAAGAAAAGTAGAAACTCAGAGAGGCAGAAACTCAGCCCTCCCACCTTTGTCAATGGGCCATTAAGGCCTAGGCCAGTTTATTCTACATAACAAAGATCTATCTCCTTCAGGCAGAGCCATTGAATTGCTCTTCATTGCACCACCCACAAAATATCAACCAAACTTAGCACACAGGCAGCCTACAAAGCTAGCTATGACCTCTGACAGCAACCAATCAGGATACTCTTTCTGTGCCCCAGGAAGTTCAAAGCCCAGAGAGGGCATAACACCCAGGCACTCTCAAGCATCTCTTCCCTTTTGTTTGCCCAAAATCTGCAAGATCCTGTTCATCAATAAACCTTCTTTCCAAGCAACTTCCATGATTCCAATGTCTTTTCCCCCCACTTGGAACTGAACCCAGAAGATATTTCTTCCAACAGAATGGGGAAATCTTGCATTTTCAAAAAGGAAATGTGAGCTTTGTTAACATCTCTTGCTCCTTCACAGAGAATTGAAAACAAAACAAAACAAAGCACAATTGGAAGCTCCTAATTGTTGCTCTGCTGAGACTAACATTCCTGCTCTAATTCCAAGGCACTCTTAAAACTGCAGCCAAAAACTAGTACATGTTTTAGCTGTGACTTCCTTTTCGTTAATGAGAATATTCAAGTGAAATTGGTTTCAGTGTGCAGGTTATTACTGCTTCTTGAATACACATGCACTCATGCAAACACTCAAACTCTGGGAAATAAACAAGTCATAGTTTTGTTTAGCTGGAAAGATGAATATCAATATAGTCAGACCTGCTTGAATTCGTTCCCACCTCTTCACACTCCAGTTAGAAAACTATAACATGTTATGTACTGTATCAAAGCAAAGCAATAAAGAAGCCAACTGTGGAGACCCATAAAAGTACAATTAAACAATAGACCACTTTGAAGCGATCTTGATTATGAGCACAAAGAGGTTCTAAGCATTCCTTTATCCCTTCACTGTACTGTTCATGCAACCCAGTGCTTTGTCTTCTTGCCATGGAGCAGATTAAAAAAGTAAAGGTATTGAAGATAAAGAAGCGAACTAAAAAAAATCCTAACATATCAACAAACTCACTGTTTACAAAATACTTTTCACTCTTATGAATTGTTGCAGCATCCCCAAGGTCACACGATCAAAATTCAGATGCTTGGCAACTGACACATATTTATGATGGAGAAGGAGAAGAGAGAGAAGAAGAAGAAGGAAGAAGAGAGGAGAGGAGACAAGGTCTCACCTTCTGACAAGCAAAGTCAACGGAGAAGCCAGATTCAATTTACCACTGTGCCAGTAACTGAACAACTGCAGTGATTCCCTTAACAACTGTGGCCAGAAAGGTCATAACACGGGACAAAAAAGCCACTTAATAGCTGTCTTGCTTAGCAACAGAAATTTTGGCTCCCTTGTGGCTGTAAGTCAAGGACTACCCGTACAGAAGGATATTCAGGGACATTTAGGCTCCTGAATCTTCCTACTTAAATTTTGCATGTCTGTGAAAAACCAAAGGAATATTATTAGTGACTGCCTCTACCTAAGATCTGTAAATATCTTTAAAAAAAAAAAGCCAAGGTGAGCAACATGCAGCAGAACAGATATCCTGGTACCCTGTATCAACCACTCCCCCTGTTGTATTGCACAGGGTGAATCTGAGACAAACAGATTGGTAGGATAAGATCCCTGATCAATTTTAAGTTGTCAGTAAGATACATAAGTGAGAAGTTAAGTCCCTTAGGCTGTGCACTTTACACTTTTTCTTCTAGGAAATGAAGATTATTTATTTATTTATTTATAATTGGACTTATATGCCACCCCCTCTCCGTGAGGACTCGGCTGACTCACAATTAAAACACAGCACTTCAACCAATAAATATTTAAAACAGAATTAAATCAACAAGCGCAATTATCACTAAAAACCCATTAAAATACTTTTTTTTTAAAAAAATTACATTTATATGCCGCCCTTCTCCGGAAACTCAGGGCGGCTTACAATTTTTGGGATACAACCCAGTGTGCTCAGCAATAGCCTTCATTCCATTGTATATGCCTGCTTATTACTAAGCGGCATTTTTACAAGGTCAGCTAATTGCCCCCAACAATCTTGGGTCCTCAATTTACCTACCCTGAGAGGATGGAAGGCTGAGTCAACCTTGAGCCTTTTACAAACCCCAGGAAGTCAGTCCAGCCTGGCCTGTTCAAACAGCCAGGTCTTCAGATCGCGGCGGAAGGAGCAAAGATCAGGAGCCAAATGGAGCTCCAGAGGGAGTTGGTTCCACAGGGTGGGGCCCACAACAGAATAGGCCCTTCCCCGGGGCACAGCTAGCCGACATTGTCTAGCCGACGGTACCCTGAGGAGCCCCTGTCTGTGCGCACGCACAGGGTGATCGGTGTTTGATATTGGCAGGAGACACTCCCGCAAGTAGGGATACAACCACATTGGTAAGGGGGAGAAAGACATAAAAAACTCCTCCCAATAATAATTACCAATATTTTTTTGGGAGCGGGGAACGGGCATTTATCTTATACCCGCTGATAAATATAAAAGAAAGTGCTGAAAACAAAGGATTGGGCACAAGAAATAAATGGCTACAGTAGCAGATGATTTGAAAATTAACTTGGAAACGTTTCTTGCCTGGTAAACTTAACATTATTTTGTAAATGGGTTATCTTTGTTTTCTTTGTTTTCTTTCTTTCTTCAGTTAGCTATTCCCTACCTCAGTCTGTCGTTTTGACTTTCCTCTCCTCTCCCTTCTCCCCTCCTCTCCTCTCCCTTCTTCTCTCCTCCTCTCTCCTTCTCCTCCCCTCCCCTCCTTCCTTCTCCCTTCCCTTCCTCTCCCTTCCCTTTATTCTTATTTCACCTCTACCATTTCTTTCATTTTGGGAATTGGTTCTGCTGAAAGGAATAAGGTGCGTTTGTGTTTATGTGTGTGTTTGTGTGTTCTTTCATTTCTTTGTGTGAAACTGGGCTGTGTCTCAGAAAGAGATTGGTTGCCATACTCAGATAGAGAACAATTTTTTGCAATCGGGACACTTCATTTTGCCAGAAATTAAATTTAATTTGTTAACTTAATTAGTATATATTTGTTCTTGGCCCTGCCCTTTTGGGGAGGGGAACATAGCTTCTGGCAGGTAGAAACATATGTGACATGCATATGATTAATTTCAGCTGAAACTGACAACTATATTTTTGGTTCCATTTTATTTTAAGGAAGACAATGGTACAATTCAGGACTATTCTTTGTAAATACATGCCTTGTATGGGTGCCTGTAATTTGCCACAGTGTGAAAAGGTTGAGCAGATTGTGCCTTCAGGCAACTACAGTATAGCAGGTCCGAAAGACACTGCAACAGCAAAACTCTGCAAAGGTTCTTTTGCCAACTTGTGTTTTCCTGCAAGGTCCATTTTTTAAAGAATAGCCACCACTAACTGACAGTTGCTGAGCCCAGAAAAAATGTGCTTAATCTATAAAATCACAAGAGCTCAGCTGGAACTTTCTTTTCAGCATTTATTTCTCTTGAGAAAACTCCTAGGCGTAGAATGGTTACAGAGTATGGAGTGCACACCTGTATGAAAAAGGATTTCATATGGATATTTTTTTTTCACGCAGCCCTTTCACTGTTGATTAAATGAATGCATAAACCGCGTAAGGGGCAATTACAACACCTGGAAGGTTAAAGAACCAGCAGAGCTTATGAACTTCCAAACAGTGATGGATTCTTTCAACAAAAGATGGAGAAATGGGTGAGGACCAAAATCTGGGCCACTGTTGACCATGGGGAATTACATCTGCCGGGAAACCTTTGTGTCAGAGAGGGGGAAATATAAAAGTGGGCTCCTTAGTGCTCTTTGAACTTGGTTGTTTTCTTTCAGACATTTCATTACCCAACTAGGTAACATCTGAGATGTCTACAAGAAAACAACCAGGCTGAGAGAGCATCAAAGAGCCCACAGTTCAACCCTGAGCTATAAATCTTCTCTTCTGTTAAGAACTAAATTGTCTGAAATGCCATAGAGTCCCAGTCATTGTCAGTGATATTGAACCAGATAGTGCCATAGCCTGACTCTTAATAAATGATTATTTCATATGCAGTGGCCTCATCGATCAAATACAAGCGTATCCTTGGCATTTTATTTTTAGTTTTTTTTTGGTCTGATGAAAATTGCCTTTTTAGATTGGCAGCATGCACAGACAAGTTGCTCATTTCACTGAGATATTATGACAATCGCCTTATAGTTGGCCAGAGTTTTTGGAAAGAGAAAGGCAAGATGAACATTCATAAAAAGAGAGCAATTGGCATACAAACAGAGTGAAAGGAAAAACATAAAATACTTTGCGAGACTAAAATAGATAAATAGATAGATAGATAGATAGATAGATAGATAGATAGATACAGTGATAGATACAGTGATAGATAGATAGATAGATAGATAGATAGATAGATAGATAGATAGAATAACGTGAAAGGTAGGAGGATTCTCGGTAGTGAAATATTAAATCACACACAACAGCTTGTTGCCTCCAGTTTTCAGCATTCTGGAAATTTTAGTCTCAATATATCTAGTGATTTATCAGATTGAGGGAAACTGTTCCACCTAATCAAGAATTCCATAAAATATAAGCTTATAATTTTATTTATTTATCAAATTTATATGTATGCCTATCTCATAAGCAGTGACTCTGAGAGACGTACAGCACTAATAATTCTTTAAAGAAAATCTGTCATGCCCCTGGTGGAGACTGACTCTGAGGGAGAGGAGGAACAGACGACAGGGAGTGGAAGTGTGGCTGTGGAGGTTGAGGAGGAGGCTGGGGAAGGGCGGAGGCTGGCTGAGCAATCAGAGAAGGACCCAGGCCCATCCCCTATCCATCCTAGGGCACGCAGGGAGGAGAGGACCTTGATCCTCTTCATGGGCTGTAGTTGTGAAAACTAAATAAGAGTTTGGACCTGCGTTCTGGTGAACGCTGGAAACAAAGTGTGTTTTATTTTGGTCTGAAGTTATTTTGGTTGGCGTCCTTCCAACAGACTGTGCCTTGTTATCTCCTTGAATTTGGTAAATACTTCTGTTCCGTTGTGGACATTTTGTCATTGTAGTTTGTCTGGTTTTTTATTTCACCTCTATCTGGCTCATTAAGTTCGGACTGTATTGCTTTCTTTTGAAGACTATTTTTGAGTACGTTTTATCTCCAGCTGGGTATTATTGAAAAGTGCGGCCAAGTTGGAGACATTAAAGGACATTTATTTACGTTTTGGATTTTGTTATGTTTGTATCCCACCCTGGGTCATCACAAAACCCCAGTTTCCACCAGATACTTCTGAAACAGTTTTGAAGGTGTAATGGAGGCCCAAATTTCACATTCATTATTAGTATATTGAATAATTATGAATACATCTGAAAGATGTGGAAAGATTTATACCTGAGAATGAATTTGAATTAGATGTTTCAAGATCAAATCTCCTTTTATTATAAATTCCCACAGTCGTAAGTTTTTAATACAGTCTTCCCCAACCAGGTGTCTTACAGATGTGTGCGGATCACAACTCCCAGAATCTCCAGTCAATGTCGCCATGCTGGATTGAATTTGTACTTGTACTCTTAGTACAAATGTGTGCGGAGTTATAGTCAAAGAAACATGGCAGACTGTATTAATTATTTATTTATTTATTTATTTATTTATTTATTTATTTATTTATTTATTTTATTGGACTTGTATGCGCCCCTCTCCAAAAGGACTGGGGCTCACAACTAAAACAAACAATAAATTAATTACTTAAAACACTATTAAACAATTACAAGCCCAATTAATCTGAAACACCAATACAGTTATAAAATTTAGAATTTAGAAATTTAAAACCCCCCCCCCCAAGAGGTCAGCCCAGCCTGGCCTGTTCAAATAGCCAGGTTTTCAAATCATGACAGAAGGTGCGAAGGTCAGGGGCCAAATGGAGCCCTAGGGGTAACTGGTTCCATAAGGTGGGAACCACCACAGAATAGGCCCTTCCCTGGGGCACCACCAGCGGCACTGGCTCGCAGCGGCACCCGAGGAGCCCCTGCCTGTGTGCTCATACAGGGCGGTTGGCACTCGATGCCAGCAGGAGACGCTCCCGTAAGTATCCCGGACCCATGCCTTGCAGGACTTTGAATGTTAACACCAAAACCTTGAATCTCACCCGGAGGGCAACCGACCAATGCAGGTCGCAGGAGGGGTGTAACATGGGAGTACCAGGAAACTCCCATCACAACCTGCAGGGGGGTTGTCAGCCCCGGATCCATCTTGTTACAGATTTAGGGCTGCCACAGTGGGGGATGAGCAAGCTGTGGGTATGAGAAAGTAGTGAGAAGGGAGGCTAGTCACAACAACATTCTTTCGCCAGAGATCAAGGACAAGTTGCTGGAGTTTGGAGATGGGCCAACATGACTTCTCTAATAAATGCTTACTTCGATGGACTTTGTCTCAGAGTGCTGAATGGGAATGGGGAGTTGGTTGGAACTCTGACATTAGGTTGCTTTGAAAAATGCATTCTTTGAGCCCTGAAAGAGAGTCTATAAAAGATACATTTGTGGCCTTACCTGTCAAACAGTGGCTTCTCTCCACAATCAAAGGCATCCTGTAACTCTTTGACGAGGTTAGCCTGGCCCGGCAATCGGAAAAGTCCTTCCTCCTTCAACCCCCGCAGACGAATAAAATCCACACACTGTTCTACCAGCAACGGAGCCAAATGATTTCCATATCGTTTCTCATAGCGAACGGTGTCTTCCAGCTTCTGGCCAAATATTCCTGTGTACGGCAAGAGTAGCTGTAAATACTCAAGGTGAACTCTTTACGATAAATACGTCTTTTGTTGCAACGTTTTACGTGGGCCTTGGGAAATCCTGACACTAAAGCTACATCATCTGTAATGATGTCAGGTGCAAGAAGTCAGGAACCAGAATAGAGTGGTGCAGAAGTACTACCATGGCATCAGAAGAAAGAGCCAACAGAATGTACAAAATATACATAAATATAAGAAGTCTGGTAGACCACAACATGAAGCTGATCTCCTACCAATAAGGGAAAACTTACTGTAGCTCCATCTGCCTTCCCTTAAATGTTGCCATCTGGTGGGATCACAGACACACCCACACCCACACACCCACAAAGACAAACACGCACACAAAGAGGGCATTCAGAGGATCTCCATACTATTAGCCTTCTGGTGGGCTGCAAAAACCGACTCTTTGCCTAGCATTTGGGCTACGATAAAGGGTGCCCCAAAATGCAGGATTAGGTAGAGTTTATGGGAGGTTGAGGTCCTGTGGTTATGTTATCCGTATACAAGAATCTGAATGGTCAAGGTGAATTGTTGCCAGATAAGAGTCAACAGACTTCTATTCTATTCTATTCTTTCTGTTCTGTTCTATTATTCTGTTCTGTTCTGTTCTCTTCTACTCCTCTATTCCTCCATTCTATTATTTCTATCCTATCCTATCCTTTCCTATCCTATCCTATCCTATCCTATCCTATCCTATCCTATCCTACTCTATTCTATTCTTTCTATTCTCTTCTACTCCACTCCATTCTATTCTTCCTTTCCTTTCCTTTCCTTTCCTTTCCTTTCCTTTCTTTCTTTCCTTTCCTTTCCTTTCCTTTCCTTTCCTTTCCTTTCCTTTCCTTTCCTTTCCTTTCTTTCCTTTCCTTCCTTTCCTTTCTATTCTCTTCTACTCCACTCCATTCTATTCTATTCTTTCTATCCTATCCTATCCTATCCTATCCTATCCTATCCTATTCTTTCTATTCTCTTCTACTCCATTCCATTCCACTCCATTCTATTCTTTCGGTTCTACCCTACCCTACCCTACCCTACCCTACTCTATTCTATTCTGTCTATTCTCTTCTACTCCACTCCACTCCATTCTATTCTTTCTGTTCTGTTCTATTATTCCATTCCATTTATGAGATCAAATGATCACAGCTCAACTTTCATTAAGGTTCACCCTAATCCTGCCAAACGTCCCTGGAGAGACTACATTTGCAAGCAGCATCCTACCAAGAACAAAAGCATCTCTATTTCAAGGTACCCATATCCTCTGTTTGCTAATTTGCGCTGTGGTGTTTTCCTTGCAGCTGCCTATAGTGTTATAAATCACAGACTACTTCTAGAGAGTGTACTGGTGATGCTTTTTGATGGAGTGTAGAGACGATAATGAAAACTCAGCCTCTCTTCTTCATGAAGAATCACTAAACTCTCTTTGCAAGGACAATGAGGTTACGAATGGCGGCAAAACTCCTTGTAACTAGCTGTGACAGTTGCAGGCTCAGGAGGCTCCTGGATTCTTTGCTTACTCAAGCAAGATGAAAGATTGTGACCTACAAAGCATCCCATTGTCTGCCCCCCCACATCTTCCCTACCCCAGGCAAGACAGCAAACTGCCACACTAATGATTTCAAATGATTCTCATCACTAATATTGAGTGTTTCATACTTCTAAAACCTTCTAAGAAATTCATTGGTGGCCCACACTACTCCATCTTGTTGGGCCTGTGTGTGAGATATGTGAAGGAAATGTGTCTTTATTAAGTCAGGATATACAGCACTACTTACGACCAATATGGAGTTCAAAATTTTTGTTGCTAAGCGAGACATTTGTAAAGTGGATTTGGCCCCATTTTACCACCTTTCTTGACAAAGTTGTTAAGTGAATCACTGCAGTTTTACGTTAGTAACATGGTTAATAAGGGAATCCGGCTTCTCCATTGCCTTTGCTTGTCAGATGATTACCAAAAGTGATGACATAACATGTTCTGGATACTGCAAAAGTCGTAAAGATGAGTTGGTTGCCAAGCATCTAGATTTTGATTTCATGTGGGTGAAAAATGGTCATAAGACACTTTTTTCAGTGCCGTTGTAACTTTGAACAGTCACTAAGTGAATGGTGTGAATTGAGGACTACCTGCTTGGGAGGTTCTGGCAAAAATCCACCATGTGGCCTCCCACCCCCATTGCTTGGTTGGTAGCATGAGTCAATGGGATAAAATTTACATATAGTTTATATCCTGTCATATCCAGATAGATCTTGACAGATTTGAACACTCGGCCTTATCTAACAAAATGAAATTCAGTGTAGAGAAAACTAAAGTCTTACCCTTAGGTCAGAAAAACCAAAAGTACACATATAGACTGGGTGAAACCAGATTTATTAGCAGTAACTACGACAGGGATCTTGGAATCTTAGTGGAATACAGTGGTGGGATTCAAATTATTTTACTACCAGTTCTGTGAGTGTGGCTTGGTGGGCATGGTAGGGGAAGATACAGTAAGATCTCCAGTCAGAGGTGGTATTTGCCAGTTCTCTGAACTACTCAAAATTTTCGCTACCGGCTCTCCAGAACTGGTCAGAACCTGCTGAATACCACCTCTGGTGGACTACCATTTAAATATGAAGTAGCAGTGTGTAGTGGCAGCCAAAAAAGTCAATGCAATCCTAAATTGCATTAACAGAGGGATACAATCAAGATCAAGTGAGGTACTAATACCACTCTATAAAGCCTCAGTAAGACCACACCTAGAATAATGCGTACAGTTTTGGTCACACACTATAAAAAAGATGTAGAGACTCTAGAAAAATTGCAGAGAAGAGCAACCAGGATGATAAGGGGACTGGAGGCTAAAACATATGAAGAATGGGTACAGGAACTGGGCATGGCTAATCTAGTGAAGAGACATGATAGCAGTTTTCCAATATTTGAGGGGCTGCCCCGAGAAGAAGGGGTCATGCTATTTTCCAAGGGACCCGAAGGCCAGGCAAGGAATAATGGATGGAAACTGATCAAGGAGAGATTCAATCTAGAAGTAAGGATACATTTTCTGACACTGAGAACAATCAACCAATGGAACAGAAGTTGCCTTTGGAAGTTGTGGGAGCTTCATCACTGGAGACTTTCAAGAAGAGATTGGACTGCCATTTGTCAGAAATGGTGTAGGGTCTCCCACTTGGGTGGGGGGTTGGATTAGATTACCTTCCAACTCTGTTAATCTGTATTATCACAAAACACCCACTCCGTAATCATCCTGGGTAAAGTTTTTGATGCCATTTATAGAGAAGGGATTGCAGAAATATTGCAGATGTTATAATGGAGCAAAACCTGTACATGAGTATTGATTGCCTTCCTTTGCAGGATATATATGTATATAAAATTCTGTGAATTCTCCAAGAGTATTTATAGTGTTCTTCCCTTCCTTCCGGCTATTAACACAACTCCATTCTTCAAAACTAATAGAAGAATCGGGAAGAAAAAATCAAGTCAGCATTATTTTCTGCATAGCACACAATCTGTGGCTTCGTCAATATGGGAGCAATATAGCAATATCCCATCCCATCTGCAGAAATATTGCATGAAGAATGAATAAATCTGATGAATTCTTTTCTGACATTTTTCCAACTGTAAGTTTGCATTAATTGTCTGCCACTCACAGTGGACTATTGTTTTTGTTTTGTTTTTCAAAAAGAATCACTTGTACATTAATTTCACCAGTATGCATATTCTGCACATTTTCTGTGGCATTCTTGTGTGCATATTTCTCCTAAAGAACTGTAGGAGGTGACCAGGCCTGAGGGAGGGTCATAAGTCACGAGTGAATATTTAACTGAATAACCCGTTAAATATGAGCCAACAATGTGCAGCGGCAGCCAAAAAAGCCAATGCAATCCTAAACTGCATTAACAGAGGGATACAATCGAGATCAAGTGAGGTACTAATACCACTCTATAAAGCCTTAGTAAGACCATACCTAGAGTACTGCATCCAGTTTTGATCACACTATAAAAAAGAAATTGAGACTCTAGAGAGCAACCAGGATGGTGACGGGACTGGAGACTAAAACATATGAAGAACAGTTGCAGGAACGAAGAATGGCTAGTCTAGTGAAGAAAAGGACCAGGGGAGACAAGATAGCAGTGTTCCAATATTTGAGGGGCTGCCACAGAGAGGAAGGGCTCAAGCTATTTTCGAAAGCACCAGAAGGCCAGGCAAGGAATAATGGATGGAAACTAATCAAGGAGAGATTCAACCTGGAAATAAGAAGGAATTTTCTAACAGTGACAACAATCAACCAATGGAACAGCTTGCCTTCTGAAGTTGTGAGAGCTTCATTACTGGAGGCTTTCAAGAAGAGATTGACCTGTCGTCTGTCAGAAATGGTATAAGGACTCCTGCTTGGGCGGGGGGTTGGACTAGATGACCTACAAGACCCCTTCCAGCTCTGTTAAATCTGTAAATCATGAGTTCCTGCATACCCATAAGAGATCTAAGTCCAGTTCAACCCAAATGCCTTCTTATTCCCACTGATTTCCCTTGACCATTACTACATCCGATTCGTGTAGAGACCTTAGGCTTGCAATAAATCTTTATACTTATTTGAACTGCCTGAATCTCCTGATTTCCCTGGCATTTCACAAGACCATCATTGTCAATCTGAGAAAAATCCAACCAGAACTCTATTGTGACTCAAGGCAGAAAAGATGCATTTGGTCTCTGCAACCACCATGCTAGCCACAGTACCATAAATCTAATCTATTTTTAAGATAGTATTTGGCTGGTGATCAGTATAATTGGCCACCTAAAAATGCCTCAAAGCTTGGAGAAACATGTGGTTAATGACCTGAACTCACTTGGCGAAATATCTCATTTGTAATTCCTAAGCTAAACCAAAGGGACAAGAGGGACACCACCAAAGCTTCTGAAAGTTCATGACCAAGTAAGACATTAAACCTTTTCATTCTTCTCAGGTAGTTCTCGATTTACAACCTCAAAAGGAACCAGAATATCCGCTGCAAAACATTGCAGTCATTCAAATCAGACTCAACATTACAACAATTTTTGTGGTCATTGTTAAGGAAATCTGGCTTCTGATCGATCTATCTATCTAGATCTATCTATCTATCTATCTATCTATCTATCTATCTATCTATCATCTATCTATCATCTATCTATCATCTATCTATCTATCATTTATCTATCTCACCAGATATATTTCTCCCATCAGAGCTGGACGCAGTCTTAAAAACTTGGCTGGTGGTATAGATAGATAGATGGATGGATATATATAGATCTAGATCTATATATATCTATATATCTATATCTACCTACCTACCTACTTACCTACATTTATCTGTCTGTCTGTCTGTCTGTCTGTCTGTCTGTCTGTCTTTCTGTCTGTCTGTCTGTCTATCTAATCACCAGCCACGTTTTTAAGATTGCTTCCAGCTCTGATGGGAGAGATATATCTGGTGCAGCCATGCAATGAAAGTACTGACAATTCTGTGCTTTGACCTTCCTTTAATATATAGGCAAAGGAAGCAGTTCTCATTAATGGTTAATACTTTCAGAACAGATTTGTTGAATCATGCAGGGTGATAAACAGCTGACAATCCTATTTTCTTATGAAAGACCTGGGCAGAAATTTAAAAAAAGATGGGGAAGGAGTTTGGAACTCATTAATGGCTTTATTAATGGCAAATTAAAGCGATCTTTTGTCTCAAGTTCTGAACATTCCAGGAACCTTTGCAAAGTGGAGAATAATAAAAGCTGAGAGCAGGCCACTACTGGGACCACAGCCTGGACTATTCCACTAATGGGTATACTGGCAATGGGCCCAGTATCAATAGGGCAGATGCCTGCAAGCTGAGGACATCCTACTGCTGGAGAAAGAGTCACAGAACTGCCTTGGGGGTCTGTTAGTCCAATCCACTGCTTGAGCAGGAGAATTTATACCATTCAGCCTTACCAGTGAGGAGTGCTAATTAAGCTTAGTTTGTCAAAACATGCACTTTCAGTTCCTTATTCTATATACTTCCTAAACTGCTTTTGACAGCCACCTCTGAATAGAATAGAATAGAACACTTTATTGGCCAAGTGTGATTGGACACACAAGGGTTAGGGTTAGGGTTAGGTGTATTATGGTCGATCTTATTCGGGATACCTGCTGTTGAACAAGAGTTCCCCAGATGGTAACTGGTAGAAGTCAGCAACTAGGATACTACTTGGTGCACAAAACAGGCACCACGTGATATCAGTGGTGCTGTACAACGTTCTGCTGCTTGCTAATTGTTTTCTGCGATCAATTTGAAACATTGATTTTAATCTTCAAAGCTCTGAGCAGCTTATGACCCATCTTCGTAGGGGACAGCCTGTCTCATTATGAAGCTATTCAATTATTAAGAACATCCAGGAAAAAAAAGACTTTGAAGATGTTGCCATTTCAGAAGCCCTTATCAATAAAGGAGAATATTGGTAGCTTCAGGGTTGAAATGAGGAGTCCTTGGTGGTCTCTGAGCTTGTTTGTTTTCTTGCCGATGTTTCATTACCAAACCAGGTAACATCATCAGTGCTAGGGCTAGTTTGAGTAATGAAATGCCTGCAAGAAAACAACCAAGCTCAGAGAGCACCAAGGACCCCTCAGAGGCCCTTATGTCAGGCATAAAGAGGCAATATATATACAGGTGAAACTTGAAAAATTAGAATATCGGGCAAAAGTTCATTTATTTCAGTAATGCAACTTAAAAGGTGAAACTAATATATGAGATAGACTCATTACATGCAAAGCAAGATAGTTCAAGCCGTGATTTGTCATAATTGTGATGATTATGGCTTACAGCTCATGAAAACCCCAAATCCACAATCTCAGAAAATTAGAATATTACATGCAATCAATAAAACAAGGATTGTACATAGAGCAATACATACCTCTGAAAAGTATAAGCATGCATATGTACTCAGTACTTGGTTTAGGCCCCTTTTGCAGCAATTACTGCCTCAATGTGGTGTGGCATGGAAGCTATCAGCCTGTGGCACTGCTGAGGTGTTGTGGAAGACCAGGATGCTTCAATAGCGGCCTTCAGCTCTTCTGCATTGTTCGGTCTCATGTCTCTCATCTTTCTCTTGGCAATGCCCCATAGATTCTCTATGGGGTTCAAGTCAGGGAAGTTTGCTGGCCAATCAAGCACAGTAATCCCATGGTCACTGAACCAGATTTTGGTGCTTTTGGCAGTGTGGGCAGGTGCCAAGTCCTGCTGGAAAATGAAGTCAGCATTCCCATAAAGCTTGTCTGTGGAAGGAAGCATGAAGTGCTCCAAAATCTCTTGGTAGATGGCTGCATTGACCCTGGACTTACTGAAGCACAGTGGACCAACCCCAGCAGATGACATGGCTTCCCAAATCAACACAGACTGTGGAAACTTCACACTGGACTTCAAGCATCTTGCAGTCTGTGCCTCTCCATTCTTCCTCCAGACTCTGGGTCATTGGTTTCCAAATGAGATGCAAAAGTTGCTCTCATCAGAAAAGAGGACTTTGGACCACTGAGCAACAGACCAGGCCTGTTTTTCTTTAGCCCAGGTAAGATGCTTCTGATGACATTTGAAGCCCATGTCCAGGATCCGTCTGTGTGTGGTGGCTCTTGATGCACTGACTCCAGCCTCAGTCCACTCCTTGTGAAAGTCCCCAACACTTTTGAATGGCCTTTTCCTGACAATCCTCTCAGGCTGCGGTCATCCCTGCTGCTTGTGCGCCTTTTTCTTCCACATTTTCCCCTTCCACATAACTTTCTATTAATGTGTTTTGATACAGCACTTTGGGAACATCCAACTTCTTTTGCAATTACCTTTTGAGGCTTTCCCTCCTTATGGAGGGTGTCAATGATGGTTTTCTGCACAACTGTCAGGTCAGCAGTCTTTCCCATGATTGTGATTCCTACTGAACCAGACTGAGAGACCATTTAAAGGCTCAGGAACCCTTTGCAGATGTTATGGCTTAATTAGCTGATTAGAGTGGGACACTTTGAGCCTAGAATCTTGCACCTTTTCACAATATTCTAATTTTCTGAGATTGTGGATTTGGGGCTTTCATGAGCTGTAAGCCATAGTCATCACAATTATGACAAATCAAGGCTTGAACTATCTTGCTTTGCAAGTAATGAGTGTATCTCATATATTAGTTTCACCTTTTAAGTTGCATTACTGAAATAAATGAACTTTTGCCCGATATTCTAATTTTTCAAGTTTCACCTGTATATTTCCTTCAGATCTACAATTGCCCCCTACTCACTCAATAACCCTTGTTTGGCTTATCACCTGAAGTTATGAGAACTTCAAACTGGGTGAAACAAGGGGTTGTGCAGGCTGAACTCATTCCATATGTCTTCACCAATCTTGCCAATCCCGTATTCTCCTGGATGTCCGTTCATTTTACCTTAAAAGTTTGAAGGAAAACTGCACGTTTGTTTCTCTATAAAGTTCAAGCACTGGTACTCTTCAATGTACGACCACAATTGAGCCCGGGGTTTTCTGTTGCCATGCGAAACATTTGCGAAGTGAGTTTTGCTCCATTTTATGGTCTTTCTTGCCGTAGTTGTGAAGTGAACATCTGCAGCGGTTAATCAGTTAGGAACAGCGTTGTTAAGTGAATCTGGCTTCCCCACTGTCTTTGCTGGTCAAAAGGTCACAGCTGTCATATACAGGAGCCAGTTTGCAAGTGGCCGAATTTTGATCACATGACTTTGGGGATGCCCCAATGGTTGTAAGTGTGAAAAACGGTCATAAGTCACTTTTCTTAGTGGTGTAACTTTGAATGGTCACTAAATGAGGTTTGTAAGTACAGGATTACCTGTATGTGCAGGGCTGGGATTCAAAAATCCCAGCAACCGGTTCGTTGCCCAGTTGCTGGGTGGGCGTGGCCATGCTGGGCGTGGCCTACCGGAACTTCCGGGAGGGCCATTTTTCACCTTCCCCAGGGTCCAGAGGCTTCCCTCAGGTCTCTGGGAGGGGGAAAATGGCCTCCCCCGGGCTCTGGAAGCCGGAAACAGGCCCGTTTCTGGACTTCCAGAAGGCCCATTTTTCGCGCAGGCCCTGCACTTACCTGCATCCAAAACGGGCCATGTGGAGACTCCTGGGAGGGAAGGGGCAGGATGGATGGGGCCAACTACCCATTCAGCAGATGTAAATTTAACATCCAGTTCTCCCAAACCAGTCCAAACTGGTAGAATTCCACCCCTGTGTATGTGTGAGCAAAAATCCTAACGAGTCAGGATCCTGGATCCCTTTGAGTTCAATTTGCATTTAAATAAATCCAAGGCCTTCGTCAGGTCTGCTTATAGCCTCCATTGTGGCTGAAGGCAACATGAAGTGAGATGGGCAGACAGGGGTAGAATGTGCAATCCCATTAAACAGACACAAGGAACGTATAAAAATAGATCTATTAAAAATAAAGAAACTCTTTGCCTTCTAAACACCAGGCAAAAGGGGCTGTGTCTTGGCTATTTTTCTAAAGCAGAAAGGAGCCAAATGTTACTTCTCAGGCAATGAGTTTAACAGAGGGCAGTTGAATTTGTACATTCCTGTTTCCCTTGGATTCTAATTTTTCTGACATTTGGTTTGTTTCAGTTATTAGTCTGTAAAAAAAAAGTATTGGATGAAAATCCAGACTCATTGCTGCATTTTGCCATTTGCAGTTTTGTACTCTTCTAATGTATTTTTAAAAAAATATCACTAATGTTATACTTTTGTAAATATTGCCACACTGTATTTAGTGAATGGTTTTTATGAACGCTTTTGAGTGGCGTATGCTGTGAAATTTTGAATAGTGAGTATTTCAACACGCATGTGTACTCACCCTTCAAAAACAAAGCCTTATTCAGATTGAACTATTTAAAAAAATTCTTCAGTTTAGCCTTCAGCTTTAGGACTTAAATGGTAGGTTTTTATGCTTTTAATACCTTATTTTTTGATTTGTTTGAATGTTTTGTGGATTGCCATTGAAAGCTTTTGCCGATCACCATGTAGAGTAGACAAATACTGAACTGAACTGGCATCTATGAATAAAAAGATATTTTAAAAAATCTAAATGTTCAGGATCTTGTGAAATCACCAAATTTTTGGAGATTTAAGTACAATGAAACTTCAGGGAAGCCAGAAAAGTCTCAAGATTTGGCCATTTTATGAGACTTAATAGTTTTTTTTTTAAATGATCTTTAGTTTGGTGGCCATGTTACAGTCCACCAGCAATATTTTTTTTGTACACTACTACTAATGATCTGAGGCTTTTTTTGGATCACTGTTCTAGATAGCACCAGGTTTATATATAAATCCTTGCTCTATAATGCATTCTGGTCTTAATATGTTCTCGCATAAAAAGTCTAGAATACTGAATGCCATCACATCTCCTCTTCTTACGTCTTAACAAGAATGCATGAGGAAGGATTCTTGATATAGTTTCTGTTCTGGATATGAATTCAGGGAGGCTGAATGGTAATTTCTTGGTCTTGCTCATTGCTTTGATCCTCAAAATTCTGTGCTTGCTCTTTGCTTCAAAGCTTGCTGAGAAATGAAATGCTTAATTCTGATTTAGTCAGATGTGGGTCTCTGATGTTCAGGTTTGAGCTAAAATTTACCACAGCTGAGCTGAGATGGCCCTGTTGCTCTGATTTTCTCTATCTGGGTTGGAATCAGTTGAGGGAGTGGTCTATATATCTCCAGCAATATTATCCACATGCTGAAATGAATTCAATTGAAAAATATCCTCAGAAGAAATCTACCCTCAATGGAACCTTTAAATTCTATAGCATGCTTCAAGATGTCATTGGAGATGAATTTGGAGGGTCCTTTGAAGGAAAAATTAAAGTTTAAATTTCCCCCAAAAGCAAATAAAAGACTACCTACATATTTCATATATCCCTTGAAGTCTCACTGAATTTTGCCTAGAGATTTTTTTTTTTAAATTAGAAATGTATAAAAGGATGTCAGGAATGTTGAGATCATTTATTAAATTTCTGGAAAGTGACAGAAAGGTCTATACTTTAAAAAAACCATTTTAACAACAAAAAGGCTTCTTTATAGAGTTCACTGCAATTGTATACAATCTCAAGACTTGCATTATAGCCAACCCATACATGTTCATGTTTTACCCAGCACGTTAAGTACATCTAGGAAATCACTGATACATATGATGCAATCCCTTGCCTACTTGGACATTACACATAGAGTGAAACTTTGAAAATGTTTTACTGTCCATTATTTATTCCATTTCTCCCAAGTTTCCCAATGGAAATAAATCAAATGACACTAGCAGAAGACTAATAATAAATCTTGATCTTATTTCTTAAGTCTTATCTCAGATCTGTACAATGAAGATATTTAGTGATTAAAGTCCCCTCCCACCCCCAAAAAGCACACTGCCCCTTTTTATATTAATACCTGTATTTCAAGACTTTGTGCCAAAGAACATATTGCCTCCAGAGCTGAGGATTCATTAACTGTCACAGGTAAGGGGAATGTAATTAAAACTAAACGGTCTGAAAATATTGGATGTTAAGGGAATTAGGAGAGTCGTATATACTTGCACTCATGCCCTGTTTCTGAGTGCCACTGGGTTAGCCAACTGGGTCAATTCTGGGGAATTCTTCTTCATGTTTTTCAAAACTAAATGATGCCTGCCCTTCCCCTCAATAACACGTTTTGCACTTCCACCACCATCACCTGCAGCTGTGTTAGACATGCATACATGCACACACATGCCCAGGGAAAATCTGATGCATTGATCAGAAGCGTAATAATTAAGCAAAGGGGGTGGGACAATCAGAATAAAAAGGGCTGTGGGTTTTTGAGGTTTTATTGCAGCAGGGAAACAAAAAAAAAAAAAGAAAAGAAACGAGTTCCAGAAAGCATGCAGCAAACTCACAACAGCAAAAATGTGAAAGGAAAGGATCAGACTGGACTGCAAACCTCTACAGCTCACCAACCCTTTTCAGACACAAATGGCTCTCTGCTTTTTAAGCTATATCGCTGACTATTTTTTTCCCTGCTTCAATGGAAGCAGGTGTCCTTGATGCCTGACTGATTTTTATAGCTCCCATGCACTGGCATTTTAAAAAACCCTGCTAAACCTTTTGCACGCTGTTTGTTTCCCACTGGTGGGTCTGAAGGAAAAACAATGGCGATCCATGCAATATAAAGTTCCATTGTAAGGTGAAATAAACTTACACCTGTCAAATCTTTTATGGCTGTGCCTCTTTCGTTTCTGAATTTCTATTAAAAATGCATTTCTGCTCTCTTACATTCCCGAGCCCTTACAGAAAGGAAGAGAAGGAGTGTGTACCTACCTTTTCGGAAGCTAAAACATCGCTTAATCCTCCTGTAAGTAGTTTTGGGAACAAAAGGAGACGATGCCAGGGTACCTGAGGCACGGACCCCAGTATTCCTGTCTTCAGGCATCATGCGGGCCTCAGAAAGAGTTGCTAGCCCAAAGCAGATATGAAAGACTGTTTTGGGGTGTCATGATGCAATCAATCATTCTTATTTACTATGGTTTGTCTTCTCATCTCCACTCCTGGAGTATCTTAGTCTGTTGATGCTCCCCACCTCGGATGGCACACTTTCAAGAAAAGGGCTTGTCCCTTCCCTTTTTTGCTGGTGGTTTTCGCTGCACTCTTTCCTCGCTCCTTCGCTTCTGGTTTTATTTCCGTGGAAGGGTCACAGTGTCCTACCACTTTGACGAAAGACTCTCAACCCCTCATTGTTTGTGGAAGGTACCATATGGGTGCTTGTGGCACGGTTTGGGGGAAAACGGTGCCTCTTCTCAGCTGGAACTGTACAGGGTGGAGCAACTGGGAAAGGGGGGGGGCAGAGACTCCAGTGCAAAAGGTCAACAAATAGCAATGCATAAATGGAAGATGAGAACAATAGCCATAAAGGACCCCCAAAGATTTGTGTTGGAGGCTCCTGGGATGGTTCCTTTTTTATCTTGGTAAAGAGGAAGCAAAAATCACGACAGCATCTCTCCAGAGGCTCCACTTGTCCATTAGAGATGCTCTTCAAAGAACTGCTTCTTTCTCTCCCAAACCCCCCCCCCACTCTTAATTATGATGCAAGGAAATGCTCTCCCTTCAGATAGTCTGGATGATTTCTTGCCTTCCTCTCTCCCGGCTCTTGTGGTGAAGGCACCAGGCTCTGAAAGATCTGCCGTTCATCAGCACACTGCTTTTAAGTTCCTCGGTGGATTGGCTGAAGCACGCACGCCTCTTCCAAGGGATGTCACTGACAAGCTTTTCCCCGTCCAACTATTCTCAACGGAAGGGTTTCAAAGGCTGCGGCTGTTGGCGCTGCTGTTTTCGACCACTGTTTCTATGCTTTCTGCTCCAGCCTGCTGCAAGCGTGTGGCAGGTGCAAGCACAACAATATAAAGCAGGCATAAGCGGAGCCAAGCAGCCTCGGCAATGTTGATTTTTCTAAAATGTTGACTTTGACTTGACTTCAAAGAAATGTCACGTGTGTGGCAGTTTTAAGAGCCCCTTTGCTTCTGGCAGAGGCGTCTCACTCCCCCGCCCCACCTCGCCTGTCCCATTAATCTTTCCTGCTCCGGGGGTCCCCTTGAGTTCCACCCTATGTTGACTTTCAGTCTGTGTAATCAAAGCTTGTTTTTACTCCTATCAAGAGCAGCAACCAAAAAAAATGTCACCTTCTAAATCTAATTAGGAAAGAATTTAATTCACTGAGAAACATTCAGGGAGCGAACTGGATTTCTTGCCAATGCTCTTAAAGGCTGTTTTCGGTATCTTCTTTGTCCTCACCCTCCACAAACAATTATTTTTCCAAAGGGTTTCTTCGCCACTACCCCCTCGCTGGTACAAGTTAACATCACAGTTTAATAAACCAGTTAATAATTTGCAGAGCTCCTGCTCTGTGAGCAATTGCCTTTGCTCTAGGGCTGCCAGGAATGTCAACCCCCCAAATATTAGGATTTTACCAAAGGGCACAGATGCATTTTTTTTCAACAGTTCAGAAAACATGCTGTTCATTCCAGCGAGATGGGATGATGGATGCAAGTCTTGAAATGCACATGCAAAGCAGAATTTTTCTTCCAGGTTTTTCTTCTTCTTCTTCTTCTTCTTCTTCTTCTCCTTTCATTTCAAGCCAGATTTTTTATCACAGGCCAGCACAATTTGAAACCCATCGCTGCTCTCCAGCTAGTCATGTCTAGTGATCCAGGACAAGGTTGATACTTTTCTTTTTTTTCTTTTTCTTTTTTGATTCCTATGTAGAATTTCAAAAATGATGGGAAGGCAGAGCTGGCAAGCAACAGGACTTAGTTCTGCTTAGTAGGTGAAACGTTGCAGGCTAGACTTAAATATTTAAAAGCGGGATGATGAGGAAGACGAAAGAACATTTAAAATAATATTGGAAACTGCCTTGTGTCTAGGCAGATTATTTTGCTATCTAGCCCAGCCTTGCCTACTCTGACTGATGGCAGCCTTCCAGGGCCTATGGCTGTGGTGGCTAACCTTTTCAGCACCGAGTGCCAAAACAGGAGTGCACATGCACGTGTGATGGAAACTGGAAGAGCAGCTCCCTGATATGCGTTTGCGGGAGCACCGGAAACTGGAAGCTTAGCTTCCCGGCGCGCATATGCGCGCCAGACACCTGGTTTTCCAGCTTCTAACATGCATGTGTGCATGAAGACCAGCTGGCTGGTGTGCGCATGTGCTCTGGGGAGATGCTCTTCTGGTTTCTGGTGCTCCCGTGCACGCAAATACCAGCTGGCTTGTGTGCATGAGTGTGCCTGAACCCAGAACAACAACAGGTGATGGCTGGTGTGTCTGGAGAAATGGCTCTGCGTGCCACTTCTGGCACACATGGCATAGGTTTGCCATCATGGGGCTATGGCTAAAAAGTATCTTTAGAATAACTTTCCTCAGAATATCAGACACTGATTCTGCAACCTCACACATGCAAAACAATGAACAACCTCTACAAAATATGATGCATCTATAGAACAAAAGAGAAGACTGGATTATCTGCAGCTACATGATCCTGGATCTAGTGTAAAATGCTGTTTTTTCCCATCGATTATCTTCAATACCGAAGATTCAGGAACATGGATCTTCCACAAACTCACATTTTATGTTGCTAACATAAGGACTCTGGTTATTTATTCAACCAACATATTAAGCAAAACAGGAATGGAAGAAAATAACGCGTGGTTTTAAAACTGGAGGAAGAAACATCAATAACTGGAATAATGCTGATGACACTACACTATAGGAAGACACTACCAGGTGGTGCAGTGGTTAGAATACAGTATTGAAGGCTACTTCTGCTGACTGGCAGCTGCCTGCAATTTGGCAGTTCGAATCTCAGCAGGCTCAAGGTTGACTCAGCCTTCCATCCTTCCAAGGTGGATAGAATGAGGACCCAGATTGTTAGGGACAATAAGGTGACTCTATAAAGCACTTAGAGAGGGTGTAAAGCAGTAGTGGGATTCAAATTTTTTTACTACCGGTTCTGTGGGCATGGCAGGTGAAGGATACTGTAAAATCTCCAGTCAGAGATGGTATTTGCCGGTTCTCCAAACTACTCAAAATTTCCACTACTGGTTCTCCAGGACTGGTCAGAATCTGCTGAATACCACCTCTAGTGTAAAGCACTATGAAGCAGTATATAAGTCTAAGTGCTATTGCTATCCCAACAGCCCAAAATTCCCTTGGTATGCTCTTGCATACCATCCGGAGATTGCAACTGGTCCAAAATGCGGCGGCCGGGTGGTGATGGGAGTTTCCCGATTCTCCCATGTTACCCCCTCCTGCACTGCCTGCATTGGTTGCTGGTTGCACTCCGGGTGAGATTCAAAGTTCTGGTTTTAACATACAAAGTCCTTCACGACATGGGTCCTCAATATTTAAGGGAGTGTCTTCTGCCGATATCGAGTGCCAACCGCCCTGTGCGAGCACATAGGCAAGGACTCCTCAGGGTCCCGTCAGCAAGCCAATGTCGGCTGGCGGTCCCCCAGCGACGAGCCTATTCGGTTGCAGCCCCTGACCTCTGGAACCAACTGCCCCTGGGGCTCTGCCTGACCTCCTCACCTTCCGCCATGATTTGAAGACCTGGTTGTTTGAGCAATCTGGGCTGTGACCCCTCCTTGGGGTGGGAGATGGGTTTCTTAATTATTTTAACCACTGTAAATTTTAGTTTTTGTATTTTTGGGCTTCTGAAATTAGTTTAATTTCTTTTTAAGTATTTATTGTTGTTGTTTTTAGTTGTATGCCCCCCGAGTCTTCGGAGATGGGGCGGCATACAAGTCCAATAAATAAATAAATAAATAAATAAATAAATAAATAAATAAATAAATAAATTTCAGAGGATCTGCAAAATCAGTTTGCTTTAAAAATCAAAGAGCACAATGAAAAAATGAGACCAATAAATAAGACCAAACTAATGTCAACATGTAGAAAAACTAGCCTTAGCATTGGCAATGAAGATATCAAAGTAGTGGATAGTGTTTGTCTTTTTAAACCAACCATCAACAGTAAGGGAATAAGCAGTCAGGAAATATGTGGCAGACTAGCACTTGGTAAGGCAGTCACTTGGAAAAGATATTCAAATGCTGTGATGTGTCCATACCCACAAAGACCAGAATTATGGGCTCCACGGTATTCCCTCTGACACTCTTTGGAAGCAGAAATTGGAGTTTGAAGAACAAGATGGGATGAGTATTGACACCTTTGAATGTGGAGAAGACTCCTGAGAATTAATTTTTTAAAGTTAACAAATTATTTAACAAAAGACAAGGGATTGCAGTCTAAACTTAAAGAGAGTGCAATCATGGAACAGACTCCACAATTTCATGGTTTCTGAAGACTAATGGCACATCCAAGTTTTGAGGTCCTTCTTAGAAGGGCAGCAGGATTGGGGCCAAGCTCAGCTTGGAGAGAATGATATTCCAGAGGATGGGTGACACACCAGAAAAGGCTCTTTTCTGGATCTCACAACATGCCCTTTCTGCCAAACAGGATGGGAACGATTGATGTCATGGGGGAGAGCTGGTCCCTCAAATAATCTAACCCCTAAAGATCACATCTGGCACCTTGAATTGGACCTGGGAAGCAAAGCAGCTCGTGGGGTGTTTCTTAGAGCACACATAACTGCCATGCTGCTGCATTTTGTACCAGCTGAGACATCTGGGTCCTCTTCAATGTTGCATCCATTCAAGAAGTGACTGGAGAATGAATGACTGAGATTGGAGCCTCCTGATCCAAGAGACAATGCAACTGGTGCATAACACAAAGGCCCTTCTGGTCATGGATTGCCACCTGCTCTTTGACTAGGAATTGTTCATCAACCCTAACCTTAACTCTAACTTCAACCCCAACCCTAACCCTAACCCTAACCCCAGTCCCAACTCCAACTCCAGCCACTGTGGGTTCCTGTGGAGACGACCTTAGTTGGAATGTGCCTTGTTTTGACTGAGATACCCACTTCTTGATGCAGCAGTGAAATTCACTCTCCCATTCCCCTTACCCATGGCAACTCGAGAGCAGTTCAGGGATGCTTTGCGAGTTGACAATAGATCTTTCTCGTGGGAACCAAGATCATCTCCCAGGTGATGGAGGAAGGAGAAGAAGAGTGCCTGAGGAGCGCACCAATTGACCTAATTGGCCAATGTGACCAGTGAAACTTGGGGAAGGGGCTATACTGGTTTTAATTATGCTGAAACCACGGGAAAGATTCAGAGCTGGTTTTCCACTAAGTGTGCCGATATGATGTACCCAATAAAGAAGTTCTTAGGGGAAGCAAGTGGCCTCAGAGTTCTGATTTGCTTAGGTTCCTTCGTTGGAACCTTGACAAAGAGATTGCATGGCTGTGATCTGATCCAGCCACCCTCTCATTTTAAGTGGCAACCCTAACTCTAACCCTTCAATCAATCAGCAGAAATAGCAATTCATCTACAATTATTTCTTTAAAAAAACCCGCTCCAAGTCTTTCATATCTGAATTTGGGCATGGGAAAGGGGTGACCAATAAATAAAATAAATTGTATAGAACACTCAATCAACAAACTTGAGTGAGTTAATTAAGTTGACTTCATTAAGTTGTAAAAACATAACAGTTTTGGTTCCTTATTCTGTGTCCTATCTTTTGAGAACCATCTCTGCCTTGGGTAACTAGCCTTGTGCATCTTATTGAAATGAATTCCAGGAATGTAGCAATTGACCTCCCCAAATCACCAGGGGTGGGAGAGCCCCTAGCTAAGATTCTATGCAGTTCGGAGAACCCCCAAATCCCACTCTTAGCTGGCCCCGCCCTCCCCTCCTAGTCCCCACACAGCCCGTGTTGGATGCAGTAAGTACAGGGCGCGCAAGGAGGCTCGGAGATGGCGAAAAACGGGCCTCCCGGAAGTTCAGGAAGGCCACAAATGGGCTCATTTCCGGCTTCCAGAGAGCCTCCTTTTCGCCCTCCCAGAGGAAAGGCTCCAGAGCCCAGAGAGAGCAAAAATGCTACCCCTCCACCATGGTGCAGGAGGCCGACTAGGCCACCCACCATGGCCACGCCCACCCAGCAACTGGGCAGAAAACCCTTTGCTAAAACTTTTGAAGCCCACCCCCGTGAATCACACTTGATCAGGCTAGCGGAAGCCCTTCCCTTCACAGAAGTAGAAAGCTCTCCCTTCGCAAAACACCAAGTTGCAGCTGATTTGTTTCATTTATCACTTCAGATCAAAAGAATGGCTTCCCTGCAGGCATAAAAGCCCTTCTCATTGGCATGAAGGGATGTAAAGCAAGTTAGCTGCTCCAGCGTTTACAAGACAAGCTACATCCTTTCACTCAGATGAAAGCAAAGCACCTGCTGGAACATTTGCAAATCCCTACTAATACCAGTCAATACAATTAACATGAAGCTCAGCTAGGGGGCAGCAACTAGCTGACTGTAGTTGATCTTGAAACAAATCTAAGCAGAATCAGATCTGGTTAATTGCTCCAATCTGGCACTTTCAGGACATTATGGATTATATGCATACTATAGACTAGGATATCGACCACAAGTATGCTGAAATAAGTTAATGGCAAATCATTTCTATCACATTACAACAAATCTATACGCTATCACCTAGAATTGAGTGCAACTCAAAGAAGACTTTACCTTTTAATTTACATGTTGCAGGAATTTCCGAATCTAATACCAAACATCTTGATGGGGTAATCTTGGATTGAAGCATTTAAAAGTAGAAATAACATTTCTATTTCTACTATATTTCTATTTCTATTCCCATGTACAGCTACTACATAAAGAGCATAAGAAATGGTTGCAAAGATTGTAAAAGTGATATAAAATGATGAAATATGTTTAATAAAAATATTATTAAAAAAAGAAAAGAAATGGCCTTCAACACTCAACAGAGACAATTATTAGAAGAAGCAAAACACCTGATCAGTCCTGCTACACTTGCTGAGCTACAACCAATATTTAATATTGTTAAGTGACAAGCAGAACTACTTCTCCAATGAATTCACTTCTTTACAAATATTTAAAAGTAGAACTCTTCCGATGTTCACAGCTGCAAAAGAAAAGGCCAATATTTCTGAAGAGTTTTTAACATACATCTATACATACATATATTTATTATGGTTACTGACCAAAATAGAGACTTCCTTTTAAGTTATCAGTTTATATTAATGCCGAATACAAGTCGGTGTAATTTATCCAGAACAAAAGAAGCATAATTGAAAGTTGTGGAGTAGATAATGGAAACTCTTGTTTTTATGGTTGGTGACGAGTAGCCAAAAGTCAGGACTATATTGTTTATACTTGCAGAATAGTTTTTATGAACACTAAGCTCGACCAAACTAGGAAAGATTAAATTATTTTAGGCACTTTTTGGGATTATTTTTCTAATTAAGTTTTGCATATTGAACTGAAAAAGTAGTAGCAATAGCACTCTCAATCTCAATCTCTTGATAGCACTCTCTCAGCGGTTTACAGAATCAGCTTTAGTACTACCCCAACAATCTGGGTCCTCATTTTACTGACTTCAGAAAGATGGAAGGCTTAATCAAATTTGAGCCCATTGGGATCAAACTCCAGATTGTGGGCAGAGTTTGCCTACAATACTGCATTCTAGCCACTGCACCACCAGGGCTCAATCCAAAAGGGAGCTGTAATCACTAGTGCAGGGGTGTCAAATTCAATTTCATTAAGGGCCATTACATGGCCAGCTCAATGCCACTCATGTTGGGGGTGCCTGTGGTGGCCGGAGCACTCTGCTAGCAAAAATGGGCTCCCGAGCTCCGTTTTTGGCTGCAGTGGCCTCCTGCAACACTCAGCCAGTGAAAACGGAGCTCAAGGGGACTGCCTGTGGCCTTCCTGAGCTCTGTTTTTGCTGGCAGAGGCACCACAGGCCGGTCCTTCACTGTTTCCAGAGCGGCCCCATGGGTCAGATCTAAGCACCCTGTGGGCCGAATCTGGCCCACAGGCTTTGAGTTTGACACCCCTGCACTAGTGAGTTTCCATCTGCTTAAAAAGATGATGGTGCAAATTTTGATTTTAAAAGTTTTAAAAATATTTGATCATTTTTTTGCACCACGCAGCAAAAAGTGTTTTGGAAAGTTAATAATTAATTAAGAGAATTCATAGTTAGGAATTAGAGTTTTGAATTATTTAGAAGATGTTTTTAATGGGATAATGGAAATTGCTTTTCTTGGTTTTATGATCAGGAGATCTTGAACGTGGACATTAGAGTCAGAAGATAAAGAAAATGGAGAAATCAAAGATGCAAAGTTTTGGATACTATTCAGACAAGTTTTTGGACAGAATGGATTAAATAAAAGTATTTGATAAAATTCACAGAGTATGTTCTAATGAAAGTGTAAAACAAGAACAAGCTGCAATGGATGTCTATGACATTAACCTGAAAGGGGATATACATATAATATAAATGGATCTGAGGGATGATTCATTTCCTAAAGGGGATAAACAGATATTAAACAGAAAACTGATTTGGATTTTTCCCTTCGTTCTGAATAGATAAAACTTTTTCTATGATTTGGAAGGACGTTTTAGAAATGACAAAAAGATAAATTTTACTTATTGATGCAAAATAAATCTGTTGAACGTTATATGTTTTATACAAAGATGGAGATAAACTATCAAAATTGTTTTTATTTGCTGAGATAAAGGGAGAAGTTTCTCCTTTCTCCTTCCCTTTTTCCTTCCCCCCGTTTTACATCCCTCCCTTTATTTCTTAGTTGTGTTTTCTTTTGTTTGTTTTCTTCTGTTTGTATTTTTTGTAGTTTGTACTGACATTTATTTTTTGCGTTTGTAATTCCTAATGAACTTATTTGGAAAAAAACAATAATTTCAACCGTTAGCCTTGATCAAAAAGCCTGCTCGATGCTTTCTCCAACTTAGATATAGTTCTATTAGACCAGCAATCCCCAATCTTTGTGGCTTGGCAGCCCAGGCAGGGTGAGGGAAAGGAGAACTGGGTTGGATGAGCAGCAGGCTGGCATGCATGCATGCGACTCCATTTGTGTGTTGTTGGCCCACTGTTCACGTGGCTCTTTCGCTAAATAGACCATAGGCCAGGGCTTGGGGACTCCTGCATTAGACTACCAGAGGAATTGGGTTTACAGGAGTACAAGGGTAACTTGGAAACAACAACAATAACAACAACAACAGCAGCAGCAACAACAACAAAGTTATAGCATGTTCAGTGGGCACAGAAAAAGTAACAGTGTAAGATAAAAACAATCTGGTTCATCATCACATTATCTCACTAATGCCTAGTACTGAACTTCTATGACAACTTTTCTGGTATAGTATAGTATAGTATAGTATAGTATAGTATAGTATAGTATAGTATAATAGTATAGTATAGAATAGAATAGAATAGAATAGTATATTTCTCACCTCCTCCAAATGGCGCCCATATAACCCTGCGGATGGACCTCACCCAATCCTCCATGTCATTCTGAGTGCTGGCCATTAGGAGATAAGTCTCATGATTTGATGTCATTCGTTCTCTGTCTCCTCCTACAAGAAAAGAACAACATTGTTAAGGGAAAGGGTTCTCTCTTGACCCAAATATTCATATTTAAGTCACCGTTGGAAAAACCACTAGTGGAATCACAGCCAAGCAGGTATAGAAACATGTACTGTATAGTTCATTACCCAAAAGAGGAGAAAGCCTTCTTACCTCTGGAATTGGAATTGCTTGTTTATGAGGTATGGCATCCTCCTTTGTTTGACCAAATGTTTTTCAAAATATATCTAATACTGGGGAGGTCTGAGGTGTTAAGGTCCCACGAAAGGTAACCTGCCTACAGTTATCGATCATTCCTTGAGGTACACAATTGCAAGACAACAATTACGGGGTAAACCAGAAGCAAATGTTCAGTTTGAAGGTTCAGTTCTGCTCAACAGATTTGGCAAATGAAATGCCTGAGAAGATGGGTACCTTGTGTCTAGCTGAGCTTGTCGATCAGACAGGTCGGTGGTTCGAATCCCTAGCACCACATAATGGAGTGAGCTCCCGTTACTTGTCTCAGCTTCTGCCAACCTAGCAGTCTGAAAGCATGTAAAAATGCAAGTAGAAAAATAGGGGCCACTTCGGTGGGAAGGGAAAAATAGGGGCCACTTCAGCATTCCGTGGGCCTTCGGCATTTAGTCATGCCGACCATATGACCATGGAGACGTCTTCGAACATTGCTGGCTCTTCAGCTTTGTAACAGAGATGAGCACTGCCCCCTAAAGCCGGAAATGACTAGCACCTTTACCATTTTACATGATGAAATATGCCAGTAGAAGAAATTGTCTCCTGCTCTAAGCACCTCAGAAGAAGACAAGAGTTGGTGGCCAATAGTCCAAACATTTTAGAAATGTTTTTCCCCTTGAAAATGCGCTCTGGTGATCTAAGAATTCATTCACTTCATGATGGACACAGATGTGAGGGCCAGGCCTGGTCACTGATCTAAGGTGAACGAGTACATGACCCTAAAATGCATTGACCTCAAATGGCAAATTAGAGGTAGTTCTTGGCTTACAACCACAACGGAGCCCAAAATTTCTGTTGTTAAGTGAGACAGTTGTTAAGTGAATACTGCCCCATTTTGCAACTTTTCTTGCCACAGTTGTTAAGTGGATCACTACAGTTGTTAAATTAGTCACACGGTTGCTAAGTGAATCTGGCTTCCCCAGTGGACTTTGCTTATCAGAAGGTCGTAACAGGTGATCACATGACCCTGGGATACTGCAACAGTCATAAATATGAGGTGGCTGCCAAGGATCCGAATGTTGATCATGTGACTTTGGGGAACAGCAATGGTCATAAGTGTGAAAAACGGTCTTGTCACTTTTTGCATTACCCTTGTAACTTTGAACGGTCACTGAATCAGAGGTGGCATTCCGCAGGTTCTGACCAGTTCTGGAGAACCGGTAGCGGAAATTTTGAGTAGTTCAGAGAACCGGCAAACCCCACCTCTGACTGGAGATTTTACAGTATCCTTCCCCTGCCACGCCCACCAAGCCACGCCCACAGAACCGGTAGTAAAAAATTGAATCCCACCACTGCACTGAATGAACTGTTGTAAGTCGAGGACTACCTGTATGGTGAAAAGGACTTTTTGAAGATAGAAAGTAGGGCTAGTAAGTTAATATTTCCTGCCAAAGACTCCTACTTCCTCCCCCACTCAGTAATTAACTCTTATTCTCTCTATCTCTCTTTCCCCCTCCACCCTCTATTTCTCTCTTTCTCTTCCTTTCTCTCCCTCCCTCTCTCTCTCCTTTCCTCCCTCTTCTCTCCTCTTTTTCCTCCTCTCTCTTTCCTTCCCTCTCTCTTTCCTTTCCTCTTCTCTCCTTTCTTTCTCTCTCCATCTCTCTCTCTCTCCCTCTCTCTTTCATGTTTCCCATAAGTAACATGATAGAAGTCTTGTTGCCAACACTGAGATCATTCCCATTTGCTAACATCTGATGGGAACAGTTTGGATATTAAATAAAAGAACCGTATATAGTTTTCTCTCTTAAAACTCATCTGAGAAACAATTATGAATTTAGTAGATTGTGTAGCTTCTGCTCCAGAACGCTGGTGAGAAAACCCTTCCATATTATGCAAGCTCCATTACCAATCAAATACAGTTTGCACATAGAATGGCCTTCTCAAGCGTTTTTATTTTATTTTATTTTTGTGCCTTTCAAACGGACTTCAAAGCAATTGACATCCAAAGCATCAAACACCATTTCATTCCTTTTGTCAAATGAAATAATTTGAACTGAAATCTCAAAATTGGCAAGAGCAGAGGTAAAAAGCTTCCCTTTTATATCAAAAGCTGGTCCGTGTTTAGCAAAATGAGAACATTTTCCCTGCTCAGCTGAACCACAAGGAAAGAACTAATTATTTCATCTCATTTGGGAAGAAAGTCATGTACAAATAAACAGGTAACCTGTTCTCTCATTTTATAGAATGGATTTTTTTAAAGAGGAGAGTGGAGTGAGTGTATGTAGGACATGGTATGGTGTAGGACCAGGTTGCTCACCTGGTCTTTTCAAAACCCTCACTAAATTTAAAAAATATATATTGAAAGCTTGCCAGATTGCAGAAGTTCAGTCCATCTTAGGCAAACACTTATGTCAAAATCTCATCAAACCTTGATAAACTCACACAAGATGGTCACCACATTATAAAACAAAAGATGTTGAGACTCTGGAGTGCAGAGAACAGCAACAAAGATGATGAAGGGCCTGGAGGCTAAAACATATGAAGAACGGTTGCAGGAATTGGATATGTCTATTTTGATGAAAAGAGGGACTAGGGCAGAGATGGTATTCAGCAGGTTCTGACCAGTTCCGGAGAACCGGTAGCGGAAATTTTGAGTAGTTCGGAGAACCGGCAAATACCACCTCTGACTGGAGATTTTACAGTATCCTTCCCCTGCCACGCCCACAGAACCGGTAGCAAAAAAATTGAATCCCACCACTGGAATAGGGGTGACATGATAGCAGTGCCCCAATATTTGAGGGGCTGCCATAAGGAAGTGGGGGTCAACCTGTTTTCAAAGCACCTGAGGGCAGGACAAGAAGCAATGGATGGAAACTAATCAAGGAGAGAAGCAACCTAGAACTAAAGAGAAATTTCCTGGCAGTGAGAACAATTAATCAATGGGACGGCTTGCCTCCATAAGTTGTGGGCGCTTCAACATTGGAGATTTTAAAGAAGAGATTGGACAGCCGTTTGTCTGGAGTGGCAAAGGGTTTCCAGCTTGAGCAAGGGTTGGACTAGAAGACCTCCAAGGTCTCATTCAAGGTTTTGGTGTTAACATTCAAAGTCCTACATGGCATGGGTCCAGGATATTTACGAGAACGACTCCTCCCAGCATCAAATACCAACCGCCTCTGCATGACAGATGGGGTCTCTCGGGTGCCGTCCGTGACTCAATGTCGCCGGTGACCCGGGAGGCCTACTCTGTGGTGGCTCCCACTTGATGGAATCTTCTTCCGACGGAGCTCCGGCTGGCTCCCGATCTCCGCACCTTCCTCCACGAGTTAAAAACCTGGCTGTTTCTAGAATCCAGGCTATGCTGACTCTCTGGGGGTTTGTTGATTTTAACTTTGGGGTTTTAATTCCATTGCTTGTAATTTGTTTAATATGAGTTTTAGGTAATTTATTTATTGTTGTATTTTTAGCTGTGAGCTGCACCGAGTCCTTTCCGAGAGGGGGAGGCATACAAGTCAAATAAATAAATAAATAAATAAATAAATTCCAACTCTGTTATTCTGTCCTGTCCGGTTAAGATCCTATAGGATTTATTCTTTTATTTTCTTTAGCAGAGGTCATTGCGTGAGAATGGACACTGAAATCTGCAGGTCCAGAAAACACAGTCAACCTAACTGAATTATTTTAACAGCAACTGTTTGTAGATATGTTACAAACATCTGGAAGCTTGGGCAGAAGACACTGACTGAAACAAATAATGACAGCAACATTGAGGCAAACGTCATTTAAAGCTTCAATAGTTATTAGCGACATTAGGAAGGAACGGCCTGTATTTATGGCCTGACATTATAAGCAGTGTGAGAGTCAGTTTGGTATAGTGGTTAAGATACCAAGTTAGAAAGTATGAGACTGTGAGTTCTAGTCCAGCCTCAGACACAAAGCCATCTGGGTGATCTTGAGCCAGTTACTTTCTCTCAGCCCTAGGAAGGAAGCAATGGCAAGCTACTTCTGAAAAAGTCTTGCCAAGAGAACTGTAGGGACTTGTCCAGGCAATCTTGGAGAATCTGACATAATCGAATAAAAGGAAAAAGAAAATCATCAACAGCATTATTCTAGGAAATAGTTTCTTATGGATATCCTATAACCTGAAAATCAGATGCTGAGGATTTCAAGATGCAGCTTAAGCCAGCTCTGAAACACTGCAGGAGCTGAACTCTTCCCAGAAACCCTTCATGGCTAAGTCCTGACTGACAGGTGATTTACCAACTGTATTGCTATATCATCTGCTGTCTTTTTATGGCTCCACAGCATGGCTCCGAAAGGCAGCTGCTGTAACATATTCTCAAGCAGAGGGAAAAGTGGCAATTTTCCTGGGTACTAAGAGCTCCTTTTAGATAGGCTCCAATTTTGTTTGACCACTAAAAGCTCAGCCAGTTCACAACTGCACTGAAAAATAGTTCCAGGGTTTTGTACAAAGTTAGCACCTACCCCACTCCTAGAAGAATAAAATATTTTAGGAAATATGAAAAAAGCAGAATATTATATTTCCCTGGATGAGAAAATGGAGAAATGTGCTCTTGGAAAGCAGCCCCCACCTTCCTTAATAGCCCTCAGTAGATACCAGCACTTAAGAAATAAAGAGATAGCTCTATTGATAAGCAAATAACCTCCCCCAAGATTCAATAAAGGTAGGATTAGCCCTCAGCCACAATAGGAATTGCCCAAAGCTCCTTCACTGCATCATCTGAGTTGCACCACCCCCAGCAGTTCAAACTTCAACCAAACTTAGCTCAGACAAACTCCTAGGATTTGCACATGGCCCCATGGGAGTCTGACAACAGCCAATAGAATACACATATTCTTGCACAGGAACAGGAAGCTCAAGTGCAAAGCCCAAGAGAAGGTATAAAAACCCCTCACTCTCAACTCCATGGGGGCAGCTGCACCAGAACCCATGTGGTTCTGCTTCATCATTAAACCATCTTTCCAATCATCCTCCATATTTCCAGGGTCTTTCTTCCGGCTTGGAATTGAACCAGATGGATATTTCTTCCAACAGTTTCAGGTCTGTTATCCAAGAACTTTCAACTTCCTACAGGTGCTTTTTCAAGAGGCAACTGGACTTTCTGGTTTTTCTTTGAAGATGTTTCACTTCTTATCCAAGAAGCTTCTTCAGCTGAAGAAGCTTCTTGGACGAGAAGCAAAACATCTTCAACAAAAAACCAGAAAGTCCAGTTGCCTCTTGAAAAAGCACCTTTGGGACAACCATGACCTGGAGGACTGAGAATCTCCATAGACTTTCAGCCTCCTACTTCCTTCCAAGAGCCACCCACATTCACACCATTACTGGTAGATAAGAAGTGCAAATAATATCATGAATGAGCTGAGTTTCAATGGGGAGCTGATAAACACCAGCCTCTAGCTAGCATTCTTCTTCTTCTTCTTTTGCAACAATGGCTCAGGGCTCTACAGAAAAGAATCACTTTTCATTAGGTTGCTTTCTGATAAATGTTTCTCTGGATCCTTTAGATTACAAAGCCCATGATGCCTTGCCATAGGCCAGGTAGTTGAACTCCAAACTCCAAAGGATCTTGTTATTTTTCCTTTAGTATAAAGGAAATTTTCTGAACATGACGAAGTTGCCTTTGGGATAAATAAACGTAGTACTTGGTTGACTTTGAGCCTGCCCTTCCTCTTGTATCAAGTTAAAATGTTTTAAAGTGGAACTATTACTTTGGAGGGCAAGCCATTGCTTCTTAATGATATCAACATGTCTTTTCCACTCAGAACTGTATTATATATTGTCCCAGTTCTTCTACCCAGTACAGATGAAAATAGACTTGGCAGCACATTGGAAAACCAATGGAGCATGAACTCAATCGAAGATGAGTTCTTGGTTGACTTTGAGCCTGCCCTTCCTCTTGTATCAAGTTGTTTCAAGAGCATATCTTTTCTTTTAACATGTAAGAAACTCTCCAACTGCCCTCCGTCTTCAATTAAATCCCAAAGAAGACATTAGGAGAAAAGTCTTCCCATTGCTGTACTTTTTTTTTTCTAGTGGGGAATCTGGGAAACTAGAGACATTCCTAGAATCCTAGAATTGGAAGGAACCATGGAGGTCATTTAGTCCAATCCTTTATTGAAGGACTGCTTAGAGCCTGAGTGATGATGAAGTGTTAATCAACTAAGCACAAAACAGAAATTCAAATAAAATTTTAAAAAACCCCAAGAATAAGGTAGAAAAACAGATTCCTTTTTCATGGGAGAAGAAAACTGTTGAAATTGCAAGAAAGATTTTCTTCATTCAGAGATCATTCAACAATAATAGGCCTTGGTGGTGCAGGCTGTTAAATGCCTAGCACTTAATCCCAGCTGCCTGCAATTACTACAGGCTTGAATCACCAGGCTCAAGGTTGACTCAGCCTTCCATCCTCTCGGGTAGGTAAAGAGGACCCAAGATTGTTGGGGGCAATAAGCTGACTTTGTAAAAATGCCGCTTAGTAATAAGCTGGCATATACAATGGAATGAAGGCTATTGCTGAGCGCATTGGGTTGCGCTCCAAATTTTAAGCCCTCCGGAGAAGCGCATATAAATATGAATTAAAAAAAAATTTGGAATGAAAAGAGTGGAAAAGAGAAGGACTAGGGGTACTGTGATAGCTGTCTTCCAGTACTTGAGGTGCTGTCACAGAGAAGACGGGGTTGAATTACCAATAAGGGAAAATATTTGCAGATCAGGGTTGAAATAAGAGGTCCTCTCTAAGCTTGGTGGCTTTCTTGCAGACATTTCATTACCCAAACTAGGTAACATCATCAGAGCTAGGATTGAATTATTCTCCAACGCACCCAAGCACAGGACAAGGAGCCATGGATGGAAACTCATTAAAGAGAGATCCAATTTAGAACTAAGGAGAAATTTCCTGACAGTGAGAACAATTAATCAATGGAACAGCTTGCCTTCCTGAGTTGTGGATGTGCGTCACTGGAGGTTTTAAGAAAAGTGTGGATTATCAATGCACTAACAGCAGCTAGGATTGTATTTGCACAAAATTGGAAAATGAGAAAATTCAATGGATGAGGAAATAATTAAGAAAATAATGGAATGTGCAGAAATGAGTAGATTGACAATGGCAATTAGAGAACAAGGAGAAAAAGATTATTATAAAATTTGGAATTTATTTTATGAATGGCTGGATAGAAGAGGAAATTGAAATATGTAAGTACAGTATAATATATCATTACTGATAAAGCGAATGAGTTAGATAGAGTAAGGAAATGAACGTGAAATATATCATTGAAAGTTAATAATTATAATGTTAAGGATAATATAATAAGTGATACATGTGATATAAAATACTGATTAGAACGATTATAAAAATATATAAGTAGAATATGTATGATAATGTTATTATGTGCACAAAGATTTATATACCCAATGACACACTGTTGAACAGAAAGAAGGTTTTATTTGTTGTTGTTGTTGTTAAAAATAAAAAGTTTTATAAAAAAGAAAAGAAAAATGTGGCAGCCATTTTTCTGGGATGCAATTGTCAGCGTCCCAGGAAACAAACTCCAACCCAATAAACTCCGAGACTAACATTTTCTCAAAGTTTCGTTTTATTAAAGTTGTCTATACTGACACATTTGGGAGAACCCAAATCTGAGAGTTCTGGGTTTTCCCTCAGTAATTGAAATCAAAGACCCATCCGCTGCACCCCTCAGTCCATCACCAATCACCATCCGTCCTAACTTGAGACATCATTCCTCATCCAGGTGCAGGAATAACATGACCTTGACTATAAAGAAGAATGCTATTATGTCTAACTACATACACTCTAAGAATTCCCCTTCCAATTTCCCAGGCACAGGAATGTGGCAGCGTGGAAGCTTCTGGCGCTAATATGGCTTCCAAAGCTGACAGCAATAACTTCTCCTGCCTTGGGCAGGGGGTTGGAATAGAAGACCTCCAAGGTCCCTTCCAGCCCTATGTTTCTCCACTCTGTATCCTCTGTCTGCTACTTGGAAAAGCTGAAGCCTTCCACCTCCTTCCCACCCATGGTTTATAAGTAATCTATTCTAGTTTGCTTCTCCTCTTCTGTAAACTCAGATGCACTCTGGTGCTTTAGTAAACAGAGGGTGGAAGTTGAGAGCTACTTGATCAGGCTTTCTCTAACCACTTCATCTCATTCTGGGTGCAGCTTTGTACACCCAGATGACCCTGTTCGGATGTGAACATAAAATGTTAAAACATCTGGCTTAGCAACGAGGGAAAAGAATAAAACATAATCCTGAAAGAAAAATGCCTTTTCAGGAAACCGGTTAAAACTTGTCTGATTTCCCAATATTATGTCCTTCTTGCTGAAGGAATTTCTTGAAATAAGTAAGTAAGGATCAGGACACACTTTCTTTGCATTCCATCTCTTGCTGTTGAACATGTAAGGACTGCCTCACAATCAGGAAGCTGTGAGCTGGAGCCTAGATAGGGGTACATATTTCTCTCTCTGGGCACAAAGGGAAAATAAATGCTGTGAGCTCTGTGTAGGTGTCGGAAGGGCATCCAGCCAGTAAATGCTCATCTTGATTTTGTCACCCCGCTCACCCCTAGTGCAAGGGATTGTAGGGTCAAAAAAAAAAAATATTTTTATTTTATTTTATTTATTCATTACAGTTATATGCCTCTCATCTCACCACAGGCCACACTAGGCTTGCATTCATTCAATCAAAATGCAATATGCAATATTAAAACAATAAATAAGGTAAAGGTAAAGGTTTCCCCTCGATATGTGTTAGTCGTTTCTGGCTCTAGGGGCAGTACTCATCTCCATTACAAAGCCAAAGAGCCAGTGTTGTCCGAAGATGTCTCCGTGGTCATGTGGCTGGCATGACTAAATGCTGAAGGCGCACAGAACGCTGTTACCTTCCCACCGGTCCCTATTTTTCTACTTGCATTTTCCATGCTTTGAACTGCTAGGTTGACAGAAGCTGGGACACAACGGAGCTCACTCCGTTGCGTGGTGCTAGGGATTTGAACCACTGAACTGCCAACCTTTCTGATCGACAAGCTCAGCATCTTAGCCACTGAGCCACTGCCTCCCTCCCAAATTTAATAAACAATAAATAGGGATCGTAAATTCATTGAAAATAAAATTAACCAAGGGGGAGGGGGAGAAGGGAGCAAAGTTTACAGGGGAGTGGGGTGTTATCTAATTAGGAATAGATTGTGTCCCCTACAGAACAAGCAGCAATCTAAAATTCCAGGTATTGTCAGCCATTCCTGCCTGGTGCTTGACCTCGTGCTATGATTTCTGATCAAGATTGATCAGAATCTCCCCATGGAAACAGCAGAACTGTAGTGTGGCCTGTGTCTCCATTAGGTGATCCTTGATCTGCAGAGCCAGCTGATGGGTGTTCAGCTGAGAAAAATCAGCAGCATTTCTAGATTTTTGCAGGCTACTGGAAATGAGCTTTCTAACTGCTGTATCTTTAACTATCTTTGTTCTGAATAGCATCGCACTTAAAAGACTTATATACCGCTTCACAATGCTTTACACCTCTAGCAAAGTGCCCTCTCTCTTCTGAATGTTGATGGTGTCTTCTTTTTCCCAGGGATATTATTCTGCCCAAGATAACAAAGGTTGTATTACTTTAAAATGAATCTGTGCTTAATTTTAGTTGACAGCACACATTTATACCTGTGTTGGTGGTGTCGTGGTTAGAATGCAGTATTGCAGGCTAATTCTGCTGACTGTCAGCAGTTCGATCCTGCCAGCAGTCCAATCCTGGTTGACTCAGTCTTCCATCCTTCCCAGCAGTGGTGGGATTCAATTTTTTTTACTACCAGTTCTGTGGGTGTGGCTTGGTGGGCGTGGCAGGGGAAGGATACTGTAAGATCTCCAGTCAGAGGTGGTATTTGCCAGTTCTCTGAACTACTCAAAATTTCCGCTACTGGTTCTCCAGAACTGGTCAGAACCTGCTGAATACCACCCCTGCTTCTGAGGTTGGTAAAATGGAGGACCCAGATTGTTGGGGGCAAGATGCTGACTCTGTAAACTGTTTAGAGAGGGCTTTAAAGCACTGTGAAGCATTATATAAATCTAATTGCTATTGCTATTGCTATATTGTACACACACACACACACACACACACACACACAGGCTACAAGAAGAACTCAAAACTCATTTTTCAGGACTGACCCTCAAGACAGGCTATTTCAACTCTTCTCTTATTGCTTCAATTATGTAGCTTTGAACACTTCTATTGGTGCCAAAGATGTCACTAAAACTTCACTTTCAACATAGACATAAAGAGATACATACTACGTTATCTCCCTGGGATCATATGAGCGTGCTTTTACGAACATGCATACTTCAGCCTGGGTCTACATGAGGTTTTCACCTGGAATTGTCCTCCTCCCTGCTAGTCAACGATGCACACTGCATCACCGCAAGTCTGTTCCAGAAGTATATTCACCATCGTTGCATTATTTATGTGACTTTCTCCTTGAACTCAAACTCAAAAAAGCAACCAAACTTGCCTTTTGTTCTGTAGAAAACAGATCTCCCCAAAAACAGATGGAGTGGCTCCTGTGAAAACTGTAGTACTGCCTCTCAGGAGTGCTAGGCTTAGGGCTGTTTAGCTGACTCTAGAATGGTTCACAAAGCCATTCCCTCCATCAGAACCGGTTTTCAAAATGCAAAAGGAGGAGAGTCACAGCAGCCTCTTGAAGAACAAATCAGTAACACAAACACTTGATTTAATTAAACAAAGGCTTGGAGCCCTTCTGAGATTTCTTCTGGGGTTTGAAGGAACAGGAGAGAAAATTGGAGGATATTAAGGAAGAAAAACTAAACAGGAATTGGAAATCAGTAGTGCCGCTGAAGAATGTTTCTTTTCTTGTGAGCTGACTCCACAAGAAGAACACTTATATATGATTTGCATCAGGAAGAACTCACTTAACCATGTTAAACCTCTGATTTGCACTTAAGTGAGGAATTTGGCTGAGTTCCATTGCTGTGCAATGCTTATTTTGTATTCTCAAGACCAGAGGTGGTATTCAGCCAGTTCTGACAGGTTCTGAGAACCATAACGGAAATTGACAGTTTGGAGAACCGCAAATCCCACCTCTGACTGGCACCCCGCCTCCATCTATTCTCTCTGCCTCCCGAGTCCCAGCTGATTGGCTGGGTCTTCTTT
>CM019151.1:15817998-15998283 GCA_009733165.1 Naja naja | reverse complement strand
CCATATTTCCAGGGTCTTTCTTCCGGCTTGGAATTGAACCAGATGATATTTCTTCCAACAGTTTCAGGTCTGTTATCCAAGAACTTTCAACTTCCTACAGGTGCTTTTTAAGAGGCAACTGGACTTTCTGGTTTTCTTTGAAGATGTTTCACTTCTTATCCAAGAAGCTTCTTCAGCTGAAGAAGCTTCTTGGAGAGAAGCAAAACATCTTCAACAAAAAAAGAAAGTCCAGTTGCCTCTGAAAAGCACCTTTGGGACAACCATGACCTGGAGGACTGAGAATCTCCATAGACTTTCAGCCTCCTACTTCCTTCCAAGAGCCACCCACATTCACACCATTACTGGTAGATAAGAAGTGCAAATAATATCATGAATGAGCTGAGTTTCAAGGGGGAGCTGATAAACACCAGCCTCTAGCTAGCATTCTTCTTCTTCTTTTGCAACAATGGCTCAGGGCTCTACAGAAAAAGAATCACTTTTCATTAGATTGCTTTCTGATAAATGTTTCTCTGGATCCTTTAGATTACAAAGCCCATGATGCCTTGCCATAGGCCAGGTAGTTGAACTCCAAACTCCAAAGGATCTTGGGTTACTTTTCCCTTTAGTATAAAGGGAAATTTTCTGAACATGACGAAGTTGCCTTTGGGATAAATAAACGTAGTACTTGGTTGACTTTGAGCCTGCCCTTCCTCTTGTATCAAGTTAAAATGTTTTAAAGTGGAACTATTACTTTGGAGGGCAAGCCATTGCTTCTTAATGATATCAACATGTCTTTTCCACTCAGAACTGTATTATATATTGTCCCAGTTCTTCTACCCAGTACAGATGAAAATAGACTTGCAGGCAGCACATTGGAAAACCAATGGAGCATGAACTCAATCGAAGATGAGTTCTTGGTTGACTTTGAGCCTGCCCTTCCTCTTGTATCAAGTTGTTTCAAGAGCATATCTTTTCTTTTAACATGTAAGAAACTCTCCAACTGCCCTCCGTCTTCAATTAAATCCCAAAGAAGACATTAGGAGAAAAGTCTTCCCATTGCTGTACTTTTTTTTTCTAGTGGGGAATCTGGGAAACTAGAGACATTCCTAGAATCCTAGAATTGGAAGGAACCATGGAGGTCATTTAGTCCAATCCTTTATTGAAGGACTGCTTAGAGCCTGAGTGATGATGAAGTGTTAATCAACTAAGCACAAAAACAGAAATTCCAAATAAAATTTTTTAAAAACCCCAAGAATAAGGTAGAAAAACAGATTCCTTTTTCATGGGAGAAGAAAACTGTTGAAATTGCAAGAAAGATTTTCTTCATTCAGAGATCATTCAACAATAATAGGCCTTGGTGGTGCAGGCTGTTAAATGCCTAGCACTTAATCCCAGCTGCCTGCAATTACTACAGGCTTGAATCCCACCAGGCTCAAGGTTGACTCAGCCTTCCATCCTCTCGGGGTAGGTAAAGTGAGGACCCAAGATTGTTGGGGGCAATAAGCTGACTTTGTAAAAATGCCGCTTAGTAATAAGCTGGCATATACAATGGAATGAAGGCTATTGCTGAGCGCATTGGGTTGCGCTCCAAAAATTTTAAGCCGCCCTGAGTCTCCGGAGAAGGGCAGCATATAAATATGAATTAAAAAAAAATTTGGAATGAAAAGAGTGGAAAAGAGAAGGACTAGGGGTACTGTGATAGCTGTCTTCCAGTACTTGAGGTGCTGTCACAGAGAAGACGGGGTTGAATTACCAATAAGGGAAAATATTTGCAGATCAGGGTTGAAATAAGAGGTCCTCTCTAAGCTTGGTGGCTTTCTTGCAGACATTTCATTACCCAAACTAGGTAACATCATCAGAGCTAGGATTGAATTATTCTCCAACGCACCCAAGCACAGGACAAGGAGCCATGGATGGAAACTCATTAAAGAGAGATCCAATTTAGAACTAAGGAGAAATTTCCTGACAGTGAGAACAATTAATCAATGGAACAGCTTGCCTTCCTGAGTTGTGGATGTGCCGTCACTGGAGGTTTTTAAGAAAAGTGTGGATTATCAATGCACTAACAGCAGCTAGGATTGTATTTGCACAAAATTGGAAAAATGAGAAAATTCCAATGGATGAGGAAATAATTAAGAAAATAATGGAATGTGCAGAAATGAGTAGATTGACAATGGCAATTAGAGAACAAGGAGAAAAAGATTATTATAAAATTTGGAATTTATTTTATGAATGGCTGGATAGAAGAGTAAGAAATTGAAATATGTAAGTACAGTATAATATATCATTACTGATAAACGAATGAGTTAGATAGAGTAAGGAAATGAACGTGAAATATATCATTGAAAGTTAATAATTATAATGTTAAGGATAATATAATAAGTGATACATGTGATATAAAATACTGATTAGAACGATTATAAAAATATATAAGTAGAATATGTATGATAATGTTATTATGTGCACAAAGATTTATATACCCAGCTGACACACTGTTGAACAGAAAGAAGGTTTTATTTGTTGTTGTTGTTGTTATAAAAATAAAAAAGTTTTTATAAAAAAAGAAAAGAAAAATGTGGCAGCCATTTTTCTGGGATGCAATTGTCAGCGTTCCAGGAAACAAACTCCAACCCAATAAACTCCGAGACTAACATTTTCTCAAAGTTTCGTTTTATTAAAGTTGTCTATACTGACACATTTGGGAGAACCCAAATCTGAGAGTTCTGGGTTTTCCCTCAGTAATTGAAATCAAAGACCCATCCGCTGCACCCCTCAGTCCATCACCAATCACCATCCGTCCTAACTTGAAACATCATTCCTCATCCAGGTGCAGGAATAACATGACCTTGACTATAAAGAAGAATGCTATTATGTCTAACTACATACACTCTAAGAATTCCCCCCTTCCAATTTCCCAGGCACAGGAATGTGGCAGCGTGGAAGCTTCTGGCGCTAATATGGCTTCCAAAGCTGACAGCAATAACTTCTCCTGCCTTGGGCAGGGGGTTGGAATAGAAGACGTCCAAGGTCCCTTCCAGCCCTATGTTTCTCCACTCTGTATCCTCTGTCTGCTACTTGGAAAAGCTGAAGCCTTCCACCTCCTTCCCACCCATGGTTTATAAGTAATCTATTCTAGTTTGCTTCTCCTCTTCTGTAAACTCAGATGCACTCTGGTGCTTTAGTAAACAGAGGGTGGAAGTTGGAGAGCTACTTGATCAGGCTTTCTCTAACCACTTCATCTCATTCTGGGTGCAGCTTTGTACACCCAGATGACCCTGTTCGGATGTGAACATAAAATGTTAAAACATCTGGCTTAGCAACGAGGGAAAAGAATAAAACATAATCCTGAAAGAAAAATGCCTTTTCAGGAAACCGGTTAAAACTTGTCTGATTTCCCAATATTATGTCGCCCTTCTTGCTGAAGGAATTTCTTGAAATAAGTAAGTAAGGATCAGGACACACTTTCTTTGCATTCCATCTCTTGCTGTTGAACATGTAAGGACTGCCTCACAATCAGGAAGCTGTGAGCTGGAGCCTAGATAGGGGTACATATTTCTCTCTCTGGGCACAAAGGGAAAATAAATGCTGTGAGCTCTGTGTAGGTGTCGGGAAGGGCATCCAGCCAGTAAATGCTCATCTTGATTTTGTCACCCCGCTTCCACCCCTAGTGCAAGGGATTGTAGGGTCATTAAAAGAAAAAAAATATTTTTATTTTATTTTATTTATTCATTACAGTTATATGCCTCTCATCTCACCACAGGCCACACTAGGTGGCTTGCATTCATTCAATCAAAATGCAATATGCAATATTAAAACAATAAATAAGGTAAAGGTAAAGGTTCCCCTCGCACATACGTGTTAGTCGTTTCTGGCTCTAGGGGGCAGTACTCATCTCCATTACAAAGCCAAAGAGCCAGTGTTGTCCGAAGATGTCTCCGTGGTCATGTGGCTGGCATGACTAAATGCTGAAGGCGCACAGAACGCTGTTACCTTCCCACCAAAGTGGTCCCTATTTTTCTACTTGCATTTTTCCATGCTTTCGAACTGCTAGGTTGACAGAAGCTGGGACACGTAACGGGAGCTCACTCCGTTACGTGGTGCTAGGGATTTGAACCACTGAACTGCCAACCTTTCTGATCGACAAGCTCAGCATCTTAGCCACTGAGCCACTGCCTCCCTCCCAAATTTAATAAACAATAAATAGGGATCGTAAATTCATTGAAAATAAAATTAACCAAGGGGGGGGGGGAGAAGGGAGCAAAGTTTACAGGGGGAGCGGGTGGGGTGTTATCTAATTAGGAATAGATTGTGTCCCCTACAGAACAAGCAGCAATCTAAAATTCCAGGTATTGTCAGCCATTCCTGCCTGGTGCTTGACCTCGTGCTATGATTTCTGATCAAGATTGATCAGAATCTCCCCATGGAAACAGCAGAATCCGTAGTGTGGCCTGTGTCTCCATTAGGTGATCCTTGATCTGCAGAGCCAGCTGATGGGTGTTCAGCTGAGAAAAATCAGCAGCATTTCCTAGATTTTTGCAGGCTATACTGGAAATGAGCTGTTTCTATTGCACTGCTGTATCTTTAACTATCTTTGTTCTGAATAGCAATCGCACTTAAAAGACTTATATACCGCTTCACAATGCTTTACACCTCTAGCAAAGTTGGCCCTCTCTCTTCTGAATGTTGTTGGTGTCTTCTTTTTCCCAGGGATATTATTCTGCCCAAGATAACAAAGGTTGTATTACTTTAAAATGAATCTGTGCTTAATTTTAGTTGACAGCACACATTTATACCTGTGTTGGTGGTGTCGTGGTTAGAATGCAGTATTGCAGGCTAATTCTGCTGACTGTCAGCAGTTCGATCCTGCCAGCAGTCCAATCCTGGTTGACTCAGTCTTCCATCCTTCCCAGCAGTGGTGGGATTCAATTTTTTTTTTACTACCAGTTCTGTGGGTGTGGCTTGGTGGGCGTGGCAGGGGAAGGATACTGTAAAATCTCCAGTCAGAGGTGGTATTTGCCAGTTCTCTGAACTACTCAAAATTTCCGCTACTGGTTCTCCAGAACTGGTCAGAACCTGCTGAATACCACCCCTGCTTCTGAGGTTGGTAAAATGGAGGACCCAGATTGTTGGGGGCAAGATGCTGACTCTGTAAACTGTTTAGAGAGGGCTTTAAAGTACTGTGAAGCATTATATAAATCTAATTGCTATTGTTATATTGTACACACACACACACACACACACACAGAGGCTACAAGAAGAACTCAAAACTCATTTTTCAGGACTGACCCTCAAGACAGGCTATTTCAACTCTTCTCTTATTGCTTCAATTATGTAGCTTTGAACACTTCTATTGGTGCCAAAGATGTCACTAAAACTTCACTTTCAACATAGACATAAAGAGATACATACTACGTTATCTCCCTGGGATCATATGAGCGTGCTTTTCGAACATGCATACTTCAGCCTGGGTCTACATGAGGTTTTCACCTGGAATTGTCCTCCTCCCTGCTAGTCAATGATGCACACTGCATCACCGCAAGTCTGTTCCAGAAGTATATTCACCATCGTTGCATTATTTATGTGACTTTCTCCTTGAACTCAAACTCAAAAAAGCAACCAAACTTGCCTTTTGTTCTGTAGAAAACAGATCTCCCAAAAACGGATGGAGTGGCTCTTGTGAAAACTGTAGTACTGCCTCTCAGGAGTGCTAGGCTTGGGGCTGTTTAGCTGACTCTAGAATGGTTCACAAAGCCATTCCCTCCATCAGAACCGGTTTTCAAAATGCAAAAGGAGGAGAGTCACAGCAGCCTCTTGAAGAACAAATCAGTAACACAAACACTTGATTTAATTAAACAAAGGCTTGGAGCCCTTCTGAGATTTCTTCTGGGGTTTGAAGGAACAGGAGAGAAAATTGGAGGATATTAAGGGAGAAAAACTAAACAGGAATTGGAAATCAGTAGTGCCGCTGAAGAATGTTTCTTTCTTGTGGAGCTGACTCCACAAGAAGAACACTTTATATATGATTTGCATCAGGAAGAACTCACTTAACCATGTTAAACCTCTGATTTGCACTTAAGTGAGGAATTTGGCTGAGTTCCATTGCTATGTGCAATGCTTATTCTGTATTCTCAAGACCAGAGGTGGTATTCAGCCAGTTCTGACAGGTTCTGGAGAACCGATAACGGAAATTTTGAGTAGTTTGGAGAACCGGCAAATCCCACCTCTGACTGGCCCCGCCTCCATCTATTCTCTGCCTCCCGAGTCCCAGCTGATTGGCTGGGTCTTCTTTTGTTGCCCTGCACAGGAGAACGGAACTGGAAAGCAGGTTAGTGGAGTGGGGAGGGAATGGAGATTTTGCAGTATCCTTCCCCTGTCACGCCCACCAAGCCACACTATGCCCACCAAGCCACGCTCACAGAACCGGTAGTAAAAAAAATTGAATCCTACCACTGCACAAGACGGTGTGTTTTATTTATTTATCTGTCGATCCGTCAACCACATATATATGTATGCTGCACACATACACACCACAGATTAGAGACTCAGTTTGCATAATATTTTTTTTAAATTTATTCTCAGGTTCAAGTCCATTCCTGGCCATTACAGGAACTCAGGTAACTTTATATTTTGAGTTGCCTACACAATTTCTCATGTCAGACATGCCTGCTTAACATTAGTTCTCAAATGTCCTTAGATTAGTTCTCAGATGATGTATAGAGCCCACTTTTCTCCAGCAAACTGGGACTCAACCAACCACCCATCCATTACAAGAGTCAGTTTGAGTGTTGCAAGAAAGAATAGTAAGAAATACTGAAGTGGTCAATAAGAAGAGGCTGAATATTTTCTTTCTTTTTCACATAAAAATACAAAAAAGGGTAATTTGCTACCACTTGAAACTGGGGCTTGAGGGCTGGTCTGCTTAGCAATATTCTTAAGTAATATCCTCAATAATGTTACTGTAATGAGAGCAATGGGGTGCAAAGGGATGCGGTGACTCAGTGGCTAAGACCACTGAGCTTGTCGATCAGAAGGGTTGGCAGTTCGGCAGTTTGAATCCCTAGCAGTGCGTAACAGAGTGAGCTCCCGTTACTTGTCCCAGCTTCTGCCAACCTAGCAGTTCGAAAGCATGTAAAAATGCAAGTAGAAAAATAGGGGCCACTTTGGTGGAAAGGGAACAGTGTTCCGTGTGCCTTCGGTGTTTAGTCATGCCGGCCACATGACCACAGAGATGTCTTCAGATAGTGCTGGCTTTGTAGCAGAGATGAGCATTGCCCCCTAAGAGCCGGAAACAACTAGCATGCATGTGCAAGGGGAATCTTTACCTTTACCTAACAAGAGCAATATTCAGCAACATTGGGAATCAAGTTTTCTACAGTATTGTCTGTATTCCTATGGGGGGTTTTCATTTAGGATCAGAAATGCTACTGGCTGTTTCAATTATCTAATCATTAATAGAAGCCTAAGCAAGGTTCTGATTTTAAAACTGAAACACAGGGTAGAAGGCAATTTGGGGCCTTTTGGAACTCAAGGAGATGGGTCTAGAGAAGCATTGCACACAGATTCATTTGGTGCACTAATTGCACCTATTCCTGACGCTTGCACACTGTATGATCACTCATGCTTTGGTCACTTCCCAATTGAACTACTGCAATGTGCTCTACAGGTAGCTGCTCTTGAAGACCCATCAAGTGGTCTAAAACGCAGCAACACATACAATTTGTCCATGTTATGCTGCTCTCTGCATGAATTAGCTTCCTGAGGGTATCTGCCTGTTCTTCTCAGTCAGGTAGAATTGGTGTGCTTTAGGTTCTCTTCTTGACATGTTGCCTTCTGATGGACGTTGGTTAGTTGGCCTTCTTGGTAGCTTTCTCTGCCCTTTGGAATTACCTAGACCTGCCTTTCCCCACAAGTACTGGGGCAGCATGAGATGGAAGCCCAGAAAAATTCATTGTGGGTGAATGGGGGTGTGTGCTGTGATTAGGAGTGCTGGGAATTTCTGAGGGTTTTTTTTTTGTATTCTTAACATTTCTATTGTTTTTTACTTTTTGTGAGCCACACAGGGTTATGTTGCATTGGATGGGAATTATATCATCATCATCATCATCAACAACAGCATTATTTGACAACCCCATAATCCCTTGCAGGGTGGAGTCTGGGCAACTGAATGGAGCTAGCAGAGGGTTTACTGGCCAGATGCCCTTCCTGATGCCAATGTGGAGATTTCTTCAGCAGATATATTCTCATTGATGGGCAACTATATGTATGTACATACGTATGTATATATATATATATATATATATATATATATATATATATATATATATTTGTTTTCGAGATTTTCAGGGTAAAGGTATGTAGGTCTTGGTGTATTCGGGTCTTGTCCCATGTAAGATTGAGAATACCTTGGCAACGTTTCGACGAAATCTCATCCGTCATCTTCAGGCTGGTGTCTTCAGCTTCGTTCTCCTGGGAGAGTGTGTGTGATCGTGGCTGTTTTTCCCTTTTAAACTCTAGAGTTGGCTGTGTTGTTACTTCTGATTGGTTTGTGGAGTTGATGTATGCAGATTGGATGGCTTTTTCCTGAGACCCTGTGTGGCTGAGGTGCTGGCTGTGTGTCTCTCAGCCTTTTGTGTTGTAACGACCTGGGTAATGGGCTGTGTGATGACCTTCTGAGTTCTATTGTTGTGACGTCCTGGGTGTGGTGCTGTAATCTCCTGGGTCATGTCTGTGTTGCAACCTCCTGATGTTTTGTGTTGTGATCTCCTGAGTTCTGTGATGTAGTATCCTGGGTGGAAGGCTGTGATGTGACATTCTGGGCCTTGGTTTGGCTCCGAGTTTGAGGTCTGGCTATGTGTTTATAGCGTGTGTCAGTTTGCTTAGTTTGGGGTTGGAGGGGGGTGTAGCAGCTGGTGTTGCAGCCATGGTCTGGTTTCTGGATGGTGGTTGCCTTTCATCTGTGGCGTGGGCTTGGGTTTGAGTCTGGTGAAGGAGATTGGTGGTGGCATCATGTGTTATTTTGGGTCCGGTGTTGGTTTTCGTGGCTGGGACTCGTTTGTTGATTAGGGCTAGTTTCCAGATGTCTGGTAGGCGGGAAGTATCATCCCGTTTATTCATGTTATGGGGGTGTTTCTCTATATATGTGATGAGTTTCAAACTATTTTCCTACGGTTCGGTGAGTGCGTGCTTTTCCTACCTGTTCGGTGTGTACACACACAGAGCGTTTGCAAATGACCTTCTCCAGCAATCCCTGTGTGTGAAACAGCTGATGTGTGGCAATCTGCTGTGCCATGCCAATCAGCTGAGCTTGAAAAACAAGGCATAAAACATAGCCTAGAGCCCGGGCGGGCAGGTGGGCCAAACAGCTGATCATCAGAGCAAACTGAACCGGTTCGCTTTCAGCTGATCCTCAGAGCTAACGGATCGCCCAAACCAGGCTGAACCGGTAGCATACCCCCCCCGATGTACATGTATATTAAATAAATAGATTGATAGATAAACAAACAAACTTTAGTATGGTTTTCCAAGAATTGTCCTCCCCCCACTTTTATTATTTTTTTAAAAAATGATTTTTATTTAGGTACTGATACTGAGACCATGGATGATCAATGATATTCAAATCCAGATTAGGAACTGATGCCGATGGGATGATTTAAGAATCAGTTAATAGGTTATGACACTATTCCAATAGTAGTATGAATTTCTGTACTTCTAAATGATCCATTTCTACTGTGGAACAGCATGAGTTTGTACCATGAGTGGGCTATCTCCAAACGTAATTACATTAATTATGCCTTCTTGCCTATGCACAAAGCTACCTAATGGAACGATTCCCTTATTCCCATAGGCGCATGGTCACTCTCCATTATGGAAACACATTCCCTAGATTCATGCCTTTTTTGCAATCATTGCTAAAAACAAATGCAGTGATGGATTCTGCAAAGCAGTACATGAAACCACATTGTCGTTCTTCTGTTTTTCCTTTTCTCAGAAGTGTTAAGAAGAGTTACGCAACTTAGTTAGACTTAGGTGTTCAGTTCTTATGAATGTAAAAGATACAAAAAGGGCTCTCATGAGTGCATGGATTAGCTTACCCAGCATCAGTCTGAAAGGATCTTCCTCAGGGGTGTCAAACGTGTTGCATCACCGCAGCATCACGTGATGTATCAGCACTTTTTCCCCCTTGCTAAACTGGGTGGGGCCGTGGCTAGCGCAGGATGCATCTGGCCCACGAGCCATGAGTTTGACAACCCTGATCTACATATATGGAGGTTTAGAGGTTTCTTTGTGGAGAATCTTGACCAACCAAAGCTATTGAAGAGAAGAGAATATATGTAGCTCAGGGCTGAATTGTGGAGTATAGAGGAGAATAAACTGGCACATCCAACCAGAACACCACAAAAAGGAAACAGACCATCTATGCAAAATATTTCAATGAAATGGATATTCATAAATGAAAAGTGCCTGACCTTTCAATGTAAGGGTTCCATGAATTATCCATTCGAGACAAACATAATCCCAAAGTGATTTATTAGAACAGGAACATGGCACATCTGTGGAATTCCTGAACTAACGTTCTCCTCCCAGACTTCCCACAAGACTCAGCCTACCTCCACCCCTTTCTCCCCATCATAAATCACGTGTACCAATCAACCTTGTGCTATAATTCTTGCTACGCCATAGAGAATGACCTTGGCATTTTCCCCTCTATTTTGTCTACTGAAACAACAATAGTTTGCTTCCATCCTCCACCGCTGTGTGGCAGCTTTTAATAAGGATTCCAAAGTTGACACTCAACCCATTACAGCTCAACCAATACAAACCATGAAAAAGATAACACTGCCATATATCAAAAACATCTCAGAAACAACCAACAGACTGTTACAATCACATGGCATCACTGCTGCCCAGAAACCAATGAAAACCCTCCAAAATATCTTAGGTAAACCAAAAAATCTAGTAACCCAAGAAGAAAAAAGAGGAGTCATCTCCAACATACACAATGCAAGGACTATAAGAGTCACTATGTAAGGCAAACAGGCAGAGGACTAATGAACCCAGTTAGCTGTCAGAAGACATGATAAAAACATCTTAATCATACAATACATGGACAAACTCAATCATAGTTTCAACTGGGAAACTTTGAGCATCCTAGATGAAGCTAAATCCAAAAATGCTAGGGAAGCTTGGCATTCAGACAAATCATCATTAGATATATAGAGATAAACCACATTTATGCTATTCAAAAGAGACAATTAAAAAAGGGAAAGGAAAAGATCAGAACACATTTTCTCCAACGACCATCATTCTGATAAGCAGGGATTAACATCAGACAAACAATCAAGCAGAAAACAATATGCTAATTAAGAAGCTATTAAGAAGAAAACCACAGGATTGCCAACACAAGCAGGGCAAGCTACTGTATATAGAAAAAAACCCACACTCAATCACACTGATCACTTCGAATGAAACATCTGCAGGCAAAGAACCAAGCTCAGAGAGCACCAAGGAAATGAACAAAGCTATTGTTCTTGAAGAGAAGGGACATCTTATTGGGTTGGTAATGAATTACAGCTCACATGTGTATGGGAGATACCTTATACCACAACAGACAGCTGCTCCCATCCTTCAATAACAATTGAACCAGAGGTGGTATTCAGCAGGTTCTGACCAGTTCTGGAAAACTGGTAGTGGAAATTTTGAGTAGTTCGGAGAACCGGCAAATACCACCTCTGACTGGCCCCGCCCCATCTATTCTCTGCCTCTCGAGTCCCAGCTGATTGGCTGAGTCTTCTTTTGTTGCCCTGCACAGGAGCTGGAAAGCAGGTTAGTGGGGTGAGGAGGGAATAGGGATTTTGCAGTAACCTTCCCCCAGGAGTGGGGTGGGAATGGAAATTTTCCCTTATCCTTCCCCTGCCCCGCCCACTAAGTCATGCCCACAACACCATGTCACGCCCATCAAGCCACGCCCACAGAACCGGTAGTAAATTTTTTTGAATCCCACCACTGAACTGAACATGCATGTGTTCTCTCAAAGGCCAGTATAAATGGTGATCCCAAAGGCTCTTTAGAGAGACTGATACCTATACTCAAACTTCAAACTTTTTCGCTCAAAGTTTTTTTTCCCATGACAATCCCTTCTAACAAATTTATTGCTAGAGTTAGACACTAGAAAAACTGGTTAGGGGGCGCCAAGATAACTATGGGAACAAAGATGCTACGAATGATTGTACAGAATAATTAAAAGTTGGAGGAGCAGGAAATAAGATATCAATTTTACATTATTTTAATGATTCTCAATTTTTTTACATGATCTCATTTGTGACAGGTTTTTCTTTTGTTCTATTGCCAAATAGTAAAAGCAACTGATTGATGATTGAGTCTGTGCCATCAAGTCAGTATTGATCCATTGGTAGATTTTTCTCTGGGAAAATAAGCTCATTATTGGTTATATATTTGTTGGTATATTCATTTTTTTGCAAAACTGAATTTGTTTTGAGGTACTTTATCCTATTTTATTACTCTTTTGCAATCCCTTTTAGGGTTTTTTCCCCCTTGTTAATAGAATTTTCTAAATCAATACAGAAACCATGTTTTCTTTGAATATTTCCTCAGGAGACTCATTCTGGATTGATGCCCGCTCACCTTTCAGAAAATGCAACAGGCATAAAAACAAATTTTATTCGACCTGCTTTATTGGGTTCAAGTTCCTTATCTAAATATCCATGAGTCCTTAGGGAGTAGGGCGGCATACAAGTCGAATTAATAATAATAATAATAATAATAATATTATTATTTAGTCAAATCTTCTTGCCATAAATTCAGATACTGTTGCTAAGAAAAGAATACAGACAAGCTATTTGAACATTAATAAAAGCAATACAAATAAGGGGGAAGAACGGTTGAAGTCCAATGACAACAGGGTGGGATTCATTATTGCTTTACCTGTCCTTCTATCCTTCTTTAAAATTAATTTGTATCCAGTCTTTTTTATTTTTACAAATAACTCAAGGCAGTGAACACATTTTCCTCCTATTTTCCACACAACAACCTTGTCAAGTGAGTAGGACTGAAGGCGAGTTACTGGCCCAAGGTCACACAGTTAGCTTTCATGGCTAAGGCAGGACTAGAAGTCATGGTCTTCCACTTCTAGCTGAGTGCCCTAACCACTAGACCAAACTGGCTTCATTAAGGAAGGAATTATATAGACCTTTGAACATTAAAAGTACATGAAATCATGCCTCTGTACCAAGCCACTTTGTCTTTTCAAAAACATTAAGACATTGAAAAGAGGACCATACTGAATGAGAACAGGGAGTTTTCTGTTTTGCTCTCTGCATTATTTTCAGCTTAAAAACCACTTCCCACTGCAGCTATTTTACCTTCTCCAAGAAATGTTAATTGTGGTAAACAAACTGCTTTGAAAAGGTGCCATTGTTATTAAGGAAATAGCACAGGGAAGAAAAAGTTGTGTATTTCCTTTGGGCCCCTTCTAGAATTACATTCTTGGTTCTAAGCTGTGCTTAGCTGCTGTTTTTTAAAAGAAGAATCCTTACTTTTTAATTCAACAATTGACATGAAAAGGCTCACTAAATCCATGCAGATATTTAGCTTGTACCCATCTATTGAATATTCAATGGAGGGGCAAATCATATGTTACCATCCAGTGGTATTATGTCCACCAGTTCTGTCCCTCTAGTTCCTTTTTATTCAGAAATAATGTAAAAGGTTCTATGGGAATAACACAAAGCAATAATTTTGAAAGCAATAGCCTGCATTGGTCAGCAATGTCCAAATTCCTAGGACTGAACTATCTATACCAGGGGTCTGTAACCTTGGCAACTTTAAGCCTGGTGGACTTCAACTCCCAGAATTCCCCAGTCAGGAGTTGAAGTCCGCCAGGGTTAAAGTTGCCAAGGTTGGAAACCCCTGATCTATACCAATGGGGATATATTGCTGGCCTAGATTTGTTAAAACTAGACTTGAGTTATTCAAACTGAGACCCATCTTCCATAATCCTCCAGATATGTAGGAAGAGACATTTGTGGACTGTCAACTGATGCTAGAATAAGATAGGCCTTCTGGAGTAGAGTAGTATAGATCCCACTGAAATCAGTGTGAAAGGTCAGTCCCATTGACTTAACATAAAAATCAAATCAAAACTTGCCAATTTGGAATTTCTCTATGTTCTGGGACAACTTTTTCCAACCTATTGTCCTCCAAATGTTGGGTTTACATGTCCCTCCATTGTCCCCAGGCAACTTTCTGTCCAGGTAAGGTAATCTCAACCTCTCTTCAGGTTGGAAAAGGCAGTTTTCAGAGGGTAAGGTCCATTTATAGCCACCTCTCTCTTTCTTTGCCCATTTTCAGTTCTGGTACATACCAGAAATGCAATTAAAGTGATGGGCTTTAAGAGTCAATAGTGCAGAACCATTGGCTTTTCTAGCCGTGTTCTTGATTGCATTTCTGATGCTGTCAATAAGGAATGCATTATTTATGAAATGGGTTTCAAAGAGGCAGAGTTATTAGGAGAGCCATTCAATGGAACTATAACTAAATTCTAAGTGAAAGCCAACACAGTGAGAAAGTACCTGGACAGTTATCATTGGATTTAATATGTTATCTGCTTAGTCACCTATTAAAATATCACAATAATCTACAGAATGTATCAACCAAAACTTGTACAGATCCTTTTAGGATGCATGTGTCATTAAGAGGATGAACGCAGTGATGTTAATTACACAAAGGAAGAAAAGTCTGAGGTTAGTTCTCTGTGTAGGTTCACAGAAATTCAGCAGAATTGAACCTCTTGAAACTCCAAATACCTACACAAGGATTCTCTTTGTAGACTTCAGTTCTGCATTCAATACCATCATTCCAGACATTCTTCTAACTAAACTACACCAGCTAGCAGTACCTGAACACACTTGTAAGTGGATCATAAGCTTCCTAACAGACAGGAAGCAGCAGATGAAGCTAGGCAGAATCACATCTGATTCCTATACAATAAGCACAGGGCCCCCCCAAGGCTGTGGGCTTTTTCCTTTTCTCTTCTCCCTATATACCAATGACTGCATCTCAAACGATTCATCTGTTAAAATACTGAAGTTTGCAGATGATACAACAGTGATTGGTCTCATTCGAGACAATGACGAATCTGCATACAGACAGGAAGTTGTTCAACTTGCCCTGTGGTGTAACCAGAACAATCTGGAACTGAACACATTCAAAACCATAGAAATGGTGGTAGACTTTAGAAGAAACCCTACCACCTTTTACAATACTAGACAACACAGTATCAACAGTAGAGACTTCAACTTTCTAGGTTCTATCATATCACAAGACCTAAAGTGGACAATGTTAGGAATCTGTATATCAATTAGTTGGGTTGGAAATATATAAACCAACAATCTATGTTTGTAGCTTTAAGAAAAAATCACTGTATTGATTTATGCTGTATTCCGATTGGTTGATTGTATTGTAGGTTACCATAAGAGGGAGCTAGAGTTCATAGCTTGATCTCTCTGACATTCTGTTGCTATCTAAGGTTCTCTGTTGTATTTATGCTGTGCTTATACTTTGATATCTTTGTTTACTGTAAATGACTTGCAACCAGTAAGAAGACTTTGTAATTGGATATTATTTGGACTGTTAAGCGTATATGACCTGGACCGTTTATTGGACTGTGCTATTTCTTAGAGTAAACTTTAACTCAATTTAGTGTATCTGTGTGTGGCTGAATAATTATTCATAACTACTCTTATTTATTATTTATTTATTAATTTGACTTGTATGCCACCCCCTCTCCAGAAGGACTCGGGGCGGCTCACAGATAAAAACGATACAATAAATTAAGTTAACTAAAATAGAATTAAATTACAGCAAGCTGAATTAAACTAAAAACTCTTATAAACTCTTATAAACGTTTCCATGTGCATATCCTTGTTACTCACGGGTTATTCTGTACATATCATAACAGACACCTAACATCAAAAATGTCACCAAAAAAGCACAACAAGAATGTTCTTTCTGCGCCAACTCAGAAAGCTCAAACTGCCCAAGGAGCTGCTGATACAGTTCTACAGAGGAATTACTGAGTCTCTCATCTGCACCTCTATAATGGTCTGGTTTGGTTCTGTAACCCAACAGGACAGACACAGACTTCAGAGGATAATTAGTACTGCAGAAAAAACAATTACTACCAACCTGCCTTCCATTGAGTACCTGTATACTGCATGAGTCAAAAAGTGGGCTGTGAAAATATTTACAGACCCCTCACATCCCGGACATAATCTGTTTCAATTCCTACCCACAAAACAATGCTATAGAGCACTGCACACCAGAACAACTAGACACAAGGACAGTTTTTCCCCACATGCCATCACTCTGCTAAACAAATAATTCCCTCAACACTGTCCAACTATTTACAAAGTCTGCACTACTATTACTGTTAATCTTCTCATCACTCCTTATTACCCATCCCCTCCCACTTGTGGCTGTATGACTGCAACTTTGTTGCTTGTATCCTTATGATTTATATTGACTGTTTCCTAGTATGATTTGATTGCTTATTGTACCCTATGACTATCATTAAGTGTTGTATTTTATGATTCTTGACTCCTGACAAATGTATCTTTTCTTTTTATGTACACTGAGCATTTGCACCAAGACAAATTCCTTGTGTGTCCAATCACACTTGGCCAATAAAGAATTCTCTCTCTCTCTCTCTCTGTCTTCCCTGCATTGCAATAAATCCACTAGAGCTTATTAAGACTATTGTCCAGGTTCCAAAGGTAAAAACTGCTGGATTCAGTTGATCGATGATTGCATTGTTCCATCTTCTAGCAGTAGACAGCCAAATATACAGGAAAGCTCGTAGACAAGACCATCATTGCTACACAAGGTTGTTGAGATACTAAACATGACAGATGTGCTTTTCTGCCTCTAATTGCTAGAGGAAGTAATAGATCCATCCTGTGCATTTTTACCCAGTACTTTTTAAAACAATTTGTACAAGAGTGGTTGGAATGCAGTATTAGAGGTTAATTCTGCCGACTGCCAGGAATTCAAACCTGACTCAGCTTTCCATCCTTCCAAGGTCAGTAATATGAGGGCCCAGATTTTTGGGGAGAAATACGCTGACTCTGCAAACCACTTAGAGAGGGTTGTAAAGCATTGTGAAGCGGTATATAAGTCTAAGTGCTATTGCTATTGCCATAAAGTCTTGGAAATAGATTACAGGTAGTTCTCAAATTACAACCACAATTGAGCCCAAAATTAATGTTGCTAAATGAGACATTTATTAAGTGACTTATGCCTCATTTTATGATCTTTTTTGTCACAAGTGAATCATTGCAGGTGTTAAGTTAGTAACACGCTTGTTAAGTGAATCTGGCTTCCCCATTGACTTTGCTTGTCAGGAGGTCACAAAAGGGGATCCCATGACCCTGGGACATAAATATGGGTCAGTTTCCAAGCACATCTGAATTTAGATTATGTGACCATGGGGATTCTGCAACAGTTGTAAGTGTGAAAAACGGTCATAACTCCCTTTTTTCCAGTGCCATTGTAACTTTCAACGGCCATTAAATGAATTATTTTAAGTCAAGGACTACCCACATGCTGTTTCTCTTGGCCTTAAATGTACTACTTATCGTAAGGTTTTTAAAAAGAACCTGGACAGTCACTTGTCTGAGATGGTATAGGTTATCCTGCTTGAGCAAGGGGCTAGACTAGAAGACCTCCCAAGGTCCCTTCCAGCTCTATTCTATTCGGGGTGGGCTTTAAAAATTTTAGCAAAGGGTTCTCTGCCTGGTTGCTGGGTGGGCATGGCCATGGTGGGTGTGGCTTAGTCAGCCTCCTGCATCATGGTGCGGGGGCATTTTCACCCTCCGTGGGTTTTGGAGGCTTTCCTCGAGTCTGTGGGAGGGTGAAAGCGGCCTCCCCAGGCTCCTGAGGGCCTCTGGAGGCTGGAAACAGGCTTGTTTGCAGCCTTCCGGAACTTTACGGCCATAAAATTAGCTACGGGTTCGTCTGAACTGGGACGAACTGGTAGCATCCCACCCCTGATTCTATTCAAGTAAGTCACACACACACACACACAGAGTAGGGGTTTTTTTTGGCCAGTCTCCTTTCTCTGCTAATGCATTCAAGGACAGATCTACAAGGTGTATCATGGATGGGAAGTCATACATTTAATCACTGGCAATAGACTTTCGAAGACTAATGGATAAACCTCCAGGGATTCATATTCAGATATTCCCGATTTTTTAAATTTTATTTTACCTTAATTTGGGGAATTGAACACAACTCCATGGGTGGTCAGGAGAGGCCACGGCGAACACTTCCTGCTTGCCTTTTCATCTGTTCTTTCAATTCTACTCTGAACGGAGCACTCTCACTTAGAGGCCATTCATCTGATGGAACAGCCAGCTTAAAAAAAAAAACAACCAAAGCTGCAGCTTTTCTAAGTGCTTTAATGGAGGAGAGGAAGGGGGGAAAGAAAAATGTAATTTCAGTTCGGTCCCTAGGTGGCATCAGATTACATCACAGTTCGTCGGGAATAAAGAAATGTCACAAAAGGAAGATGCCCCTCATCGAGGGGCATAAATAAAATATGAGAGACTTCTGGTTAAGGGCTAAAGCCCCGTCAGAGAAAAAGCTCATTATCCCAGAATAAAATCAATGCAATCCTGATACAATAGGAGCACTTAGCCTGTAAATCATCAAGGGAATCATATTTTATTTAAGACCCGTAGGAAGGACATAGTATGGTCTAACATTGCCAGTCAGAGTGTTCTGTATAGCATTGCTGTTGGGTCTTGCTAGCTCGCTTGCCTCTGGTTTATTTATTGATTTATTTATGAGGCTATTTCTTGCCTCTCCTCCAGGAATCCAAGGTAGTTTACACAGGAAACTTTCTTCCAGGGTGGATAACAATTGATGATTTTAAAAAAACACGATATTTTAAAATTTAAATTGGATTTTTTAAATTTTAAATCATTTTATTTTAATAAAATGCTTTTGGGGCAAAAATCTATCTAAAGATAGTTTTCTATTTAAGATACATTAATAATGTAGTTTATTCAGCATGAAATGGAGCTTAGTTATATAGCATGAGGCTGTATATTCTGCAGTATTGGGACTCAACAGTGGATCAGAGGAGCCGCTGCGGGACAGAGATGACACTTGCTCTTTAACAATTATGATTTAAATCAAGTTGATTTAAATAAGCTTTTTTTTAGATAGATAGATAGAATTCTTTATTGGCCAAGTGTGATTGGACACACAAGGAATTTGTCTTGGTGCAAATGCTCAGTGTACATAAAAAGAAAAGATACATTTGTCAGGAGTCAAGAATCATAAAATACAACACTTAATGATAGTCATAGGGTACAATAAGCAATCAAATCATACTAGGAAACAGTCAATATAAATCATAGGATACAAGCAACAAAGTTACAGTCATACAGTCACAAGTGGGAGGGGATGGGTAATAAGGAGTGATGAGAAGATTAACAGTAATAGTAGTGCAGACTTTGTAAATAGTTGGACAGTGTTGAGGGAATTATTTGTTTAGCAGAGTGATGGCATTCAGGAAAAAAAACTGTCCTTGTGTCTAGTTATTCTGGTGTGCAGTGCTCTGTAGCATCGTTTTGAGGGTAGGAGTTGAAACAGTTTATGTCTGGGATGTGAGGGGTCTGTAGATATTTTCACAGCCCTCTTTTTGACTCGTGCAGTATACAGGTCCTCAATGGAAGGCAGGTTGGTAGTAATTGTTTTTTCTGCAGTCCTATACCCCTGAGTCATGTGTTGTTGTTGGGTTCAGAACCCTTATAGCAAGAGACAGAATGAATCTTTTTTTTTACTAGTGATTTAAATGTAAAGTTGTGATTTCAAAAGCTTCATTTAATCAAATCATTGCTTTCTTCCAAAACAACAGAGTGAGAGGAAAGATGGTACTTAACTCTCCAGGAAGACAATTAGGATGGAGAACAGTCTTCTGAAAAGCAACACCTTTGAAAAAACCCTGGTTGAAATACAAAAAAATGGAGTTTAAAAAAAAATCCAATTCCTATTTTACTGTAGTGGTCATCGTATGATAACAGTCTTGCCTTGAAACAGTCAGTCTTCTGTGAAATATATGACATGGCTCTAACAATTCTATCAAGAAAGTCCAGTTGCCTCCTGAAAAAAGCACTTTGGGACAACCATGACTTGGATGATTGAGAATCTCTACAGACTTTTAGCTACACGATTTGAGGTGAACACCCTTTGAATGGTGTGGGAGTAGGAATGGATTTCCAGAGAAAAAAATTGCAAACTACAGCAGGGGTGTCAAACTCATGTCGTCACAGCGATACATGACGTATCAGGACTTTTTTCCCCTTGGCTAAAATGGGTGTGGGTGTGGCCAGTGTATGACGCATCTGGCCCGTGGCCTGAGAGTTTGTGTGATGACCCGTAGTCTCTCAAAATAACCCAAAACCCAAACCCAAAACATGAATTAAAGTCCGGCAATGCCTTCAACTTAACTGTTTTATTAATCACAGTTTAAAGTCCCAAAAGTAAATAATAAAGCAAAAGGAAAACAAGAACAAACCATCTCAGTGAGAGTTCCGAAGCAAACCAAGATAGGTATACGTTCCAAGCAGATAACCAGGAAAGTCCTTGGGAAGAACTCCAACAAAGATAAACCTCCTTCAAAGGAAACACTAACTTTGACTATAGCAATTCTGACTGCGCAGTTACACACTTATATACACAGCTACCAGCTGTAAGCCCTGAGGAGGATCATGGCCCTCTCCTCCCAAGGAGACCACGCTTTTTCCTGATCCTCTCCTCCCTGCGTGCCCCGGGATGGATAGGAGATAGGCCTGGATCCTCCTCTGATTGCTCAGCCGGCCTCTGCCCTTCCCCAGTCTCCACCACCTCTGGAGCCACACTCGCACTCCCTGTTGGCTGTTCCTCCTCTTCCTCGGAGCCAGTCTCCACCAGGGGCATGACAGTTTGACAGCCCTGGACTACAGGAACCAGGAGCACTCCTCAGGTGACCCTGAGCACACAGATAAGCCTCCAAGTGCTTCAATGACCCTCTAAAACAGGGGTCTTCAAACTCGACAGTTTTAAGACTTGTGGACTTCAACTCCCAGAATTCCTCCTCCAGTCATGTTAGCTCAGGAATTCTGGGAGTTGAAGTCCACAAGTTTTAAACTTGCCAAGTTTGAAGACCCTTGCTCTAAAAGGGTGCAAATGACCAGCTGTCTGCAAAAAATATAAAGCCTTCCACTCCCCACTATCGTGCCAGAGCTGAAGAAGCTTGTTGGATGAGAAGTGAAACGTCTTCAAAGAAAAAAACAAGGAAGTCCAGTTGCCCCCTGAAAAAGTACCTTTGGGACCTTGGTTCAGTGCCATCATAACTTTAAAAAGTCACTGAACAAATGGTTGCAACTTCAGGATGACCTGTACTTTCCCTAGTCCTTGGTGATGCAGAATAGATCCGATGGGAAGTGAAATGAGTCCTTGGTGGCTCAGGCTGTTAAATGCCTGCTCTTAAGATCCAGCTGTCTACAATTACTGTAGGCTCGAATCCCACCAGGCTCAAGGTTGACTCAGCCTTCCATCTTCTCGGGGTAGGTAAATTGAGGACCCAAGATTGTTGGGGGCAATAAGCTGACTTTGTAAAAATGCCACTTAGTAATAAGCAGGCATATACAATGGAATGAAGGCTATTGCTGAGCGCATTGGGTTGTGCTCCAAAAAATTGTAAGCCGCCCTGAGTCCTCGGAGAAGGGCGGCATATAAATGTAATTAAAAAAAAATTCTGCATTTCTAAAAGGTTTTAGATTTCCTCTCAATCTCATATATGAACCGCTATTTGGAAGAGAAAGAAGATATGGGTACATATGGATGGTTTTCAGTATCCAGAAAGGCAGTAATAATATTTTTGGTCAACATGTGAATGGAGAAAAATCTCAAAATCATCGACTTAACCACTTCCACTAATGGATAGTAAGAACTCCAAAAAGTGCATTGGGAAGAGTGCTTTCTCCATGTTACATCTGATAACAATACTTAATCATGCACATCATGTTTCTCAACCTCCACAGATTTGAGGTGTGTGGACTTCAACTCCCAGAATTTTCCAGCCAAATGTCTGGCTAGGGAATACTGGGAATCAAAGTCCATGCATCTTGAAGTTGCTACGGTTGAGAAACACTGATGTACACCAATGAATATACCTCAGGCAGATTGGGAATAGCCTATCAAAGACATTGACAACAATCCAAAGATTATGAATAAAGAGCCTCGGTGGCACATGGTTAGAGTGCAGTACTGCAGGCCACTTCTGCTGGATATCAGCTGCCTGAAATTTGGCAGTTCGAATCTCACCAGGCTCAAGGTTGACTCAGCCTTCCATCCTTCCCAGGTGGGTAAAATGAGGACCCAGATTGTTGGGGGCAAGAGGCTGACTCTGTAAACCGCTTAGAGAGGGCTGTAAAGCACTGTAAAGCACTATATAAGTCTAAGTGCTATTGTTAATAAGACTCCCAGTAAATTCAACGGCTTCGTGTTCTGTGTATTTAGTTTGTATTTAGCCAAGCTACTAAAAAGAGAGAGAGAGAGAGAGAGCAGAGGAATTTCTTACTAACTGGTTTGTAATAAATTTCCTTCCTCCTTTTTCAGGAACTGACATGCAGAAATGCTACCTAAGAGATGCAAAACATTCTGTATATTAAAAAGAAATAACAGGAAATACATTTTGCCTTGTGTTCAAGTACAATATCCAATATTAAACGGATTAGCGGAAAATGTCATCTTTTCAGCGCCTATTTCAGACAGGAGAAGAAGAATGGCTAAAGACAAGGGCAAGCTCTTTTCATTAAGCTTTTCTTTTTAAAGGAAGTGAACTTTGGCAAGTAGACCAGGGTAGACTTTTCACTTCCAATGGCCTGATACGCATAAAAAACTTCAGACACCTCATTAGCGTCACTAGCAAACTAAATCTGATCTTGGAAAAGAAGTGCTTTTGCCCCCAGGGTGACCAATAATGAATGCCACATCTAACAAGGAAGGCAGTTAAGTGGCTGTTAATAATCTCAACTATCAACAAATCCTCATTAAAATATCAGGGGTTCATTATTGTGAAACCTGGAAGTGGGATACATCTGAATTTCTGATACATTTCACAAGTTGAGACTTGGGTCCGCCCAAATGATGTGGAAAAGATGAAGTGAGATGCAAGGGTAATTTTGAATAACCATGTACTAGTGATAGATGTCTACAAAAGGAATGCAAATGCAAATGACAGGATAATTACAGAGTTATTTCCTTCACTTTAGCAAACATCCAATTGCTGCGAGCTAGAATATCAGGCTCTATTAATTATTGCTGCTTGCTTTAGCCTCCTGTTTTAGTTATTATCTCCACATGATAAGTAGGGAATTATTGCAATTATTATTTTCTTGGGGAGGGGGAAAGATGACAGTTTCATACCTAATTCTTTAATGGAAGGAGTAAAATCTACCTCCAACACAAATAAATTATTAAGAATGAAAAAAAAATGAAAAGATCAACTTTCTCTGCAAATGTGAAAATTATATTCAGGTTGATGGTTTCTATCATGGCCGGATTGGATAGTATAAAAATTAAGCCAGGTGCTTCAAAAATCCTGAACTTGGAAGCGGATTTTCTTTCTGGATAAAAATGTTGCATTGATTTTTATGAATGATTCAATGATTGCTGGCACACCTGGGTTGGAATTTTTAATCTGATTTCACTACCAAATCTATGTTAAGCACTAATGCTTTCGAACAAGCAAAGAAAGGAAGAATTCCTGGGGAAAAAGGTTCCATAATGAAATAACCTGGGCAGATAAATAAGAAAGGCAGAATTCGAACACATGATGATCAAGATATCTGGTTTGAAGCTGGGTTTTATTTCCATCTAGTGTAGAACTGCTTTTCCTGCTTGTGGACAAAGTTGAAATGTTGAAAATGTTGTTTATTTAAACCTGAGAATTTCTTGTGGCCCGTTTTTCAGCCCATTTTTCAGCTCGTTTTCAGTATGTTTGGGCCCACTTTTCAGCCTGTTTTGGGCCTGATTTTTGGCCTGTTTTGGACCCGGTTTTCAGACCGGTTTCAGCCAGCAGTTCTTCTGACCCAAGCCTTGTTCAAATTAAACAAACACAAACTGTGTAAAAAAGCAAACCTATTTTAATGTGGCGCTGGGAATTCAAGACATTCCCAGCCAAAAGACATTTAAACCTAATTGTCCGATATCAAAAGCAAGCCCTTTCAAGGTTGCAAAAGGCTGCCAAGAACAGAAGACTAATTACTGATTAAATATCCACTGACAGAAGTTTAAAAAAAATGGATAAGCAGGGCTTCAACGAGGACTATGAGTCTAAAGAACTTCTTTGCTTCCTGCAAAGAACATATCCCCGAGGGCTGGCTTTTATCCCCTATTGGAGGGGCCATCATCTTCCAGCCTTACACTTGAGTCGCCCTTGCTGTTTCAGCTCCTCTTTCCTTCGAGCAGCCTATGCATGCACGTACTGGACACAGGCTCCCTGGGGTCCTCTGCATCACTGCTGCCAGACTCCACAAGCTCCGAAGGCTGCACCCCACTCTCCGATAGTCCTGGCCCCATCCCTGCATCACCCGCAGTCCCCTCATCCAAGTCCTCGCTATCAGAGACTTCTGCCATCTGCACCTGTTGCCAGCGAACCACAACAGCAGTGCTGCTGAAGGCCATGAAGGATGAAAATGAGGTGCATGGGGTGTGTGTGTCCATGTGGCCCATTTTAGCCACCAGAGGCACCGCAGACCGGTCCCTTGATATTTCCAGGCCAGCCTCATGGGCCAGATTTAAGCACCACGAGGGTCAGATCCAGCCCATGGACCTTGAGTTTGACACCCCTGTTCTAGATGTTGTTGCATTACAACATCTGCCCTAATTAGGAAGGATGTCTATGGAGATTCTCAGTCATCCAAGTCATGGTTGTCCCAAAGATACTTTTTCAAGAGATAGAAAACAGAAAGTCCAGTTGCCTCTTGAAAAAAGCACCTTAGGAACACATTAGCACATTAGGAAGGATGTTTGCCAGTTTGATGTAGCGATTAGGGTGGTGGCCTAGAAACCAGGATCCTATGAGTTCTAGTCCCTCATTATGCATGAAAGCCAGCTGCATGGCCAGTCGCTGTCTGTCAGCCCAACCCACCTAACAGGGTTGGTGTTGTGGGAAAAATAGAAGGAGGAAGGAGCATTAGGTATTGCAGGATCCAATCCACTCACTGGGACTAAAGGTTTGTTCTTCCAAGCTGTCATGGCCCCGTCGGAGCCTGAGTCTGAGGATGACAGAGCTAGGGCCAATGGAGGAACAACTAGAGGAGCAGGACAAGGCAGTTCTGGGACCCTCGTGCCTGGGAAAGGTTGCCAGTGAGGGAGAGGGGGTGCAGGAGGACCAGGTGAGGGAGGAGGACAGGTCAGGCAGTGGATCAGAGGAGCGATGAAGCTCCAGTGCCGAGCAATTACCTCCTCCCGATCCCCGAGCACGAAGAATGGAATGCAGCACAACCCGATGACTTGGGAGGAGGGCGCCCCACCCCTCTTTAGAAGGCTTACCTGGAGATTGAGATTTAAAGAGATGCTGCTGGGAGGGGCATTTGTCAGGAACAAGCATTGTATATGTGGAACCTCATGTGCAGTTGCTGATTTTGCTGTACTTTGTCTAGTGTGCCTTGCCCGGTTTGCCTGCCTCGCTGAACTTCTTGCCTTGGTTGCTGCCTTGCTAACTTTGCTTGCTGGACTACTCACAGCCAGAGGCTGTTGGACGTGTGTGTGACAGCTCCAGGACTTGCAGTAAATATGGGGATGTTTGGGGGAAAGTTGGAGCAATAAAGGGGAGTTAGAACTGTTCTCTGGCTGTGTTGCTTCCATGCCTCACCCCAGGTCATCACACAAGCTTTCGGGCTTGTGCTGGGAAGAATAAGCCTTGTGACTGACTCAAACTGGATCCTGCAACATCATCCTGCCACCTATATTTACCTTTACTTGCAAGTATTAGGTGTATTTGCCACCTCGAGTTACTTATAAAATATAATAAATAAATATAACTCAAGGATTATACATTCCCTATCTCTGTTTCAGGATACCCACTAGAAAATTTATTTGATAATTATGCATAGTACTCCAAAAATAATGCATCTTCAAAGGGGAAAATAAGAGGGGCTCAGATCTACATAAAATCTGGGTATCTTGATTTACAAAAATAGTACACACCTCAGCATTGTGTAGATAACTATGCTCAAGTGTGCTGGATATATACTTATTTTTTTGTCCAAGTGTCAATTCTTGGCCTTCAGCTCCAAGATATTCACAGTCCTTTTAAGAGTAACTAATACAAGATTAATCGGTCTCACATTTTAACATGCCATGAAAGGCAACCATAGAAAAATGTTGACTGATTTACTCAGCTGGAAGAACTCTAAAATACAGACAGACAGCATATAATTAACAATGACAGAATTTGTCCAGATACTCTATAGTCACTGTCCCCTGTGTTGTGAAAACTGACACAAGTGCTGCAGTAGCATAGTTTGCAATCAGGATTTATTTCAGTAAACTCTGATCTGATTTAAGAGGAAGGGCAATGCTTTACATGCTACCCATATTTCCTCAAAAATAAGACTCAGTTTTATTTTCTTTTGGGCTCCAAAATAAGCACCAGGGCTTATTTTTTGGGGATGTCTTATTTTCCCCCATGGGAGGCCCACTTCTTCTGCTTGTTCGTGGTAGGGCAGGAAGCTGTGGCACATGCCAGTGCTGCCACCGAAGGCATGAGGGTGGAGCTGCCCAGTGCCACACACTGGCTTACCTCAGGGCCCATGCCGTAGGCCACCCACACCCAGCACTGCCTTGCCTGCGGTGGTGACATATATACTCATAATAATATTTTTTTTCAATATCACAAACATGTCTTACTAATCCCATATAGCATGCAATGACAGCACTAGGACTTGATTGAGGAAGGGCAATGCTTTACATGCTACCCATATTTCCTCAAAAATAAGACTCAGTTTTATTTTCTTTTGGGCTCCAAAATAAGCACCAGGGCTTATTTTTGGGATGTCTTATTTTCCCCCCATGTACGGGAGGCCCACTTCTTCTGCTTGTTCGTGGTAGGGCAGGAAGCTGTGGCACATGCCAGTGCTGCCACCGCAAGGCATGAGGGGTGGAGCTGCCCCGCGTGCCACACACTGGCTTACCTCAGGGCCCATGCCGCCAGGCCACCCACACCCCAGCAGCTGCCTTGCCTTGCGGTGGTGACATATATACTCATAATAATATTTTTTTTCTTTAATATCACAAACATGTCTTACTAATCATATAATAGCAATAGCAATAGCACTTAGACTTATATACAGCTTCACAGTGCTTCACAGCCCACTCAAAGCAGTTTACAGAGTCAGCCTATTGCCCCCCCAACAATCTGGGTCCTCATTTTACCCATCTTGGAAGGATGGAAGGATGGGTCAACCTTGAGCCTGGTGAGATTCGATCTGCCAAACTGCAGGCAGCTGGCAGTCAGCAGAAGTAGCCTGCAGTACTGCACTTTAACCACTGCGCTACCGCAGCTCATATAAAGATAATACAATACTTTATAATGGGTTAACTACTTGATAATTTACCTTGAGGCACCTGTATACCAGATTTTGTAGTAATGCTGTGATAATATGAAGGTTATATTACACTATCAGAGTCTGATCCATTTAGAAGATTTAATAAGAACTTGACTACAATACCAAAAACTACTTATCAATAAGGTTTAACATTAAAATAATCACTGAAGATAAAGGCATTACTATGTCTTTATCTTAAGGGATTAATCACTTAACTACTCTCAACAACACTGACAGGACAAGCCATTAAAATATAAAGCAAGAGCAAAAGCCATTCTTTACTACCACTGATGATGTTACCTCATTTGCATAATGAAATGTCTGCAAGAAAACAACCAAGCTCAGAGAACACCAAGCACCCCTCATTTCAACCAAGCTACAAATATTCTTCTTTATTGGTAAGACATAGTGTTGGAAAAAATGTCCATCTGGGTTCAGTTCCAAGTGGGAAGAAAGAAACTGGAAACATGGAGGCTGATTGGAAAGATGGTTTAATGGTGGACAGGACCACATAGTTTGAAGTCCTGGGTAGCTGGCCACATGGAGTGGAGAGTGAGATATATTTATACCCTCTGTTGGGCTTTGAACTTGCTTCCTATTCCCATGACAAGAAATGTATTCTGATTGGTTATCAGACTCCCATGGGGCCATGCAGGGGTAACTTTGTAGGTTGTCTTGAGTCCCAGGCTTGGTTGAACCTTGCTGGGTGATGCAATCTTCCCAGGTGCCATGTGGTGAGATGGGTAGAGGGCTAATCCTATTATGTCCTGAGGGTGAAGATCTTTTATGTTGTAGATAAGTTGGCCCAGCCTTTTGTCTTGTAGTTAAGCTGGCACCAAAATATCTGCTGGGGCTGAGTTTCTGTGTCCCTTAAGATTTCTATTTCTCTTTTAGGGGAAATATTCTGCCTTTTTAATATTTCCTAGACTATTTCATTCTTCTAGGAGAGGGGTGGGTGCTAACTTTCTACAGTAGTAATATCCTGAATGATTGAGACTTCTGTTTTTACTTTCCCATCATCTTACAACTTCTTTTTAGGAAAAAAAAGACAGCCCAGCAATTTATATATGTACATTTACATAAGCATGAAAATTCATATTTAAACTTGTATGAATTCTTCTTTTTTTATTGCTAATACATGTTTTGCACTGCTAATTCCCTAATAGAAGTACATTTTTATTTCTGTTATCCATTTTTAAACCAGGAACACAACATTTCCAAGATATATAAGGCCAGTATGCTACATTCCAATTTGAACATGAGGGGTTGATTTTTGCACGCACATTAACCAAATGCATTTCTTTGCCACTCTGATAAATAAAAGAGAAAAAATACAACCTATTAAATTAAATAACCTCAAAATATAATCTTTCCCCCTCCCTTCTACATGCTTCCATTAAGTTTTCTTTATGCTGGTTTATAACAAGAATATACCTCTGTTCTGAATTTAGTAAAAATATGTGTAGGTTCATATGCATGGATATGGAAGAAATATCCATCTGGTTCAATTCGGAGTGGGGAGAAAGACGCTGGAAACATGAAGGCTGTATTGATGAACAAGACCACATGGGTTTGAGGTCCTAGGCAGCTGACCACATGGAGTGGAAAGAGAGTTATTTATACCTTGTCTTGGGCCTTGCTCTTGAGTTTCCTGTTTCTATGCAAGAAACTTATTCTATTGGTTGTTGTAGGGGGTCACTGCTAACTTTGTAGGCTGTTGGAGTCTCAGGCTTGGTGGAAGCTTGCTGGGTGATGCAATGAAGGGGCTTGTTGTGCCATGTGATGAGCTCTGCTGCTAGATGTGTAGAGGGCTAATCCTATTATGTCCCAATGGGTCATGTCTTAATCCCATTACCCTGCAGCTGAAGGTCTTTTATCTTGTAGATAGGCTGGCCCAGTCCTGCTGGGGCTATTAAGAAAAGTGGGAGCTGCTTGCCAAGAGCATGTTTCTTCTTTAGGGAAATATAATATTCTGCCTTTTTAAAAATATTTCCCAAAATATTTCATTCTTCTAGGAGAGGGGTGGGTGCTAACTTTCTACAAGTTCAGCTGGCATTCACACAGTAATAGGTTGGTCTTTGCATAGCTTGTATATGTCTGCTGATGTCTAAGGTAAAGGTTCTCCCACACATGCGTGCTAGTTGTTTCCGGCTCTAGGGGGCAGTGCTCATCTCCGTTTCTAAGCCAAAGAGCCAGTGCTGTCTGAAGACGTCTCCGCGGTCATGTGGCCAGCATGATTAAATACTGAAGACGCATGGAGCACTGTTACCTTGCCACCAAAGTGGTCCCTATTTCTCTACTTGAATATTTTTTACATGCTTTCGGACTGCAAAGTTGGCAGAAGCTGGGACACGTAACGGGAGCTCACTCACACGGCACTAGGGATTGAACTGCTGAACTGCTGACCTTCTGACCTTCTGACCGACAAGCTCAGCATTTTAGCCATTGAGCCACCGCCTCCCTCTGCTGATGTCTATGTGGTATTAAAAAGTAAATATCCTTCCGATGTGAACGAGAATCAGCAATGGGATTTTTTCATCAACACTTAATGAAAAGAGATCGCGTAGAAGGGCACTATCAATTACACTCAAGAAAAGAGCTGAGATGAATATCTGTAGCAATCTTTATTTTTTATTTATTTTATTGGACTTATATGCCGCCCCATCTCCAAAGACTCGGGGAGGCTCACAGCTAAAACATACAAATACAATAAATAATTAAAAAGCATTAAACAAATATAAAGTCCAATAAGGCCAAATTAAAATAATTTAAAACTATCCCATACCCCCCCGTGAGGTAGTCACAGCCCGGTTTGGTCAAATAGCCAGGTCTTCAAATTGGCAAAGGTGCGAAGGTCAGGGGCCAGACGGAGGTCTAGAGGCAGCTGGTTCCATAAGTCGGGGACCGCCACAGAGTAGGCTCACCACCGGGGGACCGCCAGCCGACATTGGCTTGCCGATGGGACCCCGAGGAGCCCCTGCCTGTGTGCCCATACAGGGCGGTTGGCACGCTCCCTTAAATATTGTGGACCCATGTCGTGGAGGACTTTGAATGTTAAAGCCAAAACCTTGAATCTCACCCGGAGTGCAACCGGCAACCAATGCAGGTCGCAGGAGGGGGTAATATGGGAGAATCGGGTAACTCCCATCACCACCCGCGCGGCCGCATTCTGCACCAGCTGCAATCTCTGGATGGTATGCAAGGGCAATCCTAAATAGAGAGCGTTGCAGTAGTCGAGTTGCGAAGTAACAAGGGCATGAGTGACTGTACGCAGGGCATCTCGGTCCAGAAACGGGCGAAGCTGGCGAACCAGCCGGACCTGGGCAAAGGTCCAGCTAGTTAATGTCACTAATTTAAAAGGAAGAGAATGTGAACCACTTGGGAGGTTCAAAGGAATGTTGAGTATGAAGGCATGTCCAGAGCTCAGAGAAATGCTTTTCACAGCAATTTCAGGGCTACTCAAGGCTAATTGGACACTTGATTATTTTATTTTATTTTGCATTTCCAAGAATTATGTTCTGAAGTGACACTCAGGTTACTTAACTGTGATTTAAAAATGGTTATAGCTTTTTATTCCCTATTCAGATTCCTTGCTCCTCTTTGTGAAGTTATCTGTGCTTCTAACATCTTGGCATTCTCTCTCCTGCAATTAGGAATTAACAATGGGGCATGAAACAGAGAAAGAGGACCTGTGCAGTGATGTTATTCTACCGGTTCGGCCCGGTTCTGCCAAGCTGGTAGTGGCAATGAGCAGCGGAGACTGAACCGGTTCTCTCCACCACTCTGCTGTTGAGCCCACCTGCCCACCTGGGATAACTCACCTTTATCCTCTGCTTTTGAAGTGCAGCTTTGCGTGACACAGCAGAGTGCCATGCAGTTACAGAACGGTTACAGGAACTGGGCTTGGCTAGTCTAGTAAAGAGAAGGACCAGGGGAGACATGATAGCAGTCTTCCAATATTTGAGGGGCTGCCACAGAGAGGAAGGGGGTCAAGCTATTTTCTAAAGCGCCTGTAGACCAGACAAGGAATAATGGATGGAAACTGAACAAGGAGAGATTTAACCTGGAAATAAGGAGAAACTTTCTGACAGTGAGAACAATCAACTAATGGAACAGAAGTTGCCCTCAGAAGTTGTGGGAGCGCCATCACTTGAGACTTTCAAGAAGAGATTGGACTGCCAGTTGTCAGAAATGGTGTAGGGTCTCCCGCTTGGGTGAGGGGTTGGACTAGATGACCTACAAGATCCCTTCCAACTCTGATTATCTGTTATCTGTTATCTGTTATGCTTTTTGTGTAGCTGTTGAAGCAACCAGGAGAGTGCAGGCTTGCAGGAGGTGAGTTGGAACGCCTTTGCGCCTGCACGAATGCCTCTGCACCTGCGCAAAGTGCACATTTTGGTGCACACACCCACCAAGCAACACTCACCAAACTGGTGGTAAAACTTTTTGAATCCCACCACTGGATCTGTGTGACATCAAGCCAAGTTTCTACTATGTTACAAGAATCATGATTAAAACAACTGGCTCTGGGGCTGTGTATTTGACTGTAGTCAGTCAGACCTCGTTCAGAATTACAAAATGCCTTGCTTTTGTGTCACAGAATCCTTATTCATATCATAGTGTGCCTTGTTGACATAACACAATAACCTTCTTCGACCACAACTGGCTTTGTTTTTCATAACAGAATATGAAAAGAATATATATGTAGGCAGCACACATGAGCTCAGCAGCCATGAACCTGGGAAAATATGTCTCTAGTTTGCACGCCTGTTCCTTTGTAAAAAAAAAGGAAGCACACTTATGGGTCAAGTGTGGGTCCTGATGACTAAATCAATGCCATTTTCTTGGCAGTTACCAAAGTGGATTGCCACGGCCTTTTCCCAAGTGATTTTTTATAAACTTTTCAGGCTAGCCAATAGCCCGGATACACAACTGGGTGAAAAAATAATAGAGGAAGTCCTCAACTTACAACAGCTTGCTTAGTGACAGTTGAAAGTTACAATGGCACTGGAAAAAAGTGATTGTTCTGACTCAGCTCCCAAACATGACAAACTCTCTATAGTTAAATAAATGTTCCCTTTATTAGGAGCCCCAGCAGCCCCAGCAAAGAGTCTCCCTCTATCTCTCACAGCAGGCTAACAAATCTGTCTGGCCGGAAGATGAATAGTTGTCTGCCACACCTATTCATCTCTGCCACCTGCCTTTTATCCCCAGAGCTACGGTGGGGCTTCGCTAGCAGCAGTGGCTCTTCCGTCCCAAGGATCGGCCCATAGATTTCCACTGCTCTCCTCTCCTTTGCCTTCTGCACATCCATGCGTCAGGCACTGGATCCAGCTGTTCCTCTTCTTCCTCATCAGCCACCTCCAGACCTGGGGGCTGTTGACTCTCCATCTGAGGGCTGAAGGACAGCCCAGTCTCTGCCTCTGTCTTTGTCTCTGACAGCTCCATTCCCTCTTCCCCCTCAGGTTGCCTTGATACTGGCCCTGACTCATCTGATTTGGCTGCTGGAGGGGCCGGCGGCTGACAGGCCACAACAGTGACATGATCATTTTTCACATTTATGATCATTGCAGCATCCCCAGTCACCTGCTTTACATTCGGATGCTTGACTACTGACGCACATTTATGACGCTTGCAGTGTCCCAAAGTCATGTGATAATCTTTTGCAACCTTCCAACAAGCAAAGTCAATGGGGAAGTCAGATTCACTTAGCAACCACATTACTAATTTAACAACTGCAGGGATTCAGTTAACAAATGTGGCAAGAAAAGTCGTAAAATGGGGCAAAATTCACTTAACAAATTTCTCACTTAGCAACATAATTTTGAGGCTCAATTGTGGTTACACGTTGAGGATGACCTGTAGCAGAGGTGGTATTCAGCAGGTTCTGACCAGTTCTGGAGAACCGGTAGTGGAAATTTTGAGTAGTTTGGAGAACCGGCAAATCGCACCTCTGATTGGCCCCGCCCCCATCTATTCTCTGCCTCCCAAGTCCCAGCTGATTGTCTGGGTCTTCTTATGTTGCCCTGCACAGGAGAACGGAGCTGGAAAGCAGGTTAGTGGGTGGGGAAGGAATGGGATTTTGCAATAACCTTCCCCTGCCATGCCCACCAAGCCACACCTACAGAACCAGTAGTAATTTTTTTTGAAACCCACCACTGACCTGTAGTTGACAAAACTAAAAGAACAAACCAACCATTCAAAATGTAGTTGAGTAAAGGAATGAGTAAAAATAAGAAACCAAGAACTACTGGAGGGTATTCCCAAGAGCTTGGCCATGTATAATGTGATTTTAATTTATTTTAAAAAAGCATTCTTTTCTTTGAACAGCAGGCTCCACTTAGTGTATCAGAAACTGCTTTTCTAAACCTCCAGGTTTCAAAGCAATTTTTCCTACTGCTCTGTGGATCGTTTGGATCTTGGCCCATTAATTTACATAATGTTTATCTCAATGATACAGCTGGTTTAACATGTTATGATAATGGTCTTAGCAAATAATATACGAGACACCATCAGGTTGGAGGGAAATGCACATTTGACAATTTGAGATGTGGTTTCCTCTTCCATCTCGTAGATTCCTGACAGGGAAAAAGACTACCTATTTATTTATTTAGCAAATTTATGCAGCTGTCCATCTCACTGAGTGTAATTTGGTTGGTAGACAACCAGCAATAATTAAAACAATACCACAATTAAGACACTTGAAAGATATAAACATGAATACAAATCAACAAAAAGCTAGATGGGGGAGGATAACAGTATGTATAATCAGGAATTATCCAATAAAAATGGTCTTTCCAGTTTGTTTGTTTCCTTCATCACACAGGGTATAGGAACATTAGCATCCCAAAACCACGGACCTGGCCTGTATCACCGAGACCTGGTTAGGGCCAGAGGGGGAAGTCCCTCTGGTTGACATATGCCCTCCAGGTTTTCGGGTGTTGCACCGGTCACGACCCCAGGGAAGGGGTGGTGGGGTGGCTATTGTTATCCGGGAGACCCTGTTTCCAAGGGAGACCCCTGCTCCGGAGATAGGCGGGTGTGAGTCCCTCCTTTTGAGGTGTGGCCCTGCGGGTCGGATGGGCGTGCTGCTTACATACCTGTCCCCCAGCTGTGTATCGGCTGCCCTGCCTGGGCTGCTCGATGCCATTTCGGGGGTGGTGGTGGAGTTCGCAGAGCTTGTGGTTCTGGGCGACTTCAACCTGCCCTCCTGGGGTGGCATTGGGCTTAGCCCAGGAATTCATGGCCTCCAATTCTGGGTCCTGGTCTGACCCAGATAATAGATGGCCTGACTCATGAGAGGGGCAACACGCTCGACCTGGTTTTTTGTCTCTGAGCAGTGGCAGAGTGGTCTGGGGGTTGGTGATACAATTATCCATCCTGTTCCATGGTCAGACCATTATCTCCTATGGCTGGTCCTCCACCAAGCTACCCCACACCGCTGGGATGAGGAGCCACGTAGATGGTTCCACCCCAGGCGCCTGATGGACCCTGAGAGGTTCCAGGCAGAACTGGGGTTTTTTCCTACATCCCTTACCCACAGCCCTGCCGAGGTCCTTGCGGCTGCCTGGCAACAGTTGGCTGTGGGGGCCCTTGACAGGGTTGTCCCCATGCGTCCCCTTACTCGGCTGATCCCGTTGGCTCCCTGGTATACCGAGGAGCTCCGGGAGATGAAGCATCGTAGAAGGGGACTAGAGAGCAGGTGGAGGGTGACCTGCTCCAGATCGGACCAAGCCCAGTTAAGAGCCCATATTAGGACTTACCTGGTGGCCGTGAGGGCAGCAAGAAGGTCTTATTTCTCTGCCCTCATAGCATCCACAGATAACCGCCCAGCCGCCCTGTTCAGGGTTGCCCGCTTCCTCTTGCAGCCAGGGGAGGTGGCGGACCCCTTGCGGGGCAGAGCTGAGGAATTTGGTCAGTATCTGCAAGACAAGATCGCTCGGATCTGGGAAGGGTTACGCTCGTACTTGCAGTGGTCTGAGGAGGAGGATGCGAGTGGTCTGGCTCATGTGATCTGGACTGAGTTCGATCCTGTTTCTGAGGATGAAGTGGACAGGATTATGCGGCGGCCGTGTTCCACCACATGTTTGTTGGACCCGTGCCCTTCCTGGATGGTTTATGCCTCCAGGGAGGTCACGTGCGGCTGGCTCTGGGCAGTGGTCAATGCTTCGTTAAGGGAGGGGCTGTTCCCTGCCATCTTGAAAGAGGCAGTGGTGAGGCCCCTCCTGAAGAAGCCTGCCTTGGACCCAGACGTGTTGAACAACTTTCGTCCGGTCTCCAACCTTCGCTTCCTAGCGAAGGTTGTTGAGAGTGTGGTGGCGCAGCAATTGCCACTTTTCCTGGAGGAAGTGGACTACCTGGATCCATACCAATCGGGCTTCAGGCCCGGGTACAGCATGGAGACAGCATTGGTCGTGCTGATCGATGATCTCTCTAGGGCACGGGACAGGAGTTTTTCCTCTGTCCTGGTCCTGTTAGATCTCTCAGCGACTTTCGATACCATCGACCATGGTATCCTATTGCAGCATCTCGGGGGGTTGGAAGTGGGAGGCACTGTTTTGCGGTTGTTCTCTTCCTACCTCTCGGGCGTTCGCAATCAGTGTTGGCAGGGGGGCGGAGGTCAACTCTGAGGTCTCTCACTTGTGGGGTGCCTCAGGGGTCGGTCCTCTTGCCCCTCTTGTTCAACATATATATGAAGCCGCTGGGTGAGATCATCCATGGCTTTGGGGTGAGGTATCATCAGTATGCTGATGATACCCAGTTATACATCTCCACCCCAGGCCACATCAGTGATGCTCTCTCCGTGATGTCCTGTTGCCTGGATGCGGTGCAGATCTGGATGGGCAGGAACATGCTCCGACTCAATCTGGCCAAGACGGAGTGGTTGTGCATACCGGCATCTTGGGGCAATGTTGAGGTTCCATCTTTTGTCATGGGGGAGGAGGTGTTGCCCCCTGTGGACAGGGCACAGAATCTGGGGGCCCTCCTGGACCCATGGCTCAAGTTGGAGGAGCAGGTGGGGGCCATGGCCAGGGGGGCATTTGCCCAGATCCGGCTGGTTCACCAGTTACGCCCATATTTGGACCGAGATGCCCTGCGCATGATCACTCAGGCACTCATTATCTCTCGCCTCGACTACTGTAACGCTCTCTACTTAGGACTGTCCTTGCATACCACCCAGAAACTTCAGCTGGTGCAGAATGCGGGCGCATGGGTAGTGATGGGAGCTTCCCGGTACTCCCATATCACACCCCTCCTGCGTGACCTGCATTGGTTGCCGGTTGTTTTCCAGGTGAGATTCAAGGTTCTTGTGATAACATTCAAAGTCCTACAAGGCATGGGTCCAGGCTATTGACGAAAACGACTCCTGCCAGCATCAAATACCAACCGCCCTGTGTGAGCGCACAGATGGGGGCTCCTCGGGGTGCCATCGGCGACTCAATGTTGTTTGGTGGTGACCCGGGGGAGGGCCTACTCTGTGGCGGCTCCCACTTTGTGGAATCAGCTTCCGCCGGAGCTCCGGCTGGCCCCCGATCTTCGCTCCTCTGCCACAATCTAAAGACCTGGCTATTTACGCAGTCCGGGTTGTGCTGACCTCCTGGGCGGCGGGGGGCTGATGGGTGTTTTAGTTTCTGCGGTTTTAAACTTGTATATTTGGCTTGTTTTGTTTAATACAGTTTTAAGTAATTATTTATTGTTGGGTTTTTAGTTGTGAGCCACCCCGAGTCCTTTTGGAGAGGGGGCGGCATACAAGTCAAATAAATAAATAAATAAATAAATGAATAATAAAACCACATTCCTATGTTCATGCATTTTCAAGCTTTATAAAATATAAGGTTTCATCACTCACACTTGCTAAACAGAAAACAGAAAACCCCTGAAAACAAGTAATAGATATGTAAATGATTCACTTTTTGAAAATGCAATTATTGATTGATTGATTAATCTCTCCAATTTATATTGTCACCCAGTTTTCCAAGAGAATCTGGGCAAGATAAAAATCCCTGTATACAAATAAACAAAAGACCCAAATAAGCCCATTTTGAGGTTCATTAAAACCACAAAAACACGAATCATGTGCAGCCACCCCGGGTGCCGATGCTAACACCCCAATCCCAATTGTTAGCTCTTATGAAGCCAAATCTTCTCTGCTTTCAGCATTAGAAGAAGGCAGTGAAAGCTAAGTCAGCTCCAGCAGTAACATCTAACACAGATCAGAAGGAGGGGGGAAAAAACATCCAATTTTGGTCACCACATTAACAAAACGATGTTGAGACTTTGGAAAACGTGCAAAGAAAAGAAACTAAGATGATTAAAGGCCTGGAGACTAAAACATATGAACAATGATTGCAGGATTTGGGTTTGGCTAAGTCCAGAGGAAAGAGGGACTGGGGGGCATATGATAGCAATATTCCAGTATTTCAAGGACTGCCACAAAGAGGAGGGGCTCAATTTATTCTCCAAAGCACCAGAAGGAAGGACAAGAAACAGCGGATGGAAACTGATCAAGGAGGGAAGCAACCTGAAACTAAGTACAGTGAGGACAATTAAGTAGTGGAATAGCTTGCCTTCAGAAGTTGTATGTGCTTCATCAGTGGAGGTTTTTAAGAAGAGACTGGACAGCAGAGGTGGTAATTCAGCAGGTTCTGACCAGTTCTGGAGAACCGGTAGTAGAAATTTTGAATAGTCTGGAGAACCGGCAAATACCACTTCTGACTGGCCCCGCCCCCGTCTATTCTCTGCCTCCTGAGTCCCAGCTGATTGGCTGAGTCTTCTTTTCTTGCCCTGCACAGGGGAATGGAGCTGGAAAGCAGGTTAATGGGGTGGGGAGGGAATGGGATTTTGCAGTAACCTTCCCCTGCCATGCCCACCAAGCCACACCACGCCCACCAAGCCATGCCCATAGAACCGGTAGTAAATTTTTTTGAATCCCACCAGTGGTGGGGGGGTTGCACAACTAGAAACCTCCAAAGTCTCTTCCAGCTCAATTATGACTGAAGATGAGACAGCATCCTTGGCCCTTGTGAATTTTAAGAGCTCTGTTCTTTTTCTAGGAGCCACATGATATGAAAAACTTCACAAAGTTAATCAGTGACTGCCTGGAACATGGAAAGTGTATTAGCTCAAAAGGATCACATTCAGCAAACATTCCCCAGCAGCAGACTGAACCCAGCTGCCCTTTATACAATCATTAACTCTTCCCAGACTCAATCTGGGTAGAAGCTCCCGTTTACCCAACAGTTTGAATTCAGTTGTTCTGGATCACAGAACAACTGAGTCATGTCTAGGATCTGAATGACGAAGATGCATCGGAGAATACCTTTAAGAGAATTAGGGTGGTTCATTGGTTCAAATTTTAGACCAGGTCCAGGGACATTGAGATAATCAGGAAATTTTTCCTTAGTTCTAGGTTGCTTCAAGGAGAGAAGCAACCTAGAAATAAGGATAAATTTCCTGACAGTTGGAACAATTAATCAATGGAACAACTTGCCTCCAGAAGTTGTAAATGCCCCAACACTGGAAGTTTTGCAGAAGAGATGGGACAACCATTTGTCTGAAATGGTATAGGATTTCCTGCCTGAACCAACAAGGTCCCTTCTAACTCTGTTATTCTGTTACCACAGAGCTGACTGGATGACTTTGGCTCAATCATTCTTTCACAGGAGCATAATTGTGGGGATAAAATGACAAGAGATGCTTCGTGTACTTCATCAAGATACAATAAATAAATATCTTGCCTTCATCTCTTGTTCCTCTCTCACAATTTATGAAACATCTGTTCAATTGCTTCATAGCCATATTTTTAAGTCTGCCTCAGAAGTATCTTATCTTGATATGATCGTGTCTCCTTCTACGTCAATGTCCAAATCTAATTCTGTTTTGTACATCCCTGTCCTAGAATAAACAGTATTGCAAGATTCCTTGTCTTATGGCCTAAACAGAGGCTAGGGATATATTTCAGATAAGAAGTTTTTTTCAGACTTATCCAAGAGCAAACTTTAGGGCCTTTTCTTCTTATACTAAATTCACACAAGTACACAGGGGAGGAGAACATGGCAGAAGATTATGGCAGATAATTGAGCAAAGAATGTGCTAAGAAACAAAAAATTTACAGCAGCTCAGCAGCAATAATTCCTGCTGAAGTATCATTAACTTCCTCAGTGGGGTTTTGCTTGTCTCTAATTAAAGTCTCTAAAAGTTTGTTTTCCCTTGAACTTCCCTAACTTGGTGATTGTTCCGGGATCCGAAAGAACATTTTATAGCTTTTTAAAGACTATTATTCTTGCCTTAATCCAGGTCAGATGATCTGTTCACTCAGCAGAATACTCTGCAGTAGTGGTTTACAATTTTAAATTCACTAGGTGTTACTGATATGCTGCTCTCATTATTCCCAGCAATGGGAGATAGGGTTTATTGTCCTTCATCTATGGTTTGAAACTATTGAGTTTTTCTGGCTGGACTCTTAGGGGACTGAATTTAGAGTGTTCTAAATGAAAAAAAACATTACCTAATGTTATAGAGTTCCTATGCAGCCTACCTAAAGCAGGAAAATTCTTCTTTTAAAAAATGATGATTATTATTGAACTTCTTTTTTTTTTAGCTTGACTAGCCAATAACCCGGCATTGCCCTGGTATTTATTTATCCCAATCCTGTATTAGACAGGAAAATCCTGTAGTCGGGACTCATGCTGTTGTACTGTCTCTTGCGCAGCGTCGCAAGTCTTCTATTCCTTTCCTTGGGAGTTTCTTGTCTATGCTGGTGTTTCATTTTTTTGATTGCCTTTGGCCAATCACCTGATGTTTCCTTGGAGGGCTGAGAGAGCCCCCTTGTGGAGTACTGTAGTACTGTGAAGCTGTTACCATGGCAAGTCCACTGTGCTGTACAGTAGAAGTCATTTTAAGGCACCCCCCCAGACGGGTGTTAGGGGTGTCTTACCCCCACAGTATTTGCTTCCAGAGGGCAAATCATCTGTGTACCAAGTTTGGTTGAATTGCTTGAGCCGTTCCAGAGTTATGTTGTAACACACACACACACACACACACACACATTTATATATATATAGATTAACTGAAGGTAGCAAACATACATACCTTCAATTGAAGGTAGCAGGTATGTTTGCTACCTTCTCTTGATCAAAGTATTTTCCCCGCAACAACTACCTTGGTGGGCGGGTTGAGAGCCAGTGACTGGCCCAAAATCACCCAGCTGGCTTTCATGTTTAAGACAGGACTAAAACTCACAGTCTCCTGGTTTCTAAGCCATTGCACCAGTGACTTTCAACTTATCTGAAAGACTGCCCAGTTTAAGGAGAGGTTAAAGTTCTCCCAGAGTGAGCCTTCTGCAGGTAAGGTTTTTACTTTTTATCTTATCTTCAGGATTTCTAACACATATTTTTTTTTACTTCTAGGAGTGTTCTTTGAGCTTAGGTTGCCGTTAGAAGTAGCAAAGACAGATATCAATGGTATTCTTTTTTTTTCTGCTGTATCTCTGTTTTGACCTGACATACATTTGGAATACTGGGTCAATTCTGGCGCTGCATTTCAAAAAGAATAGTGACTATTAGAGTAGGGGTGTCAAATTCAAGGCCCGTGGGCTGGATCTGGCCCCTGAGGTGCTTAGATGTGGTTCATGGGGCTGTGAAGGGCTAGCCCATGCTGCCTCTGCCAGTGAAAATGGAGTTTGGGAAGGCCACACGCAGCCCTTCCAGGTTCTGTTTTCACTGGCAGGGGGCTGCAGGAGGATCCCCCAGGCCTGCTCAGGCCACCACAGGTGCCCCTGACATGAGTGACATTGAACTGGCCACACCCACCCCAGCCCCCCAAAGTCAAACACAACCCTGATGTGGCCCTCAATGCAATTGAGTTTGACACCCCGTATTAGAGGCTTAATGAGTTAGATACGGGTTTGGAAAACCAACCCTAAGAGGACTGATTAAATAGGTGGACATGTTTAGGTTATGGAAGAAATGACTTCAATAATTTGAAGGGCTGTCACATAGAAGAGGGATTGGAGCTACTATTTTTTTTTAAGAGACGTGGTGGCTCAGTGGCTAAGGTGCTGAGCTTGTCAATCGAAAGGTCAGCAGTTCAGCAGTTCGAATCCCTAGCACCGCGTAACGGAGTGAGTTCCCATTCCTTGTCCCAGCTTCTGCCAACCTAACAGTTCGAAAGCAGGTAAAAAATGCAAGTAGAAAAATAGGGACCACCTTGGTGGGAAGGTAACAGCATTCTGTGCGCCTTCGGCATTTAGTCATGCCGGCCACATGACCATGGAGATATCTTCGGACAGTGCTGGCTCTTCAGCTTTGAAATGGAGATGAGCACTGCCCCCTAGAGTCAGGAATAACTAGCACATATGTGCGAGGAACCTTTACCTTTACCTTATCTTTTTTTTTTTACCTCAGAAGGCAAAGCCAAACCAATGGGTTAAAACTACAAGGAATGAGGTATAACCAAGATATCTCATGAAACTTCCTGACTATAGATTAATCAATACAATTGGCAGCCTCGTGGTGTGGTGTAATTTTCTTCTCTAGTGACCCTCCAACAAATGGAGATGTCACAGATGTTACAGTGCAAGGTGTCAAACTCAAGGCTCATGGGCTGCACCCAGCCTGCATGGTGCTTAGATCTGGCCAGTGGGGCCACCCTGGAAACAGCGAAGGACTGGCCTGCAGTGCCTCTGCCAGAGAAAACAGAGTTCAGGAGGACCATGCACAGCCTTTGCTGGCAGAGGGCTGCAAGAGGCTGTTGTGGCCACAAATGGAGCCCGGATGGGCCATGGGAGCTCCATTTTCAGCCACGGTGGCTTCCTGCAGCCCTCTGCCAGTGAAAATGGACCCCAGGGAGGCAACACATGCCCCCTGGCTCTGTTTTCGGCCACAACAGTCTCCTGCAATGGATCCCCCCAGCCCCACCCAGGTTACCACAGGTGTCCCTAACACAAGTGATGGCCATGCCCCCTGGCCATGCCCCCCTGGCCCCAAGGTCAAACACAACCCTGATGCGGCCCTCAATGAAATCGAGTTTGACACCCCTGGTATAGTGGAACCACTACCGAACAGGGATTAGGACTATAAGGTCAAAAATACCTTCAAACCATGATCTTTTTAATACTCTGAAGTTTCTCATTGTCTACTGGGAAGGACATTTTTTTCAGTCCCTGCTTCTACACAATCCACTCTGAATCTGTCTTCCTAGAGTAAAATATGGATCAAAGCAATGCAATTGTTCAATCGTAGTTTTTACAGTTCATTAAAATTTCTGACACAATTCAATTTAAATGCATTTTAAAAACTATTTTGCAGAAAAATAAAACAGACGTTTAAAGCTATGAACTTTAACATGTAAAGTAAGTACGGCTTTCATGATAGAAATATTAAATATCATGGCTGAGGGCAACTTTCTTGCTTCATTTTCAAATTTCCATTTGAAATATCACCTTCCATGTTTTGCATAAAGGAGCAACAGAGTTCAGCCTTAATTGTACTGGGAACAACGTTTAATTTCATCAATTGTGCCACTTCAGCTTAGACTACAATGCCAATAAAAGATAACCTTTACAAAGGGCAAAATGAAGCATGCAGGCAGCCCTTTGAGAATACCCATTGTGTTGGCCGTTGTGTCAATCAATAGACAATAAAAGTTGAGTAGTCACTTAGTAGACAAAATATATTAAGTGCAAATTTCTAAATCTAAAGCCAAAATATTGATTGAGACCTAGTTCTTTGGAGGGAAATCAAATCAAGAAAAGCAACTCGTGCAAATTCTGGAACAGGCCAAGTTATTGCGCAGTCCAGGGAAGGCATTAAGGCATTAAATACTAACAATTTAAAAAAAGATAATTATTCTGAAGCACTAAAAGGAAACATTTTCCATTTATTATTCAGATAGCTAAAAATATTGTTCAAGGCTCAATTAATGGCGTGAACTGTCTTATTTTATGGTGAGTGCCCTGATGCAAACTCATGCAATATTTGTGCAAATATAAAAAGAGGTAGGTTCGTCATAGCCGAATATGACAAGTGGCTAGCACACTTCTTCTAGCATAATCATCGTGCTATAAAATCAAGTGCACTATGTTGCTATGACAACACATTAACCTTGTAAATAGTCGTCCGGCTTTTGTGAAACAAAGGGACGATGCTAGGCTAGCAGCTGCAGGATGAAGGTACTTGAGGTGACCAGCCTTGGTGCCTGCTGGGTCCCCCCTGTGAACAAAACCAACTATGCAAACGAAAATCCACAGAGTTTTTGAGTTTTGTAGAGTCGTTTGATGTTCTCTAAGCTTGGTTGCTTGCTTGCAGACATTTCACTACCCAACTAGGTAACATCATCAGTGCAAGGTTTTCTTTTTCTAACACCTTTCACCAAATGCACTGATCCAGGACAAATTTGCTGTTGTAGGGGAAGGAAAAACCCCACAATTATTACTATTGTGCATCTATGCTGAAAAGTCCAACTGTGAAAAGCATAAAATCATGTGTGTAATACAGGAGATGCAAAATAATCTTTGGGGTTGGACTAGATGAACTATAAGGTCCCTTCCAACTCTGTTAATCTATAATCCTTTTCTCTCTTGCCAGCAAAAATTCACTTGCTTGCCTTGATTTGTTAAATATAAGGCAGCCATAAGTATTATCTTAAGAGATAATCATGGGAAAAGCACAATAATATTGAAAAGGTAATATAAGTTTCGGCGATGCAGGGTTTCAATCACCACAGCAAGAAAAGAATTTAAAAGCATAACAACATAGCTTAAGTTTTAAACTAGCACTACATCCCAGTTTGAAACAATGTCCATGTAAGGCTAAATTACTACCATGCGTTGAGTGTTCTGTAAGCAGAATGTCACTGAGATTAAACATTATCCACCCAACAAATGCAATGTGAAGGAAAATATAGTGGAAGAAGTATCCAGGTGTTTTCTTTAAGCAGTCTAATCATTTTGGAAAAGAAAGCCCAGGAAAAACACACCAAATGTTTTTTTTTTCCTGACAGTAGGTTGCATTCTTCTCCAAAGCCTCAAAGTTTGTTTCATAAATTCTTAGCCATATTTGCAAACGACATCGTATACAGAAAACCTTCCAGATTTTCTTCTTCAACAGAAAAAGAAATTTTTGTGTGAAGAATTCTGCATAGGGGGTGCTCCCAAGTCATTCTACTCTGTCAGATGACAAGAGGAGATTGTGGTGTATGCTTCCCAGCTGCCTTATTCCAAATATAGGAATAAACTGGCCATGAAATCCTTGTGTCAGCAACACTGACTCACTCCCAAGGGCAACAGGCTGTTCAGGCAGGGCTAGACAAAGCAAACGACAGACCCAACAACATCCTACAACAATAGGGAATCGTTGAGGGCTTGGGAGGAGCAGCTGAGAACATAAAGAAGCTATTTCTCTCTGACTCAGATAGGGACACTGCTGATTTGGTTCCACTAAACCATGACGTGTTAATCCGGATATTATGAATTATAACCATTGTTCCTGGATTAGTACATCTGTGAATCGGGCTATTCTGCAATATTAAGTTTTGCGCTACAGATAGTCCTCAACTTATGACAATTGAGCCCAAAATTTCTGTTGCTAAGCAAGACAGTTATTAAGTGAGTTTTGCCCCACATTATGACCTTTCTTGCCTCTGGTTGCTAAGTGAATCACTGTAATTGTTAAGTCAGTAGCAATAGCAATAGCACTTAGTCTTATATATTGCTTTACAGTGTTTTTACAGTCCTCTCCAAGTGCTTTACAGAGTCAGCACATTGCCCCCAACAATTTTGGGTCCTCATTTTACCCACTTTGGAAAGATAGAAGGCTGAGTCAACTTTGAGTCTGGTCAGATAACCTGTTGTAACCTGTTTGTTAAGTGAAACTGGCTTTCCCCATTGACCTTGTTTGTTGGAAACCAGCTGGGAAGGTTACAAATGGTGATCACATCATTCCTGGACACTGCAACCATCATAAATATATGCCAGTTGCCAGGCATCTTTACCATGTGACCACAGCAATGCTGCAACAGTTGCAAGGGTGAAAAGTGGTCATAAGTCACTTTTTTCAATGTGTTGTATGTCAGCTTGGAATCCTGACATTGTAACTTTGCCGTGGTGGTGCAGTGGTTAGAATGCTGTATTGCAGACTGACTCTGTTCACTGCTAGGAATTCGATCCTGACTGGCTCAAGATTGACTCAGACTTCCATCCTTCCAAGGTTGGTAAAACGAGGACCGAGTTTGTTGGGGAGAGAGAGAGAGCTGTAAAACACTAAGAAGCGGCATATAAGTCTAAGTGCTATTGCTATTCTATTTGCACAATCACTAAATGAAGTGTGAATAGAATAGAATAGAATAGAATAGAATAGAATAGAATAGAATAACAGAATTGGAAGGGACCTTGGAGGTCTTCAACCCCCTACCTAGGCAAGAAACCCTATACCATTTCAGACAAATGGTTATCCAATCTCTTCTTAAAAACTTCCAGTGTTGGAGCACCCACAACTTCTGGAGGTAAGTTGTTCCACTGATTAATTGTTCTCACTGTCAGGAAATTTCTCCTTAGTTCTAAGTTGCTTCTCTCCTTGATTAATTTCCACCCATTGCTTCTTGTCCTGCCCTTTCATCTCTGTTAGTGAGAATTAAGTCCAATATGGCTGATCCTCTTGTTCCCTTCTCTACTTTTTGGGAAACAAAGTTGTCCTCTAGCTTTGTTAGGAACTTGTTGGATCTTCCACTTGGTGTAGAGTTTTCTCCCAGCTCAGGGGTCTCCAACCTTGGCAACTTTAAAAATTACGGACTTCAACTCCCAGAATCCCTTAGCCAGCTTTGTCCACAACAAGCTTTGCTGGCTGAGGAATTCTGGAAATTGAAGTCCACAGCAAGCTTTGCTGGCTGAGGAATTCTGCGAGTTGAAGTCCACAACAAGCTTTGCTGGCTGAGGAATTCTGCGAGTTGAAGTCCACAAGTCTTAAAGTTGCCAAGGTTGGAGACCCCTGCCCCAGCTGATGTCAGGGTAGTTGAAATCCCCCATTACTATTGTGATGTGCTTCCTTCATACCTTAGCAAAAAGTGTTGTAAGTCAAGGTCTATCTGTAATTGCTCTAGCTGGATTAGGGATTTTTAATGTAAGCCATTTGTATTCTATTATTTTCAATAGGATTTAAATGATATAAAACAACAAAAACAATCAGAATAAATTCATCCCAGCTTGGTAATTCTTTTCCAGTCAAATCCTGGTGGTTCATAACTTTATAAATTTCCAAGAACAATTAATCTTCCTTTTGGGGTGAGGGAGGGGAACTAGTTGCTACTGAAAAGGAAACAGCTGATTAAGCATCCCACAGAAACCAGTTCCAGTCTGATGTGAGCAAATCACTGCAGAAGATATAAGAAGCAGATGGCATATAAAACTTTGCAATATTAACTATTTATTTTAGAGGCACAATCTTGGAGCAATGGATTGGATATGATCTCCATACTGGGTTTGATTCCCATTCCTTTGTTTTCACCATTTAAAGATCAGTCAAAGCCCAAATGAGCAATTATTTTATGTTGGTAAATAAAAGAATCAACCAACTTTGTCTGAGCCAATGCAAACAATAAGTTTGACCTCAAAAAGAACCACAGTAAAAGTAATTCCTCATTGGTTTCCCAAGATGAATACCCAATTAGCCAGAAGGTTGTTTAGCATTTTTAAATAGAAATACTTCAGTGGATATATGGAATAACTCAGAAAGCAAAGTTAGTGATAAATTGTTATTTTTTAGTGATAAAAAATAAATCTAGCAAATATGTTCTAGCTGCACAAATATAATGCTATACAGATAGTCCTCGACTTATGATCACAACTGAGACTGAAATTTCCTCTGCTAAGAAAGGCTCCATGAACTGCATTGGTTACCAGTCTGCTTTTGGGTACAATTCAAGATGTTGGTGATCACCTTTAAAACCCTTCAAGACATGGATCCAGGTTACCTGAAGAACCATCTCACTCTATTGGGATTGGCCCATTACCACCATGACAACAAAGGATGCATGCTTCAGGTCCTGTCAGCCTGATAATTCCGGCTGGTGAGGTCCAGGACAGTGGTGGGATTCAGCTGGGTCATGCTGGTTCACGTGAACCTCCCCCCTGCTATTAAAGTGGATCCTGGGCACTGCACTGCACTGCACTGGAGAAATGGGCAACGGAGTAGCTGGCACAGAAGGAGAAGGCTGATTTCCCTCTTTTTTCTCCCTGCTCCTCCTCCTTCCCTCATGCTGGCCGCTCCATTTCCTGTTTCTCCATTGCAGCGTAGAGCTCAGGATCCACTTTGATGATGGGGTGCAATAATTCTGAAGTAAATTTTGAACAGCCTTTTACCTTGCCGTTTAAGATGTAATAGTCAATCAGTCAGTTGTGTAAATGTACATTTTTTCCTCAACAGTTCGTACTTTCTTGCCTGATATTTTTTTAATCTTTGATCAATCCTTCAGATTACATTACCGTGCATGGTGACTGAAATGATAGATTAATGTAAATGAGAGATTCAAAAACAAAGAATAAAATGTAAGAAGCCAGCCTGCAGAGAAAGTAAATAAAATGGAAAACTAACAAGCCTTAATTAATCATAGGAGACTTCCTTTAGCTTTCATAAACAAAGAAATAGAGAAAAATCATTACTACCTATGGGGTGGTGGTGGTTTTTAAGACTTTTCTTGAAGAGTAATATGATTATTCCTTGTGAGTTTGTTCACATCCAGCTTCTTTTTTAGGCAGGAACAGATTTTCCCATTTGATGAACTGCATGAAATATAATCTCATGAAGGGAAGAGATCTTTTGTATCACAAAATTTTACAAGCAACTGAAGTATATAGCCACTGGTCTTTTCTGAAGAATAGTTATCCTATTCTTAAAGCAATCTGCTGCCCAGAAACCTTTTTAAAATTCTACATAAGCGTATTATATTTCTAAATAACAACAATCTGTTTGTATTCACTATTACCTGGATCCAGCAATATTGAATGACTATACAGGAAGCTTCTGAATGCAGAAATTAGGTATAAAAATACAAAATAATGACAAACTCAGGTGCTGTGTGCCAACAGCTTTGACAGTTCCCAACAGGGCTGCTGAGAAACATCTGAGGTTCAAATTTTAGGTTTGCTGGTTTATTTATTTATCAAATGTATATAGCAATTTTAAATAGCAATAAATGATGTAAAATAATATTTTTGAAAAATCCCATCAAAATCTAAGGAGGTATTTCACCTCCAAGAAAAAAGAGACTATGTGATGTTTTATAATGGCAGAATATTAAATTAGTGGCTAAAAAAATAGAAACTAGGGAAAGAAGGGATTAGAAGAAAGCATGTCAAAGACAACTCCTGTGATAGCAAATTAGTTTTCCTCATAACAGTTTGAAAGTGCTTTGTCAAAACATTCTTCCAGGATAATTTTGTTTGCCCAAATAAACCCAAAGCCCTCCTATCCAAATAATAACCAGGTCCCACTAGAATAAATGTTCTGAATTAGCCATGATCAGCCAGGTACTGTTACTCACTAGGCTGGGTATTAGAATACTCTTAACAATTATTGGACACTGGACAACTTCTGGTCAGTGCCTGAGTGAGCTGATATGCTACTGCCAATGAGACAACATTTATGAAGAAAATCTCACTTGGATATTTTTGAATATCAAGATTGATCTTTGAAATTACTTGAGATGATAACTAGATCATGTGTTAATGAAGTTATAGAAGAAGTGCAAGCTGTACCGGATAAGTCTAAAATTAATTTGAATGTGGATTTAAATGTGTCAAGCAATGGAGAAAAGTATTGAGAAGGATGTACTGGATATACAAATGAAACTGGTAGCTGTTTCATTGCTTAAAGGAAATGTATAATTACTAAACCAGAAAACCAAATGGGATAATTTTCTCTTATTAGATTACAACAGAGGTTTGTTAAAGTCCTGACTGACTTTATGAGAAGTGATTAAAAAGGGACAAATTTTACTTACTGGGATGTACAAGAGAACTCTCTCAATGTTCTGCAAGATTCTTTGGAGGAAATTTTAAAAAAGAAGAAATTAAGCTCTGAGACTATATTTGACCAGGATAAAATTAAGATTGTTAAAAGTATGGAAAGGAATACAGGGTTGGCTTACTTAATCAAGGTTAAAACAGAAAACTAATTATATCTGGTTCACTTACTGGACTTTTGCTGATAAAAATGAATGACAAAGCTTTTGAGTTCTGTTTTTTAGTTAAGAGATGAGTTTTGGGGTGAAGAGAATATATGGTGTACTAGGAGACACCCTAAGCTATTAAAAAATTTGTTATTTGTTTTTTGTTTTTGTTGTGAAGAGGAGAGAAGTTTCTTCTTTTTCTCTTTTTCCTCTTTTTCTTTTCTTTTTTTACACCTCTTTTCTATATCTGTATTTTTTGGATTTCTATATTGCATTAGTTTTTATTCTTTTTATCTGTAAATATTGAATTGTTTGAAAAATAAATTGGACCCTAGTGGATGGCATGGTTGGCTGCACAATAGATTGGCACCTTGGACTGGAACATTGTGATTAGAGATAATGTTGCATTACAACATTTAACTGCACGTGAAGTGAATGAAGTACTGTTTATTTAGTTAGTGACTTTCGCCAGATTGAGGATAGCATTTTTCAAAGCCAGATATCACATCTTACTATCCACATTGCTTCAAGGCAGATGCTCCAAATCCCATTAACCAAGCATACCTGCCCATGGGGTGACAAGGAGATCCAAACCATTTTGCAAGCAATATTTCATTGTAAATTCTACAAGAATATCAAATCCACTTATATTCTGCTCCTAATGTGTACATTTCCACAAAGGCCTGGTGATTTCTATGTGCACCATCTTCTGGAAGATTCAAAATCCTTCATCCTTTGTGCAGTAGCCAAATTCTTGTAACATGATGAAAATAAAGCATATTAGGTCACAGAATAACCATTTCTGTTTTATCCATTGCTTTAGGTTCAATGTGGATTAGCCATCTTGTTTTAGTTGATACGCAATTTCACTTAATAAATTGTACTATTTTAAATTTACACTTGCAAAGTTTAATTGGCACACCATTCTAATTTGTAAAAAAAATATTTATTAATTTATCTTTGTTATGCTAGTATTTTATCTCATCCATTTGATTTTACTTTTGGGTTGTATACTGCATGTGTTATTTTATCCACAAAGAGCAACAAAACGAAGACCTCAAATAGTATGACTAGTTAGAACCTACTCTCTGAAGTTAGAATATATCTTCTTTACACGTTTCTCTTTCGCAACACATAATAGGAGACAACACCCATTTTAGCCCTCTTTCCATAGCTAGGAGACAGACAGAAAGCAAGCATTTGGAAACTTTCAATTACTTGGTCAACTTTCTGTCAATGTCCATTCAACAACCACAAGGCAATAATATTCTGATGTTAAAATATTCACACTTGGTGATAGAAATAGCAATAGCACTTAGACTTATATACCGCTTTCCAGTGCTTTTCAGCTCTCTCTAAGTGGTTTACTGAGTCAGCCTATTGCCCCCCCCCAACAATCTGGGTCCTCATTTTACCCACCTCGAAAGGATGGAAGGCTGAGTCAAACTTGAGCCTGGTGAGATTCAAACTGCCAAATTGCAGGCAGCCGGCAGGCAGCAGAAGTAGCCTGCAGTACTGCACTCTAACCACTGCGCCACTGATATCAATGGTGAATGGTACTTATACACTATAAAAATACATTACAGGTAGTCCTCAACTACACAGCCACAGTTGGGGCTGGGGTTTCTGTCACTAAGTGATGCTGTTGTTGACAGAGTTGCACCTGATTTCATAAACTTTTTTGCTGTGGTTAATTAAGCAAATCCAGCTTCCCCTATTGACTTTGCTTGTCAGAACCACCTGGAAAGGTTCAAATTGGTGATAATGTGACCTGGGACATTGAAACCACCATAAATTCATGGCAGTTTTCAAGTGCCTGAATTTTGATCATGTGACTGCTGCGAACTGTGGCAGTAATAACTGCAAGGACCGATAGTAAGTCACTGCCAGTGTCGATCTCGAAAATCTAAATAAAATTCCAGGTTCATTCCATTTCTGAAAATCTTACTGTTTATTAAATACACTGCATGGTAATGTCAAAGCAAAACTAACTCTGAGGTTCCCAGACACCAGTTCATAGAATTAAAACAATAATGTTCCCAGACAACCCCCCAACCTCTCACGTAGTCCATGTAAACAACCTCACTTGGTTATGGGAACCATCTGCTTCAACTCCACACCTTCTATAATGTCCTTGGAAAGGTTTCAGGCTTTCTCAGTCTTCAGTGGAATCGTAGAAGTTTTGTTTCTCCATTTAACCCATTATAAAGCAACACCTCCCTCCCCTTTATTCCAGTGGTGGGATTCAAACATTTTTACTACCCATTCTGTGGGTGTGGCTTGGTGGGTGTGGCAGGGGAAGGATACTGCAAAATCCCCATTCCCTCCCCACCTCATTAACCTGCTTTCCAGCTCTGTTCTCTGTGCAGGGCAACAAAAGAAGACCCAGCCAACCAGCTGGGACTCGGGAGGCAGAGAATAGATGCGGGTGGGGCCAGTCAGAGGTGGTATTTACTGGTTCTCTGAACTACTCAAAAACCACTATGGTTCTCCAGAACTGGTCAGAACCTGCTGAATACCACCTCTGATTTATTCTAATGGTAAGTTGAAACAAAGAGGTGCCTAGCTGCCAAAGTTTCATTTTTGACAGTTACTTTCAGTACTAAGTCACTTTTTTCAGCACTGTCGTATCTTTATTCTTTAAACAAATGGTCATAAGTTGAAGAGTATTAGCAGGCCCATCTCAGATCATTCCAAGAATCAGTAGTCAACATTACAGAGTGTGAGTTCACACCTTAAGCTTTTCCTTCTTCGCCCACAGAGATGAGATTTTGATTTGATGCACAAAATATACTGCAGTGTTGGAAGCCCAGCCTCACTCTGCATCATAAATTTCATGTCTGGAAAAAGCATTTATTATGGCGGAACATTAATAATAATGTAATATCAGAATATTACAGCAAGCGCCGTAGGCAATGCTGCATGTCTTCGGTGTCTTAAAATATAATAAATAAAAGCAAAACCCTGCCCTGAGATAGAGAAAATTCCACCTAGAGAAAATAAAATGCAATCTGCAGCCTATATAATTTATGGACAGTTAAGCAAATTTTTCCCTCTCTGTGTTGCTTTGCATAATTTATTTGCATTTGTCATGGCTTTTGAATTTTTAAGCCCTAGAAATTTTATTCTGCAACCTTTCTGGGCAATGAGGTTTGCTCAGATGATGCCAGATATATTCAAGCATCTGTTACAAGAAGTAAAATGTGGGGAGAAACAGATGAACCAATATAATGTACTGGTTAAGGTGTTGATCACACACCTGGTGTTAGCTCTTCAAGTATAGGTTACACAAGCAGCACAAGGAATATCAGATCTACCTTTATTGTAAGATTACGTTAACAGAATCTTACAAATCTGAGCATATATCTCCCTTCCTCTTATTTTACTCTCTGGAAAATTAGGAAAGGTCATTTTCAGGAATGCAGGCAGTGGTGGGATTCAAAATTTGTTACTACTGGTTCTGTGGGCATGGCTTGATGGGCATGGCATGGCTTGGTAAGCATGGCTTGGTGGGCGTGGCAGGGGAAGGATACTGCAAAATCTCCATTACCTCACTCCAGGGAAGTTACTGCAAAATCCCCACTCCCTCCCTACTCCTGGGGGAAGATTACTGCAAAATCCCATTCCCTCCCCACCCCACTAACCTGCTTTCCAGCTCCGTTCTCCTGTGCAGGGCAACCAAAGAAGACCCAGCTGATCAGCTGGGACTTGGGAGGCAGAGAATAGATAGAGGCGGGGCCAATCAGAGGTGGTATTTGCTGGTTCTCCAAACTACTCAAAATTTCCGCTACCAGTTTTCCAAAACTGGTCAGAACCTGCTGAATACCATCTCTGCTGCTAACATATATCTCCTAATGCTTCAGTCTGTGCTATGTATCACCCCTTAACATATTTTCCATACCACCTCTGAATCCAGCTGTCCCTAAAAATAGGGAGCCAACTGAACAGAATCAGAGTAGGCCATGCTGGAACTGTGGCAAAACTCTTTAAGTGGGGAATGGCCGAGAGCCCGCAATGTGATTGTGATGCTCCAGAACAAATAATAACACATGTAGCTCAAGAATGTCCCCTCAGGAAATTTCAAAGACCCTGGGATGATCTCACTGCAGCCACACTAGAAGCAGATAAATAAGTAAATAAACTTCCAAAACACTTCCCACACAATCTGCAGTCCTTTCTCCTATCTTCCAAGACAATTCCACATACCATTATACTTGGAAAAAGGGATACAACTTCCACTCGTCCATGGAACTCATAGTGCCTCTGTGGCAGCCAGAGGTGGGATTCAGCTGGTTCGGGCTGGTTCAGGCGAACTGGGTTTTAAATTTACATCTGGTTCACCAAACCAGTAGTTGAACCAACCAGCTGGCTCTGTCCACCCCACCCCTCACCTCCCAGGAGTCTCCACGCAGATGTAGACTAGTGCAGGGTCCATGTGGAGGCGAAAAATGGCCCTCCCGGAAGTTCCAGAAGTCTGGAAATGGGCCTGTTTCCGGCTTTTGGAGGGCCTCTGGAGTCTGGGGGAGGCTGTTTTCGCCCTCCCAGAGGCCCGAGGGAAGCCTCCGGATTCTGGGGAATGCGAAAAATGGCCCTCCTGGAAGTTCTGGTAGGCCATGCCCACCATGGCATGCCCACCCCGCAACCGGGCAGAGAACCGGTTGTTGGGATTTTTGAATCCCACCCCTGGTGGCAGCTGGGTTCTTCCTAACCTACTCTACAAAAAGTTCTTGCTGCATTGATAAAATTAGAAGAGTTCCTGTAAATGCCACCCTCAGTTCCAAGAACAATGTATGCAACCAGGGGAAGATTTTTTGTTGTTTTGTGGCATCTGCACATTGACAATTATCTATTTAAACAACTCAATGCAGCAAATATACCTAACACTCCTTCCTCCTCCTGTTTTCCCCAGAACAACAACCCTCTGAACTGAGCTGAGAGAGAAACTAGGCCAAGATCACCCAGTTGGTTTTCCTAGCTAAGGCAGGACTAGAATTCACAGTCTCCTGGCTTCTAGGCCAGCAGCTTAACCACCAGACCAAACTGGTTCTCCAGTAGCCTTCTCCTAAGAATTCAACTGCTTCTCTTGGCTATCAAAACTAGTTCCACCCCCCCTTAAAGTCTTTAAGACAACACTTGACACAATGAATGTTAGGATTAATTTCTTTATGTTCCTTTGATTTATTTGTTTTTACCCTAGATGTCTCATCACTTTGTACTGATGGATGCTGTTAATCATTGACAGTCTGCTAGATGGTGAACAGGGCAAAATCTAATCAAGCAAGTCAACAAAGAAAAGTAGCCCAGTTTTATTTATTCTGACTTGAAGCTGCTCTGTAGAATCTCAAAGAAAGATCATTCCTATTCTTTGCTACTTGATCCTTGGAGATGGAGATATCAAAAACATGTTCTAGGATAATCTTTTTTCCTATAAATGGCATGGACGGCCACCCATTTATTTCAATAGAATTTGTGGCTGAGTAAATAAACTTAACGCACAAAGAAGTTCCGAATACCATCTTTCTCCAAAAAGAAGCCGGGTCTTATTTTCTTTTAACCTCTGAAAAAATGGCTAGGCCTTCTTTTTGGAGGGTTTTAATTATTGACACACCTCGTGGCAGTGGCACCGACAAATCCACCTAGCAGGAGCCCACTGCTGGCCCACTTCTTCTGCAGCCACTTGCCGCCATTCGTACAAATCACCCCGGCCTCCATTTTGCCTTCAGATGCCTTCTGGAAAGCCCTCTGCAGCCAATACCGTGTTTCCCCGAAAATAAGACCTACCCCAAAAGTAAGACCTAGCACTATTTTCTAAACCTGCCCTAATATAAGACCTACCCCAAAAATAAGACCTAGTGTAAATCTCCAGTTCCAGGAAGACTTTTCAGGGAGCAACCGTGCACTCACGAAACACCCCCCCCTACACACTCACACCCACTATTTGGCACCATAAATATATAAGACCTACCCCGAAAATAAGACCTAGTGTCTTTTTGGGAGCCAAAAAAAAATATAAGACAGTGTCTTATTTTCAGGGAAACACGGTAATAGAGCTCCGGATTGATCCAGAATTCTATTATTGGCTTTAGAGGGCTTTCCGGAAGGCATTTGCAGCCGACAACAGTCTGTTATCAGCTGCAAATGCCTTCCAGCAGACATTTGGAGGCAAAATGGGGCCGAGGCGATGCGTTTGAATGGCAGCAAGTGGCCACAGAAGAAGTGGCTGCAGAAGAAGATGAGGCAGGTGTCGGGGTGTGCGAGGCCTGGTAAGAAGGGCAGCTCCACCCCCACATCTCTACCCTAGCTTATTTTTTACCTGTGTGCCTTGCCCCATCCCCTGCACCTCAGGGAGGGCGGGGTCTTAATTAGGGTTAATTTTGTGGGTGGGGCATAATTTGATCGCATGCGCTCAGAAACATGATAGGGCTTCTTTTCAAGGTGGGTCATCTTTTTGGAGAAACATGGTACCTTGAACTTATCCTATCCTGCAACGGTCAGAAATGTGAAAAATGGTCAAAAGTCACCTTTCTTTTCAGTGTCATTCTAATTTTGGTCATTAAACGAACTGTTGTAAGTCCAGGACTTTCTGTATTAAAAAGGAACTCTTTACCATCGGCATGCTCTGAAGGGTTTATTATTATTTAATACCAGTTTTTGAAAAGTAACTATGTGAGAATACTGTAGCTTTGTGCAACGTTGGCAGGTTTTCTATTAACATTTGACCAGCCACTGTAGAAAACAGGATAAGCTTCTAATCTGTTGTAGCATAGCTTATGTTTTTTTAAAACATTATTCTGCCTTTGCCCATTAAAAATGTACTTGTTCTAACTACAGCTTTTCTCAATTAAACCTTTTTGCTTCCTCTCACCCATCCAGCTAAAGCATCTACTATCATTTTAATGAGGAGAGTAAAATGAATGTTGAACTTCTTAGTTAAGTTGCTGAAGCTTTGAAAATTTATGATTTAATGGATCAATAGAAATCTGATCCATTTTAATGTCCGTCTTAATTCTGGTCTTCCAGGTATTTTAATTTGTAAATTTCCCTAGCATACAGAAATCTTCATACAAAATGCCCTGTAACCAAGTATTTGTTAATATGCATTTATGACAGACAAGTTGAATATCCAAATTTCTCTGATGCAACTTATTAAATATACATCTCCCACCAAATATATTATTTTAAAATGCCCAGTGTCTGTTTTTATATAGAACCCCCAAATTATTTTATTGTTTAGATGAAAGAAGGGAACAATATTGCTGTTTCTCCCATAAAACCAGGGAGAGGTCTCTTCTATAGTGGAAATATAAAATATATTCCTATTTAGAACTGGAGTTCTGAAAATATTTCACCTAGGTCTACGTAGGCAGGAAATGAAGCCCTTCAAATGGGAAATGGTTTAGGAACCTCATTAAGATGTTATTTTCTTATTTACACCAGCCCCTAAGCTTAACTCTAACCCTGACCCATGTAGCTATTGTAAGACCATCTTTTGTGGTCTTTGACTCTATAAAATTCACTTTTGCCAAAAGTTAAATCATGGAGTCATTCAGCCACCACAGAATCACACTGTGATGCATTGTTCAGTAATCCTTCATCTGCAATTTTTTTAAAAAAAATCGACAGCAAAATCCTCAGCGTCCCTCTGTCCACTGGAGAGCAATTGTGTGTGCTCTCTTTCTGGAGAGAAAGCCGATTTTGACAAAAGCATTGTTTACTGAAGGAAGGCTAAGCAAGTGTATCTTTTGTCTTTATACTAACGACAGTGTAATCATTCCATACAGCTGCACAAGACGGTGGTTCAAATTGGGAATAAAAAACAACCTTACAGGATAAGTACAAATAGCCTTTCAAAACTTCCTGATAGCTTTCTGTAATGAAGGAGCATGATGTCACTTCTTACCATTAGCTGCAATGATACCAGCAGCTGCTTTCCTATTGATGGCAGTTTTATAGACTGATAGAACCATGGACATTCCCAGAGCTGCTTTTTCAAGAGGCACCAGGACTTTCTTGTTTTTGTTTTTTGTTTTAATTAGATTTATATGCCGCCCTTCTCCGAAGACTCAGGGCGGCTTACAATTTTTGGGATACAACCCAATGTGCTCAGCAATAGCCTTCATTCCATTGTATATGCCTGCTTATTACTAAGCGGCATTTTTTTACAAGGTCAGCTAATTGCCCCCAACAATCTTGGGTCCTCAATTTACCTACCCCGAGAGGATGGAAGGCTGAGTCAACCTTGAGCCTGGTGGGATTCGAGCCTACAGTAATTGCAGGCAGCTGGAACTTAAGTGCTAGGCATTTAGCAGCCTGCACCACCAAGGCCCTTTTTTCTTGGAAGACGTTTCACTTCTCATCCAAGAAGTTTCTTCAACTCTGAACCAAAGAAGCTTCTTGGATGAGAAGCGAAATGTCTTCCAAGAAATACCAGAAAGGCCAGTTGTCTCTTGAAAAAGCACCTTTGGGACAGCCATGACCTGGATGACTGAGAATTTCTCCATAGACAGAGCCATGGACAGTTTTATAGACTCATAAAGCCGTGGTGTTAGAACAGTGGTGGGCTACTGCTGGTTCACACCGGTTCTAGCAAACTGGTATGAATGACGATCAGTTGGCCCCGCCCACCTGTCCCTGCCCTATTCTGTCTTACATTTCATTCTTTTGCAGCTCAGCTGATTTGCGTGGCAAAGTGGATTACCGCACCTCAGCTGTTCTACTCACCGGGGAAGCTAGAAGGTGAGCTGGAGAGCTTCAAATAGCTGTTTATTGAATGCTCCGTGCGTGCACAAAGTGAGCACTCTCAGAACCGGTTGTTAAACTGGTTGCAGGCCACCACTGTGTTAGAGGGACCATTCAGGTTATCCTCACTCAACTTCTCCAAACCTAGCCAAAAGAGAATAAAGTGATGCCACCCCTTCCTGGCACCTGGGATAAACACTCTACTTCTATTGATGCAGCCTTACATTTCATTTCCCCTTTTTGCAGCTGAACTACACTGTAAGTCCTTGACTTAAACCCTTTGATTTGGTGACCATTGGAAATTAGGGCAACACTGAAAAAAAGTTGACTTTGGACCATTTTTCTACACTTACAACCACTGTAGCATTCCCATGGTCATGTGATCAAAATCCAGACTCTTGGCAACGGATTCATATTTATGATGGTTGCAGTCATGAGATTCCCTTTTGTGACTTTCTGACAAGCCAAGTCAATGGGGAAGCCAGATTCAATCAACCGTGTTACTGCAACGCACTACTTAACAAACGGTGGCAAGAAAGGTCATAAAATGGACCAAAACTCACTTAACAACAGTGTTGCTTAGCAACAGAAATGTTGGGCTCGATTATGGTTGTAAGTCAAGGACTACCTGCATTTGGTTTGCAATGAGCATGCAGTGAATTTCAAATCCTCATAATTTATCTATTCATCTCAAGTTTCAATTCCTTACAATTCAAGTTTCTGTACCTTATAATTTCCTGGTGGAATGTATCCTTTAGAGTTGGTGGGGGAAGTTGCCAGAGAAGACCAATAAGTATATGTAGTCCTTGCTTACTGTCTGTTTGAAATTATGATGGATGACCCCAGAGTACTTATGACCCAAATTATCACAACGAATCTTCCCCTCCCCAATAGTCACGTGATCGCATTTTGGGCACTTGGCTACATATTTATGGCCATTTGCAGTGTCCACCATTTGTTGGCATTTTTGCCAGTTTCCAGTGTTTACTTTCAGTTTCTGCCTAATAAAAAATGCCCGGTTCGCTTAATAACTACCGTGTTCAATCGGGCTTCCTGCCTGGTTTCAGCCCGGAGACGGCATTGGTCGCACTGATGGATGATCTCTGGAGGGCTCGGGACAGGGGTTTTTCCTCTGTCCTGGTCCTATTAGACCTCTCAGCGGCTTTCGATACCATCGACCATGGTATCCTTCTGCGGCGCCTCGGGGGGTTGGGTATAGGGGGCACTGTGCTTCGGTGGTTCACCTCCTACCTCTCGGGGCGATCGCAGTCGGTGTTGGCGGGGGGGCAGAGGTCTACCTCGAGGGTGCTCTCTTGTGGGGTCCCTCAGGGGTCGGTCCTCTCCCCCCTGCTATTTAACATCTACATGAAGCTGCTGGGTGAGATCATCCGTGGTTTTGGGGTGAGTTTCCATCAGTACGCTGATGATACTCAGCTGTACATTTCCACCCCGAACCAGATCGGTGATGCCCTCTCCCTGATGACCCAGTGTCTGGATGCGGTACGGATTTGGATGAACGGAAACATGCTTCGCTCAACCCGCCAAGACTGAGTGGCTGTGCATACCGCATCTCGCCCAGTTTGGAGTGTCCATCTTTGGCCATAGGGGGAGTGGTATTACCCCCTGTGGATAGGGCACGGAATCTGGGGGTCCTCCTGGACGCTCGGCTCCGGTTGGAGGAGCAGGTGGGGGCCGTCGCCAGGGGGGCCTTTGCCCAGCTTTGTCTGGTTCGCCAGCTGCGCCCTTTTCTGGACCAAGATGCCCTACGCACGGTTACTCATGCCCTTGTTACCTCCAGACTCGACTACTGCAACGCTCTCTATTTAGGACTGCCCTTGCATACCATCCGGAGATTGCAGCTGGTGCAGAATGCGGCGGCGTGGGTGGTGATGGGAGTTTCCTGGTTCTCCCATGTTAGCCCCCTCCTGCGCTGCCTTCATTGGCTGCCGGTTGCGCTCCGGGTGAGATTCAAGGTTTTAGTGTTAACATTCAAAGTCCTTCATGACATGGGTCCCCAATATTTAAGGGAGCGGCTCCTGCCGACATCGAATGCCAACCGCCCTGTGCGAGCACATAGGCAAGGACTCCTTGGGGTCCCATCGGCTGGCCAATGCCAGCTGGCGGTCCCCCGACGACGAGCCTATTCTATAGCAGCCCCAGACGTCTGGAACCAACTTCCCCTGGAGCTCCGTCTGGCCCCTGACCTCCACACCTTCTGCCATGACTTGAAGACCTGGTTGTTTAACCAATCCGGGTTGTGATTTTCTGGGACGGGATGGTTTTTATGGGATAGTTTTAAGGGATATTTTTATGGGTGTACTTGTAATTGTAATGGGGCTTATTTAGTTTAATCTGCTTTTAAATTATTTATTGTTGCTGTTGTTTTATCTGTAAGCCGCCCCGAGTCTTCGGAGATGGGGCGGCATATAAGTCCCATTAATAAAAAAGATGGCAAAATCAAGAGCAATCACATAGTGTCCTGCTTAGCAACAGCCATGACTTATGACCATAATTCCAGGCTCAATTAGGATTGTAAGATGAGGACTATTTGTAGGATAGAAGCAGCTCTGCCTTTTTTGTTACTGGTTAGCATTTCCCCTTTGGCACTCCCCAACTAAACTACTAATATTTTTCTTTTCCTTTTTATTTGCTCATATCTTTAAAAAAAATCCTTTTTCTTTTACTGTTTCCATGCAGTACCAACAGGACACACATGGCATCATGGCTTCAATTTTACAATTCCCTGATTGACTATAGATATCCATATTCACACATACAAACACATACACTGTTCCCTTGACTATTTTTTCTTTTACCTCAGTTCTCATAAAGGGAGTGTGATGCAAAGGAGAAACAAAGCCATTCCTTCAGCTTTTCTGAAAAACTGTCCCTATCAAACTACTCCTGTCTGCATCTGCATTTAGCAGGTTGTTATTTAATAATTTACATGTAGTTTAAGAAGGGGAATTCTGTGTCTCTCTTCCATCTCCACCTCTTTTAATTAGGGGAGGGATACTGTAAAATCCCCATTCCCTCCCCACCCCATTAACCTGCTTTCCAGCTCCGTTCTCCTGTGCAGGGCAACAAAAGAAGACCCAGCTGATCAGCTGGGATTCGGGAGGCAGAGAATAGATGTGGGCGGGGCCAGTCAGAGGTGGTATTTGCCCATTCTCCAAACTACTCAGAATTTCCGAATTGCCTCCCGAGTCCCAGCTGATCGGCTTCTTTTGTTGCCCTGCACAGGAGAATGGAGCTGGAAAGTAGGTTAGTGGGGTGGGGAGAGAATGGGGATTGTACAGTATCCCTCCCCTGCCACGCCCACCAAGCCACACCACACCCACCAAGCCACGCCCACAGAACTGGTAGTAAAAAAATTTGAATCCCACCACTGACTAGCCATAACTGGATATGGCTTTTCTGTCATACCCAGTTCCTTCAACCGTTCTTCATATGATTTTGTCTCCAGGCCGTTAATCATCTTAGTTGCTCTTCCTTGCACTTTTCCCAAAGTGTTAATACCTTTTTTGTAATGTGCTGACCAAAACTGGATGAAATGACAAAAAGGATATTGTGGTGTCGGGATACAAGCTTCATCCTTTTCGTCTTTGTGTTGCAGGACTGGATATAAACATATAAGGAGTGGAGTTGGCCTTAATGCCATGATATCCAGTTCATTATTTGACCTTTATAAACTTGTAGAAACCCCTGTGTGGCATAGCAGCTTCACCGATAGTCTCTTAAGTCATTGTGAGAGCATTTCTGACTGAGAAACAGGATGAAAAATATTCTACATAGCCACATTTGCCCCTGTACCTCTTCAGTCTTATAATCTAAACCCATATGGGATGGCACACTATTCCATTAGCTAAATAAATGACTAATACTAATTTCATGGCTTCAATTCTTATTCCTCGTGTTGCATTTGACTCCTCTTCCTACGGTGCATAATTTCCTGATTTATAAAAACCAAAGGCCATAAGAAGATGAGTCTTAGCCCCCTTATTTAATGAAGTGTTTTTTTTTAAAATCACATCTATACCCCACTCAATAAGTTATTATTAATGGAAAAAATATAGAGGGATCTATCAATTTTGGATGTTCTTGGTTTTATTCCCCCTCATTATCTTTTAGTATTTCTTCGTCCATTTTTGCATCTATCTGTTTTTTTAACTATTAAATAGAAAATTGTCTAATTTTTTTTCTAAACTTAGCATTTAATATTAGTTTCATTAATATATTTAGCACACTTTCCACTATTACATGCATTTTTATATGTTTTAATTTGGTTGGGAAAGTCTATTACAGCACTTAAATAAGATGAATAGAAAGATGTAGTTGTCAACTCAAAAACATTTTATATACATATTTTATAGTTGATAACAGAAAGAAAGGGGGGAGTTTCAAAGAGCAGGCTGGCAGTGTGGAATTGAAAGTACATTCCATTCATGTTTTCTTCAAACACTGATTAGATGACTGAAGCTTCTGCCTCGAAAAAATCTGATTGGAGAGCATGATTGATGACTCTTGGCTGTGGATGTTTTCATTGGATGATACACCCAGAGGGGTGGGGATGAATTACGTATCTCAGAGTTGGCTACACCCAGGTAAATGCCGGACGTAGAATGTTACCTTCAAATAAATCTTTTTTAGTTTTGGGAGTGTGGTTCAAGGCTCATGGTTTAATTGGAGTAACTGCCGGAATCCTGACAGAAGTGTCTATTGTCTATGCAGACAGTCCTTCACTTACAACAATCCATTTATGACCATTTGAAGTTACAGCAGCACTGAAAAAAAGTGACTTATGACAGTTTTTCATACCAATGACCACTGCAGCGTCCCCATGGTCACATGATCAAAAGTCAGAGACTTGGGGATTAGTTCATATTTATGACGGTTGCAATGGCTCTTTTGCAACCTTCTGACAAGCAGTCATTGGAGAAGCCAAATTCACTTAACAACCGTGTCACTAATTGAATCATGCAGTGATTTACCGAACAGCAAAGGTCAAAAGAGGGGGCAAAATTCACTTAACAGATGTCCCCCCCCCCAGCAACAGAAATTTTGGACTCAATTGTGGTCGTAAGTTGAAGCCTACCTATATTTCGTTTGTCCATTTTTGTATCAGTCTGATGTTTTGTGTGGTTTTTTTTAAATTAAACAGAAAAATGTGTGAGAATTATTTTTTCTAAGCTTAGCATTCAATATCAGTTTCATTCATATATTTAGTGCACTTTCCACCATCACATGCATTTTTCATATGTTTTAATTTGGGGGGGGAAGTCTAGTACAACATTTAAGTAAGATGAATAGGAAGATGTAGTCTGTATTGTCTGTATTTCTATTAGCTATCGCGAATAAGACAAATGCTACTGAATACATACCAAAATATTTCATAAGGCCAGCTCGCCGGCAGGCCAGCAAATGACTATGGATTCACTATTGATCCCACTCAGAGTAAGTATTAAAACAACTCCTGATGACTAGTCATGAAAAGCTCATGGATAGTTTAGCTCCCAGGAGTTTTTCTCTCTTGCAACATCAATGCTGCCTGCTCAGTTGATACTTGTCTTTAAGTGAAGCCATCAATATTGTGTGTAGCCTTGCCCGACAGTCAATGGGTCTCTAGGACATAACTTTAATTTCAAATGATTACCCATTAAGTCCCTCTTATTGTGTCAGACAAACCCACCATTTTCTCGCAGAAACAAAGCTAGAGAACTCATATATTATACTCTGAGGAAAAAAAATGTCAGAAGTAAAACTTACAGGATTTATGAATTGCTTCCAAAGAAATAATTATTGTCAATCACAGGTTTCCTCTTGTAATATGGTGCCTTTTTTCCGCCCACTAATCAGTGGTGAGATTCAATAATTTTTACTACCGGTACTGTGGGTGTGGCTTGGTGGGCGTGGCAGGGGAAGGATACTGTAAAATCTCCACTCCCTCCCCACTCCAGGGGGAAGGTTACTGCAAAATCCCATTCCCTTCCAACTCCACCAACCTGCTTTCCAGCTCTGTTCTCCTGTGCAGGGCAACAAAAGAAGACCCAGCCAATCAGCTGGGATTCAGGAGGCAGAGAATAGATGGGGGCGGGGCCAGTCAGAGATGGTATTTGCCAGTTCTCCAAACTACTCAAAATTTCTGCTACTGGTTCTCCAGAACTGGTCAGAACCTGCTGAATACCACCTCTGCCACTAACATATATTGCCTAATGCTTCAGTCTGTGCTATGTATCACCCCTTAACATATTTTCCATAAAATTACCACTTTGCCCTGCATTTATTCCTTGCAACTTGTCTGTTTAGAACCTGAATAACTAACCATCCATCATTTTTGGTTGCGTTTGCTTATCTGCTTATGCTTTTATTTAAAAAATAAAAAAATCTTCATACCAAACTGCTTAGCTCTCTACTTCTTCCTCCTCATCCAGCACAGGGTATGTCTCATTGTGGACTCTTAATGTTAAAATTAAAGCCACTGTTTAAATTCCGTCTTCCATGAGCTTAATTTTTTGCTCCTTCACTTCAGACACCCTGATCTTCCAAAATGTGTAGGGTTTTTAAATATATATATTTATTTGTTTTCTCTTTAAATACAATATGTGCTTAATGAACAGCAAAGTATCTGAGTTAATTTGTTTACATAGTAATACTTATTAAGTTCCTAATTTCTACCTCTTTTATCCAGCCATTGCCAAAACAAGTCCCAAATTCGAAAATATTCTGTCTTCTAATTTCAGTGTTAATCTGTCCATTTCTACACAGTCCAATATTTTCTTAATTATATCTTCTTCTGTAGGTGTTTCCTCACTTTTCAATGTTGTGCAAATACAATTCTTGCTGCTGTTAAAATGTGCAATATCAAATATATGTTCCCTTTATCATATTTTTCTGGTATTATGCCTAACAAAAATTGTTATGTATGCAGGTTTGAATGTCATTGGTTTAGTTTGAACTGTTCTTGTAAAATGTCAGAAATGATTGGTTTAAAAAGTGCGGGAAAATCCTGCACTCTGATTGGCTGGCAACTGCGGCTGCTGGCTATAAGTAGCAGCCGCAACCCAGCCAAATCGGGTCCGTTATGAGCTGTAGTCACTAATAAACTCTTCACTGAAGCACTCTGCGTCTGACTCTTCATGCAAACTTAACAAAAATAATTCTGGTTTACAATCTATATGCTGTCTTAACATTTTTTCTAACCAAGTATGCACTTTCGTCCAAATATTTTTTTGCTTTTGGGCCTTCCAAAAATATGTTTTGATATGAATACTGTGCTGAAGCTTAAAAAATAACATTACCTGGTTTTTCTGAAAACAATAGCAAACTTGCTTCAATCTACCAGCTGGAAACTAGATATAATTCTAAATGAGGTGGATGACAATATGCAAAATTATTTCCGATCGACACAGCAACCATTAAAATCCTATCAAATGACACACTCGTTAACTATGTAATAATGTATCTTTAATTCAGTTCTGGAAATCAGAGATTTATTTTTCCCTCTAGCTCTTTTGGGGGTTCATTTTAATTTAGCTTATTTTATGATGCACAAGAGGCTTATTTTCATGCCTAAGGGAGATAACTTATGACGGTAAACAGAACCTTTTGAAAAGGTAGCAAGTAGTAAGCTTATTGCCGGAAGTAAACAGGTTGGGAATCTTTCTACAAAACTGCATTCTTTTACCTGGATAGTATTTCTGACAAAAAAAGGAAGAAGCCTGGAGGAACATTCTAGATTTTTAAAACGTTGGGGTGGAAAAATAGAAATAAGCAACATCTGCTTGGCAGTACACATATTTTAGAACCAAATTGCCCTGGAAGAAGATTTTCTCCTGATTTGCTTGAAATTAATCTTCACTGTGTGCACAGTTAATTAAAAAATGCACTGCTGAATCATTGTGGGAAGAAATTTCCTGAGTTTGTTCCCAGCTGGGACATACCACAGATGCTGAGAAGAAATGGATGCAGAAGCCAGCTGCCAGAAAGTAGGATTCTTTTAAAGTAGGAAGGCAAGAAGCAAAAAGTGACACAGCTCCAGCATTCCTGGCTTGCAAGCAGCTTGGAAGTGTGAATCTGAGCCTTTTATATTAATTCCCTTTGAAGCTCCTGCAGCTTGATGGGTTTCAATGTATTTCTGATTGCCCTGGGTTTTGTTTTCCTGGGTTAAACTTGGTCCCAGGTCTTTTGTTTTTCCTATCCTTGAGTTTAATCCTGTCAGGGGCAGGAAAAAGGGAGTTTTGGTTTATCTTGGAGAGTTTATTTTTAGTTTGATTCCCCTTATCTTAATGGCTCTACTTAAGTATTTCTGTTGTCAGCTCTGTTAGCAGGGCTGCCCTAAGTTTTCCTTTCAGCTGCTGCTTCTTGGTTTTCTTAAAGGGGAAAGGGCTGGCTTGAGTCTCTTGGCACTGTTTTCTGAGGTTTCTGGCACTGTCTTTTTGGGGTGTATTTCCCACATCAAATCAAATTTCTTCTGATCCAAAATGCTTTAAAGCAAGGTGAAGAAAGTTAATTTCCTTTGAGACCCTCAGTGGTTCTAGAATTTCCTCAGTTTGGGCCATGATGGCTAAAGGTCCTGAGAAATGATGTTCACAACATCACGAGGGGCAAATCCCCAGCAAACTTGGCCTAATTTTGCCCATCCTAGATAAAACACTGAATGTGACTGCATGCATGCCAAATAAGCAGTGTTTGTGGGAATATTGCTATTGCTGCTGCTACTGCTGCTACTGCTGCTGCTACTACTACTACTACTACTACTACTACTGCTACTATTATTATTATTAACATATTTTCAGTCTGAGGAAAAGTCTCAGGAATATGTGCTTTTTCTCAGGGAACTTCTCTGTGGGCAGTTCTGTGTGTGGTATTTATATGGTCCCTGTGGTGTGTAGCTTTTTTGATGTAGATTGGGGAGTTGATGGCTACCTGTTAAGTCCTTGGCTGTTGTTTCCTTGTGCTGCCAAGTCCTGCCTCCTAAGTACAGGTAGTCCTCAACTTACAACAGTTCATTTAGTGACTGTTTGAAGTTACAACAGCACTGAAAAAGTGACTTATGACCATTTTTCACACTTATGACTGTTGCAGCATCCCCATAGTCATGTGATTTACAATTGAATACTTGGCAACTGGTTGATATTTATGACAGTCATGTGATCACCTTTTGTGACCTTCTGGCAAGCAAAGTCAATGGGGAAGCCAGATTCACTTAACCACCATGGTACTAATTTAACAACTGCAGGGATTCACTTAACAAACAAAGCAATAAAAATCGTAAAATGGAGCCAGGCTCACTTAACAAATTTCTCATTTAGCAACATAAATTTGGGGCACAATTGTGGTCATAAGTCAAGGACTACCTATACCTGATAGGCTGGGAGTACATCAGCACTCCTGTTGATTGACGAAGGGTCTGTTTTTCTGGCTGTTTTTGTGTCTGCCCATCCAACAAACAAAATGGCTTTGAAATAGTTTTTATATTTTGTACAGGAGGAGAGCAAATAGGTATACATTGCATTCAAACATGCTTGAGGGATGAACTTCTGCTGGTGCCCAATTATTTTAATTTTCTAGTGCCAGCCCTAAGTTGATCAGAGCTTCAATTTCTCAAAAAGTCCTTTACCAGCACTTTTCTATCTCTTTCTCTGCCTGTTCCCTCACAAACAACATATACACACACTACCAATGATTTGTATTAACAGCAGGCTCATAACTAGTTCTAAATCTAGCCAAAGAATTAAGGTGGAGGGACAGGGAGGCAACTCAGTCCTATTAAGCAGCCTGACATATGTTAAGACAACAGTGTAAATTTTTAATTAAAGCATTATTCTTGCAATGTATGTTCATTCTGCACTGAATTCTCTGGACACACGCAACAAACATCAACAACACAGCATTAAAAAGTGAAAAATGTACTAATTTCCCTCTGCTGACTGGGTTTCTCTCCCTGCTAGATAATAATGAGGATGATTTAAAATTCTCGTCTTCTTCCTGGCTACCAAAATATACCACTGACTTTCCTGAAATTGTTTGCTTCCCCTAAGTACTCTGTGTCCTAAACTTTTTGCCACTTCTATCCAAAAAGAACAAAAGAGATGAGGAAAAATCCCCTTTCCCTCCTACTCCCACTCCCAAATTAATTAATTAATTTTTAAAATTCATATTTATATGCTGCCCGTCTCCGGAGACTCAGGGCGGCTTACAATTTTTCAGAGCACAACCCAATGCGCTCAGCAATAGCCTTCATTCCATTGTATATGCCTGCTTATTACTAAGCGGCATTTTTACAAAGTCAGCTTATTGCCCCCAACAATCTTGGGCCCTCAATTTACCTACCCCAAGAGGATGGAAGGCTGAGTCAACCTTGAGCCTGGTGGGATTTGAGCCTGCACTAATTGCAGGCAGCTGAAACTAAGTGCTAGGCATTTAACAGCCTGTACCACCAAGGCTCTTTTTTATATTTATATTGATTTATATCTAATTTATATTGAAAGTGCATCCTGTGCTTCCTGAACTCTTGACTCCTCATTCACCCCAACTACCCTAGAGCTTCCATTCAAGTAGTCCTTGACTAATGGTCACAACTGAGCCCAACATTTCCATTGTTAAGTGAGAAATGTGTTAAGTGAATTTTCCTCCATTAAGAAACAAGAGCAGAATTCTGTGGACAGCAGAATAACAGAATAACAGAATTGGAAGGGACCTTGGAGGTTCCCTAGCCCAACCCGCTGTTCAAGCAGGAAACCGTATACTACAGTATTTTATTTCAGACAAATGCAGCTGCCAATAACAGTCTGTTGTGGCCTGTCGGCTGCCAGCCCCTCAAACAGTTGAATCAGAGGAGGATGAGTTGTGGGAGTCAGGGTCAGCATTAAGGCAACCTGAGAACTCTGAGGGGGAAGAGGGAATGCAGTTATCACAGAGAGAGAGACAGACATGGAGCCTGGACCATCCATTAGGCCTCAGATGGAGAGTCAAGAGCCCCCAGGTCTGGAGGTGGCTGATGAGGAAGAGGAGGAACAGCCGGGTCCAGTGCCTGACACACGGCTGTGCAAAAGGCAGAGGAGAGGAGAGCAATGGAAATCTGTGGGCCGATCCTTGGGATGGAAGAGCCACTGCTGCTAGCGAAGCCCCACCCTAGCTCTGGGGATAAAAGGCAGGGGGCAGAGATGAATAGATGTGGCAGACATTAATCTCCCTGCTGGACAGACTTGTTAGCCTGCAGTCAGAGAGAAACTTTTTGCCAGAGCTGCTGATGCTCCTAATAAAGGAATCACTGATTTAACTTCAGAGGGTTTGTTGTACTTGGGGAGCTGGATCAGAACACAGTCACATACAAACTTTAGACAGTTTCTTTCTCCCAAACTGCTTTTGCCATATTATTTAGACAAAACAATATTGGGGACAGAAAAAATAAATTTAGGACTTTCAAGCCTTGTAGCTACAACCTGATTAGCAGTTTGACCAGCCTCTCTGCCTATTGTAGGAACTGTAAAAGTACCAACTGTTATGGGGAAAAATGACTCCCATTCAAAATTACAACTTCATAAGATCTCTACAATGGGATGTTTCTTTAAGGTTAGTGTAAGTTCCTGCCTTGAGGCACTCTCCAGCTTGTAGCATGTTGCACCTTATTTAAAGCCACAGGCAAGAGATGCATTAAATTGCTAGCACTGCAAATCCCGCAGAAGATAAAAAAAGATGTAGAGACAGAGATAAGAGCTAAAAGGGACACCTTTATAGGCTTACGAAACTTACTAAAGCTCAGTCAATGGCAGAGCAAATCTTCTCATTGATCAGGGCCTAGTCCAGTTGAGTTTGAACATAAATTGGGGATTATGTGCCAAGAAAGGGAGCAAATTGAACTAGCACAATCAGGATTTCCCAGAGCCCCTGAAGATTTAGCAGCAAATCTCCAAAAGTTTTGGCAGAGATAATATTCACTTGATCCTCTCAGAAGCTACTTAACCAATTGGGGATCACATGACTAGCATGCAAGCATCATGGTGTCCTATAGTCAGCCAATAACACTGTCATATATGCAAACTGGACTATAAGTCTGAAGACAAACAGTGCCTCTGAATATCTTCATTTTGAGTTGCGGCAGGGGGGGATTGGAACACATTGGGGCATAGCTTGCAATTGGGATCAACACTCAACTGATGTAACCAAAGCCAATTGTGTGAATTGTTTATGTGATTGGAGGCGGCACTATCATGTTGATGGCTCACAGTCAGTGGTGGTATTCAGCCGAACCGGTTGTTACCCCCTCCACTATCAAAGTGGAACCTGGGCGCTGCACTGCGCTGCAATGGAGAAACGGGCAACGGAATGGCCGGCATGAGGGAAGGAGAAGGCCACTTTTCCTCTTTCTTCTCCATGCCTTGTGCTGGATGCCAGGATCCACTTGGAGGAATGGGGGAACAACTGGTTTGCCCAGGGTCAGGTTGGCCATTGCAGGAGGCTCATCCCATATGTGCAGCAGAGCTGGAGGATGGGGATGGGCCATGCCTCCCACAACAGTCAGCCTGACCCCTGGGTGAACCGGTTGTTAAATTATTTGAATCCCACCACTGCTCACAGTGATGAGCATTTCAGCCAGCCCTCCTGTTCCAAAATGCAATTCCATCTCAATGAAATAATCTCTCAAAAATTATAATATCATCACACATGTCAGATCCTGGTCTTGTGTGTATAATTCTATACATCCAGCCGGCCTTCAGCAGGTGATCAAATAAAGTGAGTAGGTCTCAGCTAAGCAATAAGAGAATTGCCTTGAATGGATTTACACTTCAAGAGTGAAACTTAAATAGGTTTCACTCTTAGGCAGGCTCCTTTACACAGGGTGTTTTGATGAATTTTTTTATGAGGATGCTTAAGACAAGGATATTGGGCACCAGAGAGTAGCTGAATTAAATGACCAGAAGCAACCCAACCATTAACTTGAACAGCAGATATATACAAAGATTCAATGAGAATTGAATGAAATGCTAACTCTGAGTAAAGACAGGTCGTAGGTTGTTCTTCTCTATTATTTACACCTCACACAAGGAAATAGTCTGTTCTCTGAGATTTTTTTTTTAAATTTTTAAAATATGTGACAGAAGACTTTAAAAAACTGTAGAAACATAGAAACAGAAATAGCAAAAGAAAGAAATGATAAAAAGAGTAAAGGAAAAGAAAAAAGGATATCTTAAAAAAACAATTTCTATTCTTTGCAGCAGTTACAAACATGGCAATTATCACCTTCACCCTCCCATATTCCTTATGATAGCTCACTTCTTTCACAAACAAACCTTTTTAATCAATAAACCCCAAAATCAGGTTTATTTTTATCCAATCAACTTTATTCTAAATATATTTACCCATGCCGTATGGCTGTATTACTATTACCCTTGTCATGTGTTCCACTACCTTCTCTTATTGGTATCATTATTACGAATATTATTACTTTGATAGTATTTATTTTATTTTTATTTTATTTTATTGGACTTGGACTTGTATGCCGCCCCCTCTCTGAAAGGACTCGGGGCGGCTCACAACTAAAAACAAACAATTAATTAATTAATTAAAACACTATTAAACATAACAAGCCTAATTAATCTAAAGCTACAATACAATTATAAAATTTAGAAATTTAACCCCTCCCCTCAAGAGGTCAGCCCAGCCCGGCCTGTTTGAACAGCCAGGTTTTCAAATCATGACGGAAGGTGCGAAGGTCAGGGGCAAAACGGAGCCCCAGGGGCAACTGGTTTCATAAGGCAGGAACCGCCACAGAGTAGGCCCTTCCCCGGGGCACTGCCAGCTGGCACTGGCTTGCAGACAGTACCCCGAGCAGCCCCTGCCTGTGTGCTCGTACAGGGCAGTTGGCATTCGATGCTGGCAGGAGACGTTCCCGTAAGTATGATTATTATTATTTTATGGTTTTGCATGTACACTGAGAGCTTATGCACTAGAGGCAAATTCCTTGTGGGCCTAATCACACTTAGCCAATAAAGCTATTCTGATTCTAATTACTCTAATTCTAATTATTCTTTGGGGCAAGACCAGAGGGGATAAAGCCCAGAGCTGGATAGGAGACAAAGGAAGAGAGTTAGAATAGTCACTCCTAGAATCTCTCTGGGTATATTCATTGGAGTGAGAGTAGTAAAGCATTAGTCTGGCAAGATTCTGTCTATTGGATGTAAGCAAATAAAAATAAAAAGAGAGTTCTATGACTGTTTCCCAATTGTTTGTCCATTAATCCCAAATGAAAAACCGCTGGGTATCAATTGCATATTAATCTTTCAAGTTCTCTAACTATGTATATATTTGAATCCAGAATTTCCTAGCTTTTTTACATGCCTACCAAATATGATTAAATGTCCCTTCATTCTTGTTCATATTTCCAACATAAATCTGAAGTGCCTTTATAGATTCTAGACAATTTCTCTAGGGAAATCATTTTATAAAAATTCTCTTTAAGTTTGTAACGTAGCGTAAATTTCAATACTTTCAACTACATCTTTCCCTTTGTTCCACCTGTATATTTTAATCAAAATGTTTAGCTCACTTTATAATGCATTCTTTCACTTGTCCTCCTTCTGTTTCAAATTTTAATAAAAGTTTATACTGTTCAGTAATTACCTGTTTATCATTTTGGATAATTCTACTTCAGACTCAGTCTTACAGTATTCCAAGCCATAAATCATGATAAATAAGAGAACATTGACAACTATATCCCTCTGCCACCAGTGTTTCTCTTAATTTTATTTTTCATTCTCCTTGACAAAATTCTAGTATCTCACAATAAGTTAGTCATTTGTGTTTGCCTATTATATCTCATTTATAAAATGCTTTTTGGGCTGAGAGCAACAAAAGGTATTTGCGGGTATAACCTGAATTTCAGTGGTGGGTTTCAAAGTAGTTTACCACCGGTTTGGTGGGTGTGGCTTGGTGGGCATGCTTTGTGCGTGCGCACACACTTTGTGTGCACACTTTGTGCATGTGCAGAGGCTTTCCTACTCACCTCCTACAATCCTGCATGCTCCCTGTGTCTTCAACAGCTGACGCACGGCTATCTGCTATGCCGCGCAAAGCAGCTGTGCTTCAAAAGCAGGGAATAAAATTCAGTATGGGAGCCCAGGCAGGCAGGTGGGCCTAACAGCAGCTCTTCAGAGATAACCGGTTTGGTCTCTGCTGATCTTCGGCACTCCCGGTACGCCAGAACTGGGCCAAACCGGTAGAATAGCACCACCGCTGGATTTGTATCTATCCTATATTCTCCGTGTGGCACATCTAAATGATTTTTTAAATCCACATTAACCTTGGTTCAAACCTTGCTCTTCTTTGATGAAACTGCCATTTAATGGTAGGTTGTGGTGGGAGGGTCCCGTATCACACCCCTTTTGCGCGAGCTGTACTGGTTACCAGTTGCCCTCTGTGTGAGATTCAAGGTGCTGTTGTTGACCTATAAAGCCCTTCATAGCTTAAGACCAGGGTATTTGCGGGGAACGGCTTCCCAACGTCCCATGCACTCCCATAGGCAGGGCCTCCTTGGGGTGCCGTCGGACAGACAATGTCAGCTGGTGATCCCTAGGGGTAGGGCCTTCTCTGTGGGAGCACCTACCCTATGGAATCAACTGCCCCTGGAGCTTCGGGTGGCCCCTGACCTCCGATCCTTCCGCCGCGGCCTAAAAACATGGTTTTTCCAACTCGCTGACTCGGACTGATGGAGGGGAGGGGATTTTAGCAATAGTTTTATATATTTTGGCTTAGTGAGATTTCAATATTTAATTGTTTTTTTAACTTTTGTATTGCCTTGCTTTTATTATTGTAAGCCGCCCTGAGTCCTTCGGGAAATCTCATAATTAAATAAATAAATAAATAAATAAATAAATAAATAAATAATAAATGTTAAACACTGAGAAAAAATAGAGTCCTTGCACATCACAAAATCCTAAAGTAAAGCAAGGAAAAGTATTTTTGTTATTAAGGAAATACTTGTTGCTTGTTTATCCTGACAAAAAGTAATTTGAGGAATATCAACCTAGTACAGGTAGGCCTCAATTTACAACTCAAGCTGAGCCCAAATTTTTAGTAGCTAAAAAGGACCGTTGTTAAGTGTTTTGCCCAGTGGTGGGATTCAAATTAGCTTACCACTGGTTCGGTGGGCATGGCTTGGTGGGCGTGCTTTATGCATGCTTTTCCTATTGACCTTCTCCTGCACCCCTGCACTCTCCCTGTCTGTTCAACAGTGGACGCACGGCAATGCACTGTGCCACGTGATGCAGCTGAGCATCAAAAGCAGGAAATAAAGGTCAATATGGAGCCAGAAAGGGCAGGTGGGCCCAGCAGCTGATCGTTGGAGTGAACCGGTTTGCTCCCAGATGATCTTCGGAGCTACCGGTTCGGCTGAACCAAGCCAAATCGGTAGAATCCCACCCCTGGTTTTGCCCCATTTTAACACCTTTTTTGTTAAATGAATCATTGTTAAGTGAATCTGGCTTCCCCGTTGATTTTATTGTCAGAAGGTCGCAAAAGATGATCACATGGCCCTAGGATACTGCAACCATCATAAACAAGAGCCAGTTGCTGAGTGTCCAAATTGTGATCACGTTACCATGGGGACGCTGCAACGATTGTGTGAGAAATGGTCATAGGACACTTTTTTCAGCGCCTTTGTAACTTCGAATGAATGATTGTAAGTCAAAGACTACCCGCAATGGCTTAATCAAAATCACCTCATCAGAGACTCCACTTCTAAATGCTAATGACTCCTAGGCTACAGTCAGGCCACAGTTCTAATACAACTGTCAACCCTGAAGCTGACCTGACCGAGGCCATTTTGAGGCTCCAGTGTTGCCACACTGGAGCTGAGGGTTAGGGAGTGGGGGAATAGAGACACCTGGGGATTTTGTAGCCAAAACAAAATACTTTCTCCTGGGAACCAAGGACATTTTGACAGGTGGTCAGAGAGAGGCAGAGTGAAGTCACCTAGCAACCAGACAGCATTTTGATTGGACCATGTGACTGTTTGGGAAAGGTGGAGGGGACTTTTACTTTTAATTAGGTGAAAACTGTGAGAACTTTTAGAGTCAGTTTTCACCAGTCTGTCTGTACCAATATGATATATCTAATAAAACTGTTCTTTGAAGAATCTACCTGCTTCGGAGTTCTGTTTGCTATGAGTGTATTACTTGGAATCCTGACAACAACATGTAAATCTCTACTCTGTAGGGCAAACGATAGCACTGTTGACGTATGTCTTGTTATATGAGGTAATTTAAGAGGCTGAAAATTAATCTCTTAAATATTGATCAACAATGCTTTATAATCCATTTAGTGCTTATCCTGCAAGATACCCAACAGCTCTTGTCCCAAACTTTTTAAAGAACTCATTAATGCTTTTAGTAATAAATTGGTTTATGCCACAAAACTTTATACTTTTGTCATTCGTGAAGGCTTCTGCCTCCCCTATAGTTAGATTGATGAGAAAAATGAGGTTTGTGTGAGTGTGTCCACATGCATGCAGATGTGCTTGAGAGTGCATACATAATTCTCTAAAGCAGGGGTCTTCAAACTTGACAGCTTTAAGACTTGTGGACTTCAACTCCCAGAATTCCTCCTCCAGGCATGTTAGTTCAGGAATTCTGAGAGTTGAAGTCCACAAGTCTTAAACTTGCCAAGTTTGAAGACCCTTGCTCTAGAAGAGATACGCTCTGCTTTGTCCCAGCAATATTGCTTTCAGGATCCAGATGTGGAGTTAAGATGTCAAAGCTAACAAGAGTGAAAACACAATTAAAAGCCATTTCTGGAGTTCAGCCAACAGCACATCCAATAACATGTTTAGATATGAACCTCATACCTCAAAGGTAGGAAAAAGAAAATGTGTTTTCAAACAGACAATATAGCACAAATATTTCTTTGTGCTATTTGATTACAAAGCTAAAACTTGGCTCACCTATAGTATCTTATGGTTTCCTTCACCACCTGATAATCTCCAGATGTGTTGGACTTTCACAGTCATAGCTCCACCTGGAATGTTTTTTGGCCATGTAGGTCTGGATTAAGAAGGAAGACTGCATTCCTTATGGGAGACTTTCTTTTTTTTTATGGACTTTACTAATAGCCATCTTTAATTACTGCTGTGTATACAATGGGAATCATCTTTCCTTCAAGAAGTTGTCCAAACTCCAAACCACAAAGAGATTATGTCCTTTTATGACAGCAGTTGTTACTACTATTGCAGGCATATTCTAAAATAGTTGGAATTATTATTAGATCATACTCATTCTTTTGCTAAGCTTTAATCATTCTTTAATCATTTAATCATGCAGGTTTTTTCCCTATTTTTATTATTTATTTCATTGCTGGTTGTAGCATAATGAGCTACATTGAATTAAACTCAATTCAGTAAGCAAAGCTATACCTATTATTACTTTTCTGGTTAATATGAAATAAACTAAGATTGGGGAAAGAACCCTTGTAAAATCAGAGAGATTCCTGTTTTTGAATCTGGCTGATGAATAAGTTAACAGGTCAGAGGCTGCTTGTGAATTTGAAGAAATACACAATATAAATAAAATAACAGCAGATATAGATTGAGTAGGTACTAAATGTAGTGAGAAGTAATTAAGGAGTGCTCTATCAAATGCTTGTTAGATCACCCTGGCTGCAAGTCTAGTTTACCTTTTCAAGTCTACAACCTGATGTTATCTGATTGAGATTACTGCTCCCAGAATTCTCAGCTGGTCAATGACCATGCTGGTGGAGATATTTGGAACAATAGGGAAGAGTGACTGAATGCATGAAATCTTCGTAAGACAATTAAGTCTACAGTCTAACATTACATAGTTTGCATTTCTGTAAGGAATTAGCTCTTCAAGCATAACACCCTGATTTTTAAACACGGGAGACTTAATTTTGCAATATTTTGAACAGGAGATATAAAGCTATTTATTAAGCCCTTCTAATGTTTCATACTAGATTGCCATGAAGCCTGTAAGTAATTCAGAATTAATGAATACACTGCCTGTTGGCACATCTCTAATACACTTTTTAAAAAATGAATTGCCTTTCAGACTCATAGAGTAGAAACATCTTACTTACTATAGGGCATAATTCCTGCATTGGTAAAGATTTGAGAGACTCCCTATGCTCCCCCCCGCAATTCCATGGACAGGTACCTGATCAAAAATATATTTAGTCAAATATTATGTTTTCCATGTGTGTAGGAACAACATGCTGCTTCTTTACTTTTTATTAGCCTTGAGTGGTATATGACTTACTCAACATCCTCTTCATTAATTTGAATAGATTAATCAAAATGATTTGTTGATATGAATAGTCAGATCAATCTGATTCAGATATTTGATAAAAAGTGTGTATTCACATGTGCCAAAGTCAGTTGAATCATTGGCCAGTTTGAAGTTATCCAATTTGATGCATCAGACTGATCTGGCAATTCAATCCAAAAAGGGCCACTGGACAGAATCATCTTCCAACGCAATCTTCCAATCACATTTACCCTTCACCCATAACCTTCTTTAAACTTTAGAAAAGTTTAATATAGTTTAGTTTCTGTTTTCCCCAAAGAATGTGTGAACAGCACCAACGTTATGCAAGTAAAAAGCAATATTTCACTTTCTTGGCTGATCAATTTGTTGGTAAGACGGGGATGCGATGGCTCAGTGGCTAGAGACACTGAGCTTGTCAGCAGGACAGCTGACAGCCCGTGTTCGAGACCCAGGTTCCATGAATGGGATGAGCTCCCATTACTTGCCTCAGCTCCAGAGCACCTAGCAATTTGAAAGCAGGTGAATGCAAGTAGATAAATAGGTACCATTTTGGTGGGAAAGTAACAGTGTTCTGTGTGCCTTTGGTGTATAGCCATGTTGGCCACATGACCATGGAAATTTTCTTCTGACAACGCTGGTGCTCTCAGCCAAGAAACGGAGATGAACACCATGCTCTAGAGTTGGACAGGTCTAACAGAGAAACCTTTACCTTTTTATACTGGTAAGAGCATTCTAAATTCCATAAAACAAAGGAAATGGTTGTTGGCTGCCTAAAGAAGAAAAAAAGCTTTATAAGCCAACTCATTTCACTGTTGATTCTCAATTTCATTTCTTCCATCAAAGAAAAGTTTTAGTTGAGGAAAAAAAAACGCTACCAGTTTGTTGATCACTGCCCTTTAATGGGTCTTGTCACTAAATCTGTATTAGCCTCTATATATCTATTGAAATGATTTAGTGTATCCTTTGTTTTAGATCTTTTCTTCATTTCTTTGACCCCATATTTCTAAGCCTCTGATCCAAGTTTTACTTCTAACGAAAGAAGATCTAAAGATAAGCAATCATTTTGTTTTACTTCATACCAGCTAGAGATCAAAGCGACAAGCAAACAGAATCCATGAAAACAAAATTAACTGCCTTTTTTCATTCTGGTCTGATAATGTCCACTCTTGAGTTCAGAGTCTAACACTTAACTCCATTTTCTATAATCTATTAAGCAAGCACTGCAGAGTTGATGCATTTTATATGAAGCCGCAGCACGTGATGTTCAATCTTTGATTTAAAGGTACTGCATCCTCTTCTGAATTAAATTTGCAGCCTCACATCTTTTAAATCCAAAATGCTGAAAAGGTATCATTAATCTGAATAAACTTCATTGAAATGACTAAAAAGGAATACAGAAAATTCTTTTGTATTGGGTCAGACCATTCATCACTAAACCAGGATTGCCTCTACTCTTTGAGAGTAGTGGCACTTTCAGCTATATGGAGTTTCCACTCTCTTTGATTTTCCAGGATAAGAAGATGGCCTGTTTCTGGGATGTCCAGATGCTGTTCTAACCAGGCCTTCTTCCATTCGGAGCAAAACCACAGTCTACCATCATCGAAAAAAGGCTGAGTCATGTTGCCCACAACCAGAAATACATGTCTAGTAAACACAACTCTTTCTTGTGTGTTTTTGCTCTGGGAAATCTGTCTGTGCTGTTGTTGTGAGCTTCTATTATAAGGTGGTATCGTGGTCCTAAATTATTTCACTGCTTGGTCATATCATGATGCACCTTATTTACTCTACTCTTTCCATGCGTGAGACAAGGCTTTCTACAATTTGTAAGAAAGACTTTCCTGGACTGAATCCAAGCGTCCATCTATTTCTTTCCACAATTGCTAGCCACATGCTTCTGGGAAGCCTATTAATAGACCCTGAGGGATGTAGCTTTTCAGTAAATAATCCTTTCAGCAAATGAGCCCAATATTTCACTTTTTGTTTTGTTTCCTGACTTCAAGGGTCAGCTTTGACTCCTGGTGACTGCCTGGACGAGTTCCTTCACTTTTCTTGGCAAGGGCTTTTTGGAAGTGACCTACTATTGTCTCCTTCCTACAGATGCAATATTGTATCTCACTTGGCCTCTGTAAGCTTAGTCATGCCCCTTTCTAATACTAATTGAAAAATGTCCATATCTAGAAATGATCTATTTACATGGTAGGCTCAGAAGAAAACAAAACATTAAAAAACTAACCATAAAATCTCACAGTATCGCTCAGCACGCACAGATCCCAATAAAAACTGCTCAGATTTATCTTCAATAGTCTGTAAGATATCCTGAAAAATGTATTTCTCTTCCAGAGTCTCGTGCATCAAGGGTGGACTTGTTTGTAATTAGTCAAAAATTTTTACATCAGCTATTTTCCAACAACAGAACGTTCTTCATTGATGTAGATGCAGAAACCAAGACTTGTGGTGAGACTAAATTGCTTATTTTTCCCTTATCTTATTAGACATTTCAAAAAATTTTACTATCGGTTCTGTGAGCATGGTTTGGTGGGCGTGGCAGGGGAAGGATACTGTAAAATCTCCAGTCAGAGGTGGTATTTGCCGGTTCTCCGAACTACTCAAAATTTCCACTACCGGTTCTTCAGACCTGGTCAGAACCTGCTGAATACCCCCTCTGAGACATTCCAAGATTTAATAATGTCAACCACAATCTCATGTATTCATAAACCCGCCTACCTTCCAATGTGAGAAATGCTACTGTTATTCAACACAGCTAGTCCTTGACTTATAACTTATTTATTTATTTATTTGTTTGTTTGTTTGTTTGTTTGTTTATTTGTTTGTTTATTTTATTGGACTTATAGGCCACCCTCTCTCCCGAGGGACTCAGGGCGGCTTACAATAAAAACAAGAATACAAATATTAAAATAGAATTAAACTAAACTAAGCCCAATAAAATTTAAAACCCGATTAAAACTAAAAATTGATTTTAAAAAACCCCACCCCCACCCTATTCAGTCCAGGCTGGCCTGTTGAAACAACCAAGTCTTTAGGTCGCGGCGACAGGAACGGAGGTCAGGGGCCAACCGGAGCTCCAAGGGGAGCTGACATACAGTTAGTCCTCAACTTACAAATATTTGTTTAGTGACGAAAAAAGTGACTTATGACTGTTTTCACACTTATGACCATTGTAGCATCCCCATGGTGATCAAAATTTGGACGCTTGACAATTAGCTGATATTTATGATGATTGCAGTGTCTTGGAGTCATGTGATCACCTTTTGCGACCTTCTGACAAGCAAAATCAATGGGAAAGCCAGATTCACTTAACAACCATCTTGCTAAAACTTGGTCACACACTTAACAACTGTGGCAAGAAAGGTTGTAAAATGGAGCAAAATTCAATTAACAACTGTCTTGCTTAGCAACAGAAATTTCGGGCTCAGTTGTGGTCATAAGCTGAGGACTAGCTGTACTGATTACACAAGGTACCTTACATAGGATATCTACTATTAAATACATTCATATTCAAAGTAAAAATGTTAAATTCATGATCTCTCAGCTTTTAGTTCAGTGACTTTATCCATCACATTAAACTGGTTCTCATGCTAAACAATAAATGGTTACCGATCAGATATCAGAAATGTTATATTAAAAAATAAACAAGGGGGAACCTTCCAATAATCATTTTCAATCATCATGAAACTATAAGAACAGATTTTATTCTAAATTAAGAATTGGGTGGGAGGTTCAACTCATATTCTCTCCAGAATATGTTATTATTTTTGCTTCAAGTAAAGAACCTTTGTCCAGAATCATTCCTGGATCTTGCAGTTTTGTAAACTACTGCCTTTCAAAATGTAATTTGTACCCCACATATGGATAGAATGGTTTGAATTTCTTGAAAGCGGTGTGATTATGTTCTATTTCATCTGCCACCTAGTGGCTAATAATAAACAGATAACAAATAACTGAATGCCTTTATATAGGTTTATCATGCAACTTCTTCAAATCCAAATTAAATACCCATAAGCAGTTTCTAAAGTAGCATTACAAGACACTATGGCATGATTAATTTGAATAATGGATATAGTTATTTTAATGCAGCTTCCCCCCAAACATTATTTGCAGAGGATATACTGTTTTTTTTTTCATTTTTTCTGTCCTCTTTTTCCCAGAATTCAAACACTGAATTCAAATGCATTCAATCCTCCATAGAGCAAACTATAATCTTTCCTTCCTTCCTTCCTTCCTTCCTTCCTTCCTTCCTTCCTTCCTTCCTTCCTTCCTTCCTTCCTTCCTTCCTTCTTTCGGATGAATGGCCATTATGTTTTCAGAGTGATGGAAAGCAACTTTTTTCCTTGATTACTGAATGCTAGGTGTTAAGTGAAACATCAACAATTCAACAGCTATCTCAAGTTTCATCCAGACCCTGACTTTAAATTGCAACTCTCTTGTCTGTGAACTTCTGGCAACAAAAAATGAGATTGAGAACACAAATCTGGACAAATCAAGAGTTGCATACTCTTCGACATAATTTTCATTGGACCCAATAAGACCATCTGCTCTAAAATTGTACTTGTATCTGTCTGGACTTCTAAACACCCCATCAGCATGGCCATTACTGAAAATTCTGGACAATGAATTCTATACCCAAGGAAAAGTATTAGGAATAAACATACACATTATTTTTTAACTTTCATCTCCTGATTGGTGTATTTCCTCCCATTTGTCATTTGTACTAAGGATTATCCAGGATTATTATTTTGGACTAATTAAAAATATTAATAAAATAAATAACAAAACAATAAACAAAGAGGGGTTCTTTGTGCTCCTGAACTTGGTTGTGTTTTTTTTTTGCAAATGTTTCATTACATAACCAGGTAATATCATCAGTGCTAGAAGACAGTGGGGTTTGCTCTCTGTTTATATACTAATGATCAGTGGTGGGATTCAGACAGTTCACATCATTTCGGGAGAACCGGTTGTTAACTTTCTGAGCAGTTTGGCGAACTGGTTGTTGGAAGAACTCATTAGGGCACAGAACTGGTTGTTAAATTATTTGAATCCCACCAACCACTACTTGGTTTGATAATAAAATGTCTGCAAGAAAACAATCAAGTTCAGAGAGCACCAAGGACCCCTAATTTTAACCTTGAGTTGCAAATATTTTCCTTTACCAGTACAATATACGGTAAAAAGTACTCTTTTAGGGATAGCAGTAGCATCATGCAAAGTAGGAAGAAACAAACTTGCTTTTTAATTGTAGTCACTGATCCTAGGATACCTAACAGTGGCAAAGTTAATTTAAGAACATTCTAGAATAAAACTGCCCCAAAATGGGGTGCAATGTGTCTTTGTTGAAACCGTCATAACCTTGCAGGATCAAGAGATGAAGAAATTATCAAGATCTTCAACTACAACAAGATCTTCAGGTCCATTCTACTAAGATGCTTGTTGTCTTTGAAGAAATGTAATGAAATTGTTTAAAGTCTCCCAGCGTCAGCGAGATAAGAAGCTGAGCAATTGGAAACATCTGAAACAATTATTTCAGTGTTAAAAGATGCCTTACAGAATTTGTCTGATCTGAATGTCAGCAGTAACGTTTTTGGAAGTATTCCCTCAATCTGGCACCAGGCTGGGAATTCTGATCCCAACATATCTGAACGACACATATCCAGGTTGGGAAAGAAGACTAAGGTATTTTAGCCTAAGGTATGGAAACACCACCCAGTTCCAAAACTCTGGGAATGGTCTAATTTAATTGAGGTGGAGATAATTTAATCTGACTGAATGCTTTGTTTTCCCACAGACTTGCACAGGGAAAAAAATATTCCCAAACCCTTTGTTTTCTTCTTTTTTTAAAATGGTAAGATGGGATATTTTAAAAACAAATTTCAGTGAAGAGACCAAACTTTCATGGAGCTTCACAGTGGGAAGACCTATCCAATCTGACCAGATTAATGGAATTGTATTTGGAAGCAAAAAGCTGGAACAGAATTTTGGATTGTTTATATGCAAAATATCTACATAGGCATTTCTACTTCAATTCCCAGCATTCTCATCAAAGACCATACTGGCTGGGAAATTCTGGGACCAATCAGAAGGTAGGAAGATTGTCCTTCTTACCACTGTGTAATAACCACTGCTTGTAACCCAATGAACACATATTCCTACTCCTACTGCTTCCTACCACTGTGTACTAATCTTTGCTTGTAACCCAGTGGTGGGATTCAATTTTTTTTTAACACCGGTTCTGTTGGCATCGATTGGTGGGTGCGCATGTGTGCATGAGCACAGAGGGTTTTCTACTGACCTTCTCCTGCAATCCTGCACTCTCCCTGTGTGTTAAACAGCTGATTGCCGCACGAAGCAGCTGAGCTTCAAAACCAGGAAATAAAGGTCAGAATAGAGCTGGGGCGGGCAGGAGGGCCCAGCAGCTGATCGTCGGAGCGAACCAGTTTGCTCACAGATGATCCTCAGAGCTACTGGTCTGGCCGAACCAGGCCGAATTGGTAGAATCCCACCCCTGTTTTAACCCACATGCTTCTACTCCAGGACAGCAAACTTTGCTGAGTCCTGCAGCTGCACAACGTCCAATCCATATGTTATTAAAACCATTGTGCCTGTTACCTTCAACTGGGCCATCACAGAGCAGCTATTTTTGAATCAACATACATCAAATGGGTTACATACAGAATGTACCCAAAATCTGAGACCCATGACTCCTGTGGGTTAGAAACTTGGCAAAGTTGTGGCTGCATCAGTGCCACCATACCTTTGAACTACACTTCCCAGAAATCTGTAGGCCGTGCTATACAAGAGAAATGGGTGAGGCATATTTCCGTCCTATTTCCTGCCTCCTTTGGCCCCTATTCCCAATTTGGGTGAGCAGATATAGGCTGTTTTGAAACTGAGGCTGAAATTTGAAATCTCTTAATGGTGGAGGCCAGTGAAGGAAGAATGGAGGACCGACTTGGAGGTGGGTAGGGCTGACTAGTGCCATCAGTCAAAGAGAGACCTCTTCTTTCCCTGGACAGAGGGCCCTTTGGGGACGTGCCTGAATGGGAAGTGTGCAGCAGTGGGATCCTACCTGTTCTACTACCGGTTCGTGCATGCGGGCATGTGCACCTAATGCACACACACAACTTTCCCCACACCAGCTGAGGCCTGAAGTACTAATCAGCTGAGAGGATAAAGAAGAGGAAAGAGCAGGGGCCGATGAGAAGGCCGATCCTGTGCTTTTTTCTTCTTTATCCTCTCAGCTGATCCTTGGAGGCTTTTTTTTTAAAATTCATATTTATATCCCGCCCTTCTCTGGAGACTCAGAGCGGCTTACAATTTTTGGGATACAACCCAATGCGCTCAGCAATAGCCTTCCTTCCATTGTATATGCCTGCTTATTACTAAGTGGCATTTTTACAAAGTCAGCTTATTGCCCCCAACAATCTTGGGTCCTCAATTTACCTACCCCGGGAGGATGGAAGGCTGAGTCAACCTTGAGCCTGGTGGGATTCGAGCCTGCACTAATTGCAGCCAGCTGGAACTAAGTGCTAGGCTATTAACAGCCTGCACCACCAAGGCCCTTTACTACCAATTTGGCTGAACTGGTCTGAACCAGTAGCATACCACCACTGGAAGCATGGGTGCAGTTTTCCTCATGGTCACTTGGTTCCACCCCACCCCAGCAAAATGGCAAGCAGTTCCACAGGTCAGCCGAGGAGGAGGAAGAGGAGGAGGAGGAGGAGGAGGAAGAAGAAGAAGAAGAAGAGGAAGAGGAAGAGGAAGAGGAAGACTTTACTGGGGCTCTTCTGAGGATCATGAGAAGAGGAGAAACAGCACAACTTTGTATTGTATCCGGAAAGAGGAAGGACAAAGGTGAGACCAGGATGCCTGCTGGTGAAGTACAGCTAGCTGTTACGGTGATGGGTGACCATTGGAGGGACAAGATTCTTGGGTACCCCCTGGAATGGGGAGCAGGTTTTCCTCACAATCCATCCCCCGTCCTCCAGCAAAGTGGTAGGCAGTTCTGCAAATCAGTTGAAGAAGAAGAAGAAGAAGAAGAAGAAGAAGAAGAAGAAGAAGAAGAAGAAGAAGAAGAAGAAGAAGAAGAAGAAGAAGAAGAAGAAGAGGAGGCAGCTTCACCAGGATGGGAAGGGAAATAGTATAAGCTAATATGTGAAAAAAGAAGAATGACCTAATGGGTCCCAGGTTGTTTAATATATTAATATGAGCAGTGGACTAATGTAAAGCTGCTTCTTCTTCCTCCTCTTCTTCTTCTTCTTCTTCTTCTCCTTCTTCTTCTTCTTCTTCTTCTTCTTCTTCTTCTTCTTCTTCTTCTTCTTCTTCTTCTTCTTCTTCTCCTCCTCCTCCTCCTCCTCTTCTTCCTCCTCCTTTCTTCTTCCTCCTCTTCTTCTTCCTCCTCCTTCTCTTCCTCCTCCTCTTCTTCTACTTCCTCCTCCTTTCTTCCTCCTCCTCCTTTCTTCTTCCTCCTCCTCCTCCTCCTCCTCCTCCTCTTCAACTAACAATAAAAGTGTTGCTGCTAAAGCTCTAACTTCAATGCCGCTTCTTCATTTGGAATTCAAAAGGTTGAGCTGACTTTTGTAAGAGTGAAAGCGTTCGCAATCCAAAGTCACCCTCTCTGGATGCTCTAAATTCACTCAACAAAACCAGACTACCGAAAACAAAGCAGAACCATGACAAATGACAAAATAGCCTCTCTCTTTTTCTTTTGCTTTTTGGTTTCTAGACAAAGGCAGAAGCAGTGGAGCAGCAACAGTTCTTATTACAGGGAAAAGTGGACGAACGTGCCCTTTGAGGTTAGTAAATCTTAACTGAGGACTAAACATCATTCATGCATATATAAATAAAGCTGAAAACATTTACAGTAACTAGGCAATGCATAATGAGATGGGGCATTTGGGCTCTAGCAATTCTAATTAACCTCTATTTTTTTTAATGGCTTTTATTTTCCTGAAGTGTTTCAGTTATGTTTGCATAGTGCGGTATACATAATGGTAATCTCTTTCAAATGTTTGCATGACTTGCCAAAGGGGATACGTTGTTTTAAAGAGAAACTCCATTCCCAGACAGTGGAATAAAAAATAAAGCTGGTATTGCATTCTGGAACTTTCTTTCATTTGTATAGCCAACTGGCCCCCAATCCAAAATACGCATAATAATTGGGAAACAGTCCAAGATTGTTTCAGAAGTTGAGTGGTAAGACTGATAGGTCAAGAAAAAAGTAGAAGCATATAGCAGAAGACTGAAAGACATTATCTCTTTGTAGGCCCAGTATATTCCTGGTTACCTAAGTTTTGTCTTTCAGAGTAAATGAGCGGTGGTGAGACCCCTCCTGAAGAAGCCTGCCCTGGATCCGACCGTGTTAGACAACTTTCGTCCAGTCTCCAACCTTCGCTTTTTGGCGAAGGTTGTTGAGAGTGTGGTGGCCAGGCAATTTCCGCTCTTCTTGGATGAAGCGGACTACCTGGATCCGTGCCAATCGGGCTTCCGGCCTGGTTTCAGCACGGAGACGGCATTGGTCGCACTGATGGATGATCTCTGGAGGGCCCGGGACAGGGTTTTTCCTCTGTCCTGGTCCTATTAGACCTCTCAGCGGCTTTCGATACCATCGACCATGGTATCCTTTGCACGCTTCGGGCTGGGGGGGGCACTGTTTTTCGGTGGCTCTCCTCCTACCTCGGGCGGTCGCAATCGGTGTTGGCTGGGGGCAGAGGTCGACCCGAGGGCACTCACTTGTGGGGTCCCTCAGGGGTCGGTCCTCTCTCCCTTTATTTAATATCTACATGAAACTGCTGGGTGAGATCATTCGTGGTTTTGGGGTGAGGTATCATCAATATGCCGATGATACACAGTTATATATCTCCACCCCAAACCAGATCAGTGATGCCCTCTCCGTGATGACTCGCTGTCTGGATGCGACGGATCTGGATGGACGGAAACATGCTTCGACTCAACCCGCCAAGACTGAGTGGCTGTACATACCGGCATCACGGTCCAGTTTGGAATGTCCATCGCTTGACCATAGGGGAGTGGTGCTGCCCCTGTGGATAGGGCAAGGAACCTGGGGTCCTCCTGGATGCACGGCTCGGTTGGAGGAGCAGGTGGGAGCCGTCACCAGGGGCTTTGCCCAGGTCCGCTGGTTCGCCAGCTCGCCCGCTGGACCGCGATGCCCTGCGTGCGACGGTCACTCACGCCTTGTTACTTCAGCGACTCAACTACTACAACGCTTCTATCTAGGACTGCCCTTGCATACCATCCGGAAATTGCAGCTGGTGCAAAATGCAGCAGCGCGGGTGGTGATGGGAGTTCCCGGTTCTCCCATGTTGCCCCCTCCTGCGCTGCTTGCATTGGTTGCCGGTTGCGCCCGGTGAGATTCAAGTTTTAACTTAACATACAAAGTCCTTCATGACATGAGTCCTTATTATTTAAGGGAGCGACTGCTGCCGACATCAAACATTAACCGCCCTGTGCGAACTCATAGACAGGGGCTCCTTGGGCCGGGCAGTGCCGGCTGGCGGTCCCGACGACGAGCCTATTCTATCGCGCCCTGACCTCTGGAACCAACTTCCCTGGAGCTCCGCCTGGCCCCTGACCTCCGCACTTTCCGTCGCGACTTGAAGACCTGGTTGTTTAATCAATCCGGGCTGTGACCCTGGGGTGGGGTGGTTTTTAGAGTTTTAATGCTGGGATTTTAGTATTAATTTGGCTTGACTTGTTTAATCTGGTTTTATTTAATTTATTGTTGTGTTGTTTTTACTTTGTAAGCCGCCCCGAGTCCTTCGGGAGAGGGGGCGGCATATAAGTCGAATTAATAAATAAATAATAAATAATATAGGCAGTCCTCAACTTACAACAATTCATTCAAAGTTACAAAAGCACTTTCAACTGTGGCAGCATCCTCATGTCACATGATAAACATTCAGACACTTGTCAACTGATTCGTATTTATGACAGCTGCAGTGTCCCGGAGTCCCCTTTTACGACCTTCTGACAAGCAAAGTCAATGGGGAATCCAGATTCACTTAACAACCGTGTGACTAACTTAACAGTTGCAGTGATTCACTTAACAATGGTGGCAGGAAAGGTTATAAAATGGGTCAGAATTCTGTTGCTAACAAAGCAATATACACTTTGGGCTCAATTGTGGTCGTAAGTCAAGCACTACCTGTGTTTCAAGAGCCGTGGTGGCGCAGTGGTTAGAGTGCAGTATTGCAGGCTACTTCTGCTGCCTGCCAGATGCCTGCAATTTGGCAGTTCGAATCTCACCAGGCTCGAGTTTGACTCAGCCTTCCATCCTTCCGAGGTCGGCAAAACGAGGACCCAGATTGTGGGGTAATAGGCTGACTCTGTAAACCGCTTAGAGAGGGCTGAAAAAGGACTGTGAAGCGGTATATAAGTCTAAGCATTATTGCTATTACAGCTAAATATCCTTATTGGTTCATGACAGCGGGGGGCTTCATTTATACCTATAAATACTGTAAATATTCATCTTTATTATTATTTTTTCTTCTTCTTTCTTTGCATCTGGAAGCATCTTGTCAGTACCCCACGCTTTCAAGAACAGGATGTTTAATATATCTATACATGTTGATTTTTAAAAGTTCAGTTGCTAACAGCAAAATTGTTTTCTGGTAAGCAATAATAATAAAAAAGGACATTCAAGTGGAAGCCACATGACAGAAATGTATTACTGCACTTTTCTTCTGATCAACATTAACAAGATTAGGAAGGCAACAAACGGCATTGGTTATATGTTAGCTACTTCCTAAAAATCTCACATATCCAAAATTGCTTCTATCAGGATGGCAGTTTAGAGGATAACCCTCACTATCTATTTGATTGTCCATTTCTGCTGTATGCAAGGAAAAATATACTGCTCTTCTGTAAAGTACTCTGGACAAATTTCCATACAGTTGAATTCTTATTGAAAATAGAAAATATTACGTGGTGTACAGATGGGCAGATTTTGCTCATGGCACAGCTGAACATCATTAAATGCAAATGATTTTGTTTTTGTAAGAAATGCTTTTTTAATGTCTATTAACCCATCTCTGTATAGTTTCAAATGTTACGAATTATAGTTTACTGTCTTATTGCACACTTGACAACTATATGTTAGGTATAGGCAATGAGTTGGAATAATATATTATTATTATTATTATTATTATTATTGTTGTTGTTGTTGTTAAGTTCGCATAGAGAGGCAGGACACGGAGTGCTTCAACTCAAAGTTTATTGTGACTTCAGCTCAGAACGGACCCGATTTGGCTTAGCCGAGGCAGCTATATATAGCCAGCTGCCTCAGCTGACAGCCAATCAGAGTGCAGGGTTTTCCTGCACTTTTGAATCAATGATTTCAAACACTTTACAAGAACAACCAATCATATTCAAACTCTGCATACATAACAATTATTATATTACATCCAGATGGAATTGAGTTTAGGAAGAGCATCTTTTGCTATGTCAGATATTACAGCTCTCTTACTATATGGTTCATCTTTTCAATGGGCCATGGCATCCTTTTGTACCAGAAAACCAGCACTGGGATTTTAAGAACTTCATATTTCTGTTGATTTTCCAGATACACATTTTAAAATTGGATAGTGGGAGGCTATCATTCACCTAAAATCAGGGAATCAAAGATTCATAGTGGTGAAACATATCTACCTACCTATCTACCTATGTACTATCTGAAACTGCTACCCAAATCCCAAGAACTAAGAATTTTGTCCTGTCTCCACTTTCCTTTCTCACAACCTTTGGTAACAGCTGTCCCAAAGATTACTAGCCATTTCCATAACTTCTGTTTGGTGGATCATTGTCTCAGAACTTCAAACACATTTTTGTAGGAGATGAGCAAGCTGAGCCTGAAGGCGGGGTCAAATGCATCATCAGTCTGGGGTCCTTACACCTCCCAAAAAAGACCTAAGTCCAGCCTCCCTTGAAGTCCGTTGACCCTATCCTGGCTCCTGGTTTCTTGTGCCTTCTCATTCAATCTGAGGAAAACATTATTTCAAAAGAGAACAGCAGTTCATGGAGGTTTCGAGATGGTTGACATCTGTGTGCATACGTTACTATCAGTGCTGAAGAAGTAGATTAGTCCTAGAATATTGATCTGAAGACTCCAGAAATGATACTTTTGCTTAGCTTTATAACACAACTGGAAAGATCATTAACACAATTGTGAGGTCTGTATGAAGTGGCTTTGGCTCACCTTGGCAAAGAGCTTCACGCCATGTGATTGTTTTAATCAGTAACACAATTTGCTTTGACAAGGCATGTCTCTTCACCTCAAAGATTTGACCTGTCATGTCCAATAGCCAGAAGAGGTTTCAACACATGAGCTGCGCATACGTAGAAATCTATTTCAGCTCTTTGAACTAGTAAAGGGGTTTCAAAGGAGAGGTGTAGCAAAGCCATCCAATTTCAAGAAAGACAAAACTATTGATGGTGGTCCTGTCTTTCTTTTAAAACTCACAGTAAGATTTAAAAGAAGTATCCTTAGGGCTTGACAGAGTGAGATGACATTAGATTGAATTATTAACCAGCTGTCTAGAAATATCTTTCTCCTCCTTTTGCAGGGAGTCTTTGAAGGTTGAAATCAATCAACTTGATCACCCAGTTCCTATAAAACCAGTCACCTACCCATCATCTATCTATCTATCTATCTATCTATCTATCTATCTATCTATCTATCTATCTTCTGTTTGTCAGTCTACTTCATGCTACTCATTCCAGCCAATCTTTCACAACATTCCATTATCTTACCATGCTTAAAGAATGAGCAAAATTTAACCATTGAAATTGGACTGTTAATTTAGTTTAATGGCCTAAAATAATTTTAACTCAAACCTAAGTGGTGCTCTTCCCAGTACACTAAATTTTCACATAAGATTTGATTAATTTTCAATCAATCGAATGATAAAAGGTCTAAGGACTTTACCTAGGAGTGCAATATGTTTGTAGGCACAATATGGACAGACACTTTCTATACATCACAAATCAGCTCCAGATGCATACTGTTTTCCAAACGTCCAATGTCCATCATACTTGCAAATCCAATCCAGTCCAGTCCAAAATAATGTAAAGACCAAAGGCCAGCAAACAATATATTTGCAAGCAGTCTACTAATTTAAAATAAAACCACAAATTAGTAGACTGAGTGGGGAACAATATATAGAGGTATAGGATACACTGGCTAGGTGGATATGATCAATATCCTTCATATAAAAATGTCTCCTATCATATTCTTATGTCTCCAAACTCTATATCCCTGGGTGTTTATACACCTGTTTGTCTGCTCTACCAATTTATAGTTTCAATGTTCTTGACTTACATCATGACAAAAATTAGAACCAACTCTAAACACTGAAGGGGGAAGCCATACCACCAGCAAAAGTGAAACCATTATGAAACAGCACAAATGTCTTGAATCTGCATAATTTACACCAGTTACAAAATCCCTTTGCTCTTAGTAAGAGTTTTGTATGCATGTATACAGCTCTAGGCCCATTCTCTTTGCCAGGAACAAATATACAAATCTGCAGTACTGATATTTAGGAAATTGCACTATAAATTCCAAAAGAATACTGGGAATAAATTATTCCAGAAATGTTATTGCAACGAACAACATCTGTGTCTGAGTTTTCATGCTAGTGAAACTAAAGAATATATTTACACAGGCACACAATGTTAAACAATAGGTTCTTATTTGGTTGTTGAAAGTCTGTTTGGGTATAGATTTCATTTACAGGACTCGGGTTTTACAAGGACTCATGGGTTACAACCATAATCCAGATTGTTACTTGGATTACTGGAATATTAATTAAACCTTTTATGTTATATTTACTTTGAATTTACTGGGACTCAAGTTTTACAAGGAATCATGTAAGAAACCCCCTTGGTTTAGAACAAAGAAGCAGGAGATCCTGTTGTTCTTCAAAGTTTGGATCTTGGATAAAGCCAAGATTGTAATCATTGTGTGATTTGAAAAATGAAACAGCCCCAAAATGATAAGCGAAGTAAAATTACCAGAAGACAGGCACTTCAGCCGCATAGGGGATAAATGAATAAAAAATTACTTTCAACCAGAATTATTCAGTTTCACTGAAAGGGTTCCGTCACTTAAAAACAAGGAACAAACCAAATCCATCACCTAGCAACTTTCAAAACCCTGAGTAGCATATCCCAATCAGGAAGGAGTGAGGCTCCCCAGATTTGTGCAAGGCATTTTCTTAAGATTCCTGCAGCATTCAGAATGTGTTGGATATAAATTAGAGGGGCAAGCTTTTGCTGATTCCCACTGCTCTCTCCCTGCAACTGGAAACAAGCAAGTTTAATTTATCTAAAGCAAGTTTGAACTCTCACCTTACTCCTACAAGTGCTCCAGGGAAAGATCCAACTCCAGATGAAGCGGGTTCCGGCTTTGCCAACCAGAGCTCCGGCTGCTACGGGCTGCTTCCCAGCCCAGCCAGCTTTGTGGCTTTCCCTCTTTACTATCTGTGTGCTCGCTGCAATTTCTCCCATGACTCCATCACCCAGGAATGGCAACAACTTTTCTCTTGTCTAACACCGGTGCTGCAGGGACACACACATAAACATTCGCATGCATACACAAGAGAGACTTAGAGCTGCTGAAGTGAGGGAGGGAAAAGAACACAAGGACAGCCCAAGGTGAACAGAATCGAAACAGGAAAAAAGATACACACACACACACACACACACAGAGGCACACAAATCCTTTGGACTGGCTTGCCTTTGGAAGTGGCACTAAGTGATATAAATCACAGCTTGGAAAAAAAGCAGGAGGTCAGAAGAGAGTGAATCAGAGAATCGAAGAGGGGCATAGACTCTGAAGCCAGCAGTTTCTGAGCTCCAGTCATAAACAAAACAAAGAAGTATATTTTTGACTGCAGGAATTTTTATTTTCAGACTCAGTGGATGCTTAGATGTGAGGAAAAGGAGAAGTAAGAGGGAAGGATTAACATTTCAGTTTCTTCTTCTTCTTCTTCTTCTTCTTCTTCTTCTTCTTCTTCTTCTTCTTCTTCTTCTTCTTCTTCTTCTTCTTCCTCCTCCTCCTCCTCCTCCTCTTCCTTCTCTTCTTCTTGTTCTTCTAACCCTAACCCTAACCCTATATTTGTGTATATATGATCATAATGAAGATGATGATGTTTGTATGTTTGTATGTTCACACCTTGGACAACTAGAGAGCACACTGCTCAACACAGAAAGGAAATGTATGATATAAAACAATAAAAAATATTTCAAAAAATAAAATAAAATTTCAGCTCTCAAACTAAGAAAAGTTCAACCCCAAAGATCCAGAAATCATTCCTCCCTCCCTCCCTCCCTCCCCCTCCCTCCTCCCTCCTTCCTTCCCCTTCCTTCCATCCATCCATCCATCCATCCACCCATCCATCCATCCATCCATCCACCCGTCTTCTTTCCTTCCTTCCATTTCTAAAACTCCCAATATGTAAGGAAAGATCTTTAAAAAAATCTTCCACTTGTATTGGGTTGAAGTCTTGACCTGGATCCTGCAAAACAATCTGATTTTTTCCTTTAAGACCCTTTTCAAAGATTTGGGTCAAACATTATGTTAGAAGGAAGGGGTGGCTTTTTAAAACACACATAGGCGCACGCACTGGCAGACACACTAACATAGAAAGGATAGAAATAATGGCTGATGGTGGGAGAAAGGAATTTATGGAATGAAGTTGTGAAAGTCTTAATCAGATACCAACAAAGTGTGTGCAGAAACATACTCATATTTCTTATTTGGATACAGGATATGGGGTCAATTAATTTCAGAAAGCATCTGGTAAGCTGGAATCCATATGACAGGGAGTGCAATTTATAGGGCAACAGAGCAGGGAAAAGCAATATGTAAATTGTGAAAAGTTGACTCTAGCTCAAAAAACAGCACTAGTGGCACATACTAGAAATGCATAATATTTACTATTGTTGTTGATACGGGTTTATCCTGTTTTTTTCACTTTAAAAAAACAAACCAAAGCAAAGGCATTTTACTATTAATTTAGTCAATAAGTATAGATATTGCTTCCAATTGAGTTATGGAACTCTTTAATAATTGTCCTCTATTATTTTGATGCAAAACTAACATTCTTTCACCTGCCAGGGGTTTACTGTAAACTACAAATAGATTTTTAGAATGGAATTATATATGTTCTTTTTTAAGGCAGGTGCCTAAAACCAACCCTTCGGCTGATTCTCACAGGGACTAGTTATCAGCTAGCAATAGGAGACAGTGCAATTCAGGATTTTGTCAAAAACTAGTAAAAGTGAAAGTTTCCACTGTCCAGTTGTGTCCAACTCTAGGGGTGTGTGTGTTCATTTCAGTTTCTTAGCCAAGGGAGCCAGTGTTGTCCGAAGACACTTTGGTGGTTTACAAGAGTTTAACAGATTATCAGAGTTGGAAGGGATCTTGTAAGTCATCTAGTCCAATCCCCTGCCCAAGCAGGAGACCCCACACCATTTCTGACAAATGGCAGTCCAATCTCTTCTTGAAAGCCTCAAGTGATGAAGCTTCCATCATGTGGCCAGCATGACTGTATGCCGAAATGCACAGTCAACTTTCTAGAGAGAGATAAAGGTATTCTGAAGTCAAATTCAGAACTCTTTGGGATTGGGGGTTTTGACGTCATTACTGAAGTGACTGGCATTGCCTTCTTCTGGGACATTTCCACCAACAGTCTTCCCATTGAGATACTAAGTCCAACCCTGCTTACTTTTGAGTCCTGTATTTCTATCTGCCGAGACTTAAAATCTATCTTTCTCAGAGACCTCCAAAGACCTTGCACTGTTGTCCCATGTTTTCTAGAATCTCAACTTACCTTTGCCTTTTTTTTTTAGATAAGTGTGCACTCTTCTACAGACATCCTAAAAATGCTTGAAAATATAGAAAGTGCCATCGGCAGACATATGGTCCAGTAACATCTCAGCTCATCATTTGAAAAAAAAAACAATGAAGAGATTCACACATAAAACAAGCCTGCATTTGTTCCATAATTTCTTACTCATTTGCATATCAGATGGAGGGTTATTGGGGGATGTGTCTGTGTGTGTGTGTGTGTGTTAGATATGCTCAGTGGAGTCACAAAACTTTAACACCTGTTAGCAGTAGCATAAAGGCAACAAATTACAAGGACTGGGAGCCAGATTCCATTCTAGTTTGTGCACAGATTGACTGTTAAAGACACTAAAAGAATGTGTATGGATTTCATATCTATCTGTAAATTCCACAGGAACTGATTGATGTGCAATTGCAAATATTTAGTAGACCCCAAGGTCAAGAATGAAGGGAAAGGAGCCTAATTAGAAAATGGGTAAGTTTGCCCTTAAAGTAATTCTGTGCTCACATTTTCTCCTTTTGCTTAGTCTTGGAAATAGGGAAGTGTCTTATTATTGTGCTTTTGTTTTCTCTTACACAACTTTTTAGCACTCTGAAGTGTCCTTGACTGCTTACACTTTCCAGGCTGAAAAAGACCCAAGGGAAGAGTTTTCTCTTGACATTTCCTCTTGGGATTGAATAGCACGGTGGGAAGCTGGAAAAATTTCAGGAAGTTGACAGAATGGGTTGTCTAATAACGAAGAGATCTTTACAGTCATATTCCTTCTCCTCTTATTTATTATTTTTATTCTAATCAACAAAACCATATCATGACTTGATTTTTTTCCCCTCTTTCCCACTAAAGGCCAGTGTGATGACCCGGAGCGTGGCACAAAGGCAACACAGTCAGATAATCAATAGGAGTCCCTTTATTAGCTCCAACTTTGCCCCCAATGTCCTGGTTACCTTCTGGCTGGAGAAAAACTCTCCCAGGAACAGCCTTTGGCTGCAGAGAATCAAGTCCAAAACGTGGTCAACAAAAACTCTAACTATAAGTCCAATCAAGGCAAGATGAGGTAATTTAGTCTGGCAGGGCAGGAGCAAGACTTCCAGATGTGAAGGCATGGCAATAACTCAACATGGTTAGGAAGATGCCAGGAACACAGATAACTAAAGTCAACACAAGACAAACTCACGTTTGCTGCCAGCAGCTGCCGCACTCAGCATGCATTTCTTATCAACTGTCTTCCCAGGTGTGGTTAATGAAGGGAATCAGGGCCCTTTCCTCCCCCGTAAGCCATGCAACCCATGTTGCTCTCCTCTCTGGTCCTCCCTGCATCCCCTAGGATGAAGAGGGGGTGGGCCTGGGTCTTCCTCTGAACTCCCTCTCTCTTGTTCTATCTCTCCCTTGCTCTGCTCAGCCAAACTTTGGCCTTCTCCAGTTTCCTCCACAGCCAATGGAGCCATACTATCACTCCCTGTCAGTTGTTCATCTTCCTCCTCGGATTCAGACTCTGACAGGTGCATGACAGCCAGTAAAGGCTTTTCAATCACCATTAAGCTTAGACAATGTACTGTCTTTAATTAAAGCAGCCAATTCAGCCATCTCAACAAAGTTCCATCATCATCACCATCTCTTCCTCCATGATGGATAAAATCGAATCTTTCCAACTTTGTGAGTACAGGTATCTCAGGGATATTGGCTTTGCTGGTATTGCTAAGATACTAGCAGAGGTGGGCCGCACAGACTGTAACAACCGGTTTGCCTAGTGCAGAACCGAAAATGTGAGCGTGCACATGCACGCCCTCTTTGCAAGCACATGCTCCATCTGCGCTTGCGCACAGCTATGAAAACACCGAGATTTCCTGTGTGTGGTAGCCCCGGTGAGTAGAGTGGGCAAGGCGCGAACCTCAGCTGGGCTGCATGGGCAGGGTGAACAAGCCAGATATATAGGACGGGATAGCACCAGGGTGAGTGGGCGGGCCCAGTCGGTGGTCAGAACTACCGGTACGGGTGAGCCAGTCTGAACCGGCAGCAGCCCACCAGTGGATACTAGGCTAGATAGCCTTCTCTTTAGGAAGCTGGGTAACCTTAGGAAGACTGACTGAATCATGCCTGAGTAGGCTGGGCCAGTAAGATTCCTTCTCCATTCACAGAAAGAATACTATGGAGAATACAACAGCGATTTACCAGAAAATTATTCTGGTTCTCTCTCCTAAAGGTGGAAAAGAGTGTAGATCTGACTTTAGGAAAATGGGAGGGTGGGAGGGAGCAGAAATGAACCATTAAGAGATGAGGAAAAAAACAGTTCAGTCCTGAGAAAGCAGAAAGAGTGATAAAGAAGCCCAGAATAGCCCACCTTGATATTCTTTGATAAGATAGAGTCGAGAGGAACACTGATGGGCTTTCAAGATTCTTTTATTCTACTCCACAGCAATAAAAAGTGTTCATGAAACCCCCTGCTGCTCCTGTTTCTTGACCTTGGTTTCTTTGAAGGGCTAACCGACAGGCTTTCTATTATCCCTGTTTAACTCAGTCCTTTTTCTAGGCGGTCAGTGACAGCTCAGTCAAAGCTCTGAAGTGTAGCTGCCTGTCCTTTTTATTTTCTAATAATGCTTTTAGGTCCCACTCAGGGTTTAAAGACACGGACTGGAAATAAAGATTTTTTGAGGGGGAGGTTGGGTGTTTTACTTTACAATATTCCAATTTCCCATTTTCGTATATATTTTCTCCTTCAAGATGATTATAAAATAGCTCCGTTTGCTATTTTTTAGTGAAAAAGAAGACAAGAAGAAGTCTTGAATATAATGCAAGAATAATGCCGATAAGTGATATATTGGACTGTATCATTGTACAATTACAATGAACTATAAATGTATAACTAGCAGCCTATTATAATAGCAGTAGCCACTGGAGGCTGAGGTAAAACTGAGCTGCGAAGAGACCATTTTGTTAAGCCTTTGCAAGGTAGCTTCAATTTGTCCTGACAAAGATGTTCATGCCATGAAGACAATATGATTTTCTCTTTTGAGGTGAAAAGGTGAGACAATTTGTCTCAGCCTTTGCAGACTTGATCTGGCATTTCCAATAGCAAGAAATGGCTCAAATGCCTGTGCTTGTTCATACAGAAGTCTTTTCTAGTTATTGAAACCACTAGCAGGAGTTTCAGAAGAGAGATGAAGCATATCCATCTCATTCCCCTCTTTTTGTACAAAATTGAAAAATAAAGATAGCCCAACCATTGTTTAAAACCATCAATAAGGGCAAAAAGCAATAGATGCAATTTACATAGATTTCTGCAAAGCCTTTGATTCAGTGGTACATGACAAACTACTGTTAAAACTAAACTTATGGCATTTCTGGATCCCTTCATAAGTGGATTACTGCATTCCTGTCAAACAGGCAACGAATAGTAAAAATAGGGGGCGCTATACCAAACCCTGCTTCAGTTAACAGTGGTGTCCCCCAAGGCAGCGTTCTAGGACCCACACTCTTTATAATCTATATAAATGACCTTTGCAATCACCTTATAAGCAACTGTGTCCTCTTTGCGAATGATGTAAAACTATTCAACACCACCGACAATGCTACTGCTCTTCAAAGTGACCTTGATTATGTGTCTGAATGGTCAAACAATTGGCAACTCCAAATCTCGACCAACAAATGTTCTGTCCTACACAGTGGTTAAAAAAAATCAGTACACCAAATACAAACTAGGCGGATATGACCTCATTAATGACCCTCATTCTGTCAGAGCTCACTGTAACAGCATTGCCAAAAAGGCATTAAGAGTTGTAAATCTAATCTTACAAAGCTTCTCCTCTGGAAATATTGAATTGCTAACTAGGGCATACAAAACCTTTGCTAGACCAATACTCAAATACAGCTCATCTGTCTGGAATCTGCACTGTATATCAGATATTAATACAATTGAGCGAGTCCAGAAGTATTTCATGAGAAGAGTACTACACTCCTCTGCTCGCAGCAGAATACCCTATATCACCAGACTTGAAATTTTGGGCTTGGACAATCTTGAGCTATGCTGCCTACGGTTGGACTTAAGCATAGTACACAAAATTATCTGCTACAATGTCCTACCAGTCAATGACTACTTCAGCTTCAACCGCAACAATACAAGAGCACACAACAGATACAAACTCAATGTTAACCGCTCCAAACTTGATTGCAGAAAGTACGACTTCAGCAACAGAGTGGTCAATGCCTGGAATGCACTACCTGACTCTGTAGTTACATCCTCAAACCCCCACTCCTTTACCCTCAAACTATCCACTATTGACCTCACCCCATTCCTAAGAGGTCTGTAAGGGGCGTGCATAAGTGCACCATCGTGCCTCCCATCCCTGTCCTATTGTCCCCATTTAATCGTACCTATTTTCTGTATTCTTACTCATGCTTATATTTATACCTATTATTTTGTAAGTGATTGAAAAATCAAATAAATAAAAAATAAATAAAATAAAAAATTATTCTTATGGCCTAGTCTTGACCTCGGGTAAGGTACAATCAAATGAGGTTACGTGAGACCCTCTGAAGCAAAAATCAGGTTTTTAACCTGTAATAATTTGCAAAACTGTACCGATGTCTACAACTAACCAGGGAGTTAGTTGGTTCTAAGAACATGATGAAGCCAGATTTTGCACACATCTGTGAACTAATCAGAAGATGGACTATTTAGACCCAACACATTTATGGCAAAGGTGATTTTTTTTTCAGGAAGATCATTAAAGATGGTAATCCAAATGCCTATTAAATATCTAATCTTATACAGAAAAAAAGAAGAAGATTCTACTAGCAACTGCGGTGGAAAAGCATATGTGCAAAATTCATCCTTTCCATCCAGCCTTAATCTTGACATTGGGCTGATCATCCAAAAGTGCAGTAACATGTATTTTAAACATTACTATGTACCATCTGCTTCATTTAAGATTTGGAACATACTTCATATAGTTATAAATAAAGTTATATAAAAATAATCATATGAGACTATCCCTCTTTGAACCCATTTTTAAGGTAACACCATTTCATGTGATCTGGTATTTAAGTACTGTCAATACTCTAGTAAAAATTCTGAAGTACAAAATATTATAACATGCTATTTATCATGGACAATCAATTCTTGGATAATTCATTTTAAAATGAACTTTAGAACCAGATAGTTTGAATAGCTAGAGAGCTAGAGAACTAGACAGACAGACAGACAGACAGACAGACAGACAGGCAGGCAGGCAGGCAGACAGAGACATATATCTATATCTATTTGCCCATCTCTCTCTGTCTCTCTCTCTCACACTATATACAGTATATAAAGCACATGCATTATTGCTGATTGGACATAGCCAGTCCCAAAAATATTCATTTATATTCATTTTTCTCACAGAATAATCTGGTAGGGGTAGCAATAATTTTCTTTTATTTCTAAAACAACTCATTGCACCTGCTATATGGTTTTTTTTAAAGAAAGGAACACAGGTTTACTAATAAGATGGTGAGTACTGTTGTGGGGTAGTCAGTTTTTTAAAAAGTCCATTTTTTCCTGGCAATATAGGGAAAAAAGAAATACTATTTTTAATATCAGTTGTTTTCACTTTTACCTCAGACAGTGCTAAGGAGCCAAGCTATGTAGAAAGTCATTATTTATTCATCCCAATTGCTGAAAGCAAGGGATTCTCTACCCTATTTTTTGCAGTGAGGGGGGGTTGTAAAAATTTGTTTCTGTGTTTAATTTTAGTGGGGTTTTTTGCAAATATAATAGCAGCTTGGTAGTAAAACCTCCAACCTGTGTTCCAGAGTGAGAAGAAACCTGTTAATCTATGCTTAAAAATGAAAGCTTTGGAATCACAATGTGCTGGGTGAGCTACTCGCTATTGGTTCCTCTCTAAACTATTTTCATGGGACTCCAAAATGGTGGAACATCACAAAGAGCTTATGAGAGATGTTACGTATGTCTCCTCCCACTGTTCCATGTCATCATTTTGCCTTTAAATCCTGAATACTTCATGGCCTTGTAAAAATACCCATGAGATATATTGAAGTCTTGCTGTCATGTCTCTCAAGAGGCATATAGTGTGAACAGCACAATGATTCCTTGCTGCATCATTTATTCTGACCACGGCTAAGCCCTGGTTTCATTTTGTAACACCATCTGCCAGCACAACCCTATGTGAGAAGATTTCCATTTGCTATTAATGGGAAAAGATATTCTTTAAAAAAACCAGTTGTCCTTTTATCCCTTCTCTGAAATCGCCGAGTTCCTCCGATTGTTATTGCTAATTCTAAGAAAAAAATACAACCATCCTTTAGAAGCCTGTTCTTATTAAATGTTGGTTATAAAAGCCCAATTATTTCATTTTTTTGAAAGTTCCTTGTCCTCTGTATTAATGGTAGAATCATTCTCTTGAATGACAATGTGAGGTACTGTGTTTCCCTGAAAATAAGGCCCTGTCTTATATAATTTTGCCACCAAATAAGGCATCAGGTCTTATTTTGGGGGAATGTCATCTACTGACTAACCTCACTTGTGTGCGTCACCCCCAGCCTTCTTTTTGCTGTCAGAGGACTTCAGGAACTTCTTCTTCTGCAGCTGGTAAGGCTTTCTTGAAGGCCTCTGTAGCTGATAACAGAGTGCTGGATCAATTTGCAGAAAAAATGGGCCAGCAAGGCAGGTGTCAGGGTGTGCGAATCCTGGCTACAACTGTCCAAAGGTAAGTAGTAGGGCAGCTCCACCCCCCTCATCCCCATCCTAGCTTAATTTTTACCTGTGCACATTGGAATGGGTGGGATCTTAATTAGGGCTTATTTTGGGGGGTAGGGCTTATATTGGGTGCACATGTAAAAATCAAGCTAGAACTTACTTTCAGAGTAGGTAGTATTTTTGGGGAAACAGGGTAGCTTTGAAGTACAATTAGGTTTCCTTTGTTTCATCTGTTTGGAGAACCATTGTAATGGCAACAACACAGCAGTGTTTTTATATATAAAATGCATCTTTAGAAAATAAAGCCAGAGATAGGGGAAAGCCCAAAGCCACCTTATAAGCTTCCAGATATGTTAAATCAGCTCAAGGGGTAAAATAGCTATTAGGGAGTATTACGATAAGTGAATTGCTTAAGGGATAGAATAGAATATCTATTTCCATCTTCAAAAATGGCCGACCAGCCAGAATTCTGAACTGGAGTTACTCCATCTCCATAACATTTTGTTATGGGTTCTCTTTATTTATTATTACTCATAAATGTCAATGGAAAATGCTACAAAGTTTGGCTTTGGGAATCCCACCAATGAAGGCTGCCTCTTCCTGCCACATCCACTTTCACTTTCTCAGTATTTATTTATTTATTTGTAAATAAACTGTAAAGCAAAGACAGGAAGAAAATTAACTTGTTTGAACTATGGTGCTGGAGAGGTTCCTGTGTATTAGACAGCAAGGGTGACTAATAAGCAAGTACTGGAGTGCATAACATCAGACATGTCACTGGAAGGAAAAAAAACACACACACACAAATGCATTTCACTTATTTTGGCCATGTCATGCAGGGGAAATCATTGGAGAAAGCAATTGTGTTTGGAAAAGTTAAAGAAACAGGTTGCCAAAGAATATGGTGGCTGGACACCATAAAAACTGACACCAACCAGAGCATAGAAAAAACTCAAAGAAGTAGTGGAAGATTGGAAGATGTGGAGAGACCTGGCCCATAAAATCACCACGGGTCAGACATGACTCAATGAATACCATCATCATCATCATCATCATCATTATGCCTTAGTGTTAGCTTTAGTTTTCTCAGACTCAGGCTGATTTTGCAGGGAACAGGGGAAGGCCTCTTTATCTTTGATGTTTTTTTGGAGAGGAATTGGAAACCAAGGATCTTTATGAAAGCCACATTTGGAACAGATTTGGCTTTAGGGCAGTGGGGAACATTTTGTTTGAATCAGCAGACTTTGCAGCCTAAGACTCCTCCCCACCCCTTGACGTCAATAGGCAAGAAAAGCCTGGTGTCACAAGGAAGAAACATGATGGGAACGTATGCATTTTAAGTTTTTTCATGAAGAACTTTCTCACATATTCCCACGGTATCTTTATTTGATGTCTACATGTGGGGAGAAACCTAAAATTGAAGCTTGGCAAGATCTTTGCATTTGGTTCTGAATTTTTGTATACTCAAAAACCGATTTCAGGTTTTGCTCTCCATATGAGATTCCAAGTTTCGTACTTGAAATAGAAAAGGATGGATTTTTTTTCACATTATTATTATTATTATTATTATTATTATTATTATTATTATTATTTATTCAACTTGTATGCCGCCCTTCTCCCTAAGGACTCAGGGCGGCTAACATTAAAACAACGCAAAATTTACATAAAAAACAATTAAACAAAACAAGTCAGAATAAATACAATAAAACATTAAAATAAATAATAGAAATAGTAAAACATGTCTCAGTAGCCTGACAAACTGATTTATAAGGTTTGCGGATGTACAATTGTCACACTCCAACCTTACAAAATCAAGAAGGAATATATGTGAATCCTTCTCAGAAAAGGTCTGACATTGTTACTCCTTCACCAGATCAGCTAATTGCTTTTCATGGGTGTTCTTGGTGGCCTAATTGTGATGGGTATTAAAGGTAATGCAACTAGACCAGTGCAAGCAGTCCTCATGTTACAACAGTTCATTTAGTGACCATTCAAAGTTACAATGGCACTGAAAAAAGTGACTTATGACCATTTTTCACACTTATAACCATTGCAGCATCCCCATGATCGTGATTAAAATTAGGATGCTTGGCAACGGACTCATATTTATGACAATTGCAGTGTCCTGGGTCATGAGATCAACTTTTGCAACCTTCTGACAAGCAAAGTCAAAGAAGAAGCCATATTTACTTAGTTACTTACTTACTTTACTTTATTGTCATTGCACCTCATACAATGAAATCAAACACCATCTTCAGTGCACATCATGACCATGACCATGAAATAAACATAAACACATCTCCTTCACCCTCCACACATTGAACTGAAACCCCCTGACACCGCACCAATACCTCACTGTACAGCAGAATTCAAAAGAGCTACTGCCCTTGGATAGAAGCTGTTTTTCAGCATATTTGTCCTTGCTTTTATTATTCTGTACCATCTGCAGGATGGTAATAGTTCAAAAAAAGGGTTCCCAGGATGAGATGGATGTTTGAGAACGTTTTGAACTTTTTTAAGGCAGCAGGAGCTATAAAGCTCTTCCAAAGAGGGGAGAGGGCAACCAATGATCTTCTGGGCAATGACATTAACCCTTTGGAGTGTTTTCCTATCTGCCACTGTGCAATTGGCAAACCATACAGAGGTGCAGTAAGTTAAAATACTCTCTATGGTGCAGTGGTAGAAGGTCACCAGCAGTTTTTCATTCAGTTGTTATTTTCTGAGAAGTCTCAGGTAGCATAACCTCTGCTGGGCCCTTTTGACCAGGACTGCAATGTGGTCACCCCAGGCCAGGTCCTCTTTTAGGGTAACACCCAGAAACTTAAAATTGGTCACTTGCTCCACTCGGTCTTTATTGATAAGCAAGGGCTGGATGTCTGATCTGTTCCTTCTATAGTTCACTATAAACTCCTTGATCTTATTGGTGTTGAGGACCAAGTTATTGTCTCCACACCACGAAAGCAACCGGTCCACCTCATCTCGGTAGGCAGACTCATCCCTCCCGGAGATGAGTCTCACCACTGTTATTCACTTAATAACTGTGTTACTAACTTAACAACTGCAGTGATTCACTTAACAACCAAAGCAAGAAAGATTACAAATGGGGCAAAATTCACTTAGCAAATATCTCACTTAGCAACAAAAATTTTGGGCTGAATAGTGGTCATAAATAAAGGACTACCTGTGTATTGCCACTAATACTTATACCTATGAATCCTCACTTAAAATAGAAACTATTCTTCAGAGTTCTTCAGAGAGTGTCTACATTCCTGAGGAAATATTGCCCCAATCACATTTGGAACATTCATTGCCACAAACGCATAAAATATGCAAAAGCCTGAAAAAGAAAAGTTGTCTTCCTGAACCTCAGAGCACCAAAGAGTACATATGAGTGACAATAAATGCCCTGAATTTAGATATTTGCACTAATTTTGTGAGTATTCCCTACCATATGGCTGATGAATATAGAACCGTCGTATATAGTACATGTACACATTTTGTACATGGTTTATTGATGGGCTTTCAACTTTATTTTTGAAACATTCCCCAAGATGCTCTTTAAATAAGTTTATGCCTTTCCTCTGCTGTCAGATATTTGGAAAAGAATCTCGAGTGCATCAAACTGACACAAATTGTACTCAGTACATTGTGCAGAAATCCTTTCAGGTTTAACTGTCATGACCCCATAATGTTGAACAAAATATCCATTGCGCTGACCAAGCAACTTTCAACGTAACGGTGCAAAGAAACTGTCACCAATATTAGCAGGTATAGTCCTGAAATTCTATTCCCGAGCTATTGTACTTCCAGTGATACAGTGCAAATCAAGAAAATAAGAGTAGTAGTTAAAAATGGATTTTAAGTGTGTTTAAAAGATGGTCCTACATCATCAGTGTTTTTTCTGTTCTGTATAGAATAGAATACTTTATTTGGCCAAGAGTGGTTTAGACACCCAAGAAATTTGTCTCTGGTGTAGGAATACTCAGTGTATTGGCAAAACAACAGACATAAATGAATGAATGAATGAATGAATGAATGAATGAATGAATGAATGAATGAATAGCAACATCACCATGAAACATCCTCTTTTGTCTATCCCAGGTCCTTGGGAAGGACTTGATTGGTGGATAAAAATGCCAAATCTAATCTGAATATCTGGCTGACTGTGTGACTACTACTACTACTACTACTACTACTACTACTAATAATAATAATAATAATAACTACTACTACTACTACTACTACTACTACTTTTGAATACAGACAGATCATTTGGAACACAACACGCCAGATTATCACAGTTGTTAAAAACTGAAGCATACAATTCATTGATATCGCTGTACCAGGAGATGCCAGAGTTGAAGAAAAAGAACTGGAAAAAATCATGAAATATCGTGACCTGGCCATTGAAACTATGTGATTATGGATGAAACATGTAACAGTGATACCCATTGTCATCAGGGCACCTGGTACCATGTCCAAGAATTTTATAAAATACATCAAGAAATTGCAGCTTCCTGCAATAACACCAGCGGAACTGCAAAAAACTGCACTACTCAGAACATCATACATCTTAAGAAGGTACTTGGTTGATACCTAGGACGCTGGCAGCAACCCGTATCAACCCTTAGTGCCAGGCAATTATATTTGTGAAACATTTTTAAATGTTCAGTTGACTGAGTTTCATGTTTAATGAATAATAATAACAATAATAATAACAACAACAATAATAATAATAACAATGTCTGCAACAGTAAAAGGGAGAAATGAGAGGTAATAAAAAGGATAAATAATACTACAACTACATTCTAACCCACCTTTTTTTTTAATTCATATATATATGCCGCCGTTCTCCGGAGACTCAGGGCGGCTTACAATGTTTGGAGCACAACCCAATGCGCTCAGCAATAGCCTTCATTCCATTGTATATGCCTGCTTATTACTAAGCGGCATTTTTACAAAATCAGCTTATTGCCCCCAACAATCTTGGGTCCTCAATTTACCTACCCCGAGAGGATGGAAGGCTGAGTCAACCTTGAGCCTGGTGGGATTCGCGCCTGCAGTAATTGCAGGCAGCTGGAACTAAGTGCTAGGCGTTTAATAGCCTGCACCACCAAGGCTAATGTATGCATATACATTAAACAGAACTTAGTAATCACCATGTGATCACAATTGCAAATATCAGGTGTTCAGCAGTGTGATAGCACTCGAGGGGAACAAAAACTGTCCCTGTGTCTAGTTATTTTGGCATGCAATGCCCTATAGTGCTGTCCAAGGGAAGGAACTGAAACATTTTGTGTCCAGCATGTGTGGGGGTCTGCAGGTATCTTCTCAGCCCTCCATCTTACCAACACAATATACAGGTCTTCTATGGAAGACAGTTTGCAGAGGATAGTGGGTAGGATAAGATGTTGAGACTCCAAAAGGAATATAGAGAATAGTAACAAAAATACTTAGGGGATTGGAAGCTAAAAGATATAAAGAACGCTTGTTGGAATTGGGTATTTCTAATGAAAAGAAGGACTAGGGGTGACATGCTGGCAGTGTTCCAATATTTAAGAGGTGCACAAAGAAGGGGGAATCAACCTATTTTCCAAAGCACCTGAAGGCAGGACAAGAAACAATGGATATAAATTAATCAAGGAGAGAAGCAGGGGTGGGATTCTACCAGTTCGGATCAGTTCTATAGAACCGGTTGTTATGATTCTGCACAGTTTGGAGAAACAGCAAATCACGCCACTGGCTGGCCCCTCCCCTCCCCACCTACCCCGACCCACTCAGTCACTCCTTACCTGGCATGTGCGCCATCAAACTTGCCTGCATTTGGTAAGTTGCTATTTTTCCTTTCCCCCCCCCCCAACCATCAGCTGTTCTGCTGTGCTGGGAGATTTAGATTAGCTACAAAGCAGGAAATTGTTGGATTTCTTGCTTTCTAGCTAATCTAGAAGCACAGCTGAACCTTCCTTAGGACTGAAGCTTCTATTTTCCAGTGCAGACTCAGGTAGCAGATTGCAGAAAGATAGATCTCTGAGTGAATCTGTGATTCTGTGAGCAACTCAATCTGCCTGCCTGCCTTGCTTGATTTTGGGTAAAAGTTGCTCTTTTTTAAAATAAAAATTCAATATATACATGGTGTATTGTGAGTTAATTTTGTGAGTTTGCTTGCAAGCAAATTTTATGTGACAGACTCAGGCAGCAGATTGCAGAAAGGTAGATCTCTGAGTGAATCTGTGATTCTGTGAGCAACTCAATCTGCTAGCCTGCTTTGCCTAATTTTGGGTAAAAGTTGCTCTTTTTTAATTAAAAAAATCAATATTTACATAAATATTTATAATATTTACATACAAGCCGTGCCTAGCCAGTCACATGACCACCAAGCCATGCCCACTCAGCAAACCATGACCACCCAGTCACATGACCACCAAGCCACACCTGCAAATTAGGTCACGCCCACAGAACCGTTTGTTAAGAAATTTGAATCCCACCCCTGGAGAGAAGCAACCTAGAACTAAGGACAAATTTCCTGACAGAACAATCAATTGGTGAAACAACTTGCCTCCAGAAGTTGTGGGTGCTCCAACACTGGAGGTTTTTAAGAAGAGATTGGATAACCATTTATCTGAAATGGCATAGTAATTTGTAATAGTTAAATGGTAATTTGTAATAGTAAAACAGTAATTTTCTGCTTGAGCAGGAGGTTGGTTTATTTATTTATTTATTTAATTGGACTTATATGCCGCCCCATCTCCGAAGACTCGGGGTGGCTCACAGTTAAAACATACAAATACAATAAATAATTAAAAAGAAATTAAATCACTATAAGGTCCAATAAAACCGAATTAAAAATTAAAACTGTCCCATGCCCCCGGTAAGGTAATCACAGCCCGACTTGGTCAAATAGCCAGGTCTTCAAATCGTGGCAGAAGGTGGAGGAATGTTAAAGCCAAAAGAAGACCTCCAAGGTCCCTTCCAATTCAGTCATTCTGTTATACGTGTAGAGGAAAGAAGGACTTGCTGCAAACGATTTGCTTTATTCCTTCAGCAAAAATCTGACTCAGGCAGAGTTTAGTTCATAGGAAAAAAAAATGGGACTTTCATGGCAATGTCATGCCTACCCTCACCTTGCAGATTTTAATCCCAGACCTCATTGGGACATTCCTGCATGTTTCACCCAGTTTCTTTCACAAATTGTCTCACTTTTCCAGTAGAAAAATAGATGATGATGAATAACAGGGAACCTTAACCCTAACCTCTGTAAGATTTATGAGCTTTTAACGCCAATAAGGCTGTTCGGCACAGGATGTGATAGAACCCTAAAAGGTCACCAGATATCCATCAACTTGAAGAGCCACTTAAAGAAGACCAGATGCAGCTCCATTTCCTTCTCCAAGAGAAGTTCATGAATATATTTAGGATTCATAAATTCAGAGGTGAGTATGCACAGCAGCAAAGTTTACTGAATAGAACATTGCTAGTTTGAAGTGGGTGGGCCAAGGGGACAGGGTGGCATTATTTCATTCATTTTGGCAGCTGTTTCCAAAGATAGTTTGTAAACTGAGCTAGGAAAGGCCTTGCATGTGTTATGAGGATGTCTAAGCATGTGATATATCACATACCCCCATTTTCTTCCCCCACTCCATCACTGAAGATCCTCATTCATTGCTGACTTATTAATAACAGGATGCCTTTGGTGCTATAAATCAGCTGATAGCCTCCACAAAGGCCTATTACATTGCACGCTATACTATATAGGGCTGGCTGGGTTTGAGATATGGATCCCACTGGAAAGTCAGGAAGCACTTGAAGACCTGTCTGTTCTCCCAAACCTTGGAGCAGATCATCAATACCAGATCTGAAGTCAACATCGCCCAACATGTCATAGATCCAGTGATTCTTCCAATCGATATACAGCACTGAAGAAAACATGATGTAATGCATATACGCGTTCAATATTGTACTCCACATTAGTTGCCGTGGTACTACAGCCCTGCTCTGCTTATATAATGTTACTTCACTAAGGCATCTCCTGTTAAATTTTTTGCAGAAAACAGTCCTTCATTTGAATGTCTGTCTGTCTATCTCCCTCTCTCTCAGAAGGAAGGACCAAGTCAATTTCAGGTTCAAGATCAAAAGCTAAATGAATGGAAGGCAGAGGGTTTGAAATGGTTGCCTATCTGTAGTTAGCCCCTAACCAGGTTGTCTACAGGATTGTATTCAAGTGTGGAAATCAGGAAACCCAGGCAGTTCAAATGAATGTAGGGATTTATTGCAAACTTAAGCTCTCTACAAGAATCTAAGCTACTAACAGTTAAAGCATATTGGTGGTAGATAAGAGTTAATGGAATTTAAGGTGGGCTGGATTTAGATCTTTGGTGGAAGAACAGGGACTCATGACTTATGTGTTTCACCCTTCCCTTGGGCTCAGCATGGTCATCTCCTATGCATTGCAAGCTTGAGCTCTCTACAAGAACCTGAACTACTAATGGTGAAAGCAAATTGGCAGTAGATAAAGAGTTAATGGAATTCAAGGAGGACTGGACTTAAATCTCTTGTGGGCACAAAGGGACTTGAGACTTATGACATGTTTGACCCTTCCCTTGGACTAAGCCTGACCAACTCCTACAGTTGTGTGTCAACAGTCAACATGTGACTACAACCATGTGATTGAAACTGTCATCTTGACTTTTTGATCTCTTCCTGATGATATCCCTGTCCCAGCTCACTGACTGAGCAGATTTTAAACACATTACTTGGCTACAACTTTGTATATTGCAAACAATATATTTCACTAAAAATATAACCAGTATTTCTATATCTGCATTATCTTTCCCAATTAGCATATGCACAGTCTACTCTAATTATTTATATAATCACCCAGTGGCTGCATTATTAATACAAGTTAGGTCTATTATTTAGAAATATCCTTTTTTTAAAAAAAGTGTGTTAAGTTCTCCATACTGGCTTTTCTTTACTTATTTAGTCCTTACTCTGGACCTAAAATGGATCTGCAGCAATAATTCTGTTATATTTGTGAGACTCCTATAAAAATAAACAGGCATCCTGCACATATAATTATGTCATACATTTAAGAGAATCGTTCTTTTTCACATCGTGTTCTACTTTCCATCACTGATAGCAAGGTTCTTTTGGTGTTCAAAAAGTTACTTCTGTTAGATGATGGTTACTAGCAGAGCGAGCTAGTTTGTTTCCTTAAGTTACACAGATACATGCACACATACCAGTTTTCATTTTCTTGGCAAAATGCTGTAAAGTCCATCAGCAAAAAAAACCCCATATTGTCAATATCAGAATCATTAGAGGCAGCTACTATAATTACAAAAATATCTGTTCAAGCAGGTTTATCTACAGTTGCTGGCAGAAATTCCCACACAGGGAGCCCACCTCTATGGACAGCTCATTCACACAATGAAATCCACAAGGGTGAATCTTTTTCTTGGGTCCTTATTAAACAAGTATCATTAAGTCTTGCTGCAACAAATGAAACATCCTTGATAAAGGCTTAATTGGAACTTACAGAAAAAAGACTTTTTCTCCATGCCTTGAAAACATAAAGCTAAACATCGATGAGATTTTTCACAGATTCAGCAGAAGGTGAATGAGTTGAATTAGTTATCTGAAGCGTGAAAATATAGGTGGTTACCTCAGTTAAATGCTTGCTTAAAAATTCATTTCACTAATTGCCAATATTGTAATAGTAGAAAATCCAAAGGATACTATTGCTTGAGGCATGGGGGGGAAATCAGTTGGAATATAATGCATTAGGAAATCAAGCTGTATTATTTTATGTTTTGCTAAAGCAGATGCTGCCTTGTGGTGCTGAATCAGTAGCTCTGGCAAAGATAATCCCAATTGATTTCACATTAAAATTACCCATTGATTTCCTTCTTGGTTTTCCAGGGGATTGAATCTATCTGTGCAATTAATGTGTGCAAAGATTCCCTCTTAATCCATTAAAGGTGCTTATTTACAGATCTGTACCCCAGTGATAATCAACCGGGTCTAATCCAGCACAGAATTGATAAACTGTCTTGCCATTTGTGCCCTATACATAAAATCAGTGCATGAGTTTCTTTCTCTTTTATTCAGCATTTGCAATTTGAGACGGAGGGGAAAAAAAGAAAGAAATCAGCTTCAGCATTTAAATTGATAGGATCAATCCATTCCTCTGCATTACTATTCTTGAAGAAAGTCAATGGAATTATTTTAGAAAGTCCAACAATTTTAGTTTGTTTTAGTCCTTGGCATAAATGGCGATTTCATTAAATTAGATACTGAAGAGATTGCATAAGCTAAGGAAAAGAGCTATAAGACCAAAAGGCTTGGAAAAGCAAACATTTTCAAATGGTGAAGAAAAAAAGATTAAAAGAGTGTCCTTGGGGAAGGCATTTTCAAAAGCAAAGCATCAGAAATGCAGAATTCTACCTCTCGTCTCCCACTGCAACACACCTGGTGAGCACGGCCATCGTACCACTTTCCCTCCCCCCACAGAGAAAAACAAAATGATTCTTGTGCCTGTTTCAGGAAAAAAAAAACCTGCCTAAAAGTGCCTAAAAACTCCTCACCCTGCATTAAAGCTGGCCTGTGTTTTTCAAAACACAGTGGGAGTGAAAGAAAAGTAGCTTCCATGCCACATAATATCACACACGCTTTCCAAGACATCTTGTGCCTTTCTTTGCAAAAAAGTGGCAAAAGGACTTTTTGCTTTCTTCTTTGAAACTCTTCCCTCCCTTCCTCCCCCGTCCCCTTTCCTAAGGACCACGCTGGCCCTGATATGATCAAGGTTTTCAGAGAGATGATGCCCAGCTGCTTTTCTATGTTGCAATGAAAACAATGAAGAGTGTTCATAGCTTTGAAACCAGAATGCTAGATAGAGTTTATGGAAGTTGAAGTTGAACACATTTCTGGGACACCAGGTTGTATCATATATAGTATAATTATATACAAATTGGATTGATGTAATTATAGGGCACTTGTCAGGGAATATTTCTAGCAGGACTACCAGATTCTGTAACAGCTTTGTTCCCTACAGTAAACTCGAAAGATTTGTTTTTCTCACCATGTACAATATATACATCTGAACTAAACTGTGTTGTTTCTCTGTGTCATATATGTATATATGTGTATACATAATTTTGTATTTATTTATTTTGTCATGTTTATGTAGTGTATATTGGAGGTGGTGACTCTGAGAATTGTATGCAATGAAATTTCATTTTAATGTATGCCAATTAGTGTACATTCAAAGTGACAATAAAGTTATTATTCTATTCTGTTCTGTTCTGTTCTGTTCTATCCTATCCCATCCTATTCTCCTATCCTATCCTTCTGTTCTGTTCTATTCTATCCTATCCTAATCTATTGGTTTAACATAATCATACGGCACTTATCAGGGAATTGTGTAGCCAGTGTACATGTGGAGACAGAGACGTTGACACGAATTTGTAGTTTTATATAAATAAATGTATTTTACATTTATATTTGCAGTAAACAAGATAGACAGGCATATCACTATATCCTGAGGTAAATCATCAGGTCAATCACAGAACAGCATACAGAACACACAGAAGAAAAAGGTGGGAAAAAGGGAAACTCCCCCTTTACACCCAGCAACCAATCATAACATTGTCTCATGCAGGAGCCCGCACTCTCCGACCAATCAACTACAACTGTGTATTCTGGCCCATTATACACTAATAGTTCCAGTTATTAAATTAAATATCTTAACAGCACTTCTACATAATGCTTATGGTCCATAAGGAAGTCACCCCCAAAGAGTAAGAATAAACAAAAAAAGAGAATGATACAGATTAAAAAAAAAAACTAAACCCACATTTCTCCTCAATAAGTGAACATGCATTCATGAATGGGCTGCATACAGTACACCTGTCCAAAACATTGGGGAAGGGAAAGATCAAACAATGAATAGTAACTGTATTGCTAATCAACTAAAATCATTTGCCAGAAAGATATGGGAATCTATTCACCATTTATAGAATTAATTGATTCCAATCAGCATTTACTGATCATTCTCCATCACTTGAGCACAAACCACCCATCAAAGCACAGAGAAACTGCAAAAGAATACGCAGCCAGCCTGCTATTAGTTATCTTCACCATTTCATGGACAACTGAAGATGTAATTATCACTTTGTCCAAGGGACATACAGTATTTTCATGGAACAGTTTATTCCATGCCTACTCTTGTCTTGCCTGTGGTGATTTTCTATTGTTGTGGCAACAGCAGTTAATTATTTCCATAGAGAAGCAACGTGTAATATTTAAAGACACTTTCAAATGTACTTTATTTGCTTAGGGCATTCAAAGCAACTACCCATGACCATGGATTTATTTAGTTAAGAACCAGGGTTTTAAATTGCTATCTGCTGGGAATAACCTCCTTTTCCCATCAATAATCCCATCTTCTGTGTATCATTTTTTTTCTTACTTTTTTTCCAGTTCTTCATTAACTGTGTCATTAACTAATCAAAAGCATTCTTCATATTAAACCTCTTTTAATTAGGACATTTGTACCCTGGAAACCTTTTAAATGACCCATGCTTAATAACATAATTTATGCCATTCACTGCTATAGCATTGTGGCTATTGAAATGTCTTGCAAATATATCATTGTAAGCAAAGAGCATTCTTCAATTAACAAACTTTGAAAAGAAAGCTTGGCCTTGAATCATTAGACCATATAGGAGGGCCAGAGATTTAAAAAAATTAAATGGTTTCTCAAATATATACTGTATACATGAGAGAAACCATTCAAATTGTTTTTTTCTGGGCCACCTATATTGCATAATGATTTTATACACACACACACCTATACTCTTGAGTAGTATCAGATTACAAATCTTGAAACATGTTTTATGGATTTTATTATTATTATTATTTGGCAATTTAACTTCTGTTTCAGGGGCTGGCAGTTTTTTGCCAGGATTGCTAAAGGAACAATGATTACAATTAAGACATCCTCCAACTCACTACTGAACAAGAGTTTTTGAGCATTAATGGATGTTACATAATTAGTAGTTAATAACCGAGATTACCAGATGGCTTGGTACAAATCTCTGTATCCCAATAAATATAACTCTAAAACTTTATATGCCTCTTTTTGCCAGCTTTTGTGGTTTATAGTGGCCAGATAACTCAAGGCAGGGAACATACCAAACACTTCTTCCTCTTATTTTCTCCAAAACAACAACTCTGTGAGGAGAGTTGGTCTAAGAGAGAATGAAAGCCCCAGCAGGCTTTCATAGCTAAGGCAGAACTATCTATCTATCTATCTATCTATCTATCTATCTATCTATCTATCTATCTATCTATCTATTTGATGGGATTTATATGCTGCCCTCTCTCCTGAAGGACTCAGGGCGGCTCACAACTATAAAAAACATAGAATACAAAAATTAAAAGTATTAAAAAGTATTAAATCCCAACAAAATTTAAAAACCACAGTAAACAATAAAACCAGTAAAAGCCAATAAAACCCCCACCCCCTCAGTCCAGGTCGGCCTGCTGGAAGAGCCATGTCTTCAGGTCACGATGGAAGGATTGAAGGTCAGGGGCCAACCACAACTCCAAGGGGAGCTGGTTCCACAGGGTGGGCACTCCCACAGAGAAGCCTCTCCCCCTGGGGGCCGCCAGCCGACACTGTCTGGCCAACGGCACCCTAAGGAGGCCCTGTCTGTGGGAGCGCACCGGGCGCTGGGAAATCACTGCCGGCAGAAGATGGTCCCGTAAATACCCTGGCCCTAAGCCATGTAGAGCTTTATAGGCAATTACCAGCAACTAGAACTCATGGTCTCCTAGTGATTGGCTCAAAGTGATCCAGGCAGCTTTCATCCATCAGGCAGGACTAGAACACTCAGTCGCCTACTTTCTAGCCTGGTGCCTTAGCTTCTAGACCAGAGGTCTCCAAACTTGGCAACTTTTAGACTTGTGGACTTCAACTCCCAGAAGTCTCCAGCCAGCATAGCTGGATGGATGGATGGAGGGATGGACAGACGGACAGACAGACAGACAGACATGTGTTTCAAACCAACAGAGGATGATGTGAGGGTCATGTAACCTACACACATATGTGAGATGGATGTATAAATAAACAAATAGATACTAGTAATAAGAGCAATGATAATTGTTTAGAATGCTTTTGAAGCATTTACATTAATACCTTGTGCTTCTTGCAGAAAAACATGAGATACAATGTAAAAAAATGAGAAAAGGAAGCAAAAGAAGCTTTGAGTCTATATGCTACAAATCACACTTTGAAAACATGCAAATTAAAACTTGATCAATTAGAGCATGAACAATTGTATGTTTTGAATACTGAACATTCATTCAAATAAAAGTCTTGGGAAGAAATGGAAAAGACCTGGTAAGTGTGTGTGTGTGTGTGTCTGTGTGTGTTTCATTAGAGATTCCTTGGGGGTAATTCATAACCATTACAATGAAATTAAGTCTCTTATAATATTTACTGAATTTTTAAAAGATTTAATATTCTATCAATATAGAGATCCCATTGTGTAGGGAGGTCCTTTTTAAAAATAGAATTAATCTTCCAGAAATTTTAGGTGCCCATTCAATACATCACGCTATATTGCATAAATAACATTTATTTTAAAAATAAAATGGACTGCCTGGGTTATTCCCCTATATCTTTACCAAATGCTGATGCCAAGTTTTTAACACCTACTTTGGCACATAGTTTGCAAACAGCATTACTTACAATTATGTATTTTGTGCAGTTGGGTTTTTCAAATGCCAAATAATATTAGATTACTGATATTATATGAGCATTATATGCTAATAAAAACAAAACAGCTGTTTGGGCTTCATCAGAGGAGGAAAAGCACTTTGCTAGGATGCAAATTATGTTTTGGAAGCAAGTTATGAAGACAAGTAGACTTGCAGATAATTTATTTCTTGGATAAAAATTATTCTCCTAATTCTTCTGCTTGGATAACTGCTAATAGAATTATCTCCTCTCTGCAATCAAGATGAGATATAGAAAATGTCAAGGTGCCTTTAATATCTCCTTTAATACTTAGCTTGTTACTGGAACCATTGGTGTCTTTAATAAGACAACATGGCAATATTCAGCTGGGCATGGAACTGAAAGTAAATTCAAGTTACTATTATATGCAGATGACATTTTGTTCATCTTTTTAATAATTAGTAACTTTTTTTTACTCAGAACTGTTGAAATGGCACAGCAATATAATAACTCCTTGGCGTATACAATTTGTTGGATTAGGTTTAATAATGCTATTGGTAATTCAGAGCTGAAGAAGCTTCTTGGATGAGAAGTGTGAAAAGAGCCTTGGTGGCTCAGCCTGTTAATTGCCTACACTTAAGTTCCAGCTGCCTACAACTGCTGTAGGCTCGAATCCCACCAGGCTCAAGGTTGACTCAGCCTTCCAGCCTCTCGGGGTAGGTAAATTGAGGACCCAAGATTGTTGGGGGCAATTAGCTGACCTTGTAAAAATGCCGCTTAGTAATAAGCAGGCATATACAATGGAATGAAGGCTATTGCTGAGCACACTGGGTTGCATCCCAAAAATTGTAAGCTGCCTTGAGTCTCCGGAGAAGGGTGGCATATAAATGTAATAAAAAAAAACAAGGAAGTCTAGCTGCCTCTTGAAAAAGCACCTTTGGGACAGCTATGACCTGGATGATTGAGAATCTCCATAGACATTTAGCTATTGGTAATACAATACCTATGGAAGTATAAGAGATAGTCAGGCTGAGCCTAAGGGAGGGGTCAAACACATCATCAGTCATGAGTCCCTGCATGACCATAAAAGATCCAAGTCCAGCCCACCTTGAATTCCTTTCATTCTTAGCAATAGCAATAGCACTTAGAATTATATACCGCTTTACAGTGCTTTACAGCTCCCTCTAAGCAGTTTACAGAGTCATCCTATTGCCCCCAACAATCTGGGTCCTCATTTTACCGATCTCAGAAGGATGGAAGGCTGAGTCAAACTTGAGCCTAGTGAGATTCAAACTGCCAAATTGCAGGCAGCCGGCAGGCAGCAGAAGTAGCCTGCAGTACTGCACTTGAACCACTGCACCACCAGGGCTCTTGAAACACAGGTAGTGCTTGACTTACGATCATAATTGAGCCCAAAACTTCTGTTGCTAAGCGAGACATTTGTTAATGTCTCGCTTAGCAACAGAATTCTGCCCCATTTTATAACCTTTCTTGCCACAGTTGTCAAGTGAATCACTGCAGCTGTTAAGTTAGTCACACAGTTGTTAAGTGAATCTGGTTTCCCCATTGACTTTGCTTGTCAGAAGGTCGTAAAAGGAGACTCTGGGACACTGCAAGTGTCATAAATACGAATCAGTTGTATATGTATATGTAGAAATTCTTTACTCTGGCTAATTTCTGTTGACCGTTAGTAGTTCAGATTCTTGTAGAGAGCATAAGCTTGCAATAAATCTTTATACTCATTTGAACTGCCCGGATCTCCTGATTTCCCCATGTTTGATGAGGAAATAAATAGGAAGCAGCTATTAATAGCCCAGATTATATTAAATGTAAAGGGTGACCTGGTTTTTGCTCAGTAGAGAAGAGGCCACAGGACTTTCTGCAGGACTGTTGTGAGAAATAGTCTGAGATGGGTGTGTGTGCTGGAGGATAATGATGCTAAGATCCACACTGAGTTGAACTCAGACAAGGTGCAGGGTGCACAATCTGATGATGTCATCTTAGTTTAAGAGGGTGACTCTTGAGGAAGTAGACAGGGTCTCTCTGTGCTATTAGTGAGGTTATATCCTTGTTGGAACAAGGATTATGTATGCAACGTAATTAAACAGAAATTAAAGCTGTTGCGAATTAAGGGAACTATATATTTCAATATGTTCCTTGAATTGCAGCCGACTTTGCTTAACCTGCTGTGATAATCACCTCATCCAGTTTTTAAAATGATAATTAATTTGAAAGAAGTTGCTTGCAAAGTTATTGTTAATCCTTTTTTCTTTTCACATGTGTACCACATTCTCTAGTTTAACATTAGATTGTTGCTGAGTGAGAATCTTCCCTTTCTCTTCATGAATCACTGTAGTGTTATTGTTGCAGATCCCAGTGACACTATAAACTATACTCATGGGAGTGTAGACTCCCAAATGAGCCATCCATGACAGGCTGATCATGGATGAAAGGATTTATATGATCTGAAGAGAAACCAGAGTATTAGATGATAGATGAAGGATCAGACTAAGTAAAATCCACTGAAGAAGGAACCGCCAGCCTACTCCAATACTCTGCCCTGAACATACTGCCGTGAGGTCCAAGATTTGGGGTAGGATTAGCAGACGCACCAGTTCACCAGCGATAGAAGATTTCCATTCTGAGCACCATTTTGATACTTCAGAGGGTTAAAGAGATTTGCATATTATATTATTTGACTACGTCCCCTTTTCTTTTTTTTTCTTGTTACAGGTACTCCTCAGCTTATGACCACAACTGAGCCCAAGCATTCCATTGCTAAGCAAGACAGTTGTTAAGTGGGTTTGGCCTCATTTTACGACCTTTCTCGCCACAGTTGTTAAGTGAATCACTGCAGTTGTTAAGTTAGTAACCGGATTGTTAAGTGAATCTGGCTTCCCCATTGACTTTGATTGTCAGAAGTTTGCAAAAGGGGATCACATGACCCTGGAAACACTGCAACTGTCATAAATACATGCCAATTGCCAAGTTGCTGAGCGCATTGGTTTGTGGTCCAAAAAAATTGTTAGCCACTCTGAGTCTCCGGAGAAGGGCAGGATATAAATATGATTTTTTTTAAAAAAGCATTTAAATTATGATTACAGTGTAGCCATTCCAGGATTTCAGCCACAACCCAATTTGGTTGTGACCAGAAGCATGGCCCTCTGTGCATGCGCAGACAAACAAAAAACCCCAAAAATGGCACTAAAGGGGAAATCGGCGTGGAAAGGAAATCTTTCCGCGCTGATTTTGTTCACCACCCAATTTTTGAATCATGACCCAATTCAAGAATTGGGTGTATTTTTTGTTCACCACCCAATTTGGTCACCAATAGAAGCATTCGTGACCCAAGGTTCCATGTATATTCCCATGGGGATATATAAATCCTTCCATTCCCTACCATCCAGTCAGAGCTAAAGAACCTTCTTGGATGAGAAGTGAAACATCTTCAAAGAAAAAACAGAAAGTCCAGTTGCCTTTTGAAAAAAACACCTTTGGGTGCCCAGGGGATGCTGCAATAGTTTTAAGTGTGAAAAATGGTCATAAGTCACTTTTTTCAGTGCCGCTGTAACTCTGAACGCTCACTAAAGGAATTGTAAATTGAAGGCTATCTGTACATATTGTGCAGCCAGACAGAAGTTTAAGACACTAGTAAACAATAAATAAATGGATATTCACAAAAAGAACAATGTCATCTTGATACAGGTAGTCCTCAATTCACAACAGTTTATTTAGTGATCGTTTAAAGTTACAACGGCACTGGAAAAAGTTGTTTTCGTATCTTTTGTTTTTTAAAGAATAATAATTTATTTATTTTTTAAAAAGGAAAAAGTGACTCGTGACTGTTTTTCATACTTACGACTGTTACAGCAGCCCCATGGTTATCTGATCAAAACTGGCAACTGACTCATATTTAGAATGATTGCAGTGTCCCAGAGTCATGACATCATCTTTTGTGATCGTCTGACAAACAAAGTCAATAGGGAAGCCAGATTCACTTAACAACTTTATTACTAACTTAACAACTGTGGTGATTCACTTAACCATGATGGCAAGAAAGGTCATAAAATGAGGCAAACCTCACTTAACAACTGTCTCGCTTAGCCACAGAAATTTTGGGCTCGACTACAGGCATAAGTCAAGGACTACCTGTCGAAATACAGAAGAAATTATGTGAATCCACAAAGGTATACAAAAAACATCACCAAATTCATGCAGCACACAAAGATTTCGGTCTCTGGATTAGAAACAAAGCATCATGTTAACTCTTCATTAGCTCAGGGGTGGGATTCTACCAGTTCGGACCGGTTCGGGCAAACCCCTTGCTCTGAAGATCAGCTGGTAGTGAATCAGTTCGCTGCGACGAGCATGTGGGCCCACCTGCCCACTCATGCTCTTTCCTGGGCTTTATTTCCTTTGTTTAGAGCCCAGCTGATTTGTACGGCAGAGCAGTTTGCCACGCCTCAGCTGTTTTCTTCACAGGGACTGCTGTAGAAGGTAAGTATTAGAGCTTTTTAAAATGCGGAGCGCGCACACAAAGTGCGCGATCATCAAACTGGTTGTTACACTGGTGGAATCCCACCCCTGCATTAGCTGCAATGTGAACATCAACAATGCTATAGAAAAACCACTTAAACATTAATACTGTTGTATTACTTGTGTTAATCCTGTTTCAAAAGTTTAACAACCACAAAATGTCCACATGAAATGTAGACTCCCTCCTCCCCCTACCCAAATCCTGGGAGCAAAATTGTCTGCGACCAATCACAAATGAAATATCATCCTTTGGTCAAAGTTGCATCTTCTTATCTGATGCTGGTAGCTGAATGCAGAATGAAAAAGTTGACATGTTATTTCAAACATGTTGAGATATTTCAGAAGAGCTCCTTGACTCTGGGTATGCTTATCTTTCATAACAGGGTTCACTCAAATCATTTTCCCACAGTATTTAAACTGTAGGATAATATTTAGTCTGGAGTAAGTTTTCTACAGCATTGTTTATCGTAGGCTTACATTCCAACCAATAAGGAGTTAATTCATGCTTTGGCTTTATAATATTTATCAGGTTTTATCAACTTTGTTTTGATACTGAATTAGAGACAGACTTTCTGGAACAGGGAGTGAAATGGGCCCTAGAAAAAGTTGCTAACAACACAGCTTCAAGAGCTGATAAAATACAAAGCAGAACTGTATAAAACCTTGACAAGGCAGTTTAAAATGCTACTTGCAGCTTTGTGAGGATGGAAAATTCAGAAGTGACCCATGGACTGTAAAACATGAATTTATGTTCCATACTAAAAAAAAAAAAGCTACCACCAAAGAATAGTCAGTGCTCATCTCAAGTGCAAATAAAACTCAAGATTTGGGCTTCAATAGCATATTATGCATTGTAATGCTGTGACACTCCCCCATTATTCTGATCCCTGTAAACACACTGACTGCCAGATATACAAGCTGAATTTAGAAGAAACTGAGGCATCTGAAATGAAGCCACTAACATTTGAAAGAGTATGAAAAAGGCAATCAAGTTTTTTTTAAGTTCTCCTCCTCCTCCTCTTCCTCCTAGTCTCCTTTTTCCTCTTCTTCCTCTTCTCCTCCTTCTCCATCATTATCATCATCATCATCACTGGAAACTTTCAAAAATAGACTTTCAAAAGTAGACTAGACAACCATTTGATTGGGATGGTATAAGACTCCTGACTTGAGCAAGGTGTTGGTCTGATGCCCCTTCCAGCGAACGAAGCTGAAGACACCAGCCTGAAGATGACGGATGAGATTTCGTAGAAACGTTGCCAAGGTATTCTCAACCTTACACGGGACAAGACCCGAATACACCAAGACCTACATATCTATATCTATATCTATATCTATATATATATATATATATATATATATATAACATTTATATGCCGCCCTTCTCCGAAGACTCATGGCGGCTTACAATTTTTGGGATACAACCCAATGCGCTCAGCAATAGCCTTCATTCCATTGTATATGCCTGCTTATTACTAAGCGGCATTTTTACAAAGTCAGCTTATTGCCCCCAACAATCTTGGGTCCTCACTTTACCTACCCCGAGAGGATGGAAGGCTGAGTCAACCTTGAGCCTGGTGGGATTCGAGCCTGCAGTTATTGCAGGCAGCTGGAACTTAAGTGCTAGGCATTTAACAGCCTGCACCACCAAGGCTCTTTATATATTGATTATATCAAGGTTTCCAATTGTTGTAGACCGCAGCAAATAGTGGCAACCCCTGTGAAACATAGATAGACTGGGCCATCTCATCTTCCTACTCAACAGGATGGCTACAAAATAATAATTATAATGGATTTAAGGAGTGTCTTGTTAAGAAAGTGCAACAGTGGTCTGTCCCTCAATATTAAAAACACCAACCCTATGCACAAGAGTACAGAAGTTGGACTACTGTCGCATTTTTCTACTTGCAAAAATTCATAGGGTTGGTAACGTGAAATAAAGAGATGCAGAAACATCATCACACACACACACAAACACAAACACACAGAGAAGCTCCCTGTTGTTGCTATTTACATAGTTTACATCCAATTTCAGAGTCCAGGTGGCTCATATAAAATGGCATAAATATCAAAGAAATGCCATCAAAACAATCAATTAAATTAACAGGCATTAAAACACCATGACCTACAAACACCTGAAGCTCCTAAAGCCTGAAAACAGCAGTGTTCTTTTTTTCATCATCTTTCTTAAATCCTTAAAATGAGGAGGCCAATAAGATCTTTGGTGATACATCCAGAGTGATGGGCTGCCATAGTAACAGTCTGTTTCTATGCCTCTCACCTTCTGACATCCTCAAGTGAAGAAAGGAAGCACTGTGTCTCTGATTGAATGGGCAAACTGCTTAAAAATGCTTGTAAATAACATGCATTCAAGCATTTATTTATAAAGAAGATCTAGTGGTTGCCTGGATTTTTGCAGTCCATGCCTGATAAATCTAAGAAAAGTGGTTCTCTTTTCTTTTACCTTCAACAAGAGGCTAAGTAAGAATAAAAACACCAGCTTCCCCAATCAAATCCAGACTTTTTGGGTCTTTGTTACCAGCTTAGATTATCAGGTCAGCCATAGTCAGATGATCATCATTTCCAGCAGTTCCTGACAACTTCCCACAAGTCAGTGGGAAAGCTGGCAGGAAATGTAAACTGTCATGATTACATAAGTCTGCCCAACTTATGGAACCTCTTCAGCCCCTCTGAACTCAGTCTACGCTGGCCACTTGCATATTCCCATACACTCTTTCCAACATGTACAATATCCTCATGGATATGGATATCCTCCTTGGTGCACGCAGCATCTATTAAGTCAGTGGAGAAGCCAGCAGGCACCTATTATTTATTAAGTCAATGGGGAAGCCAGCAGGAAGTCAAAACCCAATGTGGCAGAAAAAAAGAAAGAAAGGAGGGAGGGAGGAAAGGAGGGAGAGAAGGAGAAAGAAGGAAAGAAAGGAAGGAAGGAAGAAGGGAGAGAGGGGGAAGGGAGGAAAGGGAAGGAAGTTTTATGATGTTCCCTGACAACTTCCCACAAGGAAACTCAGTGCAGACAACAAGAAAAAATCAGAAGCTGCTCCTTCTCCCAGTGATTTTGTTTTAGTCCATTTGTCGTCATTTGATAAAAAAATATATCTGGAAGAACGATCCCTCAGGTCATGTGTTATCTAGTGAGGTTTAAAAGCCTTCTTGGAAAGAAAGATGATGCCAGAGACTTTTGCCAAAGGAGATTGTTGATGGTACCTTCGTGCCCAATGATATTCTGTCATTTATTTCTGGAGAAGAAGATGGCTGGTTTGTTGATCTCTGAACTACTACAGAAAATTATCATTATATTTATTTGTGATATAGATCTGCACAGTCTTGTATCTACCTCATTGTCATACCATCGTAACGGTCCCTTGTTAGTATGAATCAATTTCAAGAACAGCCCACCGAAGAAGCCATACCAGCTTACAAAGATTAACAGTTTTGTTCACTCTTGGGTTGGATCCAGAAGTAAATTAATTCCATTTAGTACCCACGGGGAGTTAAATCATGATTTCAAATGGTTTTATTTTTGTGGATTCCATCCAATGGTTTTGATTCCAACATTTCTGAATGGCTGGAAAATGTGGATTTCTAATATAAAAGCTGGTATGTAACAGCCTGCCCTTTTTCCGCATGCAAGAGGACAACAAACACAGAATTCTATAACACCCTTCTGTAAAGCAAAACGTTCAAATAGGTTTCTCTAGTGTTCTATTACTTTTCTCAAAGGTGACTTTTCCTCCCACTCTACAAAGGTCTTACAAAGCTTGGCCTTTTGTAATTGCAAACTAATAGCCTACTTCACAGTTAAGAAGCAAATTACATTAAAAAGGTGTACTAGCTATACCAAACCATTTATCTTACTTCTTTGCATAGAGCCAAGAAAGACGAGCATCTTGGGTAACATTTTAATTAAAAAATATTCCTTTTAGGTTGAACAAACAGTTCTTTTATTCTTTTCCCAAGACTTTTTGTCTAACTATTGTGACCACAATGAACTTTAAAGTTTTTTTTTATTGTTATTTAATTATGGAAGTGTTGGCACTTTTACTCTTATTGTAAAAAGGAAATGCAACAAAATAAAATTCTCTGTCTAAGCAATATTTTAAAAGGAAACCAATTTTAGGTCATATTTTCTGATAGATGGTATAGATTGGCTATATATGAATATGTATTATAATGTTATTTTCCAGGCCATAATTTTTCACACTCAGACATCATCTACATCAAAGTTGGATTTGTTTTTTAAAGTTGAATAGAATACAGAGTAACAGAGTTGGAAGGGACCTTCTAGTCATCTTCTAGTCCTACTCCCCTGCCTAAGCATACCATTCCAGACAAATGACTAGCCAATCTCTTCTTAAAAACATCTAATAATGGTGCACTCCATCACTTATAGAGGTAAGCTGTTCCACTGATTTATTTTTCTCACCAACAGGAAATTTATTCTTAATTCTGGCTTAGATCTTTATTTGGTAAGCTTACATCCATTACTTCTTGTCCTGCCATCAGGTGAATTGGAGAATACGTTGACCCCTCTTTCTTTGTGACAGTTTCTCAAACATTGGAAGACTGCTATCATCTCATTCCTAGTCCTTATCTTTGTTTTTTTTTAATTACATTTATATGCCGCCCTTCTCCGAAGACTCAGGGTGGCTTACAATTTTTGGGATACAACCCAGTGTGCTCAGCAATAGCCTTCCTTCCATTGTATATGCCTGCTTATTACTAAGCGGCATTTTTACAAGGTCAGCTAATTGCCCCCAACAATCTTGGGTCCTCAATTTACCTACCCCAAGAGGATGGAAGGCTGAGTCAACCTTGAGCCTGGTGGGATTCGAGCCTACAGTAATTGTAGGCAGCTGGAACTTAAATGCAGGCATTTAACAGCCTGAGCCACCAAGGCTTTGTTTGTCTAGATATATCCAATTCCCGCTACGGTTCATCTTCCAGTCTCTTAATCATCTTTGTTGCTCTTCTCTGCACATTTTCTAGGGTCTCAGCATTTTTTTTGTATCATGGTGACCAAAACTGGATGCAGTATTCCAAGTGTGGTCTTACCAATGAAATATAAAGCAGTATTAGCACTTCACATGATCTTAATACTATGCCTCTGTGGATACAACCTAGGGCTGCATTGGCTTTTTTGGCAGCTCTTGCACACTGCTGGCTCATATTTAAGTGATTGTTTATTAGGATTCCCAGATCCTGCTCACAGTTACTGCTGTTAAGCCAAGGATCACCTGTCCTATTCTATACCCATGCATTTGATTTTTCTTGCCTAAGTACATGTCCTTACTTTTCTCAACACTGAATTGAATTTTGTTGAATAATGCCCAGTGTTCAAGATCCTTTTGGATGCATGAGTATGATGGATGCCCTTTTTTTTAACACAGCTTCTGACAAACTAACAGTTATCAAAGAAAAAGGACCATGCATGAAAGGTTTTGAATTACATGCCACCAAGAACTAAGCATCAAACACATGTAATGAACAGCTTATATATTTTTCATTACAGTGCTTCATGAACTAACTAAAACGTAAAAGCAACAATTTACTGAGTTCTAATTGGAGGAATACAGAGAGAATTCCTCTGTCACTCTGATAGGGTTCCTCATTTTGCCTTTCTATCAGTACAGAAACATTTCTGTCCAGGCTCTGGATCAAGGTTTTGCTTCTGCTGTTTTGCTGCATCTTGCCTTTTAAAATATCTTATCTGCCTTTCCAGCAAATAGTTTGTAATACCTTTGTGGAATATTCGATTTCCCTGTTTTCAATTTGTTTCATACTCTGAACCTGCCATGTCCAAGCTTCCAGTGTTATATCCAAGAATTGCCAAGTTTTGAATCAGGAAAAAAAAAACAGAACCAGCTTCTGAATATTTGGGAAAATATATTGATGCTTCCAACTCCATCTTACAGAAATAGTCTTCTCTGTTTATCTCAGCTCTCCTCTGATTATTTGTCTTCTTGTTCATGGCTTTACAAGAATCCCAATCCCTTCAGTCTCTTAAGAAAATCACATGTGTGAAGGACATGCTTATAATTATAGTATAATAATTATAATTATTATAATTATAGTGCAGCTCAAGTTGTTAGTTATGACCTTTAAAGCCATTAGTGGCATAGGTCGAGGCTACCTCATAAACTGTCTCATTCCACTAGAACAAACCCACTCCATTGTGTCAGCACAGAAGGCCTACTGCTCATCCTGTTGATCAAAGAAGCCCAACTATTGGTATCCAAAAGAAGAGTCTTTGCTTCAAAGGGTGGCACTGTGGCCATCCTTTGGAGCCTCCTACCCTCCAAGGTGAGATCTGCCTCCTCTCTGCAATCCTTCTTGTAACAGCCTGAAAATCCTGGCTCTGCTGTTCGCTCTGGTGACCCAATGGGGGAGTACCAGTGGTGAAATGCTACCAGTTCAGCCTGGTAGTAAAAACAAAAAAAGCTCTGACAATCAACTGAGAGTAGAAAGAAGAGAAAAGCACAGGATTGGCTCTCCCACCTGTCCCTGTGCCTTTCTCTTTCTTTATCTTCTCAGTTGATTGGCACGGCAGAGCCTCAGCTGGTGCGCGATCACCGAACCAGTAGGGAAACTGGTAGAATCCCACCACTGGGGAGTACCACACTGAGGACGCTATTAGATTGATAGCAAATCCCACCTCACTTCCTGGTTCCCACCCACCTATCTTGTATTCTCATATTACTGTATTGTTGTTTTCTTTTACATTGCTATTGTTCCATTACTTTACTACTGTTAGGTTTACACATCTTTTCATGTCTCCTTTTTCATTGTTGTAAGCTGCCTAGAGTCGCCCTATGGTGAGATAGGCTGGCAAATAAATTTAACAAACAATAATAATCACTCAATTGCAAAAGATGGCTTTACTCAGAACAGCTTACATCCTGCAACAATATCTGTAACACTATCTAACACCCACATCTGCTTATCCCAGGTCCTTGGAATGGACTCCATAGGTAGACAAAAATGATGAGCATTTGGCTGATTGTGCAATGAACCATAATAATGTCCTCTTTCATGGATGAAGGCAAATATACATGTCCCAGGACAATGTTGCAGGATCCAATATAGGCCAGTCACTGGGACCAGAAGTTTTGTCTTCCAAGCTTTGGGACTTGTGTTGGAGTCCATCTTCAAGGAACTTTATTCTAGCCTAAAGAAATATTCTTTTTAGACATTGCTTGGAAGAAGACAAAGAGCTGAAATCATAGGATCATGGAATTGTAGCGTTGGAAGGGACAACAAGAATTCTGTAACATGATCCTTTGCAAAGCACAGGAAAAGCAACTGAACCCAGTGGTGGGATTCAGCCAGTTTGCACCACTTCGGGAGAACCGGTTGTGAACTTTCTGAGCAGTTTGGTGAAATCATTAGGGCAGAGAACCGGTTGTTAAATTATTTGAATCCCACCACTGACTAAACCCACCTGGAAAGCTAGCTATCCAACTTCTTTTTACACACCATCAGACATGGAGAACATGCCCAATACATAGATTTAATATCATCTGAACTTTAAGCAATCAGGCTAGTCTCAAAAGTTATTTTTTCATAAAGCATTCGAGTGCATAAACCATAAAGGAATAAAAAAAGAGCTGTACTTTGGCTGACCACTTTCTGATTTGTGCTACAGATTGAAATTGCCTTAAATATGCCTTTAATTGGAAAGGTCTGGCTTTTTTCACAGGCATAAAATTTTAAACTCTGGAAAAGCAAGATGAGAGGAAGAGAAAAAATAGAAAACAAAAGGAGAACTATCCAATCATAATTCTTTTGAAGAAACAGCTATTGAGGAATGGCCAAATATAAACAAGCAGGCACTGACAAACAGCTATTGGTTTCTGAAAAGGAAGCATTGCTGCACAGTAGGATACTAATAAAATCTGGATGCAAATGTGATGGATTTTTTCACGTACCTATGAATGCCCAATTACCCATGAACACAACAGGCAGCTTGGCTTCCATCTGGAATTTGACACCCAATTTACGCAGACTAAAACAAGTACAAAGACAACCAAACATGGAGTGGAGGGAAGAGACTCAGAAAGAGAAACCTTTGGATTTCCATAGTTGTTGCTTACAGTCAATAGATTTAGCCAACCAGGAAATGAGATTAATTTGTAGAACAAAAAAGAAAATAGAAAAAAAAGCTTCTCTTCCCACAGTAAAAGCCCTTTTTTCGTTCAGGGACAAATGGAATAAGAGTCCTACTGGATTAGTCTAAAGAGCTAATTGAAATAACCACTGGCAATAAAAGATTTGTATTTGGGTGTAAATAAAAGGTGATAATGTCCTATGTTGATCTACTATCTTAAAGTGACAGGTTTTGAGGGGGCATTGAGTCACTTGAGATATGGACTTCCTCCATATAATCATAACTGTTGTGAGTGGATCACCTGGTTACACAACCACATGTGAAAGTCATGATGTGCACATAGAAAACCATGCAAAACTCAAGGCTGAAGATGAACAATCTTTTGGAAATAGAAATTCACAATTGTTATTGAAAGATGAGGGCCAGCATCTGATATGCTGTTTATGCAAATTGGGTCTATCATAACACAATCAAGCATTATTTCTCCCCCCCCAGTTCTGTTTACATTTTAACTATTTTTCATGTGTTTCTAGCTCCAGAACGACAAAAATTTTAGAAGTACAATTTAAATATTAAGGCCTACACAAAAGAAGGTACTTTAGCATCTAAGCTACCTACCATCTAGATACAGACAAAAAGTGAAAGGGCATAAGGAGTGAGCACAAATTACAAGTGTCTCCTTAGTGTCAGAATGCAAAATCACCAAGGGCCTTGGTGGCTCAGGCTGTTAAATGCCTGCATTTAAGTTCCAGCTGCCTACAATTACTGTAGGCTCGAATCCCACCAGGCTCAAGGTTGACTCAGCCTTCCATCCTCTCGGGGTAGGTAAATTGAGGACCCAAGATTGTTGGGGGCAATAAGCTGACTTTGTAAAAATGCCGCTTAGTAATAAGCAGGCATATACAATGGAATGAAGGCTATTGCTGAGCACACTGGGTTGTATCCCAAAAATTGTAAGCCGCCCTGAGTCTTCGGAGAAGGGCGGCATATAAATGTAATTAAAAAAAAATCATAAATGGATCTCACTCCCAGTGTGACATATGCAACATTTTGTTGTAATATTATTAATATCAACATTTATCCATAGAGAAATTAAATGAAGACTGTGGCATTAACTTCTTTGATCCTTGCAATATTTGGGAAAACCTAAATATCAAATGATATTTATAAATAATAACTCACATTCTAATATCTAATTACCATGCAGAAGTACCACATGATCTTTAAAAGTGTGGTTGTTTGTCTTAATGGAATAGTTATTATTATTATTTTGTAAATAATACAACTGTAATGATAGATTTGGGAAGGAAGGAAGGAAGGAAGGAAGGAAGGAAGGAAGGAAGGAAGGAAGGAAGGAAGGAAGGAATTCACCTTGAGTCAAACTCAGGTCTTGATGACTAGCATTCATATAGTCACCAAGAGCTGAGCTTGACTGAAGGATGAATTCCATCGAGTTTCCTGGTCTATAATAACAGAAGTGGTTCCCTATTGCCTTCTTCCATGACTATTTTATTAATTCCAACCCAACAGAATGTTGAAAATAAATTACGTAAACAAGGTCAGGACACCATCCCTACATCTGCCATTATAACAACCCCGCAAATGTTGAACAGAATGAGACAACATTTGGGAGGGGGAAAAGCTGGCAAAAGAAAAATCATGGACAAATCTGGAGAAAAAAGTCCTGAGAAATTCCCCCCTACGTAGATAGCTTCTTTGTTATAATCTCCCTTCCTCCTCCCTCATAGTTACATATCTCAGAGAAGAGCACATTCCACCTACTCTTTGCTTCCAAAATACATACAGATATGAATATATAATCACTTATCAGTAAAAGAAAGAAAAAGAAAATTTGGGGTAGTGTTCAATTCCAGTTTTAACAGATCCAAACTTGCTAGTCTTTTTCAAGATCAGCCAAAATTCTGTATCAAGTCTTTATATCCAGCTCAATTCTATATCCAACTCAAGCAAGATTCTCACAGTCTTTTTTTTTCTTAGCAAAACGTATTGAAGGGATTAGGGTGAAGACATGAAGTTTCAGAAATTTCAACAACTGGATTACTTTGTTTTATAACCCAATTTATCTTTTTCCCCCTCATTACAACTGAGACTTCTTCAGTTTCTAATGCCTCTTCTCTGAACTACTAGACACACTGGCTGCTCTTTCTCTAAACAACCGGGGAATATATGAGAATAGGGACCATGGGGGTGCAGTTTTAGAATGTAGTATTGTAGGCTGATTCTGCCCACTGCCAGGAGTTCGATTCTAAGCGGTTCAAGGTTGACTCATTTTCATGCTTCCGAGGTCAGTACAATGAGGACCAAGATTGTTGGGAGTAATATGCTGATTGTAAACAGCTTAGAGAGGGCTGTAAAACCCTATGAGGTGGTATATAAGTCTAAGTGCTATTGCTATTCTGATTTTATCAATAATCCCCTGAATTCTTCTCATGCTAGGATCATACCATTACAGTACATACTATTACAGATTTAGCTATTTCAACTTAGCCAGGACACTAAAAGACACAATTGTTTTATTGTTTTATTCTAGGCTATCTGAAGCTGATGGTTTCTTCTTCTTCCATATTTTGTTATTCTAAGCATAGTCAAGAGGCAAACATTCAGTCTGGAAAACATAGCTCAGATAATTTCAGTATAGTTTGTTTAGTTATTTTTTAGCGCTATATTCTGTTTTCCTCTAGTAATACAATAAATTCCACTTTTTCCTCCATTTTCCCCTCATCTACCTTGTGAGTCAGGTTGGACTATAAAAAGGTGACTGACCCAAAGTTAGCTGAGCCCTTACAGCCAGGAATGGGCTTCAAAAATTTTAGCAATGGGTTCTCTGCCGGGTTGCTGGGTGGGCGTGGCATGGTAGACGTGGCCTAGTTGGCCTCCTGCACCATGGTGGGGGGCGTTTTTGCCCTCCCCGGGCTCCAGAGGCTCTCTGGAAGCTGGAAACGAGCCCATTTCCAGCCTTTCCAAACTTCTGGGAGGCCCATTTTTGACCCTCCCCAAGCCTCTGCGTGTGCCCTGCACTTACCTGCATCCAAAACAGGCCATGTGGGGACTCCTGGGAGAGGATGGGCAGGGTGGGCGGGGTGAGCCAGGAGTAGGATTTGGGGGTTCTCCGAACTGCACAGAATCTTAGCTAGGGTCTCTCTTGAACCCCTGCGAACCCCCAGCAACCCACCCCTGCTCCCGGCTAAGGGTGGACTTGAGCTTGGTCTCTGTTTCTAATCCATCATGATAACTGCAAGAACATCCTGGTTTTCTAAGAGCACCAGGTGGCTCCACCCAAGCCAACTAAAAGTTTAAATAGGCATGTTAAGTCAGGATTCCTATTCTTCCTTCTATGAAGAACTTATGAGGACTGAAGAAAACATGTTTGGTCTCACTAGCAACTCTCTGCCAGCAAAAACGGAGCTTGGGAAGGCTGGCAGAGGCACCACAGGCCGGTCCTTCACTATTATAGGTGCTGGTATTGACCTATAAAGCCCTTCATGGCTTAGGACCAGGCTATTTGCAGGGAGCCCTGCGGCCAGCAATGGCTTCCCAGCATCCTGTGCGCTCCCATAGGCAGGGCCTCCTGGGGGTGCCGTCGGCCAGACAATGTCGGCTGGCGGCCCCTGGGGGTAGGGCATTCTCTGTGGGAGCATCCACCCTCTGGAATCAACTTCCCATGGAGCTCCAGGTGGCCCCTGACCTTCGATCTTTCTGCTGTGGCCTAAAGACATGGCTTTTCCAGCTTGCCAACCCAGACTGATGGGGGGGATGGGAATTTTTAGTAGTTAGTTTTGTTGTTAGCTTAGTGAGATTTCTTATGTAAATTTAATTCTGTTTTAATTTTTGTACTGTTCTTTTAATGTAAGCCACCCTGAGTGCTTCGGGAGATAGGGCGGTATAGAAGTCTCATAATAATAATAATAATAATAATAATAATAATAATAATAATAATAATAAATTATATTATTATTAATAATAATTATATTATTATTATTATTATTATTATTATTATTATTATTTCCAGGGCAGTCCCACAGGCCAGGTCTAAGCACCTTGTGGGCCAGATCTGGCCCATGGGCCTTGAGTTTGACATCCCTGATGTAAGGTCTTTGGAGAAGACAAATTCTCTAAAATATTTTGATGCACTATTACTTTAAGATACAAGGACAAAGCTCTAGAGAAGCAATGATTGCAATGATTCACCATTATAATGATCAAAATTTCCCTATACTTTATCAACAAGATTTTTTTTTTGCTGCTGCTGTTTTGTCTATAATTATTATATAACACAGCATCTCTCAAGAAGTGTTTTTGCATCCCTTTGTAGTAATTCATTAAAGTATGTACAATACTATTGGTTACATAAACCACCTGCTGTCTGGAAGTTGTTGCTCTAAGGTTATATTGATTGAACATGCTTCAATTTAGTCTTTTTACTTAAATTACATTTTTGCCCTAGCAATTTTTTTATTTTATGCAAGCATCTGATGGAGCTGGTATAATTTGGTTTTAGGAACAAGTTATGATTGCTTTAGTATTGTTTGCCTTGCTAATGTATGACTTTATGTATTGTATTTGGTCAAGTACAAACACTGAATTGACCTGATAAAATGGTCATCCCATTTGGTGTCTAAGAAATTATAGATAGATGTAAAGAGAAAGAAAGGTTCAAATTGTGACTTCAAAGAGAGCTTTGGTGGCTCAGGCTGTAAATGCCTGCTCTTAAGATCCAGCTGTCTACAATTACTGTAGGCTCGAATCCCACCAGGCTCAAGGTTGACTCAGCCTTCCATCTTCTCGGGGTAGGTAAATTGAGGACCCAAGATTGTTGGGGGCAATTAGCTGACCTTGTAAAAATGCCGCTTAGTAATAAGCAGGCATATACAATGGAATGAAGGCTATTGCTGAGCACATTGGGTTGTATCCCAAAATTGTAAGCCGCCCTGAGTCTTCGGAGAAGGGCGGCATATAAATGTAATTTAAAAAAAAAAAAAGGGAAAAGGGTGATCTTTTTATGAGGATCAGTGGTGGATAGGTGAGAATATAGGCTGAGTATCTAGAAAGTCCTCCTCTACATTTCCTCCACTCCTCTACTCACAACAGAATACCTTATGCCACCAGACTTGAAATTCTAGACCTAGAAAAGCTAGAACTACGCCGCCTTCAGTCCGATCTAAGTATAGTATATAAAATTATATATTGCAATGTCCTACCTGTCAATGAATACTTCAGTTTCAACCATAACAATACAAGAGCACACAATAGATACAAACTCAAGATAAACCACACCAAACTTGATTGCAGGAAATACGACTTCAGCAACAGAGTGGTCAATGTCTGGAATACACTACCTGACTCTGTGGTTTCTTTCCAAAACTCCCAAAACTTTAACCTTAGACTGTCTACTGTTGACCTCACCCCTTTCGTAAGAGGTCTATAGGGAGCATACATAATCGCACCAACACACCTACTGTCCTTGTCCTAATGTTCCCTTTTATTCATATCCATTTCATGTATTCGTAATTGTGTTTATACTTATACCTGTTATCTAATACTTGCATGACAATAAAATAAAATAAAGTTGCAGGCTGTGTTTTAAACATGTCAATTCTGCCTATATTATTTTATGTGGTGTTCTTGAACTTTTGTTCATTTGAGTACATTTCCTTTTGCTTACATGTTAGAAAGTATTCATTGATTTTTTTTCAACAAAATGTAAAAGGATCGTATGGTTCAAAGATTACTGTCAGTATTAAAGAACAAGGGCATCCCTAGAATCAAAAAAGTCAAGATTATAATCAAAACTATATGACAGAAAACCCAGCCTTTAATATGTGCTTCACATGTGGACATTCCCTGTTCAAGAGGACTTTGTGTCAAATTGCTTAGCATCAATCTATCTGTGTCCATAAATATATATATAGAGAGAAAGCAGATCTCTATTTTGAACTTATTTCTTTCCCCTTGATATTAATTGAATAGAAATGGAACATATCTTCAGAGCTAAGAAGAGAAGGAATTGTATCTCCTGGTATTGCCAGCATAGGAAATGCAAGATACAAGCCAATGACTTGGCTTCCATAGTGGTCTAGTCCAAGATTTTTCAAACTGTGTTCCATGGAATGCTATGACGATTGATTAAGGCAAAAATCCACCCATTCCCCATAGTTCATGAATGAAGCCAATTTCTTCTATCACTAGAGCTTTGCTATGGATTCCAGGTTTATTTAAAACTAGAGGTTCTGCAGCCTCAAAACATTTGAAAAACACTATTCTGGTCCAAGTCAGCATATTTTTGTTACTTCCTGGAATCAGAGTGGTTCTTTGTCAGTATATTTGAAAATTATTAAATATGAAAAGAAACAGATGCATTTTGTGAATGCATACAATGCTTCTCATATTCCAAAATCGGTGCTCCACATAGACATTTTTATGTTGCTGTTTTGAAAATATTCTTCTTAATATATTTCCAGATTTTTGAGATGTACACATTAAATTGTTTTCCCACCTGGAAGTTTGATGCCAGCCCTTAATTTTCAGTAGGTTGAGTTGATCAATAAGTTAGTCAGCAAGGGGCCATTACATCAGGATAAGTGTTACGTGTGTGTGTATATATTCCTGAATGATTCTTTTTATTTGTCAGTATAAATAATAACTTCCAGCCATGAAAACAATGGGAATTGCTGTAGTGTGTGAAAATTCCATTTTCCAGTACTTTTCATAACTGGTGAACATTCCAACTAACAGTACTTTAATTCATGGTCCAATCAGACAATTTCATTTCTTCCCATCTGGCTTGCCAGTTGCTAGCCAGCCAACCTGCAATCGTGGCCAGAGCCGAATTCCCCAAATGTTCCATTTCAACAATTACCTAGACTGCCCAGCTGTTTTTCTATGTGCAGATGGAGCCAAGCTTCTCACCACTGGATAAGGAAGGAAAGAAGGACAATGAATGAACTATAGTCAATGGAGAAGCACTCACATAGAACAAAGGATGAATTAGAGCCAAGCTCCAGAGTGGTAAAGCTTGCTGACACAAATAAACATATTCAGTGGTAGGGTTCAAGTAATTTAACAACTGGTTCTCTGCCCTAATGATTTCTTCCAACAACCAGTTCACCAAACTGCTCAGAAAGTTAACAACCGGTTCTCCCGAACTGGTGCAAACTGGCTGAATCCCACCACTGAACGCATTCCAATATAAAATTCTGCTGGAATGCAACAAAAGTTGTCCCTAAACACTCCAGTGTTGTATCTAATTCAGGGTTATGATCAAATGGGCATGAATTTGTTTCTAGGAAAGTATGTATAATATGTGTACAGTAAATCATGGTGGAACAGCTAGCAAGAGCATGCTGACTGATCCTTGCAGATGGAGGATTGAATCATTCCAGAATCAGCCTGTAAGTGATCAGGTATTGAGAAGGAACCATATGTTGCTGAGTAAATTCTGTGCCCAGATCCTGAACTGATTTATTTGTTGAATTCAGAAATGTTTTTTGTAGGGCAAAGTAAATGTGACATGGATGGTACAATTGCAATTGTTTCATAGGTAAAAAGAGCAGCAGAGAAGAGCCTGAGCAAAAGAGATTGGATGGGGGAATTAATCTCCAGTGCACACACCTCTTTTCTGGACCTGTCAAAATCCATATGCCCTGCCAGCTCTTGATTGGTAGGAAGTGGATAGCTGGCATTAGTGCAGATGGGACCTAAAAGGATTGTTTTTCTTTGAAACAAAGATATGGGGGAGTGGGGTAACCTGGAGCAGAAGATTAGTGGCCCACATGGATCCTATTATCCCCATTTATTTAATTAATTTAAAGCCATTCATAATCTTCTTTTAATGACCCCACAATCCATTGCGGAGTGGAGTCTGGGCAACTGAATGGAGCTAGCAGAGTGTTTTAATGGCCGGATGCCCTTCCCTGTCACCAATGCTGAGTGTTGTTCAGCAGATATATTCTCAGTGTACCTAGAGAGAAAAATATCTGCCTCTACCTAGAATCGAACTCACAGCTTCCTGATTGTGAGGTAAGAGCTCCACCTCTAGGCCACTGCACCACCCCAGTTAATTTAAAGTCATTAAATGATAATAACTTTATTCTTATATGTTAATTAATAAAGGTAAAGGCTTCCCCTATCCAGTTATGTCTGACTTTAGGGGTGGTGCTCGTCTCCATTTCCTAGCAGAGGGAACCAGTGTTATCTGAAGACATTTCCCTGGTCATTCGGCCTTCGTAACTATATGTCAGGGTGCACAGAACGATGTTTCCTTCCCACCAAAGTGGTACCTATTTATCTACCCACATTTGCATGCTTTGGAATGGCTAGTGGGGCAGGAACTGGGGCAGGGATCACATTGCATGGCACTTGGGTCTCAAACCTGGGCTGTCAGCTTTTCAGCTTCTAATCTTAACCCTAACTTTTCCAGCTGGCAAGTTCAGGGTCTTTAACTGCTGAGCCACCATGCCCTTATGAAAATTAATAATTTATTATTATTCTGTCAGCCTATGACCTTGTTTTAAATTGTAATGGTGAACTTTTCCATATTTTAAAAGGGAACTGCCATTCTTCTGGATAATTTTTTTTTCTGTGTTTTCTGCAAGTATTTTTTTTCCTTTCTGGAAGGTGTCTTCATTTTTTTCCTCCCCAGCGTTCCCCATTTCCCCTTCATTTCATGCCATGGTCATCGTGATCCCACTCATTATTGGCTCCTAGCCTTTCCCAGAGTTTTAAAGGAACTCTATTGCTGAAAAAGTAAAGATAAAGACGTCCTTGGGCAGGAACACTTTTTCCTATCTCTACTGTGAATTTCTTCAACTCCTGTGGCTGCAACGTCTTTTGTTATGTATTGAATGTATATAGCTGTGTTAACTGTGCTAAAGTGAAACTAACCTTTAGATGACCCTAACTGTTAACTGTGCTAAAGTGATACTAATCTTTAGGTGACCCCAACTGTTTCGGAGGGAAATTTAGAATGTTTATATTTGGGTGGGTTTTTTCTTGTTCTATGATTGATCAAGGCCCTGTGATTTGCCTGCAGTTCCTCAGTTCCAGTTTTGCAGCTATGCTGGTCTGGTTCTTGCCTACTGAAGCCCACTACACAATGGAATTGGCATCCTTCAGTCTCAAGAGACTATGGTATCATGCTATGAAACCGGTAACTGCCACTTCCCGTGTTGTTTCAATTTATTTTACTTTATTGGACTTATATGCCGCCCCATCTCCGAAGACTCGGGGCGGCTCACAGTTAAAACATAAAAATACAATAAATAATTAAAAAGAATTAAACCACTATAAAGTCCAATGAAACCGAATTAAACAGTTAAAACTATCCCATAGCCCCCGTGAGGTAATCACAGCCCAACTTGGTCAAATAGCCAGGTCTTCAAATCGCGGCAGAAGGTGCGGAGGTCAGGGGCCAGACGGAGGTCCAGAGGCAGTTGATTCCATAAGTCGGGGGCCACCACAGAGTAGGCTCGCCGTCGGGGGACCGCCAGCCGGCATTGACTTGCTGACAGGACCCCGAGGAGCCCCTGCCTGTGTGCCCGTACAGGGTGGTTGGTCTCTGATATCGGCAGGAGGCGCTCCCTTAAATATTGTGGACCCATGTCGTGTAGGACTTTGAATGTTAAAGCCAAAACCTTGAACCTCACCCGGAGCGCAACCGGCAGCCAATGCAGGTCGTGCAGGAGGGGGGTAATATGGGAGAATCGGGTAACTCCCATCACAACCCGCGCGGCCGCATTCTGCACCAGCTGCAACCTCCGGATGGTGTGCAAGGGCAGTCTTAAATAGAGAGCATTGCAGTAGTCGAGTCGCGAGGTGACAAGGGCATGAGTGACTGTACGCAGGGCATCTCGGTTCAGAAACGGGCGAAGCTGGCGAACCAGCCAGACCTGGGAAAAGGCCCCCCTGGCGACGGCCCTCACCTGCTCCTCCAACTGGAGCCGCGCATCCAGGAGGACCCCCAGGTTCCACGCCCTATCCACAGGGGGCAACACCACTCCCCCTATGGTCAATGATGGACAATCTTGACTGGACCAAGATGCCGGTATGTACAGCCACTCAGTGTTGGCCGGGTTGAGCCAAAGCATGTTTCTGTCCATCCAGATCCGTACTGCATCCAGACAGTGAGTCATCACGGAGAGGGCATCACTGATCTGGTTTGGGGTGGAGATGTATAACTGGGTATTGTCAGCGTACTGGTGATACCTCACCCCAAACCCACGAATGATCTCGCCCAGCGGTTTCATGTAGATATTAAATAAAAGGGGGGAGAGGACCGACCCCTGAGGGACCCCACAAGCGAGCGCCCTCGGGGCCGACCTCTGTCCCCCTGCCAACACCGATTGCGACCGCCCCGAGAGGTAGGAGGAGAGCCACCGAAGAACAGTGCCCCCCACTCCCAGCCCCTCGAGGCGTCGCAAAAGGATACCATGGTCGATGGTCTCAAAAGCCACTGAGAGGTCTAATAGGACCAGGACAGAGGAGAAACCCCTGTCCCGGGTCCTCCAGAGATCATCCATCAGTGCGACCAATGCTGTCTCCGTGCTGAAACCAGGCTGGAAGCCCAATTGGTATGGATCTAGGTAGTCTGCTTCATCCAGGAAAAGTGGAAACTGCTGAGCCACCACACTCTCAACAACCTTCGCCAAAAAATGAAGGTTGGAGACTGGACGAAAGTTGTCTAACACGGTCGGGTCCAGGGCAGGCTTCTTCAGGAGGGGCCTCACCACCGCCTCTTTCAAGGCGGAGGGAAAGACACCCTCCCTTAACGAAGCATTGACCACTGCCCGGAGCCAACCGCAGGTGACCTCCCTGGCGGCATAAGCCAACAAGGAAGGGCACGGGTCCAACAAACATGTGGTGGAACTCAGACGCCGCATAATCCTGTCCACTTCATCCTCGGAAACAGGATCGAACTCAGCCCAGATCACATCGGCCAGACTGCTTGCACCAGGATCCTCAGACCACTGCAAGGTGGAACACAACCCACCCCAAATCCGTGCGATCTTATCCAACAGATATTGACCAAATTCCTCAGCCCTTCCCCGGAGAGGGTCCACCGCCTCCCCCAGATGTAGGAGGGAGCGGGTGGCCCTAAAGAGGACAGCTGGGTGGTTATCTGCGGACGCTATGAGGGGGGAGAGATAGGACCTTCGCGCCACCCCCACAGCTACCAGGTAAGTCCTAATACGGGCTGTTAGCTGGGCTCAATCGGTTTGGGAGCGGGTGGCCCTCCACCTGCTCTCTAAACCCCTCCGACGGCGCTTCATCTCCCGGAGCTCCTCAGTATACCAAGGAGCTACCCGGAATCCATGGCGTGTGAGGGGATGCATGGGGACAACCCTGTCGAGGGCAGCCTCAGCAGCCTGCTGCCAAGCAGCTGCCAGGTCCTCGGCAGAGTTGTGGGCAAGGGAAGTGGGGAAAAACCCCAGTTCTGCCTGGAACCTCTCAGGGTCCATTAGGCGTCTGGGGCAGAACCATCTAGGTGGCTCCTCATCCCAGCAGTGGGGAGCAGCCTGTTGGAAGACCAGCCACAGGAGATAGTGATCAGACCATGGGACGGGCAGTGTTGTACAACTAGCCTGCCCTATATCACTACACTACTGTTCCGAGACAAAAACTAGGTCGAGAGTGTTTTCCCCCTCGTGAGTCGGGCCTTGAATTAACTGGGTCAGGCCCATGGTCCCCATGGAGTTCATGAATTCCTGGGCCAAACCCGACGCCCCCCCAAGGGAAGGCAGGTTGAAATCACCCAGGACCATAAGCCCTGGGAGATCCACCGCCACCCCCAAGAGGACGCCGAGAAACCCAGGCAGGGTTGCTGCCACACAGCTGGGGGAAAGGTATGTCAGCAGCAAACCCACCTGACCACCAGGCCCGCACCTCAGGAGGAGGGTCTCACTTCCGCCTATCTCAGGAACAGTGACCTCCCTTGGAATCAAGGTCTCCCGAATAACCACAGCCACTCCACCACCCCTCCCCTGAGCCTGTGACCGGTGCAAAATCCGGAAACCTGGGGGGCATAAGTTAACCAGAGGGACTCCTCCCTCTGGGCCCAACCAGGTCTCGGTGATGCAGGCCAGGTCCGCAGCCTCCTCCTCAATCACCTCGTGGAGGAGGGAAGACTTATTAGCCACGAACCTGGCATTAAAATACACCAGCTTGAGCCCAGGGGTCCCTGTTCCCCTGCCCCCAGGGGAGGAGGTCATAGGGTTGGAGCGCACCACCGCTCGAAGATAGTGAGGGCGCGCTCCCAACACATGATCTGGCTCGTCGTCTCCCACCAATCCTGACCACCCTGGGGATCGCGGTCCATGGCCCGCACTCTGGGCCCCCACTAGCCCCCAACCCCCCCCCCCACCGTGAGCCAGGCTGCAATCCACCCTCCCGGCATCATTTCCTACCCTCCTCCCTAACCTACTTAAAAATTTATTTTAAAATTTAATTAAAGGGGCCCTAGTGACCCTCTTTTTTGCTTTCCTAGAGCCCTGACCCCAACCCAGCTCCCCGCCATGCCATCTCTCCGGGTTCCATAACCCATCCTCGAGGTAGGCCGGTGATAGTATAGCAGGCCATGTCCTGGAGGGAGGGAGCCTCCTAAAGGCCTGGAGCTCTGCTGCTGTAAAAGTTCGAATGTTACAGATCCAAAGATGTCAAGGAACCGGCACAAGGGTCTGCAGATGGAAGTAATAAAGTCCGGAATATAGGAACTTGGTGAAGTCCTAGGTACTACCCATTTGGGGGATCCAGGAACCAGGCTGCCCTCTCACAGCAGACCTGTGGTCGATGTTTGAGACCCTCCTCCGGATCAAGTCCAGCACTCTCACCGCAGGCATCCCCGATGGGCACCAGTTGGACAGTTGGCAAACAGATGTTAAATGGCTATCTAGAAAGAAAGTGAGTCCCCATTGCCATTCTTTCACAATGGCAAGGGACACAACAAGATCTGATAGCTGCAAACCAAGTTCAAGGGTGTACAATCGGCACTGGGAGTCCGGGCCCAGGTCACTAGGGTGTCCAAGCCCACCCCTCCATGGCCTGAGGTACGGTATAGATGATTCAGTCCCAGTAATTAGAGTACCTTGTAATTGGCGAAGATGGAACAGATGGTATAAGTGGAAGAAGTAACACAGATGAGGCAGAATGACCAAACACGATGGTCGGTGGAAAAGTCCAGAGTCAAGCCATAGGGAGCAGCAGGGAAGGGCATCACCACCATCGCCTCCAACGCCATAGATGAAAACAGCACAGCCCTTAACAGCCTTTGGACGGGGCCAAGGCCTCTGCCCATAACAGCTAACCAAGGGCCGGTCATGCTTCCTGCTGCACTCCAGGCCACGCCCGGGACAGCCACAGTGTCACATTGGCCCTCTGACCAACTAAAGGCCAGGGGCTAGCCACAACCAGCACCATCCTCACCGCCATCGCCGCCATTGCTCCCGACGCCACCATCACTCCAGGTCTTCCTGGTGCCTTCAGGGCTAACTCCCCCAGATCAGCTGCAGCCTCAAGACCGCGCTCCAGATGATTTAGAAGCGGAGGGGAAACATCGTTGGGCTCACACGTTGCACCCGGAGCCGCTGATGCACCACACCGGCACTCCGCAGGTTCCGATGCACAAAAACTGGGTGGGGGAGATGCTACTGATCCCCAGCTCACCCCAGAGCCCAATGAGTCCCAGGCCGAAGATCTCATCCGGCACCCCCAGGGAGGAAAACACGGTCGGGCTCGTTGTCGCTGCGTCCGGAGCCGCTGCTGTGTCACGCTGACACCTCCACAAGCTCCGTACCTACAGGAACCGGGGAGGGGAGATGACGCCAATCCCCACTCGCCCCAGAGCCCAGCGAATCCCCCACCGAGGGTCTCGTTCGGTGCCCCAAGCCCACCAGAGATGATACCAGGTACTGGGGTTACAAAAAGCCCCCTCTAAACACCCTCTCGGACTGCTCGAACCTTCCGCCTCGCTCCGAGACTCAGCAGAAGCCAGCCATGTTAGTCAGGCATACCTTGTCAGGATCTGGCAGAGTCTCATTTCTGCCCTCAATGCTGAATGCAAAGCTGGAGTGTCCTCTCCAGAGCACGAGGCCTGGGTAACTTAATATGGAGGATAAACTGTTACCCAAGCAGCAGATCGCCCCTCTCCACATCATTGAAATAGTCTAATGGAACGGCAGAGCCGATACAATTAGTTCTAGCTGCGTCGCAGGAGTTACCAGAATGTGATTGTACACAGTCACGAACTGCTTCCGGGATTCCGGCTCCCAATTTTGCCTCGAGGTTGACTCCTGAAGCCTTTTCCAATAATAAATATATCCACAAGGCAGTGGAGGTTTGAAATCAGAGTTTCCCTTCTCCCAGAAGATGGTTCTACTGTTTTATCTGCCATTGGGGCAGAAAGTCCTCTTCTGTCTTCAAAACTGTTGACCATCTTCTCCTGTAACCTTGGAAAGGGGCCCTAATGAGGTGCTACCAATACCAACTTACTACACAATATCTTTTATGTAACAAAACTGTAGGTACCTAAGTTGTAACGCTGTCGCCTTGGAGATCACCGACTGACAAGCATGAGACAAGTGCCCATGGTAGACAGACTTTTATTTTGTGCAACGTTAATCATGCAAGTTCACCAGGCAATTTTCATAAGGGCAGAAATGAGACTCTGCCAGATCCTGACAAGTGACTCCTTATCTTTCACATTTTATATGCCGAGAAGTGCTGAAATAAAAAAAAAAAACCATCCCCGCATCAATAATGACTACCTCGCCTCTGGCTCAGTGAGTGTGGAAGCTATAACTACATGTTTCATTGCTTTCCACCTGCTTCCCCTATTTTCATTTCCGATGGGTTGAAAGATAAACAGGTGAACATGTACAGGGATGCATTCGTCTTTAGGGGGAACAGAGACTGAGCAAGATCATTTATAGCACATCATCAGCGACTCTTGAGCCAAGGAACAAAAAAAGAAAATAGAAATACTGAATATTCCTTAATAAATCAAATAAAGGGCAGAATGTCCATGGAGAGTCTCAATCATCCAGATCATGGTTGTCCGAAAGGTGCTTTTTCAAGAGACAACTTGGGCTTTCTTGGCTTTTTCCTTGAAAACATTTTGCTCCTCATCCAAGAAGCTGGATCAGTTCTGAGAAACTTAGAAGCTTCTTGAATGAGAAGCAAACTGTTTTCAAGAATAGAATAGAATATAGAATATAGAATATAGAATAGAATATAGAATATGGAGTGTGGAATGTGGAATGTGGAATGTGGAATGTGGAATATAGAAAATAGAATAGAATAGAATAGAATAGTATAGAATAGAATAGAATAGAATAGAATAGAATAGAATAACAGAGTTGGAAGGGATCTTGGAGGTATTCTAGTCCAACCCCCTGCTTAGGCAGGAAACCCTATAGCATTTCAGAAAAATCACTTCTTAAAAACCTCCAGTGTTGGAGCATTCACAACTTCTGCAGGCAAGTTGTTCCACTGATTAATTGTTCTGTCAGGAATTTTCTCCTTAGTTCTAGGTTGCTTCTCTCCTTGAATAGTTTCCATCCATTGCTTCTTGTCCTGCCTTCAGCTGCTTTTGAGAATAGATTGACACCCTCTCTATTCTTTGTGGCACCCCCCGAGACTGCCATGGTGTCACCCCGAGTCCTTCTTTTCATTAAACTAGACATACCCCATTCCAGCAACTGTTCTTTATATGCTTTAGCTTCCAGTCTCCAAATTATCTTTGTTGCTCTTCTCTGCACTCTTCCTAGAATCTCAACATCTTTTTTACATCATGGTGACCAAAACTGGATGCCACATTCCAAGAAAAACAAGAAAGCCCAGTTGCCTTTTGGAAAAGCACCTTTGGGGCAAACGAAGAGCAATTATCCACATTTCAGCCATTGTGTGTGCATTGGTGTTACATCTGTGTTTGATTGAATGGGGTGTTTGAATGCTTAGATGTATTATGTCTATATGTATGGTATTAGATGTATATGTAAGCTGTCAGGGTTCCAAGTGAACTCACCAAACAATCCATAACTGCGAGACAAAGTCCATCAAAGTAAGAATTTATTAGAGTAGTCATGCTGGCACATCTGGGGAAAACCTGATTCTGAATTCCTGCCATTCCCCCCCCCCCACGCACACTAAAACTCCCACCCTGCCCCATTTAGTGACTCTCAGATCACATTGTCCTGCCTCAACTACCGCCAAATTCCACTTACTTCCCCCCAGGTGCCAGCAGCTTGTCCTTGACCTCTGGTGAAAGAATATTGTTGTGGATGTACTCCCTTTGCTACTCTTCCATTCCCACAGCTTGCCCATCCCCCACTGTGGCAGCCTGGAGTCTCAAGATGGATCCGGGGCTGACATAAGCATGTTTTGATGATTTGGGCTGTTGCAAGACATGATATATCCTTGATCTATAAATATCATATCCTTAGACAATTGAAAAAGATATAATTGAAGACCGACAAAATGTTGACGTCAAATGAAATACTTCGTGGGTTTTCCCAGCGGTAACCCATTTTTTATTAATCAATTTGTTTGGTCTGCTAGTGGAACAACCTTGCCGATAGTTCAGCTCTCTTATAACTAGTTGAAGCAAGCAATGCTACCCATGGATGTCTTGGGCTCAGGAGAAAGTTTAATGATGCATAAGTTATTGATTTAACTACGCAGGAAAAATCCCCTTAGGGTATCTATTGCCTGACCTGCATCTTTAAAATAAATGAAAACTTTTTTCCCAACCCCATTTTAAATGAAAACATGTTATGTAGAGGCACAGCATCGGGAATAATTCATTTTGGCAAGTTTATTGCAATGTGCAGGAAGGCAGATTTGCAAGATGCCTTGTCAACAAGCGGAGGGAGCATATATGACAGGGCGCTATGGAGCTGCAGATGGATAACAGCTCATTGGTCAAATTTATCTAGCCAGATTAGCAATCAGGTGCTGAAGATTTTATATTGCAGTCTTGTCCATTAAATGCAGAGGTGGTGTTCAGCAGGTTCTGACCAGTTCTGGAGAACTGGTAGTGACAATTTTGAGTAGTTCAGAGAACCGGCAAATCCCACCCCTGACTGGCCAGGGCCCCATCTATTCTCTGCCTCTCGAGTCCCAGCTGATTGGCTGGGTCTTCTTTTGTTGCCCTGCACAGGAGAACGGAGCTGGAAAGCAGGTGAATGGGGTGCGGAGCAGTGGTGGGATTCAAATTGTTTTACCACCAGTTTGGTGGGCGTGGCTTGGTGGGTGTGGCTTCATGGGCATGCTTTGCCTAATGCCAGGGTGCAGCTTTCCTCACACCAGCTGAGACCTGCAGTGCCAATAAGCTAAGAGGATAAAGAAAAGTGCAGGGGCAAGTGGGAGAGCCAATCCTGCACTTTCTCTTCTTTTTCTTCTCAGCTGATGGTTGAGGATTTTTTTTCCTCCTCTCAGCTGATTGTCGCATTTTTTTACTACTGGTTCGGCTGAACTGGTCCGAACTGGTAGCATACTACCACTGGTACAGAGGGAATGGGGATTTTTCAGTATCCTTCCCCTGCCACGGCTACCAAGCCACGGCCACCAAGCCATGCCCACAGAACCGGTAGTAAAAATGTTTGAATCCCACCACCGGTGGGGATTGTATGTGCATGGGAGAGCAAGCAACCATGACCCCATGAGAAAGTCTATTCCCATTATTATGTAGCATAAGAAAAATGTAATGTATGCAATTGCATTGACTGGAGGAGGGAACTGAAATGGCAATGAGAAGTACATTGGGTTTATAATTCCAATCAAATCATCTCCCAAGCAAGATGTCCACCTCTGATCTTCATTCTTGGCATGTGTTAATTTATTCAGATCTAGGCTGCTTCCAAACTCCTAGCACCAAAAGTGAACTGGCAGGTAAGACAAGGAGAGTAATTTTATTCCAAGGTGGTGCAAAGCCTCCATGGATGCTAGAGATTCTTCAGCAAATTAGCTTTCTTATATCATCACCTCTCAAGCTGAACTCCTCCTCAACTACACATGACTTACAGTAAATGGTAGCTATAATGCATACTTGTTAATACAAATTCTGTTAAAGAATTAACAGAGCAAGTAGTTCATACATCTTCTTAACTACATTTGTTCATCCATAGTTGCAGGCTTAACAAACATGAACTTTATATCGAGACCAAAGATGCTTTAAAAAAAACCCTTTCATCAACCTTCTTCTAACAAGTTCACTTCTTCCTTCCTTTCTATCACCACCCAGGAAAAAAAATCTTCAACATGACTTGGAAATGAGAACGGTTTCTCATGTGATTTCTCTGCAGCCCCCAAACCAGAAATAAATCACATGCACTCAAGTCACCCAAGAAAATAAAATTTTGTATAGAAAATCTGCTTTGTATAACAAACCCTAAACACGTATCTTTGGTTGGACAGGATTATAATGAAAACCATGTGGAGAAGTTTAAAAAACATCACACGAATTCAACCCAAGTGCAATATTAAAATGATAGGATAGTTGATTGAAAAATAAAATAAAGATACCTTGATTTTAATAGTCTGACCGTTTCTGCATATATATATATATGTATATATTTGTCTCCAGTACAGCTCTCTCAACTTCCTAAGCATGCAGCTCAAATGAAATGGTTTGGTTTGTTCATCTGACAAGCAATGGCAGAGTAATTTTTTTTCTCCTAAAAAAAAATGGGAGTTGGATCTAAGCCACGGTAGTTACTATTTATTTAAAGCACTTGGGGGCCATTGGGGAAATAAAACCCATATTTCCTCTTCTTATGGCTTAGCCAACATTTATTCTCCCATGGCTTTAAGAGAGAAAGAACAAGAAAGAATTTGATTCTATAAATAAGTGGAATGCACAAATGCTGTAAATTTTGCTATTTTACAGGAGCTTTAGCTGCAAATAAACCCAGGTTTTTCTGAACAGAAAATGTGCTTGAAAAAATATCGTGCAATGGCTGATAGATTCAATTATTCTTGTGTGAAACAGGGTTTCTGGATACCATGTTTTCCCAAAAATAAGACCCACCCCAAAAGCAACCCCTAGCCTGAATTTTTTTGGATGGGCCTAATATAAGTCCTACCCCAAAAATAAGCCCAGGGGGATGGGTGTGACCAGCATGACAGGCAGTGAGCATGTAGGGCCAATGGTGTCCAGCTGCAGCTGCAGCTGCAGACCACCAGCCCCTTGGCGCAGCACAAATACCATTAATTCCATATATTTCAATTGGGGTTTATGCCTGTTTTTCCCCATTGAAACTGGAAATGTGATTAACAGTGGTGGGATCCTGCCAGTTGAACAACCAGTTCAGTGAGCATGTGCACGCCTAAGGCACTTGCGCACAACGCTGAAAACGGAGCATTTAGAAGCTCAGCTGCTTACCTTCCAAGTCAGCAACGGTAAGTAGAACAGCGAGGGGGAAAATCAGCTGTGCCGTGTGATTGAGATGAGCTACAAAGCAGGAAATAAAGGACAGGATAGGGCAGTGGGTGGGGCCAATTGATCATCGGAACTACCGGTTCGCTTGAACTGGTCCAAACTGGCACCATCCCACTACTGTTGGTTAACCCATCAGATTATTATTGCTGGAGGAGAGGCAGAGGGAATGGAACCTTCTGATTCTCTTAGACCTTTCAGTGGCTTTCTTTCAATTCTTCTGCAGATGTTTTCCAAGGTAAGTATAGTCTCAATATGATTCTACTCCTAGCTAGATGGCTCTCCCCTAAAATATGGTGCTCCTGAGTCAGTAGAAGGGTTTCTGCTCAATTCCACAGCATGTACTCTGTGAGGTTCCACATGGTTCCATTTTTATCTCTATCTTCTTCAGTATCTACATCAACTATTGGGTGAGCTCATTCAGAGGTAGTTTGTCATCAACATACTGATGATACCTAGCTCTGATTCAGATGAGGGATGAAATTAGTTGAAGTTCCTAGCTGCCTAATGGTCTGCATGGAGCCCAACAAACTGAAGCCCAGTCCAGACAAGACAATGGATAGTTATCTCTCGGAGTGATAGTCAAATTGTTTGGAATAGAGCTGTATTCTTCTAGAGGACAAAAATGGTAGCTTCTGTTCTTTAACAATTTCTGCTTGATAATAATTTAAAAAGAACTTATCTAACAATCATATCACCCTATCTGCTGTATAGGTAGCCACTGAGTCAGTCCAGTGGCCATATGGTAAAATTACTAATACTTAGTAATTCTTATTACACAAGTACAACCACTGAACATTCATATAACCTGCTTTACGGATATTGGTTCTTCATTTAAATAATCTTTCTTTGGATGGGCTGTCCCAGCAAAGTTAGACTCAGTATTTCCAATTGTGGTATGATATATTGGATTTCAGACCGGCTACACAATTGATTTACACAAGCAATACATTTCTTCTTAGTTCATGTTCCTAGATCAATTTAAAAATAAAATTGAATTATTTTAAATTGAATTAGGGCAAAAAAATGGGACAAATTATTGTTTGGGGATGTTTCATAGACTTCCCAAATTTGACTTAAATGTATTGTTATTGGAGAAGGATTTTCAGCTTTTGGATTTCATTTGATTAAAAAAAAGTTATCAAAAGGCTCTTTTGTGTGTTTTCATTCCTCCACTATGGAAAATAGGTCTAAACTTAGACTTTGCCTCCTATTCTCTTCTTCAAAGAAATATTCCTTATTTAGAATGTAATTTTCCCTTTCAGATTAATAAAAAATGCAGTTGATTTGTTTTATTTTTGGATTCGGATGATAAGAAGGAAGCTCAAAAGCAATTTAGTAAAACTAATTATTACATGAATTATCCTATTAATTTCAGAAAAAATATTGACCAAGCCTCAATGGTACTCATGAAAATGATTGTATTTATTGTTATTTTTCAGTGTCTTTTATGTAGTGAATTACTGGGAGCCAAGCAGTCAACGAATGAATGAATGAATGAATGAATGAATGAATGAATGAATGAATCGATCAATCAATCAATCAATCAATCAATCAATGTCATGAATAACTGTCTTAGAAAGGGCAGTGTATTAAACACAATGCAATAGATTTTAATAAACAGTGCTTGTTAACATATTCATGTACATCTTTTGATCTAGCTTTTCACAAGTAGCAGTTGTGCCATAACTAATCTCCCAAGAGCCTGGGAACGAAGATATTATGTACAAGAGCATCATGAGCCAAGTGAAAAGTTTTGGATCAAAATACTTATTTTTACAATTCTTTGATGTACCCACCTCTGTGAAAGTGACCTTAGCACTGTTTTTCTTCTGACTTTAAAATGGGGAACCTGTTTATTTCATGTATCTAAACATTAAAAGTTTAATAAATCTGGCAGGCAACCTGAATTGCAATCCAAGTTCCACTGACTATAGATCAGCCATATTCATGCTGTAAACAAGCATGCCAGACATTATCTCTCAGTGCTCCTTAGGATGTTGTAATGAGATCAATCAGAAATCTGCTCACATCAGGAAGGCACATTTGAGACTCTTTTGCATCATTTACACAACATTTAATGACTTCTAAGAGAGTGTAATGATGCTTAGCTTTATTGCACTTGTCCAAGCTTCCTCATTTAACTGATTTCCTGAACCGCATAAGTTGGATTCATTTTAACTGTAGATATATCTTGCAATCCATCCAGTTTTGTTAAGATTGATTGCACCTGCCACTTCATCAGATATAACTGTGCTTGGATCTAAAACCTGTGATTTCCCACAAAATAAGGAAGAATCCAAGACCATGCTTCCACATAGGTAGCACTGAAGACCTTGGAGTTTTAGTGGACAACCAGTTAAAATATGAGCCAGCATTGTGCAGTGGCAGCCAAAAAAGCCAATGCAATCCTAAACTGCATTAACAGAGGGATACAATCAAGATCAAATGAGGTACTAATGCCATTCTATAAAGCCTTAGTAAGACCACACCTAGAATACTGCATCCAGTTTGGTCACCACACTATAAAAAAGATGTTGAGACTCTAGAAAAAGTGCAGAGAAGAGCAACTAAGATGATTAGGGGACTGGAGGCTAAACCAGGGGTGGGATTCTACCAGTTTGCACCTATTCGCTAGAACCAGTTGTTAACATTCTATGCAGTTCGGAGAACCGGTTGTTAGAAGAAATTACTGGCCTAATCCTGTAAGGAAGGCAGGAAGGAAACATTCTGGTGTTGCTTACAGAAACTGCCTCTCCGTTAACCCTTATTACATTCTTGGCAGGACTAGACTTCCTGTCTCAGAAACGTCTCTGGAGTTTTTCCCCCGTCCTTTGCTGATACTTTGCTTGTGTAGAATGACCATTTAAAGTTACAATGGCACTGAAAAAGTGACTTATGACCATTTTTCACACTTACGACTGTTGTAGCATCCCCACAGTCATGAGAGGTCAGGCGAGGAGATGCGTGCCTTGATGTGAGGGATATTGAGTTGGCCACGCCCAGCCAATAACACGACCACCAAGCCATGCCCACCAACTAAGCCACACCCACAGAACCGGTTGTTAAAAAATTTGAATCCCGCCCCTGGCTAAAACATATGAAGAACAGTTTACAGGCACTGGGCATGGCTAGCATAGTGAAGAGAAGAACCAGGGGAGACATGATAGCAGTGTTCCAATATTTGAGGGGCTGCCACAGAGAGGAAGGAGTCAAGCTATTTTCCAAGGCACCTGAAGGCCAGGCAAGGAATAATGATGGAAACTGAACAAGGAGAGATTCAACCTGACAGTAAGGATAAATTTTCTGACAGAGAGAGAGCAACCAACCAATGGAACAGAAGTTGCCTTCAGAAATTGTGGGAGCTTCATCACTGGAGGCTTTCAAAAAGAGTTTGGATTGCCATTTGTCAGAAATGGTGTAGCGTCTCCTATTTGGGTGGAGGGTTGGACTAGATGACCTCCAAGGTCCCTTCCAACTCCGTTAATCTGAATAACAGAATAACAGAGTTGGAAGGGACCTTGGAGTCCAACTCCCTGTTGAAGCAGAAAACCCTATACCACTTCCCTATACCACTCAGGCAAGTGGTTGTCCAATCTCTTCTTAGGCATCTCCAGTGTTGGAGCAATCTGTAGTTTGAAGACTGTTCACCACCTAGAATCACTTGCTGAGATGGAAAACCACAGACATTAACTGAATAAATAAATAGATTGAAGATACTTTTACCATATTATCTAACCCACCGCGGATTTTCATCAGTTTGAAATTCTCAGGAAATGTATAAAACACCTCTCACTTTTCCTAATTATTCACTTTTAACGATAGGTTGCAAAGATCACAAGGTTTTTTCACCTATCGTCTGTAAACTAGGTTATTTTAATTTTCCGTAGAAAATAGCCACATATATCCATGATCACATTGGCTATTACAAAATCCACCCACCCGAACACTTGTTTTAAAGCCTAGGACAACTCTTCAAATAACAGATCAATAGTGAATTCCTGTCTAGCTGCCACTTTTTTTTCATTTGGAAAGATTTATTAATAATTTTAAATCCCCAAATCAAGCCTATTACCATGTTCTCATTCCTAATTTTTGGATATTTGAATAAGCAGTTTCGTATTCAACCATTTGGGATGCAGATCAAACAGAAAAAAACCCTCAATAATGCTGCATACATTCCTGGAAACTGTATGATTTACTTACTGGGTGATCAATTTTTAAATAGATCTGAAGACAATGTTTATCACCTTCCTATTAAAAGGCAGAGTACAAGAGACAGGCAGCGGGATTTTTTTCCTACTGTCTGAAGCCATCTTTTTTTTCAATTATAATTATCAGCAATTTCTTTGAAAGTTATTGTGAGTCTCTATAATTGCCACTGCTTATCAAACTCAGAGTTAATTAAGCAAAATTAAAATCTGAAATAATTTACTTATAAGGTTTTCTTAAAACCAACATTGTTCAAGGAGTTAAATTCCCCATTTTTAAATATTACTCTCCTATGTCTGTGGAGATTCTCAGTCATCCAGATCATGGTGAAGACACAGATAAATAAATAAGGGGCGTGCATAAGTGCACAATCGTGCCTGCTGTCCCTGTCCTATTGTCCCCAATTATTAGTTCCTATTTCTTGTATTTAAACTTATGTTTATTCTTGTTTCTGCTATATTGTAAGCTTTTGACAAATAAATAAATAAATCCTGAGGACACAGATAAATATCCAAGTGGCCTCTACAACTCCCTAAAAGAATGCAAATGACCAGCTGTCTGAAAGGAGTATAAATCCTTCCATTCCCCACCATCCAGTCAGAGCTGAAGAAGCTTCTTGGATGAGAAGTGAAATGTCTTCAAAGAAAAACAAGAAAGTCCAGTTGCCTCTTGGAAAAAAAAAGCACCTTTAGGATTACTCTCCAATCTCCATTCCATTAAACCAGTATTTCTCAACCGTGACAATTTTAAGATGCGTGGACTTGAGGTCCACACATCTTAAAGTTGCCAAGGCTGAGAAACACTACATTATACTAAGCCTCTCATCTCAAATGTTCTCAGTGTGTGATTTAACACTAGAATGAAATATTTTGAAGCATGTGGAGGAAAATGAGTGAGGCATTTCTGGCACAGAAAGTTTATCTTCCCTTTTCTTTCTTTTTTTTAAAAGAGAAAAACCATTTCTGCTGATTTCTTACTTCTTGGAAAGCTTCCCAATGTTTATTTGACTTGTCACAACTCAAGTGTTTTGGCACAGACAACTTCAATTTGTCATTTTCTGTTGCTCTTGATGCCTGTTAGAGCGCTCAGCAACCGAGGGCTGTATATCATTCTGTGACGTTATGAAAAATAGAACGAGAATGGAAGGAAAGAGTGGGAAAAATATCAAATCCAGTGTCCAATCATAATTCATAGCTGGATTCGAAGGGAAGGCTAAGCAATTGTTTTATATGGCCCATTCCAAAGCTTGACAACCACAGTTTTTTTTTTCCTGCATTGTCATTTTACAACTAAATTGGACAATTGATGAGAAAAACCCAGAGACAGGTGGACTAGTATGAGATAGGGGGCTCATTTTTCCACCCTATTTCGTGGAGCACCATCAAACCTTCATCATAGTGAAGGTTGGAAGGCCAAGGCAAACACAGTACACAGCAGTGGAGAAATAGGGCATTACTCTGAGTGAACTCGACCTTATTCCAGTCACTAAGCATTCTTGATCTTTTGAAAACAACAATGTATTTGCCATATAGAAATATATCAACCTAAAGTTCCAATAAACATTCCAATAAAGGAGAATACAGTGAGGTTTTACATCTAGCCAAGAAAAACCAAATGCACATGTATAGTATAGGTGGTACCTCGCTCAGTACCGCGTTTCCCCGAAAATAAGACACTGTCTTATATTTTTTTTGGCTCCCAAAAACACACTAGGTCTTATTTTTGGGGTAGGTCTTATATATTTATGGTGCCAAATAGTGGGTGTGAGTGTGTAGGGGGGGTGTTTCGGGTGCACGGTTGCTCCTGAAAAGTCTTCCTGGAACTGGAGATTTACACTAGGTCTTATTTTCGGGGTAGGTCTTATATTAGGGAAGGTTTAGAAAATAGTGCTAGGTCTTACTTTCGGGGTAGGTCTTATTTTCGGGGAAACACGGTAGTAATAGCTGTGAGAGGGATCTTGGAGTCCTAGCAGACAATCACTTTAATATGTAAGTGTGCTGTTAAAAAGGCCGATGCAATTCTAGGCCCACTTGGAATACTGCAACCAGTTTTGGTCGCCATAATGTAAAGAAGATGCTGAGACTTTGGACAGAGTGCAGAGAAGAGCAACAAAGATGATTAGGGGACTGGAGGCTAAAACCTATAAAGAATGGTTGGTGGAATTGGGTATGTCTAGTTTAATGAAAAGAAGGACTATAGGTTGACTAGGGAGTCAACCTATCCTCCAAAGCACTTGAAAACAGGACAAGAAGCAATGGATGGAAACTAATCAAGGAGAGAAGCAACTTAGAACTAAGGAGAAATTTCCTGACAGAACAACTAAACATTGGAACGACTTGCTTCCAGAAGTTGTGAATTCTCCAGTACTGGAGGTTTTTAAGAAGAGATTGGACAACCATTTATCTGAAATAGTATAGGGCTTCCTACCTGAGCAGGGGCCTGGACTAGAAGCCCTCCAAGGTCCCTTCCAACACTGTTATTCTGTTATTTATAGCTCATGGTTGAAATGAGGGGTCCTTAGTGCTCTTTGAGCTGGATTGTTTTCTTGGAAATGTTTCCTTACCCGAACTAGGAATCATCATCCATGTTCAGCACTCAGCAAGGATGATGTTACGTAATTTGGGTAAGGAAACATTTGAAAAAGCACCAAGTTCAGAAAGCACCAAGGACCCCTCAAACCTAAAATTAGTTCCAGCTCCTTCTGGATCATTTTAACTCAAAGGTAATGGAAATGGTCTTTAGCATAATGGTGGCTCTGACATCAGCCTTTTCTTACTTAAAAGTCATTCCAATCCAAATAGCTTCAAGCATACTTTTCAAAGTGCCTTCAACATGGCCCATTTAAAAATAAAACGTACTGCCAATTGGACAGTTTATGGCAGGGGTATCAAACTCGCGGTCCATGGTCCGGATGCATCACATGCTGGTTGTGCCCCTGTCTAGTTTAGCAAAGGGAGGGAAAGTCCCAATATGTCACGTGACACCACCATGATGACGTGAGTTCGACACCCCTAGTTTATGGCATCTAGTTTTCTATCCACTTCACTTGTGCTGGTCAACAGTCTTATTTTTTCAGTTCCAAGCCAGTATCAAAATGAAGACCCATTAGAAACCTGTCCAGTATGGTTACTGGGCCTCATTTCAGTAGATTTCCAGTCACTTCAGTAGATTTCTGGTCACATCTATCCAACCCATTGGAGCAGGTAGGCAATGAATGCTGCAGGTCCCATCCCTAAGGGAGATACACCTGGTAGAAGGGCCTTCTCCGTGGTGGCTCCATCTCTCTGGAATATCATTTCCCCAGAGATTAGAATGGCTCTCTTCCAGAAGGCACTGAAGACTTGGTTCTGCCAGTGGGCCTAAGGAACCCAGAGCAGGATGGAGCCCATCAAATGATTTGCTGTCGACAGGGTGGAGGTGATTCCCCTCCCAGATTTTGTTCTATTGTACTTTATTAATTTATTTGATTCTTTTTGTTAGTTTTCACTGATTTTTTTAATTTGACTTTTTTGTTTTAAATATGGTTTCACATTGTGTAAGCCGCCTCGAGTTGCCATGGGCGAATAGGCAGCAATATAAATTAAATAAATAAATAAATAAATAAATAAATAAATAAATAAATTAATAATAACCTTGTATGCACCTGATACTGTGATAGAAAATTAAATATAAAGAAGTATTGTAAAACCACATTCAGCAAAAATTAAGGAAGCCATAATACTTAACAATCTGTTTTGGTTTGGTTTGCATTCTCTTGCGCGCATTAATCCTACACTTTGTGGCAATAAATGCAAAACAAAAATGTCCAGGCTAGCAATCTCATTACTGCCTGAAGTTCATTAAAAAAACAAGACTCTGATGACATAAACAATTTGATGCTAACTACTTTGCTCTCAGAGCTAAATCAATAGCATGCTAGTTGCTAAAAGGGTAGCGTCAAACTACAGTTTGTCTCTGGCTAATGGTGTCAGTAAAAGGTGATCTCGGAGTAGGATACAAAAGGTCAAAAACTAAATTACTCTGGATCAATCCGAGCATCATCGTTTGGGAAGATTCCCATTGATTGTGTACATTTGTTTTTTATGAGCTTCTAGTTATTTTTTAATTCTGTGAGCTCATAGTATCAAGTCACAACAGTGGAGGTCTTATTTGTCAGTATTTAGAATGGAAAAAAAAGATAAATCCCTGAAGAAGATTAACAGGTTATAACAGAGTTGGAAGGGACCTTGTAGGTCATCTAGTCCAACCGCCTGCTCAAGCAGGAGACCCTACACCATTTCTGACAGATGGGAGTCCAATCTCTTCTTGAAAGTCTCAAGTGATGGCGCTCCCACAACTTCCGAGGGCAAGGTGTTCCATTGGTTGATTGTTCTCACTGTCAGAAAGTTACTCCTTATTTCCAGGTTGAATCTCTTCTTGTTCAGTTTCCATCCATTATTCCTTGTCTGGCCTTCGGGTGCTTCAGAAAATAGCTTGACCCCTTGCTCCTCTCTGTGGCAGCCCCTCAAATATTGGAAGATTGCTATCCTGTCTTCCCTGGTCCTTCTCTTCACTAGACTAGCCATGCCCAGTTCCTGTAACCTTTCTTCATATGTTTTAATCTCCAGTCGCCTAATAGTCCTGGTTGCTCTTCTCTGTACTTTTTCTAGAGTCTCAACATTTTTTTATAGTGTGGTGACCAAAACTGGATGCAGTACTCTAGGTGTGGTCTTACTAAGGCTTTATAGAGTGGTATTAGTACCTCACTTGATCTCGATTGTATCCCTCTGTTAATGCAATTTAGGATTGCATTGGCTTTTTTGGCTGCTACTGCACACTGCTGGCTGGTTGTCCACTAGGACTCCAAGATCACTCTCACAGTTTCTGCTATTGAGCCTAGTTTCACCCAGTCTGTATGTGTACTTTTGTTTTTTCTTGCCTAAGTGTAGGACATTACTTTTCTATACATTGAATTTCATTTTGTTAGATACAGCCCAGTGTTCTAGTCTGTCAAGATCCATCTGGATCTTGAGCCTATCTTCTTGGGTGTTAGCTATTCCTGCCAGCTTAGTATCATCTGCAAATTTGGTAAGTTTATTTATTTTATTTATTTATTTATTTATTTATTTATTTATTTATTTATTTATTTATTATTGGGATTTCTATGCCGCCCTATCTCCCGAAGGACTCAGGGCGGCTCACAACAGTAAAAACATACAACACAAAATTTTAAAAAGTATTAAATAAACATCCCAATAAGCTAATTAAAATGAACAAACAACCACTAAACCCCCGCCATCAGTCCAGGTCGGCAAGTTGAAAGAGCCATGTTTTCAGGTCACGACGGAAGGATTGAAGGTCAGGAGCCATCCGAAGCTCCAGGGGCAGCTGATTCCAAAGGGCGGGTGCACCCACAGAGAAGGCTCTCCCCTTGGGGGTCACCAGTCGACACTGTTTGGCCGACGGCACCCTGAGGAGGCCCTGTCTGTGGGAGCGCATGGGGCGATGGGCTGTTGCTGCTGGCAGCAGATGTTCCCACAAATACCCCGACCCTAAGCCATGCAAGGCTTTATAGGTAATTACCAGCACCTTGAATCTCACCCGGAGGGCAACCAGCAACCAATGCAGCTCACGAAGGAGGGGTGTAATATGGGAGTATCGGGACACTCCCATCACAACCCACACGGCTGCATTCTGTACCAGCTGAAGCCTCTGAAGTTCCCCTTCTATTCCCTCATCTAAGTCGTTAATGAAGATTATAATTTAGCATTTCAATTGCAATGGATTTCCAAATATCCACTGGATGTATGTGGGTGATTAAGAAAAAATCTTTATTTATTGGAGAAATGAAACTAAATATATTGAGAAGATAGTGCTGCAGTTTTTCCTCTTGGTATAAAGAGAATGGACATGGTTAAGTCTCTTTTCTTTTTTCTTTTTTTGCTCTCTGATCTATCCTGGTTTAATAGAGCAAATTCAATCCATTTTAAAGCCCAGCTCTAGGGATAGATTTTGCATCTGGTAGACTTTCAGGCTGTTTTCAAATAAAAGTCTGTGTAAAATTTCTCAGATTAGACTTGGGAGAGATCGTGAATATTTTATAAACTTCTAAAGTAGCAGAATGCTTCCTTTTATGTTTTTTTAGAAGACACACTTTAAAAGCACCTGGATTAGAACCAGGCACCTCAAAAAAAATTGCAGGTTTCAGTTTTACCACTTCTTGAATTGGCCAAGAGACCATGTAAAGCTGTGTAGCCATATGGCCATTTCAGGAAGAATGTTTTGTTAAATGCTATAAGCAGGCTGTACTGTATGTTTAGGAATTATAAAATGGAAGAAAACAGTTTAAAAAGAAAAATTTCTCAGCTATCTCCTGCTGATGCAGTTCAGACAATAACTGTAATGCCAGTCTGTTACCACCATCATTTTTTCCCCAGAAGAAGATGTACTACCGTGTTTCCCTGAAAATAAGACCTACCCCAAAAATAAGACCTAGTGTGTTTTTGGGAGCCAAAAAAAATATAAGACAGTGTCTTATTTTTGGGGAAACACGGTATTAGTTGGAAATCTTTCTCACTGGCTTCCTTCCCACCATCCCCTGGCAGCAAAATAATCAGATTTTCATTTTTCCACATTCTGGATAATATCCATTATATTCCTTACTAATATTAAAAGGAATGGAGGTCATCCAAAGAAATAAAATAGTTGAGAACAAGGTAGACCATTTTTTGTCATAAATTACATAAATATAACTAGAAGGTTTACCATACAGTGTCTTGATTAGTCACCAATTTACATTATTTTTTAAAAAAATTAGAAAATTTTATGGAAGTGAAAGTGTTTATGGGTAATCGTTATGATAGGGAGCTGTGGTGGCGCAGTGGTTAGAATGGAGTATTGCAGGCAAGCTCTGCTCACAGCCTGGAGTTCGATCCTGATGGGGCACAAGGTTCACTTACCTTCCATCACCACCATAAAATGAGGACCCTGATTGTTGGGGACAATATGCAAATATTGTTTCAACATTGTAAACAACCCAGAGACTGCTATAAAGTAAGATGGTATTATGTATGTTTAAATAATATCGTGATTGACATTAGAATGGTGCATTGAAACATTGAACAACTAAATAATGAAGGATTATATCTCAATACAAACATGTGTATTAACACTAGGATTAGTAATGGTGGCCTGATTAAAAGCTAGAATAAAGGTAGAAATAAGAAATAGGGGGAATATTAGTATACACATTTTAATACAATAGAATAAAAGCAACAACTAGATGGAAAGATTAGATGTTGAAAGATGGCATTACTATCTATGCTCAAATAATATTGTGATTGGCATTAGAATGGCACATTGAAACACTGAATACCTATCTTAATACACTCATGTGTATTAACACCAGGATTACATAAGTTTGACTAATGTAACAAATATTATTAACATTATTAGTGTTAATTGAATCAAAATGTACAATACTCAGATGCCACACTATTCTCTCCCATATTACCACCTCTTACAACACAGTATCAACAGTAGAGACCTTCAAATTTCATATCACAAGACCTAAATGGACACCTAACATCAAAAACATAATCAAAAAAGCACAACAAAGAATGTTCTTTCTACGCCAACTCAGAAAACTCAAGCTGCCCAAAGAGCTGCTGATACAGTTCTACAGAGGAATTATTGAGTCTGTCATCTGCACTTCTATAACTGTCTGGTTTGGCTCTGCAACCCAACAAGACACAGAATCCAGAAGATAATTAGGTCTGCAGAAAAAACAATTACTACCAACCTGCCTTCAGTCGAGGACCTGTATACTGCACAAGTCAAAAAGAGGGCTGTGAAAATATTTACAGATCTTTCACATCCCGGACATAAACTGTTTCAACTCCTACCCTCAAAACGACGCTACAGAGCACTGCACACCAGAACAACTAGACACAATGACAGTTTTTTTCTGAACGCCATCACTCTGCTAAACAAATAATTCCCTCAACATTGTCCCAACTATTTACAAAGTCTGCATTACTATTACTATTAATCTTCTCATCACTCCTTATCACCCATCCCCTCCCACTTGTGACTGTATGACTGCAACTTTGTCACTTGTATCCTTACAATCTATATTGACTGTTTCCTAGTATGATTTGATTGCTTATTGTACTGTATGACTATTATTAAGTGTACCTGATGATTCTTGACTCTTGACAAATGTATCTTTTATGTATACTGAAAGCATTTGCACCAAGACAAATTCCTTGTGTGTCCAACCACACTTGGCCAATAAAGAATTCTATTCTATCCTATTAAGTGCTATTGCTATTACTATTATGAAGATTATGAATGTCATTTAATAGACAGCAACAGTGGGAGAAATCTATTCTCTTTGGGCATCTTCAGATTGAAATTAACATTATCCAGATGAACAAAGTCAGCGGTGCTACAGCTGGTACAAGTTGGAACATAATTGTGTCGTTCCACAGGATGTGTCAGATCTGGACTGAAGGGGATTTTATAGTTTTAATTTGTTCTAATTTGTTTGTGGGTTTTAATTGGTTTTAGGTCTAGTGTTGGGGTTCTTAGATTTAATAGTTTTTTAAAGTTTGTATTTTCTGTTTTTATCATTTTAAGCCGCCCTGAGTCCTTCGGGAGATAGGGCGGCATAGAAATCCCAACAAATAAATAAATAAATCTGGTACAACACAACACTGTGAAGGAATTTAATCCTGATGACAAGCTTCTTTCCTGGAAGCTGAACTAAAAACAATTAAACAAGCATGCAGGAAGGCCAGGAACTTCTTTAAATAAATCCATTTAAGAGCTGAAACTACCTAGCTCTGAATTAGAATCATCCATGCAAATTATACACATGGTCAACAAGAATGGTATTCACCCTTTTCTTGTTCAGCTTGACTATTGTAGTGTTAACACAATGTGTAACTGGCCACCTAGAAAGCATGGGTCCAGATAAAACTACTTTTATTAAGTTAGAGTGTGCAATTCTTTGAGCTCCATAAAGTTTTATCAGGAGCAAGTCTGGGGGTGGGGGGTATGTTTGTGTAATTCATCAGTGATTTTATGGTATGATGCAGCTATGTATGAATGTTGAGCAGAGCCTTGTGTACTGGAACATTAGCTTCAATATCAATTTCTTCCTACCTTGGGCAGCCCTGCCTATGTTTTTCCAGTTATTCCATCAGTACTCAAGTGAATCTAATTGCATTGCTGTGAGCCATTGAACTAATAGGCTTCATCATCTAGGATGCCCCATGCCAGCTGTTTGTCTTGGTGGTGTTTGAAAGCATCAAACAGCTTCCCTTTAATCATTTTGATTAAAAATGGGGAACAGTGGGGGATTCAGAAGTGGGAAAGGCAATATCCAGAATTTTCTTGTTTCTGTTCAGCCAGTTTCATGCCATTAAGGGTGAACTGATTTCATTGGTGACTAGGTTTCCACAACCACATCCTCTGCAGTGTAACAAGCATGTTATCGATAGCATTTTGAAGGGATCACTGTGAAGAAATGGCTTTTGGTTGTGTGAACTGCCATTAACTTCTTTTTTCTTAAAAGTAATGCTTTCCCAACCAGCACAAACTGCCAGGACTGTATGTGTATATAGTAAATTCTGCTTCTCTGAGTTCTTGATCATTTGATTGTACAGTGTCTAGATCAACTTTTTCCTTCAACTTTCTTCCAAGTAATGTTACAAGGGCTTTCATCTTGGCCACCACATTCACCTATCTACTCCAGTAGTTCACGCTTGATATTTTAATTTTTTTTACTTACTATATGTTCTTCTCAGTTGAGAGAAACAGGGGTGTATCTTCTACCACAAAAGAATATTCTATCTTCCCCTAGATGACAGTATGCCAATCTAAGTAACTTAAATAACAGCCTTGCATGGTGACTTTATATATATATAAAATATACCTGGACATTCAAGAATGACCCCATATAACAGCAATACAATCCTCTAATCTGTTTTCTATATAATCGTTCATGATAATCTTTCATAGAGCTCTGAAACATGCACAATAATCCTTACTATAAAAGCATTTTAGTGCATTATAGATATGCAGTCAGTGGTGGGATTCAAAAATTTTTACTACTGGTTCTGTGGGCATGGCTTGGTGGACATGGCAGGGGAAGGTTACTGCAGAATCTCCATTTCCCACCCCATTCCAGGGAAAGGTTACTACAAAATCCAATTCCCTCCCCATCCCACTAACCTGCTTTCCAGCTCCACTTCCCTGTGCAGGGCAACAAAAGAAGACCCCACCAATCAGCTAGGCCTCGGGAGGCAGAGAAGAGATGGGGGTGGGGTCAGTTAGAGGTGGTATTTACCGGTTCTCTGAACTACTCAAAATTTCCGCTACCGGTTCTCCAGAACTGGTCAGAACCTGCTGAATACCACCTCTGTATGCAGTATATCTAAAGTAGAATGGTCTCCCCTTTAAGTCTGTTTCAACAAGTATAATTCTAGGAGGATCCAGTAAACAATAAAGATCATGACAAATAGAGGTTCAGTCTTACTCATATAGTTTTCTGGCCATTGTGGTAAAGTCCCGACAAATGCAAGTCAGCTCTTCAAGACAGGCCTGGTGAAGAATCAAACTTCTAGTAACCCTACAAGGGCTACTAGAATCCTGTTTCATTGTTGCAGGATATAATAATATTTATTTTATTTTATTTTATTGGACTTACATGCCGCCCCATCTCTGAAGACTCGGGGTGGCTCACAGTTAAAACATACAAATACAATAAATAATTAAAAAGAAATTATATCACTATAAGGTCCAATAAAACCGAATTAAAAATTAAAACTGTCCCATGCCCCCAGTAAGGTAATCACAGCCCGACTTGGTCAAATAACCAGGTCTTCAAATCGCGGCGGAAGGTGCGGAGGTCAGGGGCCAGACGGAGGTCCAGAGGTAGTTGATTCCATAAGTCGGGGGCCGCCACAGAGTAGGCTCACCGCCAGGGGACCGCCAGCCAACATTGGCTTGCCAACGGGACCCCAAGGAGCCCCTGTCTGTGTGCCCGTACAGGGCGGTTGGTCCCTGATATCGGTAGGAGGCGCTCCCTTAAATATTGTGGACCCATGTCGTGTAGGACTTTGAATGTTAAAGCCAAAACCTTGAACCTCACCCGGAGCACAACCGGCAACCAATGCAAGCCGCGCAGGAGGGGGGTAATATGGGAGAATCAGGTAACTCCCATCACAACCCGCGCGGCAGCATTCTGCACCAGCTGTAACCTCCGGATGGTGTGCAAGGGCAGTCCTAAATAGAGAGCGTTGCAGTAGTCGAGTTGCGAGGTAACAAGGGCATGAGTGACTGTACGCAGGGCATCTCGGTCCAAAAACGGGCGAAGCTGGCGAACCAGCCGGACCTGGGCAAAGGCCCCCCTGGGCAAAGGAGAATAATAGAATCTTGAATGACTGACATAGTTTCTGTCATCCTACTCTTACATTCAAGAAAACCAAGATGGAGCAATCTTGAGTCTGCTCCTTACGTTCTCCTCTCCTTCAGAACTAAGCTGATATGTACGTAAATGTCTTTGCATTCCTCCTTCAACACAATGTCTTTACCTCTTTATGGGGGGAAATGATTTGATTGTGTTAATTAAACTAAGATTTTTATTTTGTTGTGTGGATGGCATATTACAATTGAGAGGTTGTTCTATTGTTAAAATAGCAAGTACACTAAAAACAATGTCACACTTATCCAGAATATTAGCTCATCTAACCTGGTACATTCTTATCATTGGTTAGATCTATTCCGTCATTCTTATGCAAGTTGAAGAAGATACACATATCATTATCTGTGAGAGCACCGCTGGCACTGGTGATGTTACTTAGTTGGGTAATGAAACACCTGAAACAAATAACTATGGAGATTCTCAGTCATCCAGATCATGGTTGTCCCAAAGGTGCTTTTTCAAGAAAAAACTCAGAAAGTCCAGTTGCCTCTTGAAAAAGCACCTTTGGGACATCTGAAGGAAAGCAACCAAGGTCAGAGAACACCAAGGAACTCACAATTCAACCCTGAGCTACAAGTATTCTCTTCTATAGCTAGCATTATAGCCTCCAATTTTTCATAGGATTGCTAAAGGAAATAGATCTGAGCAAGTTGGTATTCAGCAGGTTCTGACCAGTTCTGGAGAACCGGTAGAGGAAATTGTGAGTAGTTTGGAGAACCAGCAAATGCCACCTCTGATTGGCCCCACCCCATCTATTCTCTGCCTCCCGATTCCCAGCTGATTGGCTGGGTCTTCTTTTGTTGCCCTGCACAGGAGAATGGAGCTGGAAAGCAGGTTAGTGGGGTGGGGAGGGAATGGGGATTTTACAATAACCTTCCCCCTGGAGTGGGGTGGGAATGGAGACTTTATAGTATCCTTCCCCTGCCATGCCCACCAAGCCACACCCACCAAGCCATACCACGGTCAGCAAGCCACGCCCACAGAACCGGTAGTAAAAAAAATTGAATCCTATCACTAGATCTGAGCCAAAATATGGTTCCAATTCCTCCAGAGGAGGTTTCCTAGTTGAAGTTCCTCCCACGGAGCTTTCCTAGTTCCTAGATTTGAACCTAAACTTCTCCAATCCTAGGCTAAAACTTTAATCACTGCAGGTCTTTTTTCCTAATCTAGCTAGGAAACATTTTTTGCAGGTTCACAATGAAAAAAGTTCCCATAATCTCCCATCCAACATATTTAACTGGACCTATCAAGAACGCAAATCAGGAGCTTCTCCATGAAAAATCGCTTCTATAAATGAGCCATTTATTATGTTGGGTCCATGGAAATATTTTTAGCTTTTTGAGAAAGACTCTATCAGCAAAACATGATGTTCTAGAAAAAAAGGAGAACTCTCTGTGGGTCAAAGAAGTAAACAGTCATTGCTATTTGCATTTAAATTAGGAGACTTATTTTTGAAATCAAAAATCACTGATCCTTACAGGCATAACGTTATTATAAAAATGTCAAAGTTTAAAATTAGGTCTCATTACAGTGATGTGTTTTGCCGTTTTAACTTGCTTACAGAAATGTTTCCTATTAATTTATAGGTATACCATTAAAAGCTTCTTAATTGCAATCTTTGTTGTCCATCTCTTCGTAAAATCAGGAAAAAAAAAAGGAATGATATTTCAAGCTCATTAAAGCCCCCTGGAAGCCTCTTACTCAAAGCAAGGAACAGAATGCTGTAATCAGCTCTTTTGAAAAAGAAGTCAAGCAAAGCTTGATAGGGATTATATAATTTAAATGGTCAAAGCAGGCTCAGGACTCAAGACTCTGTGATAGCAATAGGCTTATATACTGCTTTTATAGCCCTCTCTAAGGGTTTACAGAGTCTGCCTATTGCCCCCAACAATCTGGGTCCTCATTTTACCCACCTCGGAAGGATGGAAGGCTGAGTCAACCTTAAGCCTGGTGAGATTTGAACTGCCAAATTGCAGGCAGCCGGCAGCCAGCAGAAGTAGCCTGCAGTACTGCACTCTAACCACTGTGCCACAATGCCTAGTTTCCACCCATTTCTTCTTGTGATGCCTTCACATACTTTGGAGAATAGGTTGACATACCCCCTTCATTGTGGCAGTCCTTTAAATAATGGAATACTGCTATCATGCCACCCCCAGTCCTTCTTTTCATTAGACTAAACATAACCAATTCCTGCAAAAAGCTAAAAAAGTCCTGTTAGCCTGGGTGTCATTAAATGGAGTACACATAAAGCAAAGAAATGGGACCAAAATATGAATCAGAAGTATGACGTGGATGTACAGATGATATTTTACACTGCAGGAACAGAAATATGGTTTTCCAATCAAAGGGGGAGGGGAAACAGTTTTACTACTCTGAGCTTTGGTCAAAGCCACCAAAAGCAACATGTCCATTTTAAGGATTCCAGCAAGTGAAATCATTAGAATTAGAATTCTTTATTGGCCAAGTGTGCCAAGGAATTTGTCTCTGATGCCAAAGCTCTCAGTGTACATACAACAATAGTGATAGATCATTATCATAGTCATTGTAAAAATACGTTCATCATAAAACATTAGATACAACACTTCGTGATAGTCATGGATACTAAATAAGGTTACAAGGTTGATCGGGGGACTGGAAGTAGAACTGCATAAGAAAAGAAGACAAGGGAGTGAGATGTGATAGCTCTCCTCAAATACTTGAAGGAACATCCCATTGAAGAAAGTCAAGGTCTCATTCCAGAACATATGGAATGAAAGATTCAAGTTAAAAGAAGGCTGATTTTGACTGAATGATTCCTAAAATAACAATACTTTGGCAGTAGAACCAATAACCCAGACAGCTTACATGTGTTCAGTTGTAGTCTCATAATAGGGGCTTGCTACAACTGAGAAGAAAATTACCCTTGGCAATTGTGTATATGAAATATGGAATGAAGGATTCAAGTTAAAAGAAAGCTGATTTTGACTGAATGATTCCTAAAAATAACAATTTATTTATTTATTTATTTATTTATTTATTTATTTATTTATTTATTTATTTATTTATTCATTCGACTTATATGCCCCTCTCCAAAAGGACTCGGGGCAGCTCACAGCTAAAAATACAACAATAAATAAATAAATTAAAAGTATATTAAACAAGTTAAGCCGAATTGAAAATTAAAACCCAGAGTTAAAATAGGACCAACCCCAGAGAATCAGCACAGCCCAGGTTGTAAAAAGAGCCAAGTCTTCAAATCGTGGCAGAAGGTGCGAAGATCGGGGGCCAGGTGGAGCTCCAGCGGAAGAAGATTCCACAGAGTGGCAGCCGCCACAGAGTAGGCCCTCCCCTGGGTCACCGCCAAGCAACATTGAGTCACAGACAGCACCCCGAGGAGACCCCGTCTGTGAGCCCGTACAGGGCGGTTAGTATTTGATGTTGGGAGGAGCCATTCTCGTAAATAACCTGGACCCATGCCATGCTGGACTTTGAATGTTAATACCAGAACCTTGAATCTCACCCGGAGGGCAACTGGAAGCCAATGCAGGTCGCGCAGGAGGGGTGTAACATGGGAGTATTGGGAAGCTCCCATCACTACCCGCACGGCCGCATTCTGCACCAGCTGAAGCCTCCGAGTGGTACGCAAGGGCAATCCTAGGTAGAGAGCGTTACAGTAGTCGAGTCGGGAAATAACGAGCGCCTGAGTGACTGTGTGCAGGGCATCTCGGTCCAGGAATGGGCGTAACTGGCGAACCAGCCGGATCTGGGCAAAGGCCCCCCTGGCCACGGCCCCCACCTGCTCCTCCAATTTGAGCCGTGAGTCCAGAAGGACCCCCAGGTTCCGTGCCCTGTCCACGGGGGGCAACACCTCCTCCCCATGACCAAAGATGGAACATCCAAACTGGACCGAGATGTCGGTATGCACAGCCACTCTGTCTTGGCTGGATTGAGTTGAAGCATGTTCCTGTCCATCCAGATCCGTACCTCCTCCAGACAACGGGACATCACGGAGAGAGCATCACTGATGTGGCCTGGGGTGGAGATGTATAACTGCGTATCATGAGCATACTGATGATAACTCACCCCAAAGCCACGGATGATCTCACCCAGCGGCTTCATATAAATGTTGAACAGGAGGGGTGAGAGGACCGAGCCCTGGGGCACCCCACAAGTGAGATACCTTGGAGTCGACCTCTGCCCCCCTGCCAACACTGTTGGCAGTAGAACCAATTACTGAGACAGCCTAGATGTGTTTAGTTGTAGTCACATAATAGAGTGCTACTATTGAGAAGAATATACCCTTTGTTATTGAACTATGAGAAGAATCTATGACCTAGGTCTTCCCTGCTGATTGCAAGGTACAAATTGTACGATTTTGGGAATTTGAATTTGAATTCTTTATTGTCATTGTACGTTTATACACAGTATACATACAACAAAATTCACATAACACCCAGAGACCAGACCCAACTTGCATACACACATAACAATCCCCAAACACCTCCCCATCTGCCAAAATTCCCCACCCCTAAAAACACACAAGCATCCACACAACAGACCAAATAATACTGTCCAACAGCTCACTGATGGTGGTCCTTAAGTTCATTGTTAAGTGCAATTATAGCTCTGGGATAAAAACTGTTCAGAAAACATTTGGTCTGAGTTTTAATTGTTCTGTATCTTCTGCCAGAAAGCAACAGTTCACAAAGATTGTAAGCAGGATGGGAAGAGTCTCTGAGAATGTTGTGCAACTTCCTCAAACAGTGAGATGCGAAGATGTCATCCAGGACTGGTAGCTGGACCCGGTGATATTCTGAGCAGTTTTAATGATTCTCTGTAGAGCGTTTTTGTTTGCTACAGAGCTGCTCCCATACCATATAAGAATGCCATATGTCAGGACACTCTCAATGGTGCTGTGGTAGAAGAACAGAAGTAGATGCTGAGATAGATTTATCTTCCTGAGCATTCTCAGGAAGTACAGCCTCTTCTGTGCCTTCTTCACAAACATGTTAGCATTCATAGTCCATGAGAGGTCTATGAGTGCAGTTTCTTTAAAAAAATTGAGGGTGGATGGGTCCTAATTTATTTATATACTAATGTCAGTTCTTTTAAGCTGGGCTTGATAGATGACAACCAACCAGCACAGTCCACCAGCATTGTCCTTTTAAGGTAGGAATTATACCTGTTGATTTATTACACTTCTAATCTCTATAGATCACTGAGCTCCAGGCAATGTACCAAATATGAAAATAAAACAATATCACAGCCAATATAGAGAATAGCACAAGAATCAATATAACATCAAAAACAAAAACCCAACTTTTCAATCAAGATGAAGTATAGTTTGCTACATCAGCTGTCAAGTGGTGTGGTGGAATCCTCAAAGCCTCTAAGCCTGAAGAGACAAGGAATGTAACTTATCCTAGCAGGTTGACTAGAAGTAGAGAAAAGCAGAGAAAGTTGTAGCAATTATTTCTAAAATAATCTACAGTTGAATTAGCATATCCAGATTGGGTGTACATATGCTCCTCTGTCTTCTTTTTTTGGGGGGGGGAAATGTAATGAACATACTATTTCTATCTGCTTTAAGAAGAAAAATGTGAGTATGTCTAGTTTAGTGAAAAGAAGGACTAAGGGAGACATGATAGCAGTGTTCCAATATCTCAGGGGCTGCCCCAAAGAAGAGGGAGTCAAGCTATTCTCCAAAGCACCTGAAGGCAGGACAAGAAGCAATGGGTGGAAACTCATCAAGGAGAGAAGCAACCTAGAACTAAGGAGAAATTTCCTGATAGTGAGAATAATTAATCAGTGGAACAACTCGCCTGCAGAAGTTGTAGGTGCTCCATCATTGGAGGTTTTTAAGAAGATATTGGACAATCATTTGTCTGAAATAATACAGGGTTTCCTGCCTGAGCAGAGGGTTAGATACAGATACAGATTAACAGAGTTGGAAGGTACTTTGTAGGCCATCTAATCCAACCTCCCCCCTCCACCTGGCCCAAGTAGACTCTACACCATTTATGACAGATGGCAGTCCAGTCTCTTCTTGAAAGCTTCCAGTGAAAGCTTCCAGGGTTGGACAAGAAGACATCTAACAAGAGCCCTTACAACTCTGTTATTTTGTCATTCTATATTCATCTACACAGATATCTATAACATCCATTAACAAGAGCAAAAAGAATTGGCACAGCTAAGTCAAATTTCTCCATTGTTATGTTCTCAAGATATATTGAGATTGGGACTTGAAATCCAACATTTGGAAAATACCTGATACAGAAGTCTGCTTTATGGAAACCACATCAGATTTCAGAGTGGTGAATCATTTTTTTCTCTTTCATGATGTTCCTTATGTGTATGGGAGGGGGGGAATAGACCTATGGAATGCTTCAGTCAGCAACATTATGCCATGTTGTTATACTGATCTGCCTTGTTTGATTTTTCTTGTAGTTGAACCTGTGAACATTTGTAGCTACCAGCTTTCCAAATATTTTGGGAAGAGTCTCTTCAGGGAAGCCTACCTAAATTAATGCTACTCCAATCCTTTAGATTTAAGACTCTGGGAACATTCAGCCCTCTGTATCTATTGAATGCTTCCTTTCTAACCCCCTCCTAAAATTCCCAATAACAACACATTGATAGGAATGCTGGTATGTGTAAGGTAGTAGAAAGGAACCAGTTTTATACAGCTGAATCTCTAAATATTTAAGCATACAATCCTTTCTTGGAGTGTATCCTCATTGTATTTCCACTGTTTTTCTTTCTTCAACCATCTCTTTCCCTTGATTAGGATACGATTTAACAGAGCCCGACCCCTTGTCTCTTCTGGAAAATGAATTAGTTAGCAATATTACTGAGGAATTCTGTGGATTTGGGCCAAATTGCTTTTGCAACAGATACCTAGGTAAGTCTTCCATTGTTAATCTATCTCTCGATCCCCAAATTTCTGTAATATGATCCAAGGAGGCATTATCCAGATTTTCTACTGAGTTTGGTGATCATCAAAATATTCCTGTCTATAGTGGCTCTTGCTCACCCCAGGTCCATTGTGGACCTGGTAGTGAACACCCCCTCTTTTCTCCCTCTCTTTATGATAAACATGGGCAAAAGGTTTGAATTAATGGTTGTGTATATATATTCTTCCCCAAATCCCAAAAACTGTAACCTTAGATTGTCTACTATTGACCTCACCCCTTTCCTAAGAGGTCTGTAGGGGGCATGCATAAGCGCACCAAAGTGCCTACCGTCCCTGTTGTTTCTTTTATTGTTTTTTTTTATTTTCTTATATGTATCCATGTATTTATAACTATGTTTATACTTATACCTATTATCTTGTAAGCAATTAACTAACCAAATAAATAAATAAATAAATAAATAAATAAATAAGAGGTAGAATCAGGGGTGGGATTCTACTGGTTCGAACCAGTTCTATAGAACTGGTTGTTATGATTCTGCGCAGTTCGGAGAACCGGCAAATCGTAACCCTGGCGGGCCCCACCCCTCTTTGCCCGCCCCGCTCCTCCCCACCCGGTCAGTCCTTATTGCGCATGCCTGACATCGCTGAGTGCATTCTCCCTCACCCAGTTACTCCTTTAGGTATTTCTTTTTTTCCCCTTCCAACGATCAGCTGTTCCAATGATCAGCTGTGTCAGGATCCCCCTCGCTGTCTTACTGCTTTGCCCAGGAGGCCTCCCTGAGGCCCAGGAGGCAAAAAAGGATGCATGTGTGTGTGTGTGTGTGTGTGTGTGTGTGTGTGTGCTGCACCTCCCTCCCAGTCCATTTTTTGCCTTCCTGGGCCCCAGAGAAGCTTCCTGGGAGTAAAACCCCCCCCCCAGAAGGCTTCCCTTAGGCCCAGGAGCCCTAAAAACAGAGTTTAGTTTAGTTTATTGAGATTTCTATGCCGCCCTATCTCCTGAGGGACTCAGGGAGGCTCACAACAATAAAAAACAGAAATGCAAAATTTAAAAAACTATTAAATCAAAGAAACCCCAATTATAAACCTTAAAACATTAAAAACCAACACACAGATTAAAACAATTAAAATCCCCTTCAGTCCAGGTTGGCTGATCGAAAAAGCCAAGTCTTCAGTTCATGACGGAAGGATCGAAAGTCAGGAGCCACCCGCAGCTCCACGGGTAATTGGTTCCAGAGGGTGGGCGCACCCATAGAAAAGGCTCTCCCCCTGGGGGTCACCAGCCGACACTGTCTGGCCAATGGCACCCTGAGGAGACCCTGTCTGTGGGAGGCAGCAGGTGCTCCCACAAATACCCCGGACCTAAGCCATGAAGGGCTTTATAGATGATTACTAGCACCTTGAATCTCACTGGGAGGGGCAGCCAGCACATGCGAAAGTGCAGGAGGTGCTCCCTCCTGGGCCCAAGGAAGCCTTCTTGGAGCAAAAACACTCCTTCCAAGAGGCTTCCCTGAGGCCCCGGAAGGCAAAAAAAAGGGGGGGGAGCTGCAAAAAAGCCACGCCCACCCAGTCACATGGCCATGCCTAGCCACTCCCACAGAACTGGTTGTTGAAAAATTTTAATCCCACCCCTGGGTAGAATTATGATTATGATTCTCAATAGGTGGTGGGATAATCATAAAAAGAAGGACTAGCGGGTGCCATGATAGCAGGGTTCTGATATCTCAGGGGCTGCCACAAAGAAGAGAGAGTCAAGCTATTCTCCAAAGCCCCTAAGGGCAGGACAAGAAGCAACGGGTGGAAACTAATCAAGGAGAGAAGCAACCTAGAACTAAGGAGAAACTTTCTGATAGTGAGAACAATTAATCAATGGCACAACTTGCATCCAGAAGTTATAAATGCTCCAGCACTGGAAGTTTCTAAGAAGAGATTGTATAACCATTTGGCTGAAACGGTATAGTATTTCCTGCCTAAGCAGGGGGTTAGACCAGAAGCTCTGCAAAGCCCCTTCCAATTCTATGATTCTAATTCTAAAAAATCTGATTCAAGTTTGTGATTTTAAGAGATCTCAGCTGAAGTCATATGATGGAATTCTGCAGCTTTCAAACTTCCTCTTCCAGAAACCTTATGGGTTTTCATACTCCTACTTTGCAGTAGCAACTTGCTGGTTCCTCCTACCATAATCTATTTCCCTGATGGCACCTTGCCTCTAACTCTTCTGTACTGGCATGGCCGACTATCAGTGAGTAAATTGGAATCTCCCAGGGGCCAAATAAAAGCAGGTTAATGTTTTTTACGACTAGTAAAAGACTGAAGCAAAGGCAGTTTTTACAAAAAAAAAATAGTAGCTCTGCACTGCACTCCCAATCCAATAAGCAACTTTGAAACCAAATGGCAAATCCATCCAAAGAAGAAACAAGAGACCAGCTGTGATGAAATCCAAGATCCCAATCATGGCCAAACAATCATACATGTGAGTTTCCTACAGGTTGTTCTCAGCACAGTCTTGAGCAAGTGGACACAGTACATAAACCAAGCAGAATGCATAGCTGTGAAACATTATCTGGCTTGACATATCTCAGATCTCAAACAGAAACTTCTCTCTTATAATCACACTTCCTTGCCCTTTGGCTAACCTCTTGGATCCATGAAGTCCAGCTTTCTGATCCTAAATCTTTATTAAATGCCTCTGCCTAGGACCAACTGATTGAATTTCTGAGATGCAGGACAGGAATCCTGTGAGCTTGCCGGATCTGTCAAAACCAAAGTAGTATTTATTACTGGCTCTGTTACAACTTGGATCTCCAGCAAAAGGATAGCTGCCAGTTATTTTCTCTGGCTCTGATTTCCCATCTCCTCTTCTCCAAAAACACATTCCCTAGCAGAGCCATGACTTCAACCTGGTCTGTGAGTGTCAGCCTTCCAAGTAAATGCAATCAGAAACACAAGAAATGCAATAAATTTATTCTATTGATGTAGAGCATAAAATAAAACCTTGGAAGTCCAACTAAATTTCCCTTCCCTTTTGTAACCAAGAGAATCAAGGAAGGCCAGTCCTATATTTGTTCTGCATCCCTTCCTATCTTCCTGAGCCAAGCTAATGTCTTTGTACCACTCTGCAAGGCTATCTTTATATACTCTACAGGGAAAGATTTCAAGATTTCACACGACGGGCTGCTTTTCTAGCAAAGAAGAAGTCAAAAAGCAAAATATGAAACAATCAATATGGTGCCACCCATTAGCCAAGGGGCCTTAGTGGTGCAGGCTGTTAAATGCCTAGCACTTAATTCCAGCTGCCTGTAATTATTGCAGGCTCGAATCCCACCAGGCTCAAGGTTGACTTAGCCTTCCATCCTCTCAGGGTAGGTAAATTGAGGACCCAAGATTGTTGGGGGCAATAAGCTGACTGTGTAAAAATGCCACTTAGTAATAAGCAGGCATATGCAATGGAATGAAGGCTATTGCTGAGCGCATTGGGTTGTATCCCAAAAAATGGTAAGCCGCCCTAAGTCTCCGGAGAAGGGCGGGATATAAATATGAATTTAAAAAAATGTCCTGGTGGTATGTGCCCATAGATTAACCTTTTTATTCCTTGTAAGATAGACCAATCTTATATGAGACAAATAAAATCAAACTTTAAAAAAAAAACAGTAAATGCAATCGTTCAGTAGAGGACTGTGATTGCATGTAGTAAGGAAGTTGATTCCCAGGAGGGAAGGGGTGCATTCCAGAGAAATAAGGGGCAACTCAGCTCAGATATGAGGAAAAAAAGGATGAAGTCAGTCCCTCCCTAATAGTTCCCAAAGTGTATCGTAGATGCAGATAGTAGAGTGCTCCAATCTGGCAAGATTCTGTCTAGTGAAACAATATAGAACTCAATTTGAAAAAAATCATCATGTGTTATTCTTGGTTTGGGGTCTGACAAGGGTATCAGTTACATAGCAGTTCAGATTATGAGTGAAAACAGCTTGGTTTTTTAAAAGTACAAAAGAAAATTAAAAATCAATTTGGTGTACTGACTAATATGCCAGGCTGGAGACAAGGAGACTATAGACTTAAAGTTCCCAATAGGTAGCAAGATTAAAACAATGCATTTGTGATATTTGAGGACAAAAACCTGGGATTATGTTTCATAGATCACTACATTCTGACATGATCCGTGTGCGCCCTGCACTTACCTGCATCCAAAATGGGTGAGGACTGCTGGAAGGGGAGGGGAGGGGTGGGCAGGGCCAGCCAGGAATGAGATTTGGGGGTTTTCTGAACTGTGCAGAATCTTAGCTAGGGCCTCTCCCCTGCAAACCCCCAGCAGCCCACCTCTGGCAACACACACATGAAAATATACTTTATTTATTTTATTTATTTATTTTGTCAATCGCTTACAAGATAATAAGTATAAGTATAAACATAGTTGTGAACACATGAAATGAATACATATAAGAAAAATAAAAGAAACAATAGGACAGGGACGGTAGGGGGGTGGGATTCTACCAGTTATCACCTATTCGCTAGAACCAGTTGTTAACATTCTAAGCAGTTCAGGGAACCGGTTGTTAGAAGAAATTACTGGCCTAATCCTGCAAGGAAGGTAGGAAGGAAACATTCTGGTGTTGCCTACAGAAACTGCCTCTCCGTTAACCCTTATTACAGTCTTGGCAGGACTAGACTTCCTGTCTCAGGAATGTCTCTGGAGTTTTTTCCCCCCTCCTTTGCTGGTACTTTGTGTTATGTATGCAGGTTTGAATGTCATTGGTTAAGTTTGAACTGTTCTTGTAAAATGTCAGAAATGATTGGTTTAAAAAGTGCAGGAAAACCCTGCACTCTGATTGGCTGCTGCGGCTATAAGTAGCGCAGCCCAGCCAAATCGGTCTGTTATGAGCTGTAGTCACTAATAAACTCTTCACTGAAGCACTCCGTCTGACTCTTCATGCAAATCTAACACTGGCGATGAAGGTGGGATCCTTCCGAAAAGAAGACAACGTGGAGAACAAGCTGAGAGAGATGGCTGCTGAACACCCCCAGCCCGTTCGATCCGATGGCAGAAGACTGGGACTCGTATGCAGATCGTTTCCAAATGTATTTGGAGGAAATGATCTCGCCGACATTTCCGATGCGGAAGAGGGTGGTCTTTCTCACCCACTGCGGTCTGGCCATTTTCAAGATGGCGAAGGCATTGGGAGCTGCAGGCGTGAAGGTAATGGACTGGCCCGACTTAGAAAAGTTATTAAGAGCCCATTAAATGCCACAAGTATCGTGCCTCATTAAGAGACACGAATTCTATCGTCGGGATCAAGGGAAAGCAGCGTTAATGACTTGTGGCAAGTTTAAGGGACATTGGGGTGCATGTGAGTTTATCAACTTTGAAGAGGCCATGCGTGATCAATTTGTCCTAGGCCTCAAAGACAAGGTTTTGCAGAGCAAATTGTTATTGAAACCTAAGATCACGCTTAAGGAGGCCATAGAAGAAGCTTCTTCAGTGGAAGCTACCAAGTCCTCAGCAGCAGCCATGAAGAAAATTAACAAGGCCTCAAGCCATCCTGATGTGGAAAATCCACAACAACCCATTAGACAAATAGATTCTGATTCAGACTGTAGTGAGGTGGAGGAAGGAATTTATAGACTCAGAATGGAGAAGGAAAAGGCAAGACTTTTACTGCAGAGGTTGTGGGGGAAGCCACCCCTGCACTGAATGCAAGTTTTTTGATACCATCTGCCTCCGTTGTGAAAAAAGAGGTCACCTAGCAAGAGTCTGCAAATCATCCAGAACTTCACCAAGCAGAAAGAAGTTCCCTGATAAAGAATTCAAGCATAACAACTTCAGTGAGAAAATGGGGTGCAACACAGAAGCAAATGGGAAGAATGAAACTCATCAAACAGTCACTATTGGTCATTCTTCACCCTTAAGAAGCAGAAAAGTACATGTGAAGGTATTTATTGAAGGAAGGCCTTGCCAAATGGAAGTGGACTCAGGCTCCTATTTATCTATGGTGTCATGGGACCCTATTCACAGGCTACTTCCCAACATTCAGCAGAAGCATTTCCAGAAGCAAGCACTGAGTCTTAAAGACTACCAAGGGAACAAGATTCCAGTAGTTGGAACAAGAGAATTCAGCGTGAAGTTCAAAGGCCACAGCGTTTGACCACCGTGGACAAAGACCGCCCAAGCTTGCTGGGACTTGAGTGGTTCAATCCACTAGGCATCGAGGTGACTGGCATCAATCACGTGAGCAACACTGAATGGGAGGAGGCCTTGAAGTCTGAGTTTCCAGAGGTCTTCAGCAACGGATTGGGCAAGTATATGGGGATCCCTATCACTTTCAACCTAGATCCAAAGGTGCCCCCAATTCGTTTAAAGCCCAGAAGGGTCCCATTTGCCTTAAAGGAAAAAAATGATGCACAATTAGATAAACTAATAGCTCAAGGAGTTTTAGAGCCCATTGACCACTCCAGATGGGAGACACCCATAGTCACACCAGTCAAAACTGATGGGTCAGTAAGAATCTGTGGAGACTATAAGGGGACATTGAACCATGCGCTTCAGCAGAGCGCATATCCAGTTCCAGTGGTGCATCATTTATTACATTCACTTGGCAGGGGTACAGTCTTTGCCAAATTGGATCTGGCCCAGGCATATCAACAACTAACAGTTGATGATGCCACTGCAGAGGCCCAAACCATTGTGACTCATAGGGTGCCTTCAAATGTAAAGGTTACAGTTTGGAGTAAGCGTGGCACCAGGCATCTTCCAAAGCCTTATGGAAAGGATGCTCCAAGGACTGCCAGGGGTAGTGCCTTACTTTGATGATGTGTTAACCTCTGCTGAAAATGACACTCAATTACAAGAGAGACTCAGAGAAGTCTTACCAGATTCAAGAAAGCAGGATTAAAAGTCAAGGAAGAAAAATGCACTCTTAGAACTGACAAGGTTGAGTTCTTGGGCTATATGATTGACAAGCATGGCATCCACCCTACAGATGCCAAGGTTCAAGCAATCAAAGAAGCCCCTAGACCAAAATGCAAAACAGATTTGCAAGCCTTCCTTAGACTTATTAACTTTTATCACATGTTCCTACCTCAGAAGGCAACCATTGCTGAACCATTACACAGATTACTTGACAAAAAGTCTATTTGGGTCTGGGGCAGGAAGGAACAATCAGCATTTATCAGTATTAAAAGACTAATCACGTCCAATGCTGTACTCATACAATTCTCTGAGAATTTACCTGTTGTTCTGACTTGTGATGCATCCCCTTTGGAGTGGGTTTTTTTTTGAGCCACAGGCTTCCCAGCAGGAGGGAAGCCCCTATTGCATTTTACTCTCGCACATTGACCAAAGCAGAGAGGAATTACAGCCAATTGGACAAGGAAGCATTGGCAATTGTTGCAGCTATCAAGAAATTTCATGAGTATTTATGTGGGAGAACATTTATCATTGTCACAGATCACAAACCTTTGTTAGGCATTGTGGTAGGAGACAAACCTACACCCACTATCCTGTCACCAGAATGCTGAGGTGGACTGAATTTCTTGCTGCTTATTCATACAAACTTATCCACAAGCCTGGCAAGGACATTGGACATGCTGATGCCTTGAGTTGTTGCCCACTTCCTTGGAGACTTTGAACCTGAGGCACACACCTTTTCCTAGAAACTGTTGCCAAGCTTCCAGTACATGCTGCTGAAATTGCCAGAGAGACTGCCAAAGACACTGTATTGGCTCCTGTTATAGGCTGGATTAAGAAAAGGTTGGCCTCTTCAAGATCTACCTCACCTTGCCCCCTTTTAAGTCCAGGCAAACTGAATTATCTGTATTAAGAGGATGTATTTTGTGGGGTAACAGGGTGGTTATTCCTGCAAAACTGCAAAAGAGGTTTTGGAAATGTTACATGAGGTCATCCTGGTATTGTAAGGATGAAGGGATTGGCAGGAGTTATGTATGGTGGCCAGGTATTGACAAAATGGTTGAAAACTGGGTTGCATCTTGTCCCAACTGTCAGGTAGTCAGGCCTGCCCCACCTCTGCCCCAAACAGGAATGGGAATGTCCTAGGGGCCCATGGTCTAGGATTCACATTGATTTCGCTGGCCCTACCAGAGGGCACACCTTCCTATTTTTAGTAGATGCATATTCCAAATGGCTAGAGGTAATCCTATGGCATCCACCACAACTGATGCTGTCAAGCAGATTAAAAGCTTTTTGTAACCCATGGGTTACCTGATGTTCTTGTCTCTGACAATGGCTCAATTTACATCCAACCTTTTGAATCCTATTTAGCACAACAGGGTATCAGACATGCCCTGACTGCCCCTGGGCACCCTTACATTAATGGCGGACTGAATGCGTAATGCGTTTTACCAAGGAAAAGCTTCAGCAATTGGGTCCTGGGGACATCACACAGAAAGTTGAAAAACATCACTCCTAACTCATCAACTAACTTATCCCCAGCAGGGTTGTTGATGAGCAGG
>CM019151.1:15519971-15816998 GCA_009733165.1 Naja naja | reverse complement strand
CACATCCTGATGTGGAAAAATCCACAACAACCCATTATGAGCAAATAGATTCTGATTCAGACTGTAGTGAGGTGGAGGAAGGAATTTATAGACTCAGAATGAGAAGGAAAAGGCAAGACTTTTACTGCAGAGGTTGTGGGGAGTTTTCACCCCCACTGAATGCAAGTTTTTGATACCATCTGCCTCATGAAAAAAAAAAAGAGGTCACCTAGCAAGAGTCTGCAAATCATCCAGAACTTCACCAAGCAGAAAAAGAAGTTCCCTGATAAAAGAATTCAACTTCAGTGAGAGTTCTGGGTGCAACAAATGGGAAGAATGAAACTCATCAAACAGTCACAATTATTCGTCTTCACCCCTTAAGAAGCAGAAAAGTACATGTGAAGGTTATTGAAGGAAGGCCTTGCCAAATGGAAGTGGACTCAGGCTCTATTTATCTATGGTGTCATGGGACCCTATTCACAGGCTACTTCCCAACATTCAGCAGAAGCATTTCCAGAAGGCACTGAGTCTTAAAGACTACCAAGGGAACAAGATTCCAGTAGTTGGAACAAGAGAATTCAACGCGGAAGTTCAAAGGCCACACCAAACGCTTGCCCCTGACCATCGTGGACAAAGACCGCCCAAGCTTGCTGGGACTTGAGTGGTTCAATCCACTAGGCATCGAGGTGACTGGCATCAATCACGAGCAACACTGAATGGGAGGAGGCCTTGAAGTCTGAGTTTCCAGAGGTCTTCAGCAAACGGATTGGGCAAGTATATGGGGACCCGATCACTTTCAACCTAGATCCAAAGGTGCCCCCAATTCGCTTAAAGCCCAGAAGGGTCCCATTTGCCTTAAAGGAAAAAATGATGCACAATTAGATAAACTAATAGCTCAAGGAGTTTTAGAGCCCACTGACCACTCCAGATGGAGACACCCATAGTCACACCAGTCAAAACTGATGGGTCAGTAAGAATCTGTGGAGACTATAAGGGGACATTGAACCATGCGCTTCAGCAGAGCGCATATCCAGTTCCAGTGGTGCATCATTTATTACATTCACTTGGCAGGGGTACAGTCTTTGCCAAATTGGATCTGGCCCAGGCATATCAACAACTAACAGTTGATGATGCCACTGCAGAGGCCCAAACCATTGTGACTCGTAGGGGTGCCTTCAAATGTAAAAGGTTACAGTTTGGAGTAAGCGTGGCACCAGGCATCTTCCAAAGCCTTATGGAAAGGATGCTCCAAGGACTGCCAGGGGTAGTGCCTTACTTTGATGATGTGTTAACCTCTGCTGAAAATGACACTCAATTACAAGAGAGACTCAGAGAAGTCTTACCAGATTCAAGAAAGCAGGATTAAAAGTCAAGGAAGAAAAATGCACTCTTAGAACTGACAAGGTTGAGTTCTTGGGCTATATGATTGACAAGCATGGCACCCTACAGATGCCAAGGTTCAAGCAATCAAAGAAGCCCCTAGACCAAAATGCAAAACAGATTTGCAAGCCTTCCTTAGACTTATTAACTTTTATCACATGTTCCTACCTCAGAAGGCAACCATTGCAGAACCATTACACAGATTACTTGACAAAAAGTCTATTTGGGTCTGGGGCAGGAAGGAACAATCAGCATTTATCAGTATTAAAAGACTAATCACGCCAATGCTGTACTCATACAATTCTCTGAGAATTTACCTGTTGTTCTGACTTGTGATGCATCCCCCTTTGGAGTGGGTTTTTTTTTTTGAGCCACAGGCTTCCCAGCAGGAGGGAAGCCCCTATTGCATTTTACTCTCGCACATTGACCAAAGCAGAGAGGAATTACAGCCAATTGGACAAGGAAGCATTGGCAATTGTTGCAGCTATCAAGAAATTTCATGAGTATTTATATGGGAGAACATTTATCATTGTCACAGATCACAAACCTTTGTTAGGCATTGTGGCAGGAGACAAACCTACACCCACTATCCTGTCACCAAGAATGCTGAGGTGGACTGAATTTCTTGCTGCTTATTCATACAAACTTATCCACAAGCCTGGCAAGGACATTGGACATGCTGATGCCTTGAGTTGTTGCCCACTTCCTTGTCACAAGGAGGACTTTGAACCTGAGGCACACACCTTTTCCTAGAAACTGTTGCCAAGCTTCCAGTACATGCTGCTGAAATTGCCAGAGAGACTGCCAAAGACACTGTATTGGCTCCTGTTATAGGCTGGATTAAGAAAGGTTGGCCTCTTCAAGATCTACCTCACCTTGCCCAACCTTTTAAGTCCAGGCAAACTGAATTATCTGTATTAAGAGGATGTATTTTGTGGGGTAACCGGGTGGTTATTCCTGCAAAACTGCAAAGAGAGGTTTTGGAAATGTTACATGAGGGTCATCCTGGTATTGTAAGGATGAAGGATTGGCCAGGAGTTATGTATGGTGGCCAGGTATTGACAAAATGGTTGAAAACTGGGTTGCATCTTGTCCCAACTGTCAGGTAGTCAGGCCTGCCCCACCTCTCAGCCCCCCAAACAGGAATGGGAATGTCCTAGGGGCCCATGGTCTAGGATTCACATTGATTTCGCTGGCCCTACCAGAGGGCACACCTTCCTTATTTTAGTAGATGCATATTCCAAATGGCTAGAGGTAATCCCTATGGCATCCACCACAACTGATGCTGTCATCAAGCAGATTAAAAAGCTTTTTGTAACCCATGGGTTACCTGATGTTCTTGTCTCTGACAATGGCCCTCAATTTACATCCAACCTTTTTGAATCCTATTTAGCACAACAGGGTATCAGACATGCCCTGACTGCCCCTGGGCACCCTTCGGCTAATGGCCGGACTGAATGCATGGTATGCTTACCAAGGAAAAGCTTCAGCAATTGGGTCCTGGGGACATCACTGAGAAAGTTGAAAAACATCACTCCTAACTCATCAACTAACTTATCCCCAGCAGGGTTGTTGATGGGTAGGAAACTTAGTCTCCCTTGACCACCTTCATCCCTCTTACGCACCCAACACACCACTTGATTCCACTAGCAAAGTTCGCACGTTCAGTGTGGGTGATTCTGTTTATGCTAAGAACCTTATGGGTGAACCTTCCTTCATTTCCTGCTGAAATAACTCAAATAACTGGCCCTCATTCTTACAGGGTACAAACAGAGGATGGTGTTCTCTGGAGCAGGCACATTGATCAGTTAAGATCCAGATTACCTCAGGAACATCGCAATTGTTCCTCTCTAGTTCCCTTACCTAATGCCTTTTCTAGGAGGGAAGGGGAGGATTATGAGAGTAATCAGCAAGCAAGAATCAACCCCATGTGTAATGAGCTAACACGACAGGAACCATCCCAAAACCTGTCACAATGCCAAAATCCATCCTTACAAGTGGAAGATTGCACATCACTACCTGACTTGGGTGCTGACATTGGGCTGGAGATCGGTTGGGAGGAGAGACCAGATTCTAACAATCAAACAGGGTCTTCTTTCACAGGAAGTCCAACTAGGGAAATGTCAACAGACACATTTCCTTTCTCACTGGCTGAGAATGTTAAAACTTCTGAACCACGAAGGTCTCAACGTACATGTAAGAGCCCCACCTATTTAAAAGAATACATTAGATAGGTTGGGGTTTGAGTATGGACTGAACCTAGTGGGGAGGGGTGTTATGTATGCAGGTTTGAATGTCATTGGTTAAGTTTGAACTGTTCTTGTAAAATGTCAGAAATGATTGGTTTAAAAAGTGCGGGAAAAACCCTGCACTCTGATTGGCTGGCAACTGCGGCTGCTGGCTATAAGTAGCAGCCGCAGCCCAGCCAAATCGGGTCTGTTATGAGCTGTAGTCACTAATAAACTCTTCACTGAAGCACTCCGCGCCTGACTCTTCATGCAAATCTAACACTTTGCTTGTGTGGAGTGACCATTCAAAGTTACAATAGCACTGAAAAAAGTGACTTATGACCATTTTTCACACTTACGACTGTTGCAGCATCCCCACAGTCACAAGAGGCCAGGCGAGGAGATGCATGCCTCTATGTGAGTGATATTGAGTTGGCCATGCCCAACCAGTCACATGACCACCAAGCCACACCCACCACCTAAGTCACGCCCACAGAACCAGTTGTTAAAAATTTGAATCCCACCCTGGATGGTAGGCACGTTGGTGCACTTATGCACGCCCCCTACAGACCTCTTAGGAAAGGGATGAGGTCAATAGTAGACAGCGTAAGGTTAAAGTTTTTGGGGTTTGGGGAAGAAACCACAGAGTCAGGTAGAGTATTCCAGGCATTGACCACTCTGTTGCTGAAGTTGTATTTCCTGCAATCAAGTTTGGTGAGGTTAACCTTGAGTTTGTATCCATTGTGTGTTCTTGTATTGTTGCGGTTGAAGTTGAAGTATTCACTGACCGGAAGGACATTGCAATGCAGGATTTTACCAATGGAAGCTGTTGGGAAACAGGTTTTAAAGGTGATAAAAATTGCACAACTCAGAAAAGGAAGCTTCCGGGATAGATGAATGCATGAAACACCCACAAAGAGATTCATAAATGTGAAGCTCAGAAACACATCCCCATGAACCTCTCTGAAAGATCTCATCATGTAGCTCAGCTTTTTTTCAGCTTTATGCATTAGTGAAAAATATTTAATCTCCTGCTGCCTGCTGCCTGTGTATTTGCTCAGCTCTTGCTGTGAGCCATGCTGGTGAAGGAAGAGAAACAATGGGCTCTTTCTGTGGGAATGGTATGACGGAGATAAAAGTTTACTCTAAACATAAACTAGCAAGAGATGAAAATATATCCATATAACACGGTAGCGAAAAGAGTAGCTTCTTTTGTCAAACTCAGCTCGTGGGGCGTACCAGGGCATGTTGCCTTCTTAACAATAATGTTGTCAGGTCAACTAAGGCTGAGTTCGTTTTATTGTAACTCCTCACAATCAGAGAGAAGAAAAGGATCAACATGTACAAAATGATCTTAAAATACTGGATATGAAGCTCCAAGGCGGAGGTAAGATTACAAATTTCCCAAAGTTTTAAATATACAGGTAGTCCTCAACTTACAATGGTTCATTCAGCACTGAGACTTATGACCATTTTTCACACTTATGACCAGTGCAGCATTCCTCATGGTCACGTGATTTACATTCAGATGCTTGACAATTGGTTCCTATTTATGATGGTTGAAGTGTTCTGGGGTCCTGTGCAGGGGTGGGATTCAAATTTCTTAACAACCGTTTCTGTGGGTGTGGCCTAATTCGTGGGTGGTATTGTGACTGGCTGGGCGTGGCTTGTATGTAAATATTTTAAATATTTATGTAAATATTGAATTGTTTATTAAAAAACAAACAACTTTTACCCAAAATCAGGCAAAGCAGGCAGGCAGATTGCGTTGCTTGCAGAATCACAGATTCACTCACAGATCTACCTTTCTGCAATCTGCTGCCTGAGTCTGTCACATAAAATTTGCTTGCACAACCCAGGCAAGCTGGATGGCGTGCATGCAAGATAAGGAGTGACTGGGCGGGGAGGGGTGGGGCGGGTGGGGAGGGGCAGGGCCAGCCAGTGGCTTGATTTGCCAGGTCTCCAAACTGCACAGAATGGTAACAACTGGTTCTATAGAACTGGTCCGAACTGGTAGAATCCCACCCCTCTTTTAGCCTCCAGTTCTCTAATCCTCTTCTCTGCACTCTTTCTAGAGTCTCAACATCTTTTTTAAATCGTGGCGACCAAAACCGGAAGCAGCACTGAAAAAAATGACTTGTGACAGTTTTTCACATTTATGTCTGCTGCAGCACACCCATGGTCACAGGAACGGAATTCGGATGCTTGGAAACTAGACTGTATTTATGATAATTGAACTGTCCCGGGATCATGTGATTCCCTTTTGCGACCTTCTGATGAACAAAGTCAGTGGGGAAGCCAGATTCTGTTAACAAGTATGTCACTATCTTAACAAGTGATTCACAACAACAAGAGGTCGCAAACACCTCTCTCATCTTTATCTATCGCTGTCTATCTACTATCTACGACTGTCTTTATTCTCTTTCTTTATCTCTTTCGTCGATTCGACTATCGTCTATCTATCTATCTATTATCTTCTATCTTCTATCATCATATCTTCTCTATCCTACTCATCTATCTATATCTATAATATCTATATCTATAATATCTATATTCATAATCTCTATATCTATCCATCTACATCTTCTCTTCATTCATTCTATCTCTATCTATATATCCATTCTATCCATCTCTCTCTCCATCTCATCTATCTATATCTATCTATCATCTATCTCTACCTAATTCTATCTCTATCTATTATATCCCTGTCTATCCTATTTATCCCTGTCTAACGATCTATCCATCCATTATCTATCCATCCATTATCTATCCATCCATCCATCCATCCATCCATCCATCCATCCATCCTTGTGTATATCGGGAAGTGTTTTCTGCTCATTAAGTGCGTAGCTATTTTAGTGTGTTTTACTCATACATCAGGAGTACAAAAAACATACCCTGCTTGCATCCCTGTCAGGCACTCACAACCACAAAAAGATGTTTATTGAACGGAACAGGGCTTAGCTTATACGACTTGCAATTTGAATATGTGCCCATTTATCAGTAAATACATTAAACCGTGATTCCCCTTCTCCTCTTACTATTGTAATTGCCTCTTGAAGCAGGGAAGATATTGCTTACTTCCCATTTGGTCTGATAAGGAATAAACCAATGTTATAGTCTTGCATTATATTGCTATTCCAATTCTCAGACTCAAAAGAATTCTGTTATATTCTCTTTCATAGTCTTCTAATAGGTCAGGCCCAATATTTGGGCCTTTTATTTTGGCTTTTGGGGTTTTTTAAGGGACAAGTAAGTGTTGTAACCTTGTACATTCTTAAGGCCCTCATTTTTTCTCATCTAAAATTTCTCTTTATTTCTAAGTTGAATCGCTCCTTGTTCAGTTTCCATCCATTACTCCTTGTCTGGCCTTTGGGTGCCTTGGAAAATAGCTTGACCCCTTCTTCCTCTCTGTGGCAGCCCCTCAAATATTGGAACACTGCTATCATGTCTCCCCCGGTCCTTCTCTTCACTAGACTAGTTATGCCCAGTTCCTGTAACTGTTCATCGTATGTTTTAGCCTCCAGTCCCCTATTCATCCCAGTTGCTCTTCTCTGCACTTTATCTAGAGCCTCAATGCCTTTTTTATAGTGTGTTGACCAAAACTGGATGCAGTACTCTAGGTGAGATCTTACTAAGGCTTTATAGAGTAGTATTAGTACCTCCCTTGATCTCGATTGTATCCCTCTGTTAATGCAATTTAGGATTGCGTTGGCTTTTTTGGCTGCCGCCGCACACTGCTGGCTCCTATTTAACTGGTTGTCCACCAAGACTCCTAACTTCTTTTGTGCCATCTATGGATCGTCTGGATTTTAAATTCTTTGGTTAAAATATTCACTGTGGATTCAGGGACAACAAGGTGGGCAGTGGCTTAGCTCAGCGTGGTAGTTATTTGGCCTTTAAAAAGTCTCATGCCTAATCAGCTGTAAGTGCTGTGCATTTAAGAAATCCTCCCTTTCTTTTGCAGTTGCCTTTTTCTTTCTCTTTTTTTTGTAGGATCAAAGGAGAGAGAATAAGCTCCCTCTCCATGGCTTCCCTGTGTCTCCTTGAAGGCGGCAGACTTGTGGGCTCGACATTTTTCTCTGCCTGTCAAGGAACAATCACAAGCTCTGTTCTCCTAAGGAGCAGTCATGCCAAAAAGCAGCAGATGGCACTGCCTGATTCTGCAGGCATTTGTGACCACAGCTGGCAAGCTGCAAAAGGCCAGCCTCCCTGGGCAATTTTCTCTCCGACTTGCCTTGCTTTGGCAAACAACACAAAATCTTGAGAGTCTAGGCATTTTTCATAATGGCCACCAGGGAGAGCCTTTTAAAAATGTAGACTCACCTTCTGGCCCCTGGCAGAAGAGGAACCATAAAAGGAAGAGCAGCTGCAGGAAATGTGCAGCACTTCCAATGACAAGAGGCAGCCATCTGCCTGAAATCAATGGCTTCTGGAGAGCAAATTGTTCCTCCCCTATTTTTCCCCCTAGTAAAAGTCTTCCATTTTTCCAAGCTCTCCCAGGCTGAGAAGCCTCCAGTTACCTTCAAATGATTCCGACATGTGCTTTCCATTCTGGGCTTTTATATAGTTTATAAAGTTGTCCCTGTGCATTTTGTAAGTATTTCTCAATTGTGAATAAAAGGAAGGCTGGGCAGGAAAAGAAAGAAGGATCAAATTGCAGCGGGAAGTCAATTGCAGTAGACTTTAGAACATGCAAGTGGAGTTCTGGGCTCCTGATGATTTTTTGGATTCATTTTTATAATAAGTGTTGGAAATTAAAGCCCACCTCTCTCCTAGGAAAATGAAGCATTTTAGGATATGCTAAAAAGGCAGAATATTTCCCCTAAAAAGAAAAGTAGAAACTCAGAGAGGCAGAAACTCAGCTCACCCCACCCCCGCACCTTTGCTAATGGACCATTACTCTGGCCTGGGCCAGTCTATTTTACATAACAAAGATCTACTCCAGGTACAGCCATAATAGGCATTGCCCAAAGCGCTTTCATTACATCATCATCCAGCAAGGCTCAACCAAGCCTGAGACTCAGGGCAGCCAATAGAGTTGCCCCTGCATGGCCTCATGGGAGTCTGACAACCAATCAGAATACAAGCTCAAATTCAAATCCCAACAGAGGGCATAAAACCAAGGGCCTCTCAGCATCTTGCTCTTCTTCTCCTTCACCCGACATCTTGAAGCATGTGGTCGTCCTTTTCACTTTGGAACTCCAAGCCATGTGGTCCTGTCCACCATTAAACCATCTTTCCAAACAGCTTCCAAGTTTCCAGTGTCTTTCTTCCCCATTTGGAACTGAACCCAGAAGGATATTTTCTTCCAACATAAGGAAACAGTATTTCCTCTTTTTCTCTCTGATAATACGATCGGCCAATCTTAAATACAATCCCCCTACTACTTCAACTCTTTTCCTTTCACATTCATTACTAGTCAAAATTACTGAGATAATGTACTATATCAATTAGGTCTGGAGGTTTAATTGGTGAATCATTAAAAGCCTTTGATGGATCAAAGATCAGGCCTGATTAATCCAGTGACATTTAAAAAAGAAATCATTATTTTTAATGTAAATGTTTAGAAATTGCAGATGGGGTGGGTTTTTTTTTAAATCTCTTCATTCTTTTCCATTGCAAGAGAAGGTTGGAAGTGATAACCCACCCCTCTCCTAGAGAAATGAAATATTTTAGGATATACTAAAAAGGTAGAATATTTCCCCTAAAAGAGAAGTAGAAACTCAGAGAGGAAGAAACTCAGCCCCCCCACTTTTGTCAATGGGCCATTACGGCCTGAGCCAGTCTTTTCTACATAACAAAGATCTACCTCCTCAAGGTAGAGCCATAATAGGAATTGCCCAAAGCCCTTTCATTACATCATCATCCAGCAAGGCTCAACCAAGCCTGGGACTCAGGGCAGCCTAAAGAGTTGCTCCTGCATGGCCCTATGGGAGTCTGTCTGACAACCAATTACAACACAAACTCAAATTCAAATCCCAACAGAAGGCATAAAACTCAGCATCTCTTCCCTTTTTTTCTGCCCAGGAAGCCATCCTGTCCACCATTAAACCATCTTTCCAAACAGCCTCCATGTTTCCAGTGTCTTTTCCCCCACTTGGAACTGAACCCAGAAGGATATTTTCTTCCAACAAGAGAAAAAGTTATTTTTAAGGTACTGTCAGCTGTGAAATAAACATGGATCTTCCATGGAAAGGATCTATCGGCGTGTGTGTATTTTTCTCTTACAACCATTGTTTTTAATCTTATGCAAATTTAATTAAGTAGGCATGATGATGATGCATTCAATTTATAGGGCTGCAGTGCCTAATCTTCAAAGTGGTATACAGTGAGTTTAAAAACATAATTAAGAGCAGTATAAGGCCAACTATAATAACAACAGCAAATTAAGCAATAAAAAAACAATAAAAAATTAAATACAATTCTTGAAGGGGGTTTGCAACTCTTCCTGGCCCAGGTCTTGCTGAAAAAAAATCCAAAAGTTTAACTTCAGCCACCCTATTCTGGATCAGATATAGTTTCCATGTGATTTTGAAAGATTATTCCATGTAGAAGATATTCTAGCAGTCCAGACATAAGGTGCATGTTAAGTATAGAGAACAGTAAAAGGATCTGTTAGTCCATAAAGCAGTGCAACCAGCACAAAATGAATCTGTGCAATAGTCTTTCTAGCCACAACTACTATAGCTGAAAATCTAGGAGGACCCCAAGCATGCCCAAGTACTAAAAATGAAAAATGCTTGGATAGATGCAATCCCTGATCCCGAAGTCAACTGGTTCTGCTAAAATTGAGCCTGAATCTGTTCCTCACCAAATCTTAACAACCTCCTGTCAGCCTTGGAAGCCATATTTTACTTAGAAGCTTCGAGGCTGCAACATTTTTGTGCTTGGGAATTTGGGAGGGGGGATTTCATAGAGAAGAGGAAATGTAGACTACAACATTCTTTTCGAAAGTCAAGGACAAGTTACCCTGCACCTGGAAAGGAGTGTCTGGAGGAATGTCTCCAGTTGGGATGATGGTTGATTGGACCATGTGATGGACTGGTGGGTGCAGGGGATGGGGTTTTGATTTTCAACTGGGAAGGGAAAACCCAGAACTTTCAGATTTGGGTTTTCCCAGATGAGCCAATATGACTTCTTCAATAAATTCTTACTTGGATGAACTTTGTTTCTGAGTGCTGAATGAAATGGGGAGTTTCACTGGAATGCTGACACCTCCAAGGTGTCAACAAGGATTCAAGCATCTCAAAAGCATCACTTGATTGGCAGGGAGGGTCAAAACACTGAGTTGAATATCATGAGCATTTCTGATGTTACCTGGCCCTTACCGTCAGAATCCCTTTCTCTGTCTCACATAGATTTGAAATTTGAAATTGGAGAAAGTGTCAAGTCCCAAGGAAGCCCCACAAAACAAGGGTCCTGAACTCTGAAATCTATTTGAATATTAGTAGCTCAGGTTGGTAGTTGGGCTGTTGGTTTGAGCTCTGAGCTTGGCAATTTACTCGCAAACGTTTCATCACCATTCGAGGAGATATCATCTGTGCATTTTGAGTTGTGCTCATCTGTCCAAACACTGGCCTTTAAATACCTCTTTATGTGATGCAAATGAGTAGGAATGTTGTTTGTTTGGATGCTTCTGAGTCATGGCCGAAAAAACAATATTCCTACTCATTTGTATCACATAAAATGGTATTTAAAGGCCAGTGTTTGGACAGATGAGCACAACTCAAAACACACTGACGATGTCCCCTCGAATGGTGATGAAACATTTGCAACCAAATTGCCAAGCTCAGAGTTCAAACTAACAGCCCAACTCTTGAACTCTCTCCACCAACACCAACCAGATCCAACGCGTGGAGAAGGGAAAACCACTGCAGAACCCTCTCCTCCATTCCTAGATTCCAGAACCCATCCAGAAGAATACCAGGACTCATGGCACCAAAAGCCGCCAAGAGATCAAGAAAGACCAGGAGAATCGATTACCAGGACTCCAGTCCTCTGCAGCCACAATCTATCATCCACTTAATTTCACTAACTAAGATTTCATTAACTTGGAAGCAAAGATACAAAGTGAAGCAGAGCCCTGATTGTAACTGATGGAGCATAGCAGTCCCTTCACATCGCTTGAAATAAGTCCTCTCTGGTGTTTGTAGCTGGAGAGGCAGGTTGATTCATTGAGATAGATTTGTTCCGCCCTCCATATCGATCAGTATGGAGCGACACCACCCCAACATGCAAAACACCTTCTTGAGGCTGAGTGCCTGTGATTTGAATTGCCTATAGATTTCAGTGGACAAGTGTAGAGAAAGCTCGAACAGCATTCTTCAAAATGAAAAAAGGTCTTCTGCAGCCACGACCTCAGCCTAAGATTGGAAATCAGGCTTGTCAGATGCCACATCTTTTCTATCCTGCTCTACGGAGTGGAGAGTTGGTCTCTGGCAGAAAGCCACTTGAAGAGACAAGAAATAGAAAAAGCATAACAGAGTTGGAAGGGACCTTGGAGGTCTTCAAGTCCAACCCACTGCCTAGGCAGGAAACCCTACACCACTTCAGACAAATGGTTATCCAATCTCTTCTTAAAAACTTCCAGTGTTGGAGCATTTACAGCTTCTGGAGGCAAGTTGTTCCACTGATTAATTGTTCTAACTGTCAGGAAATTTCTCCTTAGTTCTAGGTTGCTTCTCTCCTTGATTAGTTTCCACCCATTGCTTCTTGTCCTGCCCTCAGGTGCTTTGGAGAATAGCTTGACTCCCTCTTCTTTGGGGCAGCCCCTGAGATAGTGAAACACCGCTATCATGTCTCCCCTAGTCCTTCTTTTCATTAGACTAGACATACACAGTTCCTGCAACTGTTCTTCATATGTTTTAGCCCCCTAGTCTTCTTTGTTGCTCTTCTCTGCCCTCTTTCTAAAGTCTCAACATCTTTTTTACATCGTGGTGACCAAAACTGAATGCAGTATTCCAAGTGTGGCCTCACCAAGGCATTATAAGGTAATATTAACACTTCACGTGATTTTTTTAAAATTACATTTATATGCCACCCTTCTCCAAAGACTCAGGGCAGCTTACAATTTTTGGGATACAACCCAGTGTGCTCAGCAATAGCCTTCATTCCATTGTATAAGCCTGCTTATTACTAAGCGGCATTTTTACAAAGTCAGCTTATTGCCCCCAACAATCTTGGGTCCTCAATTTACCTACCCCGAGAGGATGGAAGGCTGAGTCAACCTTGAGCCTGGTGGGATTCGAGCCTACAGTAATTGTAGGCAGCTGGAACTTAAATGCAGGCATTTAACAGCCTGAGCCACCAAGGCCCATGATCTTAATTCTATCCCTCTGTTTATGCAGCCTAGAACTGTGTTGGCTGTTCTGGCAGCTGCTGCACACTGCTGGCTCATATTTAAATGGTTGTCCACTAGAAGCATTTGAAATGTGGATTTACTGACGGCTGTTACGTATAAGCTGGGTTGACAAATTCAGAAATGAGGAGGTGATAAGCCACCTGGGAAAGCCATCAAAACTATTAAAAAGCGAAAGTTACAATATTTCAGACTTGTGATATGACACCTGGATAAATACGGCCTACTTCACTTAATCCTCCAGGGAAAGACTGAAGAAAATGAGGTCCAAGCAGAAGAAGAACATCATGGCTTCAAAATCTAAGGGACTGGTTTGGACAAATATTCAGCAGCACTTTTTCGTGCGGCTGTTGATAACAATAGGATCACCAACATGATCACCAATGTCCAATATGGAAGAAGAGGAAGAGGAAGAGGAAGAGGAGGAGGAAGCGGGGGAGAAAGAGAAGAAGGAGAAGAAGAAAGATTTCAATCATAGATATTCTCTATTTCTCTCTGTTTCTTGTCCTAAAAGGTGGAAAGGATAGCTATTTTTGCAAATTTCAAAGGTTTGCACAAAGGTTGCCTGTATTTTCACATGTATTACTCTTCATATAAACACTTCCATGCATTTTTCTTCATCTACACATAGTCCTTGACTTATGACCAATTATTGGACTGCCATTCAGATCACATGGCAACATATCAGGTATTTGCAAATGCCTCAGATTTATGACTGGTTGCAGCATCCTGCAATCATGTGACCACAATTTGCTATGGGTGTTGATAGTTTTCAGCTAAACACATCCATTCAGGAAAAGGCATTCAGACGCATGACTGCATGATTCTCTTAATGACCACAATAAAAAGAGATGCAAAATAGAGTTTGATCATGTGACTACCTTGACTTACAACTTACAAGACTTACCACCAGAATTCTGGTCCCAGTTATTCTGAGGTTATAAATTGAGGATTATATTATTATCATAGGGAGCCTCTGTGGCGCAGTGGTTAGAGTGCAGTACTGCAAGCTACTTCTGCTGCAGCCAGCTGCCTCAGTTTGGCAGTTCAAATCCCACCAGGCTTCCAGGTTGACTCAGCCTTCCATCCTTCCGAGGTGGGCAAAATGAGAACCCAAATTGTTGGGGACAATATGCTGACTCTGTAAACTGCTTAGAGCGGGCTGTAAAGCACTATAAAATGGTATATAAGTCTAAGTGCTATTGCTGTTGCCTGTTTATATATATTTTAGAATTATTTTCCATTATACCTGCTTTTTTGCTAGCTGCTACATTCCACTATGTGAGATGATAATTATTGATCTAAAAAGCAGACACTGCACTCACAGGAGAAAACTAGAAAGAAGAAAAAGAAAATTCTGCATGTTTATTCCTCCTTCTAATCTATTCCATATTTTGGGCACTGCTGTCTAATGTATACAGTTATTGGATTCTTTATTTGACTAACACAACTTAGAAATGTTGCATACATATTCATTTCAGTTCTACGAGTTAATGGTGGGTGAGCATAATAAAGTTTTACCAAAAAAATTCAGATTGATTGAATTGCTCATCTACTCTTCAACTTCTGGCTGAATTTAGTGTGACAGATAGGAAATTCAGGAGATACACTCCATCTATACTTCCAACAAAACTCACCTCAGATATTTTGCTGCAATTGGATGCAGTAAATTAGGCGGAGCATATCTTTGCACACTTTTGAAAGAAAGAAAACCCAGGGCTTATTTAAGTTAAGAGACCTTTTTCAGAAAAGCTACAGCAAGTCTCTACTCTGACTTGTTTCCAGCAGGTCAAACTCATCTTATATTGGTGCTAATACTCCTTTTTTCTTTTTTGGCCTCTTTTCCCAAGGGGTCTAAACAGGGATGGGATTAAAAAATTTTAACAACCGGTTCTGTGGGCATAGCTTAGGTGGTGGGCGTGGCTTGGTGGTCATGTGACTGGGTGGACGTGTCTTGGTGGTCATGTTATTGGCTGAGCGTGGCCAACTCAATATCACTCACATCGAGGCACGCATCTCCTTGCCTGGCCTCTCATGACTGTGGGGATGCTGCAACAGTCATAAGTGTGAAAAACGGTCATAAGTCACTTTTTTCAGTGCCATTGTAACTTTGAATGGTCACTCCACACATGCAAAGTACCAGCAAAGGAGGGGAAAAAAAACTCCAGAGATGTTCCTGAGACAGGAAGTCTAGTCCTGCCAAGAATGTAATAAGGGTTAACGGAGAGGCAGTTTCTGTAGGCAACACCAGAATGTTTCCTTCCTACCTTCCTTGAAGGATTAGGCCAGTAATTTCTTCTAACAACCGGTTCCCTGAACTGCTTAGAATGTTAACAACTGGTTCTAGCGAATAGGTGATAACTGGTAGAATCCCACCCCTGGGTCTAAAATCTCACGGCACGGCCAAAGCTCATGAGATTTTATTATTCCCACATTAAATTTTTTCCATTTTTTCTCATTCTTTGCTTTCCTCTTCCTCCGTCTTCCTCTCCACTTCTCTTTTTAAAATATGTTAGCATTTTTAAAAAATGATTTTATTTGAGGTATCAGTATAACCAATAGATGGAATATATGACACTTCTGCATTCCATTAACAATCCCGTATTCTAAAATCAGTTGTATTTAAGGCTGTTCGTCTACACATAGACACATTGTGTGTGAGAGTTTGTGTGTGTGTGTGAATCTCTCTTTCTATGTGGGTGTGTATGAGTGAGAGAGCAAGAGTTGAGGGAGGGAGAGAGAGAGATTGAGGGAGTTAGAGACAGGGGGAGAGAGATTGAGGAAGGAAGGGAGGGAGAGATTGAGGGAGAGAGATTGAGGGAGGGAGAGAGAGAGAGATATATTGAAATTGAGAGAGATTGAGGGAGGGAAGGAATGTGGGAGAGAGGGAGGGAGGGAGGGAGGGAGGGAGAGAGAGAGATTTCATCAACACGGTTAAGAAGACCAGCAGCTTTTAGGAGCATTAAGCCTACCACTGTGCAGGAACATGACATTAATTTGACTTAATTTTAGGCTGAAACATTCCAGTTTAGCACTTCAAGCTTTTTCACAACACATAGCACAAATCACCTGATTTCTGTGCATTTGCTCAGTTGGTGGTTGGACATTAATTGTTTCGCGCAGCAAAAGCCACGTTTCCCATTAAACCAGAGGCCTTTTTCCTCAGATCGGTTTTTCCAAATGGAAAGTCAGGACAGTGGAAAAGAGTATGAGGGAAGTAGCCAAGAAGATCAACTGCCCATGAACTGTTGAGGTCCAAAATCATAAGCCCATCCTTCATTTAGCACAAAGGTCAGCGTTCTTCCCCCTGAGAGACAATACAGCAGACGAGATGCTTCTACCATGCCAAAAACGGGAGAGGGGATTTGCCATCACCATTAATACAATTTTGCCCTTTTCCTTCTTCTCTGCTTTTTGAGGGGAGATATGTCCCAAGATGGCTATTTATACTACTCATGTTTCTTTTCTAATGATTTTTGCACATATTCATACAGACAAATGTTTAATGCATGCCACTCTTTGGCATGGTCAATGATAGCTTTCGCCACTTGAACGAGGGGAAGAAATCACGTCTTCAGTCAGCCTCAACTTGCTGTTCCTCTAACGTATTGGCCTATTACAGCTTTAATAAGACATAAATAACAATAACATAACTAGAAGTTGCCAAGTTGCCAAGGAAATAAGGAGAAACTTTCTGACAGTGAGAACAATCAACCAATGGAACACCTCGCCCTCGGAAGTTGTGGGAGCGCCATCACTTGAGACCTTCAAGAAGATTTTTTTTTGTTTAAGTTTGCATTTATATGCTGCCCTTCTCCGGAGACTCAGGGCGGCTTACAATTTTGGGGATACAACCCAATGCGCTCAGCAATAGCCTTCATTCCCTAGTATATGCCTGCTTATTACTAAGCGGCATTTTTACAAAGTCAGCTAATTGCCCCCAAGAATCTTGGGTCCTCAATTTACCTACCCTGAGAGGATGGAAGGCTGAGTCAACCTTGAGCCTGGTGGGATTCGAGCCTGCACTAATTGCAGGCAGCTGGAACTAAGTGCTAGGTGTTTAACAGCCTGCACCACCAAGGCTCTTGGACTGCCATTTGTCAGAAATGGTGTAGGGTCTCCTGCTTGGGCGGAGGGTTGGACTAGATGATCTACAAGGTCCCTTCCAACTCTGATTATCTGTTATCTGTAGTTGTACATCATGACGGGAACATACATGGAAAAGCCAACATGCATCAGCAAAGGAACATATAGAAAGCCAGACCATTTCATTCATCTGCAGCTCTAATTTACTTATAGCTTCACTGTTTCAGTCTGGGAACAGCCCGCTTGGTCCCAATCAAATTTCAACCAGGTGTAAATTTGACAGTTGTCAAACCAAACCTACATTGTGGACTCTGTAACAGCAGGGGTGTCGAACTCGATTCCATTGAGGACCACATCAGGGTTGTGTTTGACCTCAGGGGGCAACATCACTCATGTCACCATGTCAGCAAAATGGGTGAGCTCTGTTGAGCTGAGCTGCAACCCTCTTCGAGAGCTGCACGTCTCTCCCAAGCTCCATTTTCACCAGCAGAGGTCCTTTGCTGTTTCCAGAGCAGCCCTGCGGGCCAGATCTAAGCACTCCTTGGGCCAAATCTGGCCCCCAGGCTTTGAGTTTTATACCCCTGCTGTATATGTATAATGCCTAGCAGGATGTATTGATTATGCTATGTATAATGCCTAGCAGGATGTATTGATTAATTTAGCTATCCATTGAGAATAATAAAAAAAAATTAGCAAGAACAGAAACCTTCCATTTTATTCTCCTAGTGATTTGCAGTGATTTGCTTAGCAACTGTGGCTAGAAAGGTCATAATTGTTGTTGTTAGTTGCAAAGTCATGTCCGACCCATCACAACCCCATGGACAATGTTCCTCCAGGCCTTCCTGTCCTCTATCATCCTCTGGAGTCCACTTAAGCTCAAGCCAACTGCTTCAGTGACTCCATCCATCCACCTCCTTCTCTGCCGTCCCCTTCTTCTATTGCCTTCAATCTTTCCCAGCATTAGGCTCTTCTCCAGTGAGTCCTTCCTTCTCATTAGGTGGCCAAAGTATTTAAGTTTCATCTTCAGGATATTCCTTCTAAAGAGCAGTCAGGGTTGATCTCCTTTAGGACTGACCGGTTGGGAAGGGACTTGCAGGAGTCTTCTCCAGCACCAGAGTTCAAAGGCCTCCATTCTTTAGCACTCAGCCTTCCTTATGGGTCATAAGATGGGACAAATCTCACTTAACAACTGTCTCAATTGGCAACAGAAATTTGGGGCTCAATTGTGGTCATAAGTCAAGGACTACCAGTGCCATTATTCTTCCATAGGATCTCCTGCTTGAGCAGGGAGTTGGACTAGATGACCTCCATTACCGTGACTGAACCTAAACTGAATAAGCACCCACTTGGGCTTCAATCTGAACTAAATCCAAATTAATTTGAAACTCTTTGGCTTGATTTTCACACACTTCTGTTAGTTAGACTCAGAGAAGACGAACCATCCAAGGGTGTCCAATGAGATCCATGCCTGATCTCTACCATCTAAATCCAACGTTTAGGTTGCTATGGTTACACATCCCACATGGTCAGAGATAGGCTAGGAATAAAAGCCAAAACATGCTAATAAGCAAGAGATAGGAAGATGATTGTTTCCCATATAAGATCACAGTAAGAGCATGAATTATGGGCCGTTCCTCCTGTTAAGAAGATAAATAACTTGCTAATAGATATCTGAAACGCCTCTATTCCCTAGCTATAAAAGAGGAGGTTTCTGTACCTCTTTCTAAGCCAGAATCTTAATAGTTTATGATATGCAGTGTCATAAAATGAATGTGTTTATTTTGGGGAGTGGTAGATTTTATTTTATTTTTTATTTATTTTATTTTGTCAAACGATTATAAGTTAACAGGTATAAGTATAAACATAGTTATGAATACATGAAATGGATACTTTTATAGAGGCTCAGATGACTTCGTGATCTTTAAAGTTCAACCTTTTTTAATTATTTGTCTTTAACATTGTAACTGGGTAGCCGCTGCTTTCGCGAGTCGGCTGACAGGAACGTGAAGCAGCTGGTGCGGTCTGACAGCTCGCTTTTATATCGTGCGCTGTCAGACGGCTCAGCCAATGGGAGCAAGGCTCGGTTTCCCGCCCAGCTCTGCTGAACACAACAGATACATATAAGACTTTGTTTGTGTCAGCATTCCAACTAACACACATCTGGGAAAACCCAAATCTGAGAGGTCCGGGTTTTCCCTTGCCAAAAGAAAATCAAAGATCCATCCCCTGCACCCATCACTCCATCACATGATCCAATCAAATCTTCACCCCAACTGGAGACATCCTTCCAGTCACTCCCTTCAAGGTGCAGGGCCACATGTCCTTGACTCTCTGAAAAAGAATGTTGTTGAGTCTAATCTTCTACCTCTCTATGAAATCCCCCCTTCCAAATTCCCAGGCACTGAATGTGGCAGCCTCGAAGCTTCCAAGTAAAATAGGCTGACAATTTGTCTGTTCCACTCCTGCTAACCTTCCAGGATGATCTCTACCAACCCAGCTTAATTTTAACATTTTTCCCCCTCAGCTTCTAAGTACAGCTAGTCCTCGACGGATGACCATGATTGAGCCTAACACTTCTTTATTCTTTATGATGAGGGACAGAGAGGAATAGCAGCAAAAAAAAAAAATCATACAGAGGACTCAATATGGACTTCAGTATGTGTATAAGGTTTAGTAGTGGCAAAACAATGCAACGTCACCTTGCCGTGCAATAAATAACCTCTTTTCTCCCTGTACAAACCATCACAGGTAAAATTAGTTCTGCTGAAGTCTCACCGATGCCCTTGAGGTTTGGAGCTCCTGGCAACTAATGAAGAAGTACTGCTGAGTGTCATCGAGCAGTGTGGGAGGCATTCATCTTTATGGCAGAAGCAATTAAATCCGCTCAGCTCTCTGAGCATGACGCACATGGAAGCCCCCAGACTTTGTTTTCCTTAAAGGAAGTTTAGGGGTGGCTGACATATGAAGATAAGCATCTAGGAAACATCAAATTGGCTCAGACATCCCTTGATAGCTCCTAGAAAGGGTGGAACGAGAGCCTCATCTATCCGTATGAGGACACAATAAATCCTCAGAGAACATGGCTAGGATAATAGACTTTTCAGACGAGCGTTGCTGCTGGGTTTTCAATCGCTCAGTTCTCGAAAGGGTGGGATGGGATGGGATGGCTGCTTACAGTGCTCTGAGATGTTTATTTCGCTGAAGAAGCCATTGTAATCATTCAATTTATTAACTTTGGTTAACAGATCTTCAGCGGGTCATTGGCCTTAAGATGTTGGATTTAGAACCGGACAGATTCATGCAGAAATTGCTGAGGATGCTAAAATGTATTGGGTGACTTTGGGCCACTGGCTAATTCCTAGCTTCTCCTTCACCATAGAGGTGTTATTTGAGAGCAAAATTGTAGAAGGTCAATCTATAAGTGTTGAGCAGAGGTTGTGTGTGAGCCAGCTCACAATTTTTTTTTAATACAAATACAAACCAGAGAAAGAGATACCATATATTCAACTTCTCGCGCAAAAGAAGTTGTGGGAACTCCATCACTGGCAGCTTTGAAGAAGAGACTGGACAGCAGAGGTGGTATTCAGCAGGTTCTGACCAGTTTTGGATAACTGGTAGCAGAAATTTTGAGTAGTTCGGAGAACCGGCAAATACCACCTCTGACTGGCCCTATCGCCATCTATTCTCTGCCTCTGAGTCCCAGCTGATTGGCTGGGTCTTCTTTTGTTGCCCTGCACAGGAGAACAGAGCTGGAAAGCAGGTTAGTGGGGTGGGGAGGGAATGGGGATTTTGCAGTATCCTTCCCCAGAAATGGGGAGGGAATGGAGATCTTACAGTATCCTTCCCCTGCCACACCCACCCAGCCATGCCCACCAAGCCACATTACCTCCACCAAGCCACACTCACATAACCAGTAGTAACAAATTTTGAATCCCACCACTGCTGGACAGCCATTGGTTTGAAGTTTGAAGCAGAGGGTTGGACTAGAAGACCTCCAAGGTCCCTTACAACTCTGTTATTCTTTTCTGCTATCTAAGGGTCATTTGCAGCCTGGATGATAAATTCTTTGGTAAAATATTCATTGGGGTTTCATGGACAAGGTGGACGGTGGTCTGTTAAGATTTTTTCCTGAAGCAGTATGTCACCCTTGGAAGCCATATTTCACTGAGGAGCTTCAAGGCTGCCATATTCAGTGCCTGGGAATTTGGGAGGGGGGATTTCATAGTGAAGTAGAAGATTAGACTCAACAACATTCTTTCTCAGAGAGTCAAGGACATGTTGCCCTGCACCTGGAAGGGAGTGACTGGTGGGATGTCTCCAGTTGGGGCGAAGATTTGATTGGACCATGTGATGGACTGGTGGGTGCAGGGCAGAGATGGCATTCAGCAGATTCTGACCAGTTCTAGAGAACCAGTAGCGGAAATTTTGAGAAGTTCAGAGAACCATCAAATACCACCTCTAACTGGAGATTTTACAGTATCCTTCCCTGCCATGCCCACCAAGCCACGCCCACAGAAGTGGTAGTAAAAACATGTGAATCCCATCACTGGTGCAGGGGATGGATCTTTGAATTTATTTTGGGAAGGAAAAACACAGAACTCTCAGATTCGGGTTTTCCCAGATGTGCCTATATGACAACTCTAATAAAATGGAACTTTGAGGAAATGTTTGTCCCAGAGTTTACTGGCTTGGAGGTTGTTAGTTGGAACGCTGACACAGTAATCAAAGATTAAAAATAACACTAAAAATGAAATATAGCAATAGCTAAAGAGTATGCAATGCCTCATTTAAATTAGTCACCTTTGGAATAAGACATCTCTGAACAGTCTCTGAAAGTATGGCCCTCCAAAGGCAGGAAGCATTCTAAACAGCTCTATCAAAAGGACAGTTTCTTGTAATCATCAACCTCAAACAGAGCCGAGAATCTCAGGGCATATAAATATTAATATGAGAGCAAATCAATCTGTCCTTTCGGTCAAGTCACCCGAGATGGTGCAATCTCTTAAATATTTCAAAGACCGACTTGTTTAAAATGAACATGCCATTTTCCTTTCAGGTTAAGAAGGAATGCAGTTTCTTCTTCTTTTCACTATCAATGAGCCTTAATGGAGATACACTATAAAACAACTTTAATTTAACCTGCCGTTTACCTAAATTGATGGAGATTCTCTCCTCATCCTGATCTGGCATTACATTACAATGTCATATGTCAAAATTGCTTTCGTGGTTTAGCCTTGAGACACAGTTACCCGGGTCTGTGACTAAAACCAGTGAAATATTTACAATAGTTGATTTTTGTTGATTTCAGAGAAATTTAATTATAAGTGAACTTCCCAAAATTTTTGAAACAGCTTAGAAACACTGTGCGTAAATATACATTGAATCCATTATCATACATTCCAATATATGGCAAACAAAATGCACTACAGACAATCCTTGACTTACGACCACAATTGGGCCCCAAATTTCTGTTGTTAAGTGAGATCTGTCCAGCGAAATCACCCCATTTTATGACCTTTCTTAGCACAGTTGTTAAGTGAAACACTGCAGCTGTTAAGTTAGGGCCCAGATTGTTGCGATCAATAGGCTGCTGGCAGTCAGCAGAATTAGCCTGCAGTAATACTGCATTCTCACCACTGTGCCACCACTGCTGAAGGGCGATCACATGACTGAGGGACAATGTGACTGTCATAAATACATGCCAGTTGCCAAGTGCCTCAATTTTGATCACATGACCATGTGGATGCTGTACCAGTTATACATGTGGAAAATGACCATGGTGTTGTGGTTCGCCAGCAGCCTGTGCAGAAGCAGCGGAATCGGACAGTGGGGAAAAATGGGGACCAGTACAGGAGTCTGGAGAGGACTTGGATGAGGGTCCTGCATCTGATGAAGAGATGGGGCCAGGACCATCTGGGAGTGGGGTGCTGCCTCTGGAGCTTTCAGAGTCTGGCAGCAGTGAGGCAGAGGACCCAGGGGAGCCTGTTCCCAGTGCGCATATGTGCAGATCTGCTAGAAGGCGAAAGCAGCTGAAACAAAAGGAGTGACTCGGGAGTAAGGCTGGGAGGTGATTGCCTCTCCCATAAAGTATAAAGGACAGGCAAAGATGATGTAACCTTTGCAGGAAACAAACTCATTCGTTTGGTTCAGATTCATTCTTGAAGCCCTTTGTACTTCAGTTGGCTTTTTTCTAGTTCTTTGGACACTTCTGTTATTGGCAGCACTTCACAGAAAAGAAAGGTGGGTGCTTATCTCGAGGGACTGTTTGAGATTAATTCTGGCTGGGAATGAAAATAATTCCCAGTGTTGCAATGAAACAAGACTTGTTTTTAAAAGAAGCATGTGCGTAATTACAATCTCAGAAGCCTTGGTCAGAACATATGGGACTTTTCAATGCCGTTGTGTCTTTGAACAGTCACTAAACCAATGGTTGTAATTTGAGGACTACCTGTACTTCGAGGAAAAGAATAATGGTTGTTCTTACTTCCTGTTTTATATTAGTTAAAGATGATCTCTTTTGTTGTCTGCCACATAACTAATTTCCTTGGGGGCTGCCTAGAGATGATATCGTTGCATGTTCCTCCCCTATATCCCTACTAGGGAATTCCCACTGGTGTTTTGCTTTATTTATATTGTTCATATTCAATTGCTCATTTTCCGAACCAGTGGAAAATTGGATATTGCAAATGCATATATATTACTGCATTACATCCAAGGCATTATTTTAACAATAGGGAAGAAAGTTACTTTCAAGCAACGATATTTCCAACAGGAAGCAAGAGCAAAACTATATTTTGCTATACACGCTGAAGCAGTCCAAACAGCATTTTAGTTTAAAAACCAACAGACCATCACATCTGACATAGTAATTACTCACTTCAAACTCTTTGTGCCAAGAGCGGCCCATTTTACCCTTTCTCACATTTTGAGCTCAGCAAAAATGAAGAAAAAAAAAGACTTTGTATCTGAAGAATGAACGTCTGGAAAATGTCTCCAAAATAATCTGACACATCATATCGAAACTCCACAGGCCAGATTGCGTTATTTTGCATAGACTGCAATTAAGCATCATTTCAGAACCATGTGCTTCCCCAATCACACAACCTTCTGCTCCAAATCTAGCCTGGCATTTTATTCCTAAGCACCCCAGAAAGAATCTAGAAAAAGTCAGTTTTACTTAATTCTCCTTGAAAGCAATAGAGTTTTCAGCCAACTCCTCTATTTTTTTTTAATGGAAAGCTGAATTCAGTGAATTAACTATCAAGTATACCTGCACAGAATTACAATCTTGATTATGGCATTGTAGTTAAACACAATTTTCATTAAGTCAGACTGACTGTAGGATGGGCCTTTTATTTTCAAGGGAATATATTACAAAACGATGAATGCAGAATCTTAGTTTTTGCATTTTAAAAGTAGAATGGATAGAACATAAACCATAATTCATCTCTGGACAATTGATAGTTAATTTAGAAGTGCCCCCTCAAATTTTGACACTTAAAGTAGAATACTCCAATGATACCAAAATATAATTGAAAATACCAGCGATACATGGGGCTGCCCTTGAAGAGCATCCAAAAGCTCCAGTTGGTGCAAAATGCAGTGGCCTGCATGGTTTTGTGCAGACCTCAGTGTGTACATGTATCACCTCTCCTGTGGGAGCTGCGTTGGTTGTCAATTTGCTTCCAGGTGCAATTCAAGGTGCTGGTTGTCACCTTTAAAGTCCTCAAATAACCTGGCTTGGGACCAGATTTGACTTTGCTCATCAGAAGGTCATAAAAGGGAATCACATCACCCCAGGACACTGCAACCATCATAAATAGGAATGAGTTGCCATGTGTCTCAATTTTGATTATGTGTATCATAAGGATGCTGCAACAATTGCACGTGTGAAAAATGGTCATCATTAATTTTTTCAGTGTTGTCGTAACTTTGAACAGTCAGTAAATAAACTATTGCAAGTCAAGGACTATCTTCATAGGATTCCATTGCACTCTTCACATCCTTTGATATCAATAAAGTCACTTATACGAGTGACCTAAGACCACTGATTTCAGTGGGACTGAAACAGATATTTTATATTTCTACAGCTAAACCATCAGTTTAAAAACCTAAGTTTTGAAACAATGAATGCCTTGAAACTTAGAGACATTAACAAGGATAGGAAGTAAAATTTGCATCTAGATTCATGGGGGGAAAGACAAAATAATTTATACTGCTAATTAAAAATGTAAATCCAATACAATTCCATATACATTTTTCAGTGTATCAGAACAACTGCATTCATTTTTGTCAGAATTTTTTTTTACTCCCAGATTCAAAATTCAAATATCATGCAACACCCACTTGCATTCTCCAAATAATTTAAATGTATTGCCAATAAAGAAACCAGGAAAAAGAGATGTTTTGGATACTCGCCACAGATTTGACATACAAATACAAGTTTGTCCCCAGCTGCCTTTAGAATGATAAGAGAAACACAGTTGTATACATAATGCAAACTTAACAGGCTTGGAGAAACAGCCAGTTTCAGTGTTCAACAAAAGCAATATATTGTGATATATTTGGTTAATCTGAAGTCTTTGTTTCTATATGCAAGCACAGTGAAATTCTAACACACCCATATTTCAGGGTCTGCAATTGCTTGATGGGATATCGTTTGTTTGTTTGTTTGTTTGTTTATTTATACTTGTATGCCGCCCTTCTCCCTAGGGACTCAGGGCGGCGAACATTTAAAAACCGTACAAATTACAATAAAAAATGAATTAAACAACTACAAGTCTAAAGCCAATTAAAGTTAAAATTAAATTAAAACAACTAAAATAACCGACCCCCGGGTCAATCCAGACCGGCCTGCTGAAATAGCCAGGTCTTCAGGTCTCGGCGAAAGGAGCGAAGATCAGGGGCCAAACGGAGATCCACAGGGAGCTGATTCCATAGGGTGGGCACTCCCACAGAAAAGGCCCTAGCCCTGGGAACCGCCAGCCGACAATGTCTAACTGATGGAATCCCAAGTAGGCCCCTCCTATGGGAGCGCATGGGGTGATCGGAGTGTGATGCTGGCAGGAGGCGTTCTTGCAAGTACCCTGCACCCAAGCCATTTAGGGCTTTATAAGTTATTACTAGCACCTTGAAGACGACCCGGAAGGCAACCGGCAACCAGTGCAAGTCGCGCAGGAGGGGTGTAACATGGGAGTATCGGGACACCTCCATGACAGCCTGTGCGGCCACATTCTGCACCAGCTGCAACCCCCAGGTGGTCCGCAAGGGCAGCCCCATGTAGAGAGCGTTGCAGTAGTCGATTCTGGAAGTGACAAGCGCATGAGTGACCGTTCAAAGGGCATCTCGGCTCAGATAAGGGCGGAGCTGGCAAACCAGCCGAACCTGGGCAAAAGCCCCCCTGGCCACAGCTCCCACCTGCTCCTCTAAACCAAGCTGTGAATCCAGGAGGATGCCCAGATTCCTCGCCCTATCCACAGGGGGCAACACCTCTCCCCCCATGACCAAAAATGGCACATCCACTGAGAACTGAGATGCCGGTAAGAACAGCCACTCAGTCTTGGCCGGGTTGAGCCGGAGCCTGTTACTCCCCATCCAGACCTGCACCACCTCCAGGCGGGACATCACAGAGAGAGCATCACTGATTTGGTTTGGGGTGCAGATGTAAAGCTGAGTATCATCCGCATATTGGTGACACCTCACCCCAAAGCCACGGATGATCTCACCCAGCAGTTTCATGTAGGTATTAAACAGGAGAGGTGAGAGAATCGACCCCTGCAGCACCCCACAAGTGAGGGGCCTCGGGGCCGATCTCTGCTCTCCTGCCAACACTGACTGCGAGCGGCCTGAAAGGTAGGAGGAGAACCACCACAGAACGGTGCCCCCCACTCCCAACCCCCGAAGCCACCACAGAAGGATACCATGGTCGATGGTATCGAAAGCTGCTGAGAGATCTAAAAGGACCAGGACAGAGGAAAAACCCCTGTCCTAAGCCCGCCAGAGATCATCCATCAGTGCGACCAATGCTGCCTCCATGCTGTGTCGAGGCCTGAAGCCCAATTGATACAGGTCTAGATAATCTCTAGACCTTCTTCTCACTCCCCCATTTCTCTGAACAGCTATGGCCAGGGGTGGGATTCTACTGATTCAGCATGGTTTGTGCGAACCGATAGCTCCAAAGATCAGCTGTGAGAGAACTGGTTCACTCCAATGATCAGCTGCTGGGCCCACCCACCTACTCCGAGTCTAGTCTGTGCTTTATTTCTGGGTTTTCCAGCTCAGCTGATTCATGTGGCACAGCAGATTGCCGCACATCAGCTGTTTTACACACAGGGCTTGCAGCAGAAGGTGAGTTGCAAATGCTGCACACTGCACGCAAGCTCACCAAACCGGTTGTTACATTGGTTGAATCCCACCCCCGACTATGGCATATTGCTGCAGGTAGTCCTGAACTTACTACCAGTCACTGAGTGACTATCAAGTGCAGGAAATCAGGAGTCCAGGCAGTACAAATGAATATAGGTTTATTTTATGGTAATGCTCTCTACAGGAATTTGAATTACTAATGGTCAAAGCAAATTGGCAGTAGATAAGAATCAAGAGAATTTAAGGTGAGCTGGACTTAGATCTCTTATGAGTGTGAAGGGACTTGAGACTTATGACGTGTTTGACCTTTCCCTCGGACTCAGCCGGCTCATTTCCTACAGTGATTCTTAGTAGTTATAATGGACTTTCCCACAACTACTTACAATCGAGATTCAAAATTTCAATGGCTGTCCTACCCCTCCCAGTCATGTGATCTCATGTTGGATGCTAAACAACTGGCCTGCATTTAAATTATGTGACCATGATTTATGACACCAGAGCCATGGTGGAGCAATGGTTAGAATGCAGTACTGCAGGCTACTTCTGCTGACTGCCTATTGTTTGGCAGTTCAATTCTCACTAGGCTCAAGTTGTCTAAACTTTCCATCCTTCCGAAGTGAGTAAAATGAGGATCCAGATTGTTGGCGGAAATATGCTGACTCTGTAAACTACTTAAAGAAGTCTGTAAAGCACTGTGAAGCAGTGTATAAGTCTAAGTGCTATTGCTATTGCTTTTGACAAACACCAGAATTTACTTCTGTTTTCCAGTAATAATATGCCCATTGCAGACTGTATTGTAACCATTGCATCACCACTGCTCTTACAATTTCAATCCAACCCTCCCCTCAAAAAAATATTGGAAAGATGGGAGATAACTAGTCAGTTTCCATTGGGTCAAAAAAAAAAGAGCCAAAAATAATAACATCACTGTATGCATTTCAGTAAAACATGTGATACATTAAAAAGCAAGGAACTAAATACAGTGAACCTACAACTAAATTAGGTGGTACATATAGTCTCACACACTCTGGCTGTGTTTACATTTTGTGCAAAGTCACGGTTTGGTTTAAGTATGGTTTACTGATGAGCTGTGATTATTGTGTTCCCTTATCACACTACGACATAAATCATAGTTAGTTGAGGTAAATCATTTTACCTCAAGTTTACATAACAAAACTTGATGGCTAAGCATGACTGGTGAATGTTTGGAACTTAATTGATTTGCAACGCATTGGATTTCTACAGTGATATGTAATCAGTTAAATGGAAGGAAATATAAACCAGCATTTTAATATCTCAAATATATATTTTTTTCAAAAAGAAGAACTAATCCTTCCATTCCCCACCACCACCACCACCACCATCCAGTCAGAACTGATGAAGCTTCTTGGAGGAGAAGCGAAATGTCTTCTTCTTCAAGGATTTTTTCTTCTTCTTCAAGGGGAAAAAAAAGCACCTTTGAGACAACCATGGCCTGAATGACTGAGAATCTCCATATATGTTCAACATTTTAGTAACGCCATTTGTATCAGTTTCCAATCCTTTAGGAAAAGATGATTAAAAACACTGTTTCCATCTCTAATTCAAAGCATGGATTCTTGGGAATTGCACTCACACATAGAAAGTTATGTAATCTACATGCCAACGTAGATGTGGGTGGAGAAAGTCTAATAAGGCCAAGTGTTCATATCTATTCTCCAGGAAAACAATAACCAAACCCCTCTGACTAAATTCTCTGTCCTTCAGCTGCATCCATTAACATTTAGCCATGGATTCCATTGTAAATCAGCCCACGCTGGTCCATATTGCATTGCGAAAATATTTTCATGCCTCCGATGTCTTGCTTTTTAAATCCGGAGAGAGAGAAATCTCTGCATTATTATGTGTTGCATGAGTATTTGCCAAGATTAATTCTTGCGTATAAACAAAACAACAAACAGAACGGGTGTTACAGAAGTCAGAATTTTATTCCCACTTAATAAATTCAGTGGGGCCAAGGCTGCATTGCTAATCACAGGAAACTAAATTTTGCTAAACTCAATGAACATAAATTGTGTTAAATAATTGCCTGACAATTGAGGTACTCTTGTAATTAGCTTAAAATTGCAACGCGGTGGAGGTTGGAATTTTTTTTTTAAGATGGGGTGAAACTACAGGCATTAGGGTGCTTACCAGCAGATGGAGCAATACTATGGCAAAAACAGTTGGCAGGAAATGGGTTGAAACAGACCAGTTGATTCTCTACTGCACCTTTTCAGGATTCTCCCTGAATGTTAATTTTCTGGAGAATGTGCAGAACAGTCCTACCAAAACTGGAATTAAAAGTTACAAATACAGCATTTTCAATATTTGCCAAATCGTTTTCCTACCTCAGAAGTAAAATACTTTCTCATTTCATGTCTGTGGAGATTTCTCAGGCCTCCAGGTCATGATTGTCCCAAATGTGCCTTTTTTCAAGAGGCAACTGGGCTTTCTAGTTTTTCTTTGAAGATGTTTTGCTTCTCGTGAAAGAAGGTTCTTCAGCTCTCAAAGATGTTTTTTGGATGAGAAGCGAAATGTCTTTGAAGAAAAACCAGAAAGTCCAGTTGCCCCTTGAAAAAGCACCTTCGGATGTCTTGTTTCATCCACTCCTGGAAGTTTGTGAATTGTTTCCCGTAAGTTGTATGTTGCAATGAGGACATATCACCAAGGGCCTTGGTGGCTCAGGCTGTTAATTGCCTGCACTTAAGTTCCAGCTGCCTACAACTGCTGTAGGCTCGAATCTCACCAGGCTCAAGGTTGACTCAGCCTTCCATCCTCTCGGGGTAGGTAAATTGATGACCCAAGATTGTTGGGGGCAATTAGCTGACCTTGTAAAAATGCCGCTTAGTAATAAGCAGGCATATACAATGGAATGAAGGCTATTGCTGAGCACACTGGGTTGTATCCCAAAAATTGTAAGCCACCCTGAGTCTCCGGAGAAGGGCGGCATATAAATGTAATTAAAAATAAAAAAATAAATAAAAATATCAGACAACATCAACTGAAGCATCCTAGAGAACCAGATTTAAGATGATCTTCTAGGGCCACCAGAAAGCAACAAAGAAATCTAGTTTCCTTCATCTCTGTGATACCATTTATGGTCAACCAAATGATCTGCAGTCCAAACAGCCCCAGTAGCTCCATTCCTCCTAAGAAGAAGTGATTCCAGAAAGTCAGAAATTCATATATCCTTAGCAATCTCTTCCAACTCAATTCTTAGCAAAAAAAAACAAAAACACCTGTTTTTCTTCTTCATAGTATTCTGCCCAAGGAAGGTACTAACTTTTTTTTTACAAACAAAGCCCTCTGCCATGGACTGATCCGCTAGTAGTAACTTTGCATAGAAAATAAATTTCTCGTGACCTAGAAGAGGAATCCCCAGTGTTTTGTGCTAGTGGGCACCACTCATGTAAATCATCTTGCAAATGATTGTTAGGATTCTTATTTATCAGTAGTGGGATTCAATTTTTTTTATTACCGGTTCTGTGGGCATGGCTTCGTGGGCGTGGCAGGGGAAGGATGCCGTATAATCTCCATTCCCTCCCCACTCCTGGGGGAAGATTACTGCAAAATCCCATTCCCTCCCCACCCCACCCCACTAACCTGCTTTCCAGCTCCGTTCTCCTGTGCAGGGCAACAAAAGAAGATCCAGCCAATCAGCTGGGACTCGGGACACAGAGAATAGATGGGGACTGGGCGGGTCAGAGGTGGTATTTGCCAGTTCTCAAAACTACTCAAGATTTCTGCTACTGGTTCTCCAGAACTGGTCAGAATGCCACCTATTCACAAAATGTGAATATTGCTGTAGCAGCAGGTACATAACGAAGTGCAGAGCACTGATTTATCAGAATGCAACCCACCAAATTTTGGAGTCTCATGTCTTGAAAGATGCTGCACATAACTCCTGCTTTATGGTTGACCTTTTTCCAGTCAGGTGAGCTTGCTATCAAACAAAGTTCAAGGCTCCTATCACCTTTCATTCTAATTTTCTGTTGGGTTAACTTGAGGTCAAGAAGCATCCTTGACAATAAAGTTGAGTTTGCTTGTGGGGGAGGTCAGAGAGCTTATGGCCACCAAAGGAGTTGTCTGCAGGCATATTTATGTTGCTGGGTGCCATAGGGAGGAACTAAGGCCTAGTAACCATCAAAGGACTGCAAAAAAGTTTTCACAGAACAGAAAGAAGAACATGAAAAATTGTATTTCCCTGCTGAGCATTAAAAATGAGAAAAAGCCTGCATTACTTGAGATGAATGGGAACAATTTCTTTACTATCTTTTTGTTCTTTTGTTCCTTCAATTTTTATAGGCTGCTTTCCTTCTAGACCAATAGATCTGCCAAAGATAGTGAGAAAATCCTCTTTTCTACAAATTGCCAGTGTGCAAAGCCACAGGGACATGTGTAGAACAAAAATAAAGTGCTTAGGTATTCTTAGTAGCTTGCAAACATTTGAATTCTTGTTGCAGGAGGCAAGGCATTGATTCTGGTGAAGGAATACATGAATATGGATTGTTGCCATAGTCCCTGAGAAAGCTGCCTAGAGTGGAGGGCGCTCATGTGCATGTACAAAATTCCATTTGCATGAATGGAGCTCTGCACATGTGCCCTCCGCTTACATGAGTGGAGATTCAATCACAACCATAAGAGTCCTCTGCTCGCATGAGAAGCATCATGTGCAAGCAGAAGGGCACACCACTCATGTGAGCGGAGCTTCGTGTGTGCATGCTTCCCCGATGCTCATGCAAGTGGACCTTCGCCCATGCATTTGCTTGCCCATTGCTTGTGCAGCCAGGAGTGGGATGCTGCCAGTATAACAACTGGTTTGATGATTGTGTGCTTGATGTGCATTGAATGCGTGTGAACAGAAATGGAAAAACCCTTACCTGCTATGTTACTTCAGGGGAGTAACACAGCTGAAGAGCGGCAATCCGCTCTTCTGCGCTGATCAGCTAGGACGATAAAGGTCAGTACAGCACAGGGGAGGGCGGGCCCACATGACCATCGGAGCGAACCGGTTTGCTCCCAGCTGATCTTCAGAGTTAGGGGTTCACCCGAACTGGTCCAAACTGGCAGAATCCAAACCCTGTGTGCAGCCCAGTTTGAAACAGGTCACGACCGAGTGGTGAGCTGCAGTGCAGGGATTGGGGACCAGAGGTGATATTCAGCAGGTTCTGACCAGTTCTGGAGAACCGGTAGCGGAAATTTTGAGTAGTTTGGAGAACTGGAAAATGCCACCTCTGACTGGAGATGTTACAGTATCCTTCCCCTGCCACGCCCACCAAGCCACACCCACAGAACTGGTAATAAAAATTGTGAATCCCACCACTGTTGGGGACCCCTGCTTTACACAATCCTTGGTTTCAGTTTATCAATTTTCATCTATCTTTCTTCCCTGGGTCATCAATCCTGAAAAATCACTGTGTATTGATCAACAGCTTGCTTCAAGATATCCTCTAATAATAACACATTAAGCCTTTCAAATGATCTGTGTGTTTACTTGGTGCTTTTGACTTGGTGTTAATTCCTGGAGACTGCCTAGATTAATCCTTGCAGTTCTCTTGACAAGGTTTCAGAAGTAGTGTGCCATTGCCTGCTTCCTAGGGCTGAGAAAGAATGACTGGCCCAAAGTCACCTAGCTGGCTTCATGCCTAAGACAGGACTAGAACTCCCAGTTTCCTGGTTTCTAGTCTGGTGTCTTAACCTCTACACTAAACTAGGTCTCTGCTATTTATCTCCTGACAAGAAATGACACATTAAAAAAAACAGTACACAGTTCTAAACACATGCACAAATAAAATACTAACCTTTAAAAAGCGTTGCTTTTTAATTTTGAAGTTTTGAAAAACTTTTTAAAGAAACCAGGCCACTATGTTTGTTCTGACCTAGGCTTCACAAAAGCAGGAAACAGACTCCTTGTCCCGACAAAACCCCTTTTTATTTGGCTAATGTGAATTCCTATCATTTACATCCAGCAAAGTCCCAGCAAACAGTCTTTCAAGGGTAAATTGCAACTACAGACCTTATCAGGCTTGGAGAGTTGACAGGCCAATAGCTTCCAAGTGCAACACTGTGCAAGGAAATACTTGGCAAGGAGTTTCTGTGAGTCACCAACTTACATACACGAATCTTCACATTAATTAAATGAATTAATTGTGTCCTGCAAACATCACTCCCCTTTCACTCTTATTTACTCCCTATGGGATGGGCCTTTACTCCCGAGTTGACCCTTGTTCCTTAACTGTTCCCGTCTCCTGGCAGCTCTGTGCATGCACACATATGGAACAGGCTCCAGCTGTTCTTCTGCCCCACTGATCTCTGACTCCGAAGGCAGCTGATAACTGATGGGCGGCCCTGGCCCCATCTCTGCCTCCGATGCAGAGCACTGATCAGAGCCTTCCCCCAACTCCAGGACTGGCCCATGTTCCTCCACAACCTCCTCACTGTCCGAATCTGCCACCGAATTTGCTGACCGCTGGCAAGCCACAACAATGCTATCGGCAACACAATTGTTACCAAAATGTCTGAACCCCCTGTTATAAAATGTATAAAATTGAATTATTAATATTCTTCCATCTATAAACAAGGATGAATATGACATAGACATTAGCCAATCAGTAAACAGCATAAAAGATTCACAGTGAATAAAGAAACTTACCTGGAATCACTTCAAAAAGGAACTTCCCTGGGTTTTCATCACTGGAAGGATGCTCCATCACACGATTTCCAGGTAAGAATATGGTACCCTTAAACATAAAATTAGAAGAAAGGACAAGATGAAATTTTTAGATAAAAGGAGAAAAGAGTCTAGTTCAGAGGCATCAAACTCAATTTCATTGAGAGCCACTTCAGGGTTGTGTTTGATCTCAGGTGGCCGGGGATCATGGTGTGGCCAGGAGGGGCATGAACAGCTTTATGTCACTCATTGATGCTCTGTTTTCGGCCATGACGGCCTCCTGCAGCCCCCTACCAGCATACAAACATACAAAGTCCTACATGGCTTGGGTCCGGGGTACTTGCAGGAGCGTCTCCTGCCAGCGTTGACTTCCAATCGCCCTGTGCGCTCCCACAGGCAGGGCCTCCTTGGGGTGCCGTCGGCCAGACAATGTCAGCTGGCACTGCCCAGGGGTAGAGCCTTCTCTGTGGGAGCACCCACCCTGTGGAATCAACTCCCCTTGGAGCTCTGGTTGGCTCCCGACCTCCGTTCCTTCCGCCGTGACCTAAAGACCTGGTTGTTTCAACAGTCTGGCCTGGACTGAAGGGTAAGGGGTGGGGTTTTATTCTTATTTTAAAGTTTATTGGGTTTTACTCTTTATTGGGCTTAGTTCACTTGTTTAATGTATTTTTAATTAATTGTATTGCTAGTTTTTATTGTAAGCCGCCCTGAATCCCTAGGGAGAGAGGGCGGCATATAAGTCCAATAAAACTAAACTAAACTACCAGCAAAAACTGAGCCCAGGTGGGCCCTGCATGGCCCTCACAAGCTCCGTTTTTGCTGGCAGAGGAATGGGCCGGTCCTTCACTGTTTCCAGGGCAGGCCTGCAGGCCAGATCTAAGCACCCCATGGGCCAGATGCTGCCTTGAGTTTGACACCCCTGATCTATTTTATTTTATTTATTTGTCAAGCGATTATAAGATAACAGGTATAAGTATAAACATAGTTATGAATACATGAAATGGATACATATAAGGAAAAAAAACAGTAGGACAGGGACGGTAGGCACGTTGGTGCGCTTATGCATGCCCCCTACAGACCTCTTAGGAAAGGGGTAAGGTCAATAGTAGACATTATTATTATTTATTTATTATTATTATTGGATCATTAGGGACACACTTCCCCCAACCAGGTCTCAAGTAAGATAATTCATTACGGTAGGACAAGGAACACTTTCTCTTTCCTCTTAAGAAAAAGAATCCGATAACCAACTTCTTGTGAAGGCACTTTGTAGCTTTTCTGCCTATCTCAAAAGTCTTGCGAGGGTTGGAGGCTGGACAGTAATTGCCAGATCCAGGAAGACCTCTTTCAAGACTGCTGGTATCATTCTGTCCCAAAAAGTGACAACCTTCTGAATACAGATTGTCATACTTCCTCCAGGCAAGAATTAGGAGGTGACAGAGGTCATTCCAGAAAGCACTAAGAGAGATCCAATTTAGAAGTAAGGAGAAATGTTCTGAGAGTGTAGAACAATTAATCAATGGAATAGTTGTCTCTCAGAATTGTGGGTGCTCCATCACTGAAGGTTTTCAAAAATAAATTGGATAATTGAATAATAAATTGGATCCTGGATTTGACCAGGATGGTAGAAGATCTCCTGCCTTGAGCAGGGAATTGGGCCAGAAGACTTATGATTATATGTTCTATTTTCTCTAAGAGCCATGGTGGCGCAGTGGTTAGAATGCAGATCCTGAGTGGCTCAAAGTTGACTCAGCCTTCCACCCTTCTGAGGTGGGTAAAATGAGGACCCAGATTGTTGGGGGCAATAAGCTGACTCTGTAAAACCACTTAGAGAGGGCTGTAAAGCACTCTGAAGCAGTATATTAGTCTAAGTTCTATTGCTTTTGCTACTCCAGTGGTTCGAACCCAGCTCTGTGAGAGGGAGTGAGCTCCTGTCGCTCAATCCCTGGCTCCTGCTCACACAGGAGTTCAAAAGCATGCAGTATCGCAAGTAGATAAATGGGTACTTAGAGAGAGCTGTAAAGCACTGTGAAGCAGTGTATAAGTCTAAGTGCTATTGCTGAACGCTATTCCATAGTACTCTGCAGATCAAAATCCATCTCAGATAAAATGGCAACAGGATGCCATAGCACTGGATTCAGCCTAGCTTCCAACAGAGGGACCAGGTGCAAAATCTACTTGATGACACACACACACACACTGAAAAAACCCACAAAGGCTGCTAAAAGCCCCCTAAGCCCACCCCCCAAAAGTATTGCCAGTGATACACCACTAATAAAAAGAAAATGCAACTTACAATGAAATTGATTTGGCTTGCAAGTAGCCACTGAACCCTATTTGCTGTCTCGGTTCACAGTTCATGTTTAACCATGGTTTTTGGCAAGACAACAGTAGCCATTGGTTTATCCATGGGAAAAAATGTCAAACTCATGGTTTGTCCTCTCTTATGTATAACTACTAAACAAGTGTAACTGAAACTTTAATGTACAAATTACAACCAGCCAATAATCCCCTTCTATGGCCAGTCCTCCATCATGCTTTTGATTTTCAGAGTTGACAAAAATCTCAATTGGACTTAAGGAGATCAAATTATGATTCACGGTTATTAGCTCTGTGCACGGTCTCCGGCACAAATGGAGAGAGACAGACAGACAGAGGCAGAGAGGCAGAAGCAGAGGCAGAGGCAGAGAGAGAGAGGGGGAGGGAAGGAGGGAGGGAGAGAGAGAGAGAGGCTCTTTCAGGAATGCATGAAGAAGAAGTTTAATATTTAAAGTCGACACTTAGTAGAACTATGCAGTGGTTATGTTTCCCTATAAATACAGCTGAAACTGAAGCTGAGGCTCCATCTTGTTTGCTGATGATCGATCGAGATGATTGCAGTGCCGAGCAGTAAGATTTTCATTTTGACATCATTATTAGACGTATTTTTCCAGCAAACATACAACAAGGCAATAGAACCTGCATTGAGGGGAAGAAATATTTCTCTGACTTGATATTCCAGATCCAATTTTATGTTCCTATCTTTCTCCTCCCCCAGAATTAATTTCTGTATTACAGGCTGGGCAGATGCCATGGATGAATTTATCCTATTACTTTCTGAATGCTTTTTGAAGCAGACACTTCTTTTGCTTCTATGGCAGTTTAGAATCTTTCATATTAATGTGAAAGTTCACATGATTGCTATTTGCAATTTTCTTTAACACACAAATATATAAGGGAAACCGCCAAGCACATTTTCCTTACATATTCCTTATCCATCCTATGCATGTCTTTTTGTGTATGCATTTCCTTTATGAACATGTTTTATATGCATCTTTAATAGAGAACTGTCTAAAAATCAGAGAGAATTTGGAGGAAAAAAATAGTTAAAATAAGGAGCAAAAAATTCACTTCTCTCCCTTGCACCTGGCTTAGTAAAGCCAGACTTCTTCAATCTTCAGCATTATAATATTCAGTTGCAGGCCTGAATTTTTATTTATTTATTGAGGTGGATTTCAAACAAAACTAGAGACACATTTTTTCTAAATCCGTTTATCTTACCCGTCCCTTCTAATTACTTTATCTTCCATTATCAGCCCAAGCTGTCTTTATTTTCAGATGTCACAAACTTTTACACATTGCCAGTCAGTTCTAATCTTTAAAATAAATGGAATAAATGTCTGGAATGGAATCTGAATTAGGGTAGGTGTCTCTGTGGGGGGAGGGATTTACAGCACAGACATATTTGGGTAAGAACTAGTAAAATGTTTACCAGTGAGACCACACCTGAATCAGAAGAAGATAAGCACATGTGGTGTTGATAGAGCCACGAAACAAAGTCTACAAAGCGATGGATGGCTTAATTAGTTGGATGAATATAGATCAGGGGTCTCCAACCTTGGCAACTTTAAGACTTGTGGACTTCAACTCCCAGAATTCCTCAGCCAGCAAAGCTGGGAGTTGAAGTCCACAAGTCTTAAAGTTGCTAGGGTTGGTGATCCCTGATGTAGATGACAAATAATGGCAAATAAATGCTCAGGAACATACAGTCTCTGAGAGAGTGGAAAGTTGAACTGGACTTTGGATGGCTTGTCAAGGACCACAGTCAAAAAGTGGATGTTGTTAAGACCAACAATAGTTCTGAAAAAAAGTCCCGATATGTCATGTGACTCCGCCATGACGATGCAAGTTTGACACATCTGGTCTAAGGAATACCTTCAGCCTCTGCTCTTTAAAATCCTCCCCAATCTTTCAAACATTAGAACAATATTTTTGCCTCCATCATCCTTGGAGCTCCCAGGAGCCACGAAAAAGATACTGGCACCCACTTTGTCACTCTGTCTTATGCCATAAATAATCATTTGCAAAGCAGAACAGCTAGGTTTATGCAATTTATGCCTCCCATCTTTCCAATGCAGGTGTCTTTGACTTACGACTGTAACGGAGGCTGCCTATTATGGTCATAAGTCATATGTCCTAAAACAGTTACCCATGTGGCCGATCCAATTTTATGAGTTTTTACCGGTAGACTTAAAGCAAATGTTCTGGTTGTTAAGCGAATGCCACAGTCTTGAAGTGAACCCATTGTGTGTTAATGGAGCATTTTTGCTGAACACCAGAAATAAACGCTGGTTTTTAGCAACAATGTTGTAAATCAGTCATGTGACCAATGCTGCAAACTGTCATAAGTGTAGGCCAGTTGCTGAGTGCCCAAAATGTAGTTATTGATTGTGGGTGGTGGGACAGCTATTGGAACAATCCAGAACTGGATTGTAAGTACCTTTTGCGGGGGAGCTCTATTGGAACTTTGAATGGTCACTAACTAACCAGTCGTAAGTTGAGGACTACCTGTAGGCCAAAATCAAATAAACTACTTTATGGCTTAGCCTGACATCTGAACCTAACCCTTCCTCTTGTGCAACATTTTATACAAATTTAGGTTCTATATGTAAGACAGAGCTGAGCTACGTATGAAATTTGCTATCTTTAGGATGTTGTGATGTGGTTTGTAACCAAAATACACCCACTCTGGGCCAAATATGAAATCCAGATTGGCTTGCATTTGGGAAAAGGCAAAATGAAGCAAAAGAGAAAGAAACTTTCATCTATTCCTAGTTTTGTGGGTAGTACGGGGAAATGACACTCAAGAATAATATCTCTAATAAATGCCCCATACGCAGGTGTGGGCTGCTGGGGGTTTGCAGGGGATCAGGATAGTGGTGTGATTAAAAAAAAAATACTACCTGTTCTGTGGGTGTGGCTTGGTGGGCATGGCTTGGCTTAGTGGGTGTGGCTTAGTGGGTGTGGCAGGGGACAGATACTGCAAAATCCCCATTCCCTCCCCACCCTACTAACCTGCTTTCCAGCTCTGTTCTCCTGTGCAGGGCAACAAAAGAAGACCCAGCCAATCAGCTGGGACTTGGGAGGCAGAGAAGAGATGGGGGAGGGGCCAGTCAGAGGTGGTATTTGCCGGTTCTCTAAATGACACAAAATTTCTGCTACTGGTTCTCCAGAACTGGTCAGAACCTGCTGAAACCACCTCTGGTTTGGGAGAGCCCCTAGCTAAGATTCTGCACAGTTTGGAGAACCCCCAAATCCCACTCCTGGCTGGCCCCTCCCACCCTGCCCCTCCCCTCCCAGGAGTCCCCATGAGGCCCATTTTGGATGCAGGCACGCGGAGGCTTGGGGAAGGCAAAAAACGGGCCTCCCAGAAGTTCGGGAAGGTCAGAAATGCCATTTTAGCAGAGAGAGCCAAAATGCCCCCTCTGCCATGGTGCAGGAGGCTGACTAGGCCACGCCCATCATGGCCATGCCCACCCAGCAACCAGGCAGAGAACCCCTTGCTAAAATTTTTGAAGCCCATCCCTGCCCATACACATAAAAGTTTTCACTGGCTCTGAGGATAAAATTAGACAGTCAGTCTAATAAATCATTAAAGCTTACAATGAAGTGTCAGCTATTACACTTGCATTACAATGTTGCTCCCTATTAATTAATAGATACTGATTTTTAAAATATTCTCAACGCATTGTTTTGACTTCTGCTTTCACCATTAATCACGTACAGTATTAATCGCCAACGAAGCTTCAACCTCTCTTGTTCAATTGAGCCGCAGTTGCTCATGGCAACTGAAAAACACACAAGGTATCATCTCCTTCTCAAAAGACTTTCTTTCTCTTTTAAGAAAGGTAAACAAACAGAGTTTATTCAACTTGGTGGTTTGAGCAGAAAACAACTAATTAAAAAGAATCTGAACTCTCACCACCAATGTATTAGGATACAAGGTTCTCCGTATAGGAAGTCCTTGACTTATGACCACAATTGAGCCTCAAATTTTGGTTGCTGAGTGAGACAGTGGTTAAGTGAGTTTTGCCCCATTTTGCGACCTTTCTTGCCACCATTGTTAAGTGAATCACCGCAGTTGTTAAGTTAGCGACACAGTTGTTAAGTGAATCTGGCTTTCCCATTGACTTTGCTGGCCAGAGGGTCACCATAAGGGATCACATGATCTCGGAACACTGCAAATGTCGTAAATATGGGCCAATTGCGAAGCATCCAAATTTGGATCGCATGATCATGGGGAAGTTACAAAAAACAATCATGTAACTTTTTTCAGTGCCCTTGTAACTTCAAAGGGTCACTAAACAAATGTTTGTAAGTTGGGGGCTACCTGTATAAGTGATAAAACAGCTAATAAAAAGCTAAAGAGGGAAGGAAAATGGACAGCATGTAAAACTCCTCACTCTTGAAAAAAAATAGAATGGAATGGAATAGAACAGAACAGAACAGAACAGAACAGAACAGAACAGAACAGAATAGAATAGAATAGAATAGAATAGAATAGAATAGATTTTTTTATTGGCCAAGTGTGTTTGGAGATACAAGGAATTTGTCTCCTGTGCATAAGCTTTCAATGTACACACAAGCAACAAGTGATAGAATAGAACAGAACAGAACAGAACAGAACAGAACAGAATAGAAATGATGGGATGGGATGGGATGGGATGGGATGGGATAGAATGGAATGGAGTGGAGTGGAGTGGAATGGAATGGAATGGAATGGAATAGAATAGAATAGAATAGAATAGAATAGAATAGAATAGAATAGAATAGAATAGAATAGAATAGAATAGAATAGAATAGTTGGAAAGTCTTCTAGTCCAGCGGTGGGTTTCCAAATTTTTTCCTACCGGTTCTATCATGAGAGGGCGCTTCATGCATGCATGAGCAGCACTCAAAAACCACCCTCTGTGTCACCGCTAGTGAGGTGAACTGTTTAGCTCAGCTGAGGCGCAGGAATCCGCTCTGCCGCATGAGTCAGCTGAGCTAAGAAACAAGGGAAATATATAGGACAGCAAAGGGCGGGTGTGGGTGGGTGGGCTCAGCCAGAGATGGTATTTGTCAGTTCTCTGAACTACTCAAAATTTCCACTACCGGTATGCTAAAACGGGTCAGAACCAGCTGAATACCACCTCTCTTCTAGTCCAACCCCCTGCTCAGGCAGGAAACACTGTACCCGTGATGGTGAACCTATGGCACATGTGCCATGGGTGGAACACAGAGCCATTTGTGCTGGCACATGAGCTGCAAGCAAACTTACCTCACTGGGCATGCGCACACCTCACAACTGATTTTCAGCTGTTTTTTTCCCCAAAATACTGGAAGTGATGAAACGAGACTAGTTTTCGGCCTGCAAAGCCTGCAGAAGCCTTCCTCAAAACTTAGGGAGTCTGAAAAACACCTCATACTGGCTGAAAACCAGCTGTGAGGTACAGTGCAGGTAAGGGGGTAGCGGGGTGGGTGGATGGGGATTACACATGCATGCGTAGGGGGCGTTGGGGGCTCATTGCCTTCTGGGGGCTGGCACGCAAGTGTGAGCATGCAAGCACGTGCACAGTTTTTGGCACAGGAGCCCATAAAGGTTAGCCACCACTGCCATACCATTTCTATACCATTTCAGAGAAATGGTTGTCCAATCACTTCTTAAAAACTTCCAGTGTTGGAGCATTCACAGCTTTTGGAGGTAAGTTGTTATACTGATTAATTGTTCTAACTGTCAGGAAATTTCTCCTTAGTTCTAAGTTGCTTCTCTCCTTGATTAGTTTCCACCCATTGCTTCTTGTCCTGCCCTTAGGTGCTCTGGAGAATAGCTGGACTCCCTCTTCTTCGTCGCAGCCCCTAAGATATTGGAACACTGCCATCATGTCACCCCCTGGTCCTTCTTTTCATTAAATGGAACTAACGAAGTTGACTAGGCTCGAGGCCAGCTGTTTCATAATAATCAGACGATTGTTAAGCAAGGATCCATTCCAAGGCAATATTATTTTCTAATGTGTTCCTGACAGCACTTTGGATCTTCTCAGGCTACGAGAGAGATTTTCCGTTTTGCAGAAATTCTTTGGAAAAGCCCCTGAGCTTGGCAGCCTGCCCACTATTTTGTAAACTTTTAGTAGATCTAATAAAGTTATTATCTGCTCCCCCATGAACAAGGCTGGTTTTTTTTCTTTTTTCATGCTTTTACTTTTTTGTGTCCCTTCACATAAGCGGTGACTCCTAGAAAATGCTTGGAAAAGTTTCCTGCAGTTTTCTTGCCAAGATTTCAGAAATGTTCTGCTCTTGCCTTCTTCCTAGGGCTGAGAGAGTGTGACCGGCCCACAGTCAGCCAGCTGGCTTTGTGTCCGTGGCAGGACTAGAAACATGGGTCACCCAATTTCTAGCCTGGTGCCTTAACCACTATACCAAACTGCCTCTCTTTTCCATAACTAGAAAACCTGAATTGTGTATACCACCGTAGTTCAAATGTTCTTCAGAAGAAACTGTTAATATTTTAATGGTAGAAGCATCTCTAGTGTAATCCCTGCATCTCTAAACTGAAATGACATGTTCCATCGTTTTCATTTTGTGTATGGCATCTATAGAGGTTATGTAACCACTGATATACAAATTTAGTTTAAATAAAGCATCAGCAGATAGATAGATAGATAGATAGATAGATAGATAGATAGATAGATAGATAGACAGACAGACAGACAGACAGACAGACAGACAGACAGACAGACAGACAGAGAGAGATGGATACAGGGGTGGGATTCTATTGGTTCTGTCTGGCTCTGTAGAACCGGTAGCTCTGAAGAGCAGCAGACATAGAACCGGTTCTATTTCTGCTGCTGTTTTGGTCCCACCACCTGCCTGAGATCTTACCTGACCTTTATTTCCTGTTTTTTCAACCTCAGCTGCCGTGATTTACGATATGCTTCCCTGCACGCAGCACTGCTCAGCTGTCCAGGCAGGAAGCTGAAGATTTACACGTGCGTGCAGCGTGCAGGGAAGCACATCATAAATCACCGAACCGGTAGTTAACCCTGTCGGATCCCACCCCTAGATGGATAGATAGATAGATAGATAGATAGATAGATAGATAGATAGATAGATAGATAGATAGATAGATGATAGATAGTTTAGTTTAGTTTAGTTTAGTTTAGTTTAGTTTAGTTTAGTTTAGTTTAGTTTAGTTTAGTTGGACTTATAGGCAGCCTCTCTCCCGAAGGACTCAGGGCAGCGCACATAAAAACGAACAATACAAAAATTAAAACAATTTAAAAAATATTAAATTACAGCCAAATAAACATTCCAAGTTAAAACCCCGATCCCCTGTCAGTCCAGGCCGGATTGTGAAAATAACCATGTTTTAAGGTCACGGCAGAAGGAGCGGAGATCAGGGGCCAGGTGCAATTCCAGGGGTAACTGGTTCCAGAGGGTGGGCGCTCCCACAGAGAAGGCCCTCCCCCTAGGGGTCACCAGCCTACAATGTTTAGCTGACGGTACCACCAGGAGGCCCCGTCTGTGGGAGCGCACCGGGCGATTGGTATTCGTTGACGGCAGGAGACGTTCTTGCAATAGATATTGAATAGATAGATAGATAGATAGATAGATAGATAGATAGATAGATAGACAGACAGACAGACAGACAGACAGACAGACAGACAGACACAGACAGATACATACATACATACATACATACATACATACATACATACATACATTAGTGAGAACAATTAACAGTGAGGACAATTAACCAGTGGAACAGCTTGTCTTCAGAAATTGTGGGTGCTCCATCACTGGATGTTTTTAAGTGGAGTCTGGACAGTCACTTGTCTGAGATGGTATAGGTTCTCTTGCTTGAGAAGGGGGCTGGACTAGAAGACCGCCCGGTTCCCATCCAGCTCTGTTCTACTCTACTCTACTCTACTCTACTCTACTCTACTCTACTCTACTCTATTCTACTCTACTCTATTCTACTCTAGTCTACTCTACTTTCTATTCTATGATCTATCTATCCTGGCCTCTCTCTTGTATGTGGACAATAGAATATAGGAGATAAAATATTAAATTAAAATGAAACCATAATAGCATCACCATAATATGGAGCCATAGAATTGCAATGGGACAGATGTTGTAATTCAATGTCTAAAGAAGCTAACCATCTAACGGCTTCTGATGTGGCTGCGATGAGATCATCCCAGGTGCCTTGAAATTTCCTGAGGAGATATTCTTGAACTAGGCAGAGTCCAGACACAGAAGGACAAGATGGATTCTTAGGACTGTAATCTTAGAAAGCCCACAGATTTAAAATGGAAGATTCTGCATAAACCACTTTGAGTTGGTGCTTCAAAGGAAACAATAACAGCTGTTGTAGTATCAAATCTCTCTTTCCCCCTGCAGAGCCTCTTCCAATTAATTCTCTCCATATTTAAGAAAATGCTCTTGCCACATTTCACACATAGTTAGCATCTGAAATCAGTTGAATTTGTGGGAAAGATGGCTCTGAATGGTTCTGGGGGGAAAATGTCCTTGAAACACTTCAGTTTAGAGAGTAGATGTTGGGCCATCACCTCATGCTGTGGTAAATTATTCCTTGCTAAATTTGCCTTGCATTCAAAGAAGCCAGCTAAAAGAAAAGCACAAACCTATCTATAATCTATAACCTATCTATAATCTAGATTTAAGAATCAATGCTTGGGGATTAAACCAAAAGAAATGGAAGTAATTAAGTTTAAGACTTTTACCTGAAGTATGTAATAATCCAGTCAATCTTTGTTCACCACATGGGAAATTTCTAGCCCTCAAATGAAATTTGTATCTGCCTTGTTGAGAGTTTCTGTAGACATCTGCTTTAAGTTCCTCCTAAACCCCTGTCCCTGATAGAATGATGGGTTTGGTAGTGTTTTGTGAAGAAAACTGTCCATCATATTAGCTTTCTTTGCCACCAAATTATATAGAACTCACGATTTGAGATTGTCACTAAATTGAAAAAACACATGCAAGATGATTTATTTTTCCATATATGAAAAAGAAAACAAAAAGCCAAAAACCAAATAAAATCAAATTAGAAGTATATATTTAGGAAACTGAGCCTCAGAATAGCCAGAAGATGTATTAATGGTGTGGCATTGAAAATTCAATTTTCAAGCAACTCTCCAATTAACCTCACCATAAACTCCTAACATTACAGGGAAGGTAATCATGTTCTTAGCTCAACTGACTTCATAAGAAATGTTGGCACCATCCGAGGTTAAACAATAGATTGCTGTGTAAGTGGAATGCAAGTGAAGGGCTAACTGGCCACATTCTTAAGAAAAGGAAACACAAAATGAAAAGAACTTGAGGACAGAAAGAGAAGTCTAAGATAAAAATAAAAATAAAGGGACAAGATAAAAAATAAAGAGAACGGGATAAGAGAAAAGGCAAGAATGTATGTATATATGTATGCATGTATGTATGAAATACTGGTAATATTAATACTAATCTTTCTATAATTAAGTAGTCCAGAGCTTTTTTCTTGATGAATCTTTAAATGGATACAATTTATATCCTATATCAGTGGTGGCAAACCTTTTTCGGCTCCCGTGCCGATAATTGCGTGCGCGCTCATGCACATGCGCTCCCATGCCAACACCCAGAAGGCAATGTGTGCTGGCCCCCCACCCTCCCTGCGCATGCACGCATGATCCCCCCGCAGCGTGCTTGCACATCTGCGCATGCATTCACGATTCCCTTGCTGGGCGCTGCTCATCTGTGCAACTGCACGCGATTCTCCCACCATGTACCATGCATCTCTTCATCTGCACATGCGATTCCCCCACTGCGTGCAGCACATCTCTGCGCCTGCGCACGCGATTCCCCCACCGCGCGTCATCCATCTGTGCATGCATGCGTGATCCCTCCACGCACCGCATGACTCTGCATATGTGGACATGACACCCAGCATGCACTGTGCACCTCTATGCATGCGCACATGTCTCCCGTGCACCCCCAGACCCCTACGCATGCATGCCAGATGCCCAACAATCAGCTGTTGGGCGGTGGTGACACACACACAAGCGCAGTGGGGCTCTTCTGGGTGAACTCTCGCATGCTGGGGGAAATGGCTCTGCATGCCACTTGCAGCACGCATGCCATAGGTTTGCCATCACGGTCCTATATACTTTCTAGCTATATAATGCTATTGTTAAATAAAGCTTTAATTGTTTATAATTACTGAAAATCTATTCTAATCTACTCTACTACTCTACTCTACTCTACTGTCTAGTCTAGTCTACTAGACTAGACTAGACTAGACTAGACTAGTTTAGTCTATACATCAAGTTGACCATGGTCAATCTGAAGGTGTGAGATAGAGCAGGGGTCGCCAACCTTTTGGACCTTGGGGACCGCCAAACTCATAATTTTAAATCCCAGGGACCACTAACCAGTTCGGTGGGCATGGCCTAATTTGTGGGTGTGGCTTGGTGGTCATGTGACTGGCTGGGCATGGCTTGTATGTAAATATTATAAATATTTATATAAATATTGAATTTTTTATAAAAAAAAGAACAACTTTTACCCAAAATCAGGCAAAGCAGGCAGGCAGATTGAGTTGCTCACAGAATCACAGATTCATTCAGAGATCTATCTATCTGCCATCGGCTAGCTCAGTCTGTCACATAAAATTTGCTTGCCGTGAGTCTGCATTGAATAATAGAACCTTCAGTCCTAAGGGCGGTTCGGCTGTGCTTAAAAGCAGAGCCAAAGATCTAAAGACTAGCTAGAAAGCAAGAAATCCAACCATTTCCTGTTTCCTAGCTAATCTAAATCTCCCGGCACAGTAGAACAGCTGATGGTTGGAAAAATAGCAATTTAGCAGGCAAGTTTGCAGGGTAAGGAGTGAGTGTGTGGGGAGGGTTCCCGCAGGCCATGTGAGCAGTGCAGCCTTGTGTTCTGTGCAGCCTGGATTAATTGCTTTGGGGGTGGGGTGCTCTGGGGGTGAGATTTCTCTGCGGCCCACCAAAATTTTCTCGCGGCCCCCACCGGTTGCTGACTGCCGAGATAGAGGGTCATGGGAAGTGCTGATCCATAGAGTGGCCGAGAGCCGGACACAATTGAATGGCTGATGACGCTGACAATGCATTACAGAAATGGATGACTCTATAAAAAAAGGATATGAACCTCTGTAATTACAGGCTGGTCACAAACATGGCAATATATGCAGGCTATTTTCCCTTCCAAAGCAAAAAATAAATAAATTGTGGTGCTGTGAAGATTAAACTTCTCTGAACAACAGTCCATATCATTAAATGTTTATTCTAAAAAGTATCAGCTGGATTTAACTTGAGCAAGTTCTCAGGCGGCAAAGTAAGTCTTCTTTCCTACCCTCCTTGCCTTGCAGCTCTCTGAATCTCAGAAACATTGCTATAATATATGAAGTTAGCACTCTCCTTCCCTATTTCATTGCTCCTCGGAAACCCGGAGAGGAGCTTAGTTTCCATGGTGCCTGAAGAAGAGGAAGTAATTGTATCAGTGGTTCATTCTATCTCATCATTCCACAGTCCCATTAGGGCAATGACAGGAACACTGGCTCAGGCTTCTGGAAATTCCTCCCCCCACAGAGCATTCAGTAATTTATCAGATTCTTGAAGTCCCACTAACAAAGAAGATGTGTAGCTCAGGGCTGAACTCTGGAGATCTTGGTGCCCTCCGAGTTTGGTTGTCTGCTTGCAGAGGTTTCATTACCAAACTAGGTGACATCATCAGTGCAAGTAACTAAACTCAGAGACCACCAAAGCAGGGGTGGTATTCAGCCGGTTCTGACCAGTTCTGGAGAACCGGTAGTGGAGATTTTGAGTAGTTTGGAGAACCAGCAAATCCCACCTCTAACTAGCCCCACCTCCATCTGTTCTCTGCCTCCCAAGTCCCAGCTGATCGGCTGGGTCTCCTTTGGTTGCCCTGCACAGGAGAACGGAGCTAGAAATCAGGTTAGTGGGGTGGGGAGGGAATGAGGATTTTACAGTATCCTTCCCCTGCCATGCCCACTAAGCCACGCCCACAGAACTGGTAGTAAAACATTTTGAATCCTACCACTGCACCAAAGACTCTATGACAGCAATAGCAATAGCAATAGCACTTAGTCTTATATGCCGCTTCACAGTGCTTTACAGTCCTCTCTAAGCAGTTTACAGAGTCAGCCTATTGCCCCCAACAACCTGGATCCTCATTTTACCGACCTCAGAAGGATAGCTGACTGAGTCAACCTTGAGCCCCATCAGGATCAAACTCCAGGCTTTGGGCAGAGTTTGCCTGTAATATTGCATTCCAACCACTGCGCCACCATGGCTCTTATAATTTCAGTTATAAGGAAAAAGATCTTTGAAGGATGGTAGATAACTGTGAGAGTTGAACTGCTGGTAGTTGGCAGTTACCAGAATTAGCCTGCAATACTACATTTTAACTACTGTGTCACTATGGCTCCTGATTTTGTGAATCTCTGGGGAAGTGGTTCTCCACGGCTAATTGCCACCGTGGATCCAAGTGTCATTAGATCAGTGGTTCTTAAACTGTTTGACTCGATTACCCCTTTTCCCAATCTCAAATAACATCATTACATTTACAAAAACCAGATTCCGTTCTTTTACACAAGCATTTTGGCCGTGGTAATCCCAAACTGGATCCTTGACTCACAAACAAGCAATTACAAACTGTTTCCAGGATGTGCTGTAGTTTAAAATCACAATACTCAAAGGTGGCCTGATCATGACCATATGGTAAACCTTGGCCACTTATTATCCAAGCCAAAAACTAATTTCTAAGAATGTCAAGATATGTCTCCTGTAACTGCAGAATTCAGAACACGGATTATTTCTGTGACAGAGTGGCAGATTCTAATTCTCTGTTACAGTGGAAAAAACCTTTCTAAGGTTAAGAATAGTTGAAGGGGTAAACTAATTTTTCTGAGATGTGGTGGGATTTCTTTTATTAGGCATGTTCATGAAGAAAACAAACATCTAGATCAGGGGTCTCAAACTCAAGGCCACTGGGCCAGATCCAGCCCATGGGGTGCTTAGATATGGCTCGCTGGGTCACCCTGGAAACAGCAAACGACCTGGCCCATGGTGCCTCTGCCAGCAAAAATGCACGTGGCCCTCCTGAGCTCTGTTTTTGGCTGTGATGGCCTCCTGCAGCCCTCTGGCAGCAAAAACAGAGCTTCATTTTTGTTGGCGAGTGCTCAAGCCACCACAGGTGCCCCTGACATGAGTGATGCCCACCCTGGCCACGCTCACCCTAGCCATGCCCACCTGCCTCCCTGAGGTCAAACACAACCCTGATGCGGCCCTCAGTGAAATTGAGTTTGACACCCCTGATCACCCCTTCCGATGGGGGAAGAGAGGTGGGATATAAATTTAATAAATAATAATAATAATGTTGTAATCTGGATTGCGTTGTAGCCTGCCGGCAGCCAGTGAAGCTGGCAGCAGACTCGGACAGTGAGGAGGTTGGGGAGGAACATGGGCCAGTCCTGGAGTCTGACGAAGGCTCTGACGAAGGCTCTGCATCGGAGGCAGACATGAGAGATCAGTGGGGCAGAAGAACAGCTGGAGCCTGTTCCTAATGTGTGCATGGACAGAGCTGCCAGGAGAAGGGAACAGCTAAGGAACAAGGGTCAACTCAGGAGCAAAGACACAGGTGGACGGTGAATGGCCCCTCCCATAGAGAATAAATAGGAGCAAAAGAGGAGTGGTGTTTGCAGGAGACAATTAGTTCTTTAATGAGTGTGAAGATCTGCTTATCTAAGTTCATGACTCCCAGAGACTCCTTGCCAAGTATTTCCTTGTACAGCGGTGCGCTTGGAAGCTATTGGCCTGTCAACTCTCCAAGCCTGATAAGGTCTGTGGTTGCAATTCACCCTTGAAAGACTGTTTGCTGGGACGTTGCTGTATGTGAATGATAGGAATTCACATTAGCCAAATAAAAAAGGAGTCTGTTTCATGATTTTATGAAGCCTAGATCAGAACAGATTGCTACACAGAGGAGGGTATCATTTGGATAGCCTAAATGGACACTTCCATCATTATAATCTTAGACTGACAGTGCATTCTACCTTATATGCAGGCTGATGGCCCACACCTGGTCTGAGATAGTCTAGATAGATAGAAATCATGCAGACCACACAATCCAATAATAGTTCAATAAGAATGTATGGATGATAACATTTTCCAATGTACTTCTGTAGTTATTCTGAGAATAAAATGAGGGGAAGCCCCAACCTGAATGTAAGATTTCTTAAATTATCAAGGGAAAAGTAGAATAAAGACATACTGAACCAACAAGTAAATAAAGAAGTTGGATTAGATAAACTCACAATCTGATCAATAAGGACTCTTTTAAAGGCCAGGTTCTCCCCAGAGAATTAGATTTGTGTCCACGTTCTTCCACTCTTTCCAAGGTTGATGCTCCACACTTTATTCCTGGCTGCTTTTCTCTACCTTGTAATCTCCTTTCTCGACCCTTTTTTTCTGTCCAAACAATCTTCTGACACAGATTTATCGTGACATAATAGCTTTTTGTGAACCGAAGTCAACCACTATTCTGTTCCATAAAAAGCTCATCCCGTGATAAATATGTGCACCGTGCCCCAACATGCATTATTCTGTTGCTGGAACTAATCAGGCATCTAGGATTCTCTCCTAGCAATGTTTAGAAGGTGGTGGGTTTCCAAATTTGTTCCCTTCTCCTGTGCAGGGCAACAAAAGAAGACCCAGCCGATCAGCTGGGATTTGGGAGGCAGAGAATAGATGGGGGTGGAGCTAGCCAGAGGTGGTATTTGCCGGTTCTCTGAACTACTGAAAATTTCCACTACCAGTAAGCCAGAACTGGTCCGAACTGGCTGAATACCACCTCTGAGAAGGAACAAAAGAATCCTACACAGTGTTACTGGCCAGGTACCAGAAAAATTTCCTGGTTAATTGATAAGTATCTTTAAAAAAAAAAAAGGCACGCACTGCCACTGAAAAACAGAGGTGAAAGTCCACCTTATTTGTATACCACAAAATAACCACTGTTTTCCTTTTCAGTACTAATTTAAAAGGTTGCATCCTTTAACCAATTTGGAGCAAAATTTCTCAGAGGAGGTAAAAAAGAAAAAAAAAAGGAATGAAATACAACAGCCAAAGAAAATAATAGCATTAATTTACTGGGTTTCCCAGTCCTAAAAAAAGAATTCTTCATTAAAATCCTAAACAGGTGGCATCTTTGGCACCCTGTCTCTGTGTATCCCAGAGACAGATTTATTATGCCTTTCATTTTTAAAATGTTTATGCAAGGATAGAAGGCAAAGCAAAATGTCTTTGATTATCAAAACATCCTTTTCAAAACGGCAGCAAAACCTGGCAAACCCAGTCGAAGGATTGAATTGTACTGCCAATTTTTCAATCATTTTCTGTAACACAGGAAGATGCGTTTTTTTCTTTCTTTTCTTTTTTTTAACATATGTTTTATTCTTATTCATAAACATTTTGAATACAGTGTATTGTCAGGGCATATCATTTACGAAAAAGAATAAGAAAAACAAACAGATGTATCAACATATATACTAACAACCATTGTAATAGTCTAACAAAATAATTTTAACTAAATTTCTCTTTGTATTAGCTTATTTATAATTCTGTTAATTATATCAACCTGTTTATAATTATCAACCCTCTTTGTATTTAATTCATACATAGCAATGATCTTTCTTCGCCTAATCTCTACCTCTTATCTCTAACCACTCCAGAGGTGGTATTCAGCCAGTTCTGATCAGTTCTGGAGAACCGGTAGCGGAAATTTTGAGTAGTTTGGAGAACTGGCAAATACCACCTCTGACTGGCCCTGCCCCCATCTATTTTCTGCCTCCCGATTGGCTGATTGGCTGGGTCTTCTTTGGTTGCCCTGCACAGGAGAATGGAGCTGGAAAGCAGGTTAGTGGGGTGGGGAGGGAATGGAGATTTTATAGTATATCCTTCCCCTGGATTGGGGTGGAAATGGTGATTTTGCAGTATCCTTCCCCTGCCACACCCACCAAGCCATGCCCATCAAGCTATGCCACACCCACTAAGCCACATTACGCCCACCAAGCCATGCCCACAGAACCGCTAGTAAAAAAATTTGAATACCACCACTGACCACTTGTAAAATCTGTTCCATGTTAAGTAATATTTTATGTCTTCTTTGTCCCTCATTTTTAAAATCAATCTATCCATCTCTGCACAGTCTAGTAGTTTCCGAATGTACATCCTCCTCTGATGGAGTGTTCTCATTTTTCCAATATTGTGCAAATACAATCCTTGCAGCTGTCAATACTGGATTTTTCTTTCAATGGGACACGTTTCTTATAAAGATGAAACTTAGAACAGGTGCCAGCCTTTAGCTCAACAGGTTAGGTTTGATTAATACAGGTATCCCTCGAATTACAACCATTCATTAATGACTGCTCAAAGTTACAACATCACTGAAAAAAAATGACATATGACCATTTTTCACACTTGCAACCATTGCAGCCTTTCCCCCTTGTCACATGATCAAAATTCAGATGCTGGACAACTGACTCATATTTATGACAATTGCAGTGTCCCACGGTTATATGGTCACTTTTTGCGACTTTCTGACAAGCAAAACAATTGCTACCAACCTGCCTTCCATCGAGTGCCTGTCTACTGCACGAGTCAAAAAGAGGGCTGTGAAAATATCTACAGATCCCTCACATCCTGGACATAAACTGTTTCAACTTCTACCCTCAAAACGATGCTACAGAGCACTGCACACCAGAACAACTAGACACAAGGACAGTTTTTCTCCCATGCCATCACTCTGCTAAACAACTAATTCCCACAACACTGTCCAACTATTTACTAAGTCTGCATTACTATTATTCTTCTCATCCTTTCTATTACCTATCTCCTCCCACTTATGACTATAACCTTGTTGCTTGTATTTTTACAATCTATATTGTTTTATTTGTTCCCTAGTATGATTTGATTGCTATTAATAACCTATGACTACCACTAAGTGCTGTATCTTATGATTCTTGATGAATGTATTTTATATGTACACTGAGAGTTTGTGCACCGAAGACAAATTCCTTGTGTGTCCAGTCATACTTGGCCAATATAGAATTCTCTTCTCTTCTACTCTACTCTACTCTACTCTACTCTACTCTACTCTACTCTACTCTATTTCTATCCTATTCTAAGTCAAGGGGGAAGCCACTTAACAATTATGTTACTAATTTAACAACTGCAGTGATTCACTTAACAACTGTGTCAAGCAAGATTGCAAAATGGGCCAAAACTCACTGAACAAATGTCTCGCTTAGCGACAGAAATGTTGGGCTCGATTGTGGTCATAAGTTGAGGACTTACCTGTAAAAGGGCTCCTGTCTCTTGCATACCAGAAAATCAATGCAGGTAGTTTCGATTTGATTTGATCAATTCTATTTGAGATTTAGCTTGCTTTTTGTGAATTTTGCTGCTTTTGCCAGAGATTATGATTTTTCTTTTACATTTTTCAAGGTTTAAAAATATAGACTGATCACTCTGAAAGCTGTACAGATAAAATCCATGCCTCAGCCAAGACTGAAAACGTGTGTGTGTGTGTGTGTGTGTGTATTATACATATTTGTTTACCTAGCTGCTGTGGTTCACAAACTGTAGTTTGCAGCTTAAAAAGTTTATATCAATTCAGGAAATTCTGTTTTATGCAATAGGCCATAGTTAACATGGTTTGGTTTCATGTGCTTTGGGAAAACCATTCATAATCAGGACAGAGTCATGTTGTACTTGAAATTCTCCTTCTATGGCCCAGGATCAATTGCACATTTTGGAAAAAGTAATTGAACTGGCTGTTTGAAGTGATTTATATGCAAGTAGAAAAAATATGAAAGAGAATAAACAGCTGGTAAAGCAATGCTATATAAAATGGTTATAGTTCAGCCAGATTTAATTGCATTTACAATTACTAGAGACCATATATGAAGCTTACTTACAGTTAATGGGGGTAGTGGAGCTGGCTTGCGCCAACTTGCAAGACCCAAGTGTATAATTTTGTGGAATTTTGAGCTTGTGGAAAGCAAAGCTTAGCCAAAACTCTTAAAGTGCCAATCAATGTTTTATAGCTGGTAACACAGTGACAAAAATGGAGCTGGCTTCAGCCGGTTCTTAAAACATTTACCTGCACATTACTGCCTACCATGTAGAACCTGTTCAAAACTTCCATTGCTAATTAAAGTCTGGTTCCCAAATCATAATTTCTGAGTTTTCATAATATATGGAACAAGAGCCAAACAAATCAGGGCAATGCACAAGCATTTTACTGGTAAAATCCAACATCTGCTTAATGTGCTTCCACTGAGGTATGTAAAGTGTAAAAATGGTTAGCAAAGTGACATTGTTCCAATAGAACAAACTTTTGTAACAATATCATCAATATTGCTTTAAATACAGCTTGGATCATATTCCTTAGTATTCTTTTATAAAAGTGTTGGGAATTATAGCCCACCCCTCTCCTAGGAAAATGAAATATTTTAGGATATACTAAAAAGGCAGAGTATTTCCCCTAAACGAGAAGTAGAAACTCTGAGAGGCAGAAACCTAGCCCCCCTACCCACCTTTGCTAATGGGCCATTAAAGCCTGGGCCAGTCTATTTTACATAACAAAGATCTACCTCCTTCAGGCAAAGCCATAATAAAAATCCCAAAGCACTTTCATTACATCATCATCCAGCAAGGCTCAACCAAGCCTGGGACTCAGGACAGCCTACAGCCGTGATGGCGAACCTATGGCATGCGTGCCGGAAGTGGCATGCAGAGCCATCTTCACCAGCACATGAGCCATTGCCCCAGAGCAGGTCTGCTGTGCAGGCGTGTGTGCCACCTGCCCACCAGCTGATCATTGGGTAGCTGCTGTGCATGTGCAGGAGATGGGGCGCACACAGGAGACACGTGCGCATGTGCAGAAACACACAGTGCATATGGGAGTATCATGTGCACATGCGCAGAGATGCGTGGTGCATGCACAGGGGGTTGTGTGGACATGCGCAGGGGGCGTGGGGACATTGGGCCCCCCCGCGTGTATTGTCTTATGGGTGATGGCCCACGTGTGCGCACACTCATATTAACACGTGCACTTTTGGCACACGGGGACGAAAGGTTCGCAGAGTTACCCCCCTGCATGGCCCCATGGGAGCCTGACAACCAATCAGAATACGAGCTCAAATTCAATTCCCAACAGAGGGCATAAAGCCAAGGGACTCTCAGCATTTCTTCCCTTTTCACCCAGGAGCTTGAAGGCATGTGATCCTGTCCACCATTAAACCATCTTTCCAAACAGCCTCCATGTTTCCAGTGTCTTTCTCCCCACTCGGAACTGAACCCAGAAGGATATTTTCTTCCAACAAAAGCCTATTTTAAAAGCAGCAAAGAAAAACAAAGAAATCACTGTAATTGCCTAATTTTATCCAGTTCAAACAAGTATGCTAAGCCTGTCCAATTAATTGCCACAACTTTTTTTAAAACAACAACAACAGTGTAGCTTTAAGTTTATTCATTCCCCCCCCCCTTTTCTTAGGACCCAATGCATTTGGCAGGAAACTACTAATAAAAGCTCTACCCATAGCAACAAGTCCTCTTCTAGTTGCTTATTCAACTGAAAATAACTGCTTTTATCTCAGATGTAATGGAGAGAGAATTCCCTTGAGCACTGAGAAGCTACAAGAATTTGATTTTTGTTTCATTCTTGGCTACACATTAATGAAAACGGATTCAGATATTTTGCTTTGCCAGTTCAATCACCATGTAGGGCTTATCTAAAAGGACCCATTTGGGGGATATGTCTCTCTCACCTCAAAAGAAGAGGTTGAATCAATCTAAACGTGTTGTGGTACTACCTATCAGAATTCTCACCTCACACAATAAACTGCTTTAAAGGAATGGTAAAACTATCTGCTTTGGGGGATTGTAGAAAGTTAGCACCCACCCCTCTCCTAGAAGAATGAAATATTTTGGGAAATATTAAAAAGGCAGATAATTATATTTCCCAAAGGGAGAAGTGGAGGAATAATTTCTTAGAAACAGAAAGCAGCCCCCACCTTCCTTAATAGCCCACAGCAGATGTCAGCACTTCAGAGATAAAGAGCTTATTGAAAAAGACAAGTATCTAGATAGTTCTATTCATAAGCAAATAGCCATCACTCAAAATCCAACACAGAAAAAAGCCATTAAGACACAATAGGAATTGCCCAAAACCCTTTCAGAACACAAGTGCCTTCATTGCATCACCCTCAGAAACTTCAACCAAACTTACAGTAACTCAGACAAATGCTTAGGATTTGTACTTCGCCTATAGAGCCAGCTATGACCTCTACATAATCCGCACATGGCCCTATGGGAGTCTGATTACAGTCAATAGAATACATGTTCTTGCATAGGAACAGGAAGCTCAAGTGCAAAGCTCAAATGCAAAGGTTTCCAGTGTCTTTCTCCCGGATTGGAACTGAACCAGATGAATATTTGTTCCCAGATGATAATGAAGCAACAAAACCAAGGCTCACTCCATCCTGCTTTGCTATCATCCAAGGGCATCCATGGGGACAAGAGGGTCAAGATGGCAACTGTGACCACTTGATGACCTGTGGACTTCAACTCCCAAAATTCCTGAGCCAGCATGTAAACCATCAATTCTGGGAGTTGAAGTCCACAGGTTAAGCTTATTGAGGAGGAGGCTGCGGACCTGGCGTGCATCATGGAAACCTGGTTGGAGCTGGAGGGGGGTGTCCCTCTGTGTGATCTATGCCCCACTGGTTTCCATGTGCTACATCGGTCCCAAGCCCAGGGAAGGGGCGGAGGGGTAGCCATAATTGTTAGAGAGACCCTGTTTCCAAGGGAGGCCAATGTTCTGGAGATAGGCGGTGTGAGACTCTCCTTGTCAGGCTGGGCCCGGGAGGTCGGTTGGGTCTGTTGCTGACGTACCTGTCCCCCATCTGCGTGGCAATGGCTCTTCCTGGGCTGCTCGATGTCCTCTTGGGGGTGGCGGTGGAGCTCCCGAGGCTTATGGTCCTGGGGGACTTTAACCTGCCTTCTCTTGGGGGGGTGTCGGGTTTGGCTCAGGAGTTCATGGCATCCATGGCAGCCATGGACCTGGCTCAGGTGATTCAAGGACCCACTCACGAGGGGGGAACACGCTCGACCTTGTTTTTATCTCAGGACACTGGCGTAGTGATCTGGGGTGGCTTCTCTGTCTACTCTACCCTTGTCATGGACGGATCACTATCTCCTGCGGCTAGTCTTTCAGGGGGCTATCCCTCGTTGCTGGGATGAGGAGCCAACTCGATGGTTCCGCCCCAGACGCCTGATGGACCCTGAGAGGTTTCAGATGGCTCTGGAGTTCTTGCCCACCTCCCTTGACCACAACCCGGCCAAGGTGCTGGTGGCCGCCTGGCAACAGGTGGCTTTGAGGGCACTCGACCAGGTTGTCCCCTTGCGGCCTCTTCTTTGCGCATACCCCGGTCAGCTCCCTGGTTTTGGAGGAGCTCCGGGGGATGAAATGGCAGAGAAGATGCCTAGAGAGCAGGTGGAGGACGAGCCGTTACAAATTCGACCGTGGCCAGTTAAGAGCCTACATTAGGACCTACCTGGGCGAGGAATGTTTACTTCTCCACCCTGATTGCATCCGCCGATGATCGCCCTGCAGCCCTGTTCAGGGTCACCCATTCCCTCCTCCAAGTGAGGGAGGGGCGACCCTTGGGGCAGTGCAGAGGAATTTAGTTTACATCTGGCGGATAAAGTCGCTCAGATTCGGGCTGGCTTGGACTCGGACTGGCAGTGGTCTGATGATGAGGTGATGGCGGATCTGGTTGATTCTATCTGGGTTGAGTTTGACCTGGTCTCCCTTGATGAAGTGGACAGGATCATGCGGAGGTTGTCCTCCACCATGTATTTATTGAACCCGTGTCCCTCCTGGTTGGTGTGTGCCTCCGGTGAGGTGACACACGGCTGGCTCCAGGCAGTTGTCAATGCATCTTTGAGTGAGGGAGTCTTCCCCGCCACCTTGAAGGAGGCGGTGGTGAGACCCCTCCTCAAGAAGCCTGCTCTGGACCCAGCCGTTTTGGATAACTATCGTCCAGTCTCCAACCTTTGCTTTTTAGCGAAGGTTGTTGAGAGCGTGGTGGTGCAGCAACTTCCCTTGTTCCTGGAGGAAACTGATTATCTAGACCCGTATCAATCGGGCTTCAGGTCTGGACACAGCACGGAGACAGCATTGGTCACGCTGATGGATGATCTCTGGAGGGCTTGGGACAGGGGTCTTTCCTCTGTCCTAGTCCTATTAGACCTCTCAGCGGCTTTCGATACCATCGACCATGGTATCCTTCTGCGGCCCGGGGTTGGGGGTGGGGGCACCGTTCTGCGGTGGTTCTCCTCCTCTCGGACCCTCAGTCGGTGTTGACAGGAGAGCAGAGATAGGCTCCAAGGCCCCTCACTTGTGGGGTGCCACAGGGGTCGCTTCTCTCGCCTCTCCTGTTTAATATCTACATGAAACCGCTGGGCGAGATCATCTGAGGTTTTGGGGTGAGGTATCATCAATATGCAGATGATACCCAGCTTTATAGCTCCACCCCAGGCCAGATCAGTGATGCTCTCTCTGTGATGTCCCGGTGCCTGGAGGCAGTACGGGTCTGGATGGGGAGAAATAGGCTCCAACTCAACCCGACCAAGACGGAGTGGCTGTTCTTACCAGCACATCGGTTTTCTGGTGATGTTCCATCTTTGGCCATGGGGGGAGAGGTGTTGCCCCCTGTGGATAGGGCGAGGAATCTGGGCATCCTCCTGGATCCACAGCTCATTTTGAAGGAGCAGGTGAGGGTTGTGGCCAGGGGGGCTTTTGCCCAGGTTCGGCTGGTTCGCCAGCTTTGCCCTTACCTGAGCCGAGATGCCTTTCGAATGGTCACTCATGCGCTCGTCACTTCTAGAATCAACTACTGTAATGCTCTCTACATGGGGCTGCCCTTGCGAACTACCTGGAGGTTACAACTGGTGCAGAATGCGGCCGCACAGGCTGTGATGGGAGTATCCCGATACTCCCATGTTACACCCCTCCTGCGTGACCTGCATTGGTTGCCAGTTGCCTTCCAGGTTAGTTTCAAGGTGCTAGTAACAACTTATAAAGCCCTAAATGGCTTGGGTCCAGGGTACTTGCGGGAACGCCTCCTGCCAGCATCACATTCCGATCGCCCTGTTCACTCCCACAGGAGGGGCCTCCTTGGATCTCCGTCTGGCCCCTGATCTCCGCTCCTTCCGCCGGGACCTGAAGACTTGGTTGTTTCAACAGGCTGGCCTGGAATGACCCGGGTGGGGGGTTTTAATTGTTTTAGTTTTAAGGTTTTAAGGTTTTATTGTATATTTCGGCTTGTTTAGATTTAATTTGTTTTTAGGTAAATTCTATGTAAATATTCGTTGTTTTATTGTTAGCCGCCCTGAGTCCTTAGGGAGAAGGGCGGCATACAAGTCGAATAAATTATTATTATTATTATTATTAAGTGGCCATTAGTTGCCCACATCTGACCTTGGTGTTTATGACCAGAGGTGGTATTCAGCAGGTTCTGACCAGTTCTGGAGAACCGGTAGTGGAAATTTTGAGTAGTTCAGAGAACCATCAAATCCCACCTCTGACTAGCCCTGCCCCCATCAATTGTCTGCCTCCCAAATCCCAGCTGATCGGCTGCGTCTTTTTTTGTTGCCCTGCACAGGAGAATGGAGCTGGAAAGCAGGTTAGTGGGATGCGGAGAGAATGGGGATTGTGCAGTATCCTTCCCCTGCCATGCCCACCAAGCCATACCCACAGAACCAGTAGTAAAAAAATTTGCTTCCTCCTGTAGGGGTTTAAAGAGCCTTGGTGGCTCAGGCTGTAAATGCCTGCTCTTAAGATCCAGCTGTCTACAATTACTGTAGGCTCGAATCCCACCAGGCTCAAGGTTGACTCAGCCTTCCATCCTCTCGGGGTAGGTAAATTGAGGACCCAAGATTGTTGGGGGCAATAAGCTGACCTTGTAAAAATGCCACTTAGTAATAAGCAGGCATATACAATGGAATGAAGGCTATTGCTGAGCACACTGGGTTGTATCCCAAAAATTGTAAGCCGCCCTGAGTCTTCGGAGAAGGGCGGCATATAAATGTAATTAAAAATAAAAATAAATAAATAAATAAAATAAATACAGATGCTGCTACCATCTCTTTTATTCCTTTTAAAATATCCCTGAATTGCAAAATAAACTGCATTGTTACCTTCTGTTTGATACAGCCAAAAATGAGCTCATGGTATTCCATTTTATTCCATGTTATTTGTTCCTTGAAGAAGGAATGTTCAGTGCTGGGACCAACTCGCCATTTACCAAACCCTAAATCCAAAATATTTGTCTAAATATTTTGCTGTATAAAAAACGTGGCTCCAAAAACCAAAACAACCACCACCAGATAACACCTTTGGAATGCAATAATTCACCAATCGATGAAGAAATATCAGTATGTCACCATAAGTCACTGCATAACAAAAAGTACTGTTTCTCTACTTTTTTCTTTTTTGCAGCTTGTCTTGGCAAGGCCTGCCAATCAGACTTGGATGCCTTTTTCTCTAGCAGAGTTTTAATGCAGCCCTTTGCAACCAACGTCGCAGTTTGAAGGAATGAAGACAGCACGAGAAGAAGGATTTAAAAACTAAATTTCTGCATGATGATCCGAAAATACTAAATAGCCCCAATTTAAAGATGGTTAGGGGTTTATCCGCCTTACTTGATTCCAGCCTCTAATGAGAACAGGTAGGCGATTGTTTCTGGAGGGCAGAAATATACAACGTCTCCCTGTATTTAGTCCTCACTCACCGTCAAAATGAACCCTGAATGTATTGTTCAGTTACACTCCACAACTCTTATCATGTTGCCTTGAGTTTTCCTGTCCATTTGAAATAGTGCTCTTCAGTTTGGGGCAGCCCAGACTTGTCTGTTCATTAACTACTTTGCAAAGAAACAAGTCCCACTTCAATACTTTTTTATAAGCTCCAATAGGTTCCATGCTTTACTTCAACAACACTGTGAAAGTAGCACAGAGCTTGTGATCATTGCTTAGCACGGAGAAGGTTGCTGGTTGAAAAGGAAAATGTCAGAGAAACTGCAAACGCTTCCCACTTTTGGAGGTTTTCTCTCCTAATTAAAGCAAATTACATTTTTAAGGCAGCTTTTCCTAATATGAGAATCTTCTGGATCAGGGATCTCTAAACTTGGTGACTTTTAAGACTTGCAAGAGTCTGTAGAGATTCTCAGTCATCCAGGTCATGGCTGTCCCAAAGGTGCTTTTTCAGGAGGCAACTGGACTTTCTGGTTTTTCTTTTGAAGATGTTTCGCTTCTCATCCAAGAAGCTTCTTCAGTTCTGACAGGATGGTGAGGAATGGAAGGATTTATATTCCTTGCAGATAGCTTGTCATTTGCCTCCTTTTAGAGGGTCGTTGAAGCACTTGGAGGTTTATCTGTGTTCTCGGGGTCACCTGAATAGTCCTCCTGGTTCCTGTAGTCTGCAATTTTTCCTCAGGAAATCCATTCCTACCCACACACCATTCAAAGGGTGTTCATCCCAAATTGTATAGCTAGAAGTCTGTAGAAATTCTCAGTCATCCAGGTCCTGATTGTCCTAAAAGTGCTTTTTCAGGAGGCAACTGGACTTTCTTGGGTTTCTTTCCTTGAAAATATTTAGCTTCTCATACAAAAAGCTTCATCAGATTTTTTTCAAGGAAAAAAACAACCAAGGAAGCCCAGTTGCCTTTTGAAAAGCACTTCTGGGACAATCATAACCTGGATGATTGAGAATCTACTTAGACATTTAAGATTGTGGCCTTCATGGTTATGCTGACTGGGGAATTCTGGGAGTTGAAGTCCACAAGTCTTAAAGTTGCCAAATTTGGAGATCCCTTGCATGGATGTGTTGACTTCAAGTCCCAGAATGCTCAGCTATGGTCATGCTGACTGCAAATTATGTAAGTTGCTATCCATACACCTAGAATGTGCCTAAATTGCGAAAGGCTGAAGACATTTATGTGTTTCTCCATTGTCTAAATAAATGAACCTTTATTTATAGCAAAGGTATCCAAACCTTGGCTTGCCTGGGTAGCATTGAGTAAAGAGGGATTGTCTTGGGCTGCATGTAAAATATATCATATAGTTAACAGTTAAAAATCATATAATAATGTTAACCGTTTATGATCTTGTGGAACCACATTATTAGCTGTCCATGACCGCATGTGGCCTGCAGGTTGGACACAGCCAATTTATAGTTTTGGCCATACCTATATGTGAAAGTGGGAAATATTTAAAATATTTTTGTACCTATTTGTGACATATATCTTATTTATAAACTGCAACTAGTGACCATAATGACTTAGTTGTTAAATGATTGCTTGCACAACACACAAAGTCATAAACAAGGTAATTACAGGGGGACAGAAACTTTGCACAGGATGGTCCAAAAACTCATGCAATGTTATGTTCTTACGCATTTTTTATTACCATTTTTAATAGCTTGATCTGGGGCCAAACAATTAGTAAGCACCACTCTATTCACTGTAGTGCTTTAAAATGAAGCATTCAGATCAATTGTCTCCTTCCTTTCTGGGTTTTTTTAAATTTCATCTGATTAATGTGAGACTAGAATAGCTTTATTCTCTGCCGGCGGCACAATATAAGTTAATAACACTTGAATATCACTTTACTGTTATACAACTACAGTCAATTTTCTTCGATCCAACTCATGACTGATAGAGTAATCACCATCAACTTAGAAGTCTTTTCACGTCCTGCTCAGAAAACAGAAATGTTATTTTTATAGCCAGCCAGAGATCTTAGGGTCAGTTGATGACATCCTAAAGAAGTCCAGAGAGAGGACTTTTTCATTAACTCCAATCTCAGCTTCAGAGTTATCTCATAGACAAGGTCCACAGAACAGACTCATTCATAACTAGACAATCAATGTTTTGCATTATCGATAAAAGAGAATATTTGCAATTCAGGGTTGAAATTATGCTTGGTGCTTTCTAGAGCTTGGTTGTTTTCTAGCACTGATGATGTTACCTAGTTTGCGTAGTGAAACGTCTGCAAGAAAACAACCAAGTTCAGAGAGCACCAAGGATGCCTCACTTTTTTGCATTGTGTGACCCCACTTATGTCATTATTTTATGACATCCTCAAAATTAGCTTCACTGAATATAGTTACTACAGTTCATATAATCATGGTGTTGCTTTTCCTTAAGCTGAGATGAAGCCCTGAGCACAAAATATACCCTACCTTGCAGATGTTGGTAAAAACAAGTAAAATATTTTTACTTGGAATATTGCATCCAGTTTTGGTTGCCATGATGTAAAAAAAAGATGTGAGACTCTAGAAAGAGTGCAGAGAAGATTTTTTTTTTAAAAAGATGATTAGGAGCCTGGAGGATGAAATATATGAAGAACGGTTGCAGGAACTGGGTATGTCTAGTTTGATGAAAAGAAGGATTAGGAGTGACATGATAGCAGTCTTCTAATATCTCAGGGGCTGCCCCAAAGAAGAGGGGGAGGGGTCAAGCTATTCTCCAAAGCACCTGAATGCAGGACAAGAAACAATGGATGGAAACTAATCAAGGAGAGAAGCAACCCAGAACTAAGGAGAAATTTCCTGACAGTGAGAACAATTAATCAGTAGAACAACTTGGCTCCAGAAGTTTTAGGTGCTCCAACACTGGAGGTTTTTAAGAAGAGATTGGACAACCATTTGTGTGAAATGTTCCAGAGCAAGGGTCTCCAAACTTGGCAAGTTTAAGACTTGTGGACTTCAACTGGCAGAATTCCTGAGCTAACATGACTGGAGGAGGAATTCTGGGAGTTGAAGTCCACAAGTCTTAAAACTGTCGAGTTTGAAGACCCCTGTTCTAGAGTTTCTTGCTTGAGCAGGTGGTTGGAGTAGAAGACCTCCAAGGTCCCTTCCAACTCTGATACTCTTGCTATTATTAAAATACGTCTTGGCTGCCAGGATCTGTAACTGAATTTTTGCAAGCAAAATAAATAAAATCCCTCTCTCTCTATTTCCGCCATTTTTAGTACTTGGTGGAATTTGTTAAGCTGTTTTTGTGCTTTTGCAGTATCAAATCTGGCCTGTAACATTGTTTGGCTTTCTGCAGGGGAATTCAGCTCTTAGAGGGGCTTCTGTGCTCCAGTTGAAGCACTAATAAATGGAACCTCTGCTGCTAATCCCCAGAGGTCAGTTGCTGGCAGACAGACTTGCCTGGCTAGTTCAGCTCATATTTAGTGTTTTCCTTTGAGGGGTTAAGGCAGAACAAGTTGATTTTTGTAAGTCACAATCAGGGTTGTTTGCAGGGTATGGACACAAAAGTCCTAGAACTAAGAAGAAATTTCCTGGCAGTGACAACAATTAACCAGTGGAACAACTTGCCTCCAGAAACTGTGAATGCTCCAACACCGGGAGTTTTTAAGAAGAGATTGAACAACCGTTTGTCTGAAATGGTAAAGGGTTTCCTGCCTGAATAGAGGGTTGGACTAGAAGACCTCCCAGGTCCCTTCCAACTCTGTCATTCTATTCTATTCTATTCTGTTCTGTTCTGTTCTGTTCTGTTCTGTTCTGTTCTGTTCTGTTCTGTTCTACTCTACTCTACTCTACTCTATTCTATTCCATTCCATTCCATTCTACTCTATTCATGGCTGTGGTGGCACAGTGGTTAGAATGCAGTACTACAGGCTACTTCTGCTGATTGCCGGCTGCCTGCATGTTGGCAGTTCGAATGTCACCAGGCTCAAGGTTGACTCAGCCATCCATCCTTCCACGGTGGGTAAAATGAGGACCCAAATTGTTGGCAGAAATATGCTGACTCTGTAAACTGCTTAGAGAGGGCTGTAAAGCACTGTGAAGTGATATATCAGTCTAAGTGCTATTGTTATTCTTATGAATATGACAGATTGCAGTGCTACCATTTTTACATACATACATAAAAAAGATGCAGAATTTCAACCATGCCATTGTGTCCACTATCGTGGCATTTGGTCAGTATGCTGCTTTTCCATCAAACCACACAAAGCATTTGGATCAGCAACATGTCAAGACAGAGGAGAGCTGCTTTGCACCAACTAGCAAATGGCAAACTCCCTCAGTCAAAGGGCACACAACCCAAACCGCACAAGTTATTTTGGCAGCAAAATTAAAATAAAGTAGTAGAACAATTAGTGTCAGGCCATAGGATGGTGACCACAGGTTAAGTTTGAGTTCAGATGATTTGTTGCTTATACCTTATACAAAAGAATCTAGTAAACTAACAGTCAGCACTAAATTGGTGCCAGATAAGAGTTAACAGAATTCAAGGGAGGCTGAATTTGGATCGCTTGTGGGAACATAAGGACTCCAAACTGATTCCTCTCTTGATTCCACTCCCAGGCTCTCCTACAATTAGCAACGTTTGCTGATTTTTTCATGATAGCATAAGAATTGCTACTTGAAATGTCTACCTTATTCTTGGCTGATGTTTGGGCTGGGTCTATGGAACATTGTGATATACCATGTTTCCCTGAAAATAAGACTGGGTATTATATTAATTTTTGCTCCAAAAGACTCATTAGGTCTTATTTTCAGGGAAATATGATACTAAATGTGTCTGTCTGGCTGACGATCTTAACTGGGGCTAATTTTTGGGGTAGGGCTTATATTTTGAACATCCTGAAAAATCATGCCAGAGCTTATTTTCTGGTTAGGTCTTATTTTCAGGGAAACATGGTAAATATCTTGGTTGCCCATGTAGACACTTGTATTCATATAATCCATATGAATGTTATAAAGGAATAGGCTGTATTAAAACACAAGTGTAAGATGTGATCAAGGACAACCGTCTGTCATGTTTATTTATTTGATTTATATTCCAGCTTTCCTTGAGTAGCTCAAGGTATCATAGTGCAATATCTTATTTGTTTCTAAAAACAACATTGTAAGATAAGGTAGAGCAGGAAAGTAAGTGTCTGGTCCAAAGTTATCTAGTAAGCTGAAGGTGGACTTAAACACGGATCTCTCTGCCTCTAACAGCACCACTGTTAAAACACTGGTTCACAAAAATCTGCTTCAGCTAAAATTTGATGGTATTTTTAAGTAGGTAACAATGAAAAATAAGTCCAACACAATTCACTTTACCAGTAGAAGAAAATATATATTACTCATGGTTGAACTTGAGTTCTTGCAGACATTTCATTACCCAACTGGGTAATGTCTTCAGTGCTAGAAGGGAGTTGGATTTACTTTTAAGAGCTTTGGTGGCTCAGGCTGTTAAATGCCTGCTCTTAAGATCCAGCTGTCTACAATTACTGTAGGCTCGAATCCCACCAGGCTCAAGGTTGACTCAGCCTTCCATCCTCTCGGGGTAGGTAAATTGAGGACCCAAGATTGTTGGGGGCAATTAGCTGACCTTGTAAAAAATGCCACTTAGTAATAAGCAGGCATATACAATGGAATGAAGGCTATTGCTGAGCGCATTGGGTTGTGCTCCCAAAAAAATTGTAAGCCGCCCTGAGTCTTCGGAGAAGGGCGGCATATAAATGTAATTAAAAAGAAAAACTTTTGGTTTATATATAGTAGCTTGTCCTGTTAGTGTTCACGGGAGTGATTAGGCTGTTGTTTATTGTGGAATTACCAACTCAGTTGATAGTTAAGGACTTCCCCAGATCTTAAAATTGCCATGATTGAGAAACATTGGTCAAGAAAATGTAGAGTGTATTAACTTCTAGAGCAAGAGTGTCAATAGACCTCAAATTATGACTTATACAACAAACAATAATATTTAGAATTTATTGGACTCCATTATGTTTAGAATAGATGGTATGGATTTTCTACAGTACAGAAAACAGCTGTTTGTTGGAGTGGAACGAGGCTAATGCTTCTTCAAAACATGTGTTTCTACAATGTCCTATACTTATCCAGTTTTGAGAAAAAGTATTGGATTATATAAATATGATTATGCGACAAGAGCCCAAATGTTCAGGGAATAATAGTCCTTTCAACTCTATACCTAGAACATTAAATATGACAACTGGACAACATAAATAGATTTTCTCTGCCTTTACTTCAGCTAAAAGACGGATATGGCAACACTGAAAAGATAAGTGTACAGCTCAATTTATTCAATGAAGACTTGAATGTACTTAGGAGCAGACTGCCTATAGATGTAGACTTTATATGGACAAAAATAATGAAATATGGGACTCATTTATGTAGAATACATTAGTTAAAAAAAGACAGTCATATAAATGTATTATAAATATATATGTATTGCATTAGATATATATAGCATTGTAATTGCATTGCAGTTTTTATTGTATTTCTTTTGCTTTTTCGTTAAGCACTTTTTATGTATATAACTCCATCCTTGTGTTTTGCTCCTTTTTTCTTTATAAATTTAAAAAGCAATAAAATATGGATCATTTTTAAAAGCCTTATTCCTCAATAAGTAGAACATAGCACTAGATTAACACACTGTATGGTAAACATGATTATTTTTGAGGGGCCTGTTAAAAGTTTCAAACTGTCCACCTACAGATTATCCACTCACAGTTGTTGAGTATTTGGTATTTTTCTTTGTTTTTTAAACCAAATTATGGGTTTGGGGAATTCTGTGCCACTCAGACTCGGTCTGATTGGAGCCATTTATAAGTGCTGTAAGTGTGTGTATATTTACATAAGATTTAAAATACCTTAAACATGCCCCTCCCATTATAAAATACACAAAGGGGTCAGTATGGCATAGAAAGCAGAATGTTTAAAAAGTCACCAGACAGTTGTCATAGGAATACTAGTACCCTGTTCCCTGAAAATACAACCTACTCTGAAAGTAAGTCCTAGCTTGATTTTTACACGTGTGCCCAATATAAGTCCTGCCCCCAAAATAAGCCCTAATTAAGATCCCACCCACTCCAGAGTGGATGGGTAAAAATTAAAGTAGGGTGGGGATGGGGGGGCCCTACTACTTACCTTTGGACAGTTGTAGCCAGGCCTCACACATCCCCGACTGTGATGACCCAGAGTATATCAGAATTATAACAAAACCCAAAACATAACTAAAAGTCCTTTAATGCCTTCAACTTGGCTTCACTATTTAATTGTTCACAGTGGAGGAGTAAACTATTTTCAAAATAACATTTCAAAGGAAAGAAACACAGTTCAAATTCAAAGAGCCGATAACGAAGCAAAAACCAAAAACAAACTGCACTGAATAAAGTTCCGTGACAGACCAGGATAGATAATTGCCAACTTCAATTATCAGGAAGATAACCAGGTACAGTGCGTTAGAAGAACGCCAACCAAGATAAACCTTCTTTAGGAATACAACACTAATTTGTCTCCAGCGGCTGTTAGCATGCAGGTCCAAACTCTTATGCAAATCTCACAACTGCAACCCACATTTTACCCTGATCCTCTCCTCCCTGCATGCCCTAGGATGGATAGGGGATGGGCCTGGGTCCTCCTCTGACTGTTCAGCCAGCCTCTGCCCTTCCCCAGCCTCCTCCACCACCTCTGGAGCCACACTTCCACTCCCTGTTGGCTGTTCCTCCTCTTCCTCAGTGTCAGTCTCCACCAGGGAGACACCGACACCTGCCTTGCCAGCCCATTTATTCTGCAGCCGGCAAAGCTGCAAGGTTTTCCTGAAGGCCTCTGTAGCTGATAACAAAGCACTGGATCGATCTGGAGCTGTGTTATCAGCTGCAGAGGCCTTCAAGAAAGCCTTGCCGACCACAGAAAAAGATGTTCCTGAAGCCCTCTGACAGTGAAAAGGAGGCCGGGGGTGACACACGCAAGTGAGGTTAATCAGTGATAAATTCCCTTGAAAATAAGACATGGTGCCTTTTTTACATGGCCCCCCCAAAAAAGACAGGGTCTTATTTTTGGGGAAACACAGTATCATCAGATAAACTTTTTGTCTGGCTTGAGGATAGCCAGAATTAAGAACTGTACCTATCCAAGCATACAAGTAAAAGCTATTTTCCCACCTTTATCACTCTTTCTGCAGCAAAGTTTTTTATTTCATTAAAGGCAACAGTCCATAAAGCAATATCCACCAGCAGATTTAGAAAACAATGCATTGCTAAGTATAATGGAAAAATTATATTTTTGCGATTTGCAGTTCAGTAAAATGATCTTGTGTCAAAGCGGGGGGCGGGAGCGGAAATAGCTCAAATATTACCCAGGCAAAGTTTTATCTAATACCTACAGATCAATTGCCCTTTCCTGTGTGTATTCCGTAAATATTTATTTACACTATAAGTCAATCTATAATTAAAACAGGCAATCCATTTAACTTTATAGCAGTGAAGAAACTCTTGGGTGAAGATATGTATTCCCTGAAAGGAAATTATTAAGGGCCACAATGGCAGGCTTATAATCGAAACTGAGTGATGATACCCTTGCTTTCCATTTATTCATCATCAACTGGTAACAATCTCCATTCTTGCAACAGTGATATTCAGATGTTACAGAAAGAGGACTGGAAGGGGGTCAAACACAGGCTACACTTGCAATCATGAAAAAGCCATATGTAACCTACAAATATATAGGAAGTCCTCAACTTGCAATGAGAGTTGGGACCAGAATTTCAATTGTTACATAGTTGCTAGGCACCCAAATTCAATCACATGGGGATGCTACAATGATAGTAAGTATGGAGACTGGTCATAAATCACTTTTTTTTTACAAGTGCTGTTGTAATTCAAATGGTCGCTAAATTGTTGTAAGTCGAGAGCTACATGTGTGAAATAGAGACATAATACTGCTCTCCTAAATTTGTGTTGGGTTTATCTTTATTTGGAAGATACTCCATTGCTTTCCTATTCATTTAAAGAGAATATGCTAAGTATAATCACCCACAGTCTTCTCTCTAGACCAGGGGTGTCAAACTCAAGGTCTGAGGGCCAGATCCGGCCCATGGGGTGTTTAAATCAAGCCCATGGGACTGGCCTGGAAATATCAAAGGACCAGCCTGTGGTGTCTCTAATGGCCAAAATGGTCTTCAGGGGGGCACGTGCAGTCCTCACATGGCCCATTTTCGGCCTCCCCCAAAATGGGGCACGCAGGGCCTCATTGCTGTCAGGATTCTGGCAGTTACCCAATTAAATCATGAGCCTCAAGCCACACTCCCAAAACTAAAAAAGATTTATTTGAAGTTAACATTCTACATCTGGCATTTACCTGGGCATAGCCAACTCTGAGATACGTAATTCACTGTCACTCTTGATCCTGCTTCCCCCTCCCACCGGGTGTATCATCCGATGAAAAACAATAATAGCCTAGAGTCATCAGTCATGCTCTTCAATTAGATTTTTGCATGGCAGAATCTTCAGTCAACCAATCAGTCTTCGAAGAAAATATGAATGGAATGTACTTTCGATTCCACACTGCTGCCTGCTCTTTGAAACTCCCCTCCCTTCTTTCTGTTATCAACTATAAAACATGTATACAAAATGTTTTATGAGTTGACAATTGCAGCCTGTTTTTGGCCGGCAGAGTGCTGCTGGAGGCCGGGGAGGCCAAAAATGGACCACATAGGGGCCATGTGAGGCTTCCGTGTGGCCCATTTTTGGCTGGCAGAGTGCTGTAGGAGGACTGGATTGGACTGGATTACAATTATGTGGCCTCAAGTAAGTGCCTGACCTGGATAGAAAACAAGCAACATCCTATGTTAATACTACAGTTTAATGCCAGATTTTACATACTGTAGGTCCATTTCATCTACAATCAACAATCTATAATTGACAGTCATTTCTATTTACTATCCTAGAAATTTACCTCTGCTGTTAGATCTTGGATTATCATGTTATTTATGCTATTGTATTTTTATTATTAGTTGAATAATAAAAATACAATAGTATAAATAGCTTTTCTGCCTGGAAAAGCAAATTACTATTAAACAATGGGGTATAAACTTAGAAATAAAAAGTTTAGTGGATTATGAAGAATAAGTCATAAATGTTTGCCAGTAACATCTGGTAGAAGAGATAGGAAAATGGTTATAGTAAAGGAACTGTGGAAAGAAAGAAGAGAAGGGGAAAAATATTTGTTGAGCCTGTATCAAACGCTCACCATGGCCACCACCCCAGCCAGGCCCACCATGATCACACCCACACACAACTACACACACGAACACACAAACACACGAACACACACACACACGGCCCTCTGATGTCAAACACAACCCTTAATGAATGCAGCCCTTAATGAAATCGAGTTTGACACCCCGGCTCTAGACCAAAAAATATTGATAGGTTCAAAATGATGTAGTAGACCAGCCTTCTCCAACCTGATGAACTATTCCCAAACATTCTTTGCTCTTATTAACTTGGAAATCACAAAGATACATTTCAACCGATCTGCCAAGTACCAGGCTAGAAAAGAATAATGTAATCGTGAATCATAATTATTTCCACATGGTTGGTTTCCTAATTACTGACTACAAATCTAATCTTTTCAATCATGCTGGCTGGGGAATTATAGGAATCGAAGACAGCATACCTTAAAGTTGCCAAGATTGATAAACCTTGATCTACATTTATTCATATGAGTTGTTTTTTTTCCTCCGAAGAGACAAAAAGCACATGGATTGATCACTGATCGCAATGAAGATTCTTGGCTTGACAAAAAAAAACACCCAAACACCAGCCTTATGTCCAAACACTGGACCAATTCACAAAAGGCCTCAAGGTATAATTGGTTCAGCACATCAAGCTGTTGCAACTTACTGTAGATGGCAGAGAAATTGCTTCAGGAGCCAATCAATCAGAGATTGCCTATGACGGCCATATCACGCTGCTCGCCCAGGTAAAGGCTAAGAAACTGATAGCAGACAGCAAAAGAAAATTAACTGTCAGAGTAATTACTGCGGGGACTGCAATAAATAGAAGCTGCTGCCCGCAACACCTGACCAATTCCTCAAATGGCTTCCTCATAGGTGAATGCTTTTTCGATTGCCTACAATTCTCTGGTTATCATTGCCTCATGCTGGACTGAATTAAAGGAAGTGATGGGGTACAGCAGGAGTGTCAAACCTGCGATGACACATTGCCATCACATGACATATTGCAAGTTTCCCCCCCTTTGCTAAGACGGGGGTGGGCATGGCCAGTGCATGATGCATCTGGCCCATGGACCGTGAGTTTGACACGCCTGGAGTATAGGTAGTCTTTGACGTACAAGCACAACTGAGCCCAATGTTTCTGTTGCTAAATTCATTTGTTAAGTGAATTTTGCCCCAACGTACCACCATTCTTGCCACAGTTGTTAAATGAATCACTGCAGTTGCTAAGTTGGTAACATGGCCGCTAAATGAATCTGGCTTCCCCACTGACTGTTCTGTCCCAGGCTTCACAAGATCACAAAGCAGACTCCTTGTCCTGACAAAACCCCTTTTTATTAGGCTAATGTGAATTCCTATCATTCACATCCAGCAAAGCCCTGGCAAACAGTTTCAAGGGTGAATTACAACCACAGACCTTATCAGACTTGGAGAGTTGCCCGGCTGATAGCTTCCAAGTACAAAGCTGTATAAGAAAATACTTGGCAAGGGGTTTCTGAGAGTCACTAACAAATCTTCACACTAATTAAATGAACTAATTGTCTCCTGCAAACACCACTTTCCTTTCACTCCTCTTTATTCCCTAGGGAAGGGTCTGTTCACCATCCACCTGTACCTTTATTCCTGAGTCGACCCTTGTTCCTTAACTGTTGCCTTCTCCTGGCAGCTCTGTGCATGGGCACATTGGGAACAGGCTCCAGCTGTTCTTCTGCTCCACTGATCTCCGACTCTGAAGGCATCTGATAACTGATGGGCGGTCCTGGCCCCATCTCTGCCTCCAACACAGAGCATTCATCAGAGCCTTCCCCAGACTCCAGGACTGGCCCATGTTCCTCCCCAAACTCCTCACTCTCCAAGTCTGATGCCAGCGGCCAGCCACATCACTGACTTTGCTTGTTGGAAGGGGATCACATGACCCTGGGACACAGCAACCGACATGAACATGAGTCAGTTGTCCAGAGTTTAAATTCTGATCACATGACCATGGGGATGCTGCAACAGTAGTAAGTGTGAACCACAGTCATAAGTGACTTTTTCCAGTGCCGTTGTATCTTTGAACAGTCACTAAATGAACTGTTATAAGTAGACCTATATAGCAAGACAGTGCAAACAGTGACTCATCTGGATTCAGCAATCATTTTACTCCCTAGATCAGTGCTTCTGAACCTCTTCTGAGAGTTGAAGTCCACACATCTTGAACTGACTGTTCAGGATGTGTGGACTTCAATCCTCAGAATTTCCCAGTCAGAATCTTAAGCTTGCAGTCCACACATTTTAAACTGATTGAGGTTGAGAAACGCTTCTCTAAACCAACTAAGGTCTTGTGTAGGGGAAAGGAATACATTTCCTAGGATTCAGTGGTGGTATTCAGCAGGTTCTGACCAGTTCTGGAGAACCAGTAGCAGAAATTTTGAGTAGTTTGGAGAACCAGCAAATACCACCTCTGCCTGGCCCCGCCCCCATCTATTCTCTGCCTCCCGAGTCCCAGCTGATCGGCTGGGTCTTCTTTTGTTGCCCTGCACAGGAGAACGGAGCTGGAAAGCAGGTTAGTGGGATGGGGAGGAAATGGGGATTTTACAGTATCCTTCCCCCAGGAGTGGGGTGAGAATGGAGATTTTATAGCATCCTTCCCCTGCCATGCCCTCCAAGCCACGCCCACAGAACTATTAGTAAAAAAATTGAATCACATCACTGCTACAATTCCATGTAAGATTTATTGAAGTCACAGCTTATTATAATCAGAGCTTCATTTAGTATCCCCATAGCTGAAAAAAAAGAAAGAAAACCAGTATTGAAGTGATTGAAGAATGAAAAGGAGTATTGTCTCTTATACCAGTGCTTTTCTAACTAAATAACTTTAAGATGTGTGGACTTCAACCACCAGAATGCTGGCTAGGGAGTTCTGAAAATTCAAGTCCATACGTCTTAAAGTTGTCAGGTTTTTTTAAAACTATCTTTTAGGAAGACGTGATTGGCTGTAAAGGTAGAATTTTTCCTTTCAATCCCCTTCAAATAAGAAGTGTTTAAAATCCAAAATAGAGTGGGGGTTTTTTCTCCCTCTTGTAGAAAGTTAGCACCCCCTGCCTCCTAGAAGAATGAAATATTTTAGAAAATATTAAAAAAGCAGAATATTATATTTACCCTAAAAGAGAAATAGAAATCTTAAGGGAGACAGAAACTCGGAGCTTCAGCTCCCTGTCCCCAGCAGATATTTGGTGCCCATTGAGAAGGATTGGACCAGCCTATCTACAAAACAAAAGACCCTCAGCTCCATGGTGATGGGATGAAGACATGACCCTCCAGGACATAATAGGATTAACCCATCTAGCAGCAAGGCTCACTGTATTGCAAAACCACCTAAGAAGATTACATCAGCCCAGGCTTCAACCAAACTTATCTCAGACAAACTTGTAGGATTTGCACATGACCCCTATAGCAGCCAATACATTTCTTGCACAGGAACAGGAAGCTCAAGATAAAGTATAAATAACCCTCACTCTCCACTCCATGCGGTCAGCTGCACCAGGACTATATGTGCTTGATGGTTCTGCTCCATCAAACCATCTTTCCAATCAGCCTCCATGTTTCCAGTGTCTTTCTCCCTGCTTGGAACTGAACCAGATGGATATTTCTTCCAACACTCTCTAACCTCTCTTCTCCCCTCGCCCTTCCCATGTGTTACTGGTGTGTGCAAATAGACTGCAAAGTGATGAATAAAACTGATTGAAAACCTCACCAGTCCCCTGTTTTCTTAGGAGCAGCTAAACAGACAGAGCCATCAATCCCCCTAACTGCAATTAAGCAGCATGTTAGAAACATTTAAAGGAATACTACATCCTGAAAATTACACGCACTTTCTCCAGAGAGTGTTTTTTGCAGCCTTTATTTAGCAATGGCTAAATAAAGCTGTTTGTTATCAGTTCTTAAGATGCGTCTAACCGGAAACAGGATCCCTCAGAAAAATTCTACAAAGTACAAATTCTCAGATGCTGGGGGCAATGGGGTTGAGGTATGCTTATTGTTGTTTAGGGAGTAACCATTTTTTGTCTTGTTCTAATTTAGATTGATTTTATAAGTTTTGGAAACACTACAAAAATATGCAAATTTGTTTGGTTCCTCTCCATCACAGATGTCCTAAAAGGCCATACAGGAGTCCTCACTTAGTAACCATTTGAAGTTATGATAGCTGTAATCACATGACTGATAGAAAGAATGCATAGAAGAGCAACCAGGATGATTAGGGGACTGGAGACTAAAACATACAAAGAACAGTTACAGGAACTGGGCATGGCTAGTCTAGTGAACAGAAGGACCAGGGGAGACATGATAGCAGTCTTCCAATATTTGAGGGGCTACCACAGAGAGGAGGAAGGGGTCAAGTGCCTGTAGGCCAGACAAGGAATGATGGATGGAAACTGAACAAGGAGAGATTTGACCTGGAAATAAGGAGAAACTTTCTGACAGTGAGAACAATCAACCAACGGAACACCTTGCCCTCGGAAGTTGTGGGAGCGCCATCACTTGAGACCTTCAAGAAGAGATTGGACTGACATTTGTCAGAAATGGTGTAGGGTCTGCTTGATCAGAGGGTCTGACTAGATGACCTACAAGGTCCCTTTCAATTCTGTTAATCTGTAATCTGGTCATTGGTACTCCAAAGCTCAGCCATTAGCTCTCTGAAGATCATTGAAGCCACTTGGTGGTAGACTGCCATCTGTCGGAAATGGTGTAGTGTCTCCTGTTTGGGCAGGGGGTTGGACTAGATCAGGGGTGTCAAGCTCACGTCATCATGGCAGTGGTGGGATTCAAAAATGTTTACCACCGGTTTGGTGGGTGTGGCTTGGTGGGTGTGCTTTGCACGCGTGCACACACTTTGTGTGCACACATGTGCCAAACACGCACTTTGCACAGGCGCAGAGGCATTCCAACTCACCTCCTGCAAGCCTGCACTCTCCCGGTCGCTTCAGCAGCTGCTGTGCAGCACTCTGCTGTGACATGCAAAGTAGTTGCGCTTCAAAAGCAAAAGATAAAAGTGAGTATGGGAGCCCGGGCGAGTGAGTGGGCCCAACAGCAGAGCAGTGGAGAGAACCGGTTCAGCCTCTGCTGCTCATCGCCGCTACCGGCTTGGCAGAACCGGACTGAACCGGTAGCATACCACCACTGCATCATGGCTGTGTCACGTAACATATCAGGATTTTTCCCCCCTTTGCTAAACTGGGCGTGGGCACGGCCAGTGCATGACATATCCGGCCTGCGGGCTGGGAGTTTGACCCTGGACTAGATGACCTACAAGATGCCTTCCAACTCTGTTAATCTGACTGCATTTAGCCAGTTGCACTACTCCACAAGGAAAGGGAGGGAAATTTCCAATGCTTCCTGCCTGCCAGACTCCTACAAGGAAACTCAGTGGGGAAACTGGAAGGAAATTGGAAGCTGCTTCTGATCCCACTGTTTTTTTTGCCCAGCCTTTATCATTCTGTTTCTCTATTTAAGATAAGGAAATATCTCTGAAACAATGTTCCAGTAGGACGTGGGTTATCTGGTTTGTACCTAAAATGTAGCGGAGTCCAGGCTTTCATTAAAAAAAAAACAGTCCTGCATCCATCTGCCAATCACTCAACCCAGCATATTTACATATGGTGATCCTGCCCACCTGATTGATATTGTATACTTTTAATTAAACATTTCAATGCACAATGATCCCGCTGCAAATCTAAGTGTGAACCTGTGTAGATGAAGACATTGCTCTGGCCCAGTGCTTTATTGGAAGTCTGCCCCTTTATCCAAAGGGGGAGTATAAAAAGCATAAAACTAAATAGGGTGTTGTGAAGAGCATGGCAGGGTTGAGGAGATAATAGCAGTGCAAACACTAGTTTTCCTTTCAGTAAATTGATGGTTTTTGTCTCTTGACATCTTTGAGAAAAAGCAAACATCACCATGGCACTTTTTTGGAGAGGCTGATTATGAGCAGGGGAGGGATTTTACAGGTTCGCACCTATTCGCTAGAATCGGTTGTTAACATTCTAAGCAGTTCGGAGAACCGGTTGTTAGAATTACTGGCCTAATCCTGTAAGGAAGGCAGGAAGGAAACATTCTGGTGTTGCTTACAGAAACTGCCTCTCCATTAACCCTTATTACAATCTTGGCAGGACTAGACTTCCTGTCTCAGGAATGTCTCTGGAGTTTTTCCCCCTCCTTTGGTGGTACTTTGCTCGTGTGGAGTGACCATTCAAAGTTACAATGGCACTGAAAAAAGTGACTTATGATCGTTTTTCACACTTACGACTGTTGCAACATCCCCACAGTCATGAGAGGCAAGGCGAGGAGATGCATGCCTCGATGTGAGTGATATTGAGTTGGCCACACCCAGCCAATAACATGACCACCAAGCCATGCCCACCAACTAAGCCAAGCCCACAGAACCAGTTGTTAAAAAATTTGAATCCCACCCCTGGTTATGAGATATTCCCAAAACTCCCAAGATCCTTCTCCTTCAAGGAAACTTCATTACCCAGACTAAGTCCCTTGAGATGTGAAGATTTCAGTGGCCTTAGTTCAGGGATGTCAAACTCAAGGCCCGCGGGCTGGATTCAGTCCATGGAGTACTTAGAACTGGCACACTGGGCTGCCCTGGAAACAGCAAAGGACCAGCCCGCAGTGCCTCTGCCAGCAAAAATGGAGGTCAGGAAAGTCACACACAACACTCCAAGGGTCTGGTTTCAGCTGCAATGGCCTCCTGCAGCCCTCTGCCAGTGAAAATGGAGCCTCCCTGGATTCTGTTTTCTCTGGCAAAGGTTTACAGGAGGCTGTTGCAGCCGGAAACAGAGTTCGGGAGCCCAGTTTCGCCAGCAGAGTACTAGGGCCACCATAGGCACCCCCAACATGAGTGACATCGAGCTGGCTACGCCCATCCCGGCCCCACAAGGACAAACACAACCCTGATTCAGCCCTCAATGAAATTGAGTTTGACACCCCTGCCTTAGATAATCAATATCACAGGAAATGAAGATCTTTTAACATTGATCAGATATGTCCCACACAACCAGGCAATTTTATCCTTGTTCAGTAAGTGGGTTCTTTCTAATATCACAGAAGAGTAATATGTTCTTGTTTTAAACTTTAGACTTAGAATAACTTTATTATCACTTCGAATGTACTCTAATCGGCATACATTAAAATGAAATGTCTTTGAATACAGCTCTCAAAGGGGCACCACCTTCATACATACACTACATAAACATTGCTGAGCACACTGGGTTGTATCCCAAAAATTGTAAGCCGCCCTGAGTCTTCGGAGAAGGGCGGCATATAAATGTAATTTTAAAAAAAAACATGACAAAATAAATAAATACAAAATTATGCATATTGTCAAACTCGTGGCCTGCAGGCTGGATGCATCATGTGGTAGCCCCGTCTGGTTTAGCGAAGGGAAAAAAAGTCCCGATACGTCACGTGATGATGCCGTGATGACATGAGTTTGACACCCCTGGCATATACCCACATATATTATGTGACACAGAGAAACACCATAGTCTCGTTCTGATTTAGACATGCACATGGTGAAAAAAACAAATCTTGCGAGTTTACCAGACGAATGGCAGAATCTGATAGTCCGGCAAGAAATACTTTCAAATCTCCTGCCAGAAGGGAGCAATAAAAATAGATCAGTGGTGGGATTCAAAAATTTTTACTATCGGTTCTGTGGGCATGGCTTGGTGGGTGTGGCAAGAGAAGGATACTGCAAAATCTCCATTCTGTCCCCACCCCACTAACCTGCTTCCCAGCTCTGTTCTCCTGTGCAGAGCAACTGAAGAAGACCCAGCCAATCAGCTGGGACTCAGGAGGCAGAGAAGAAATGGGGGTGGGGCCAGTCAGAGGTGGTATTTGCCAGTTCTCCAAACTACTCAAAATTTCCACTACCGGTTCTCCAGAACTGGTCTGAACCTGCTGAATACCACCTCTGAAACATACTGTGAAGTGGGTATGGGGGGTCTCTAACAATGCTTTGAGCTCTCAGCACATAGCGCTTATAAGTAGTATCCTGAATAACGGGATAAAAACTTTCCTTTTGTTTTGTAATACCCACTACTATTTGACCAAAGAATAAGAGAAATAGAAAGAGTGGGATAGTGGAGTTAGTTTTAAATTTTATTCATAGGGGAAAGAAAACTCCATCTGCAGAGTGAAGTTTATATGCCTGCAACTGTCTTATCCAAATCGATGCTCTTTAGAAGTGCCAGATACAATACAAAGTTAGGTAAATACAAGGTACTATATTGGTGATGAACAGATCTTTGAAACTGTTAAAAAAAGATGATCAAAATGTAGGATATATCTTTCCTAAGCAAATTTAATTAGTTGTAACTTCATTTCCCCCCATTGCATCTCCTTTATCTCCTTATTCTCTTTCCCAGGCAGCATTAGACATTATTTAATTTTTTTAAAGAAAGGAAGGGGAAAAAAAAAACTATAGTCCTTGACTGCATCAGTTCGTTTAGTGACCGTTCGAAGTTACAATAGTACTAAAAAAGTGACTTATGACCATTTTTCACACTTATGACCATTGCAATATCCCTATGGTCATATGATTTACATTTGGATGCTTGACAACTGATTCCTATTTATGATGGTTGCAGTGTTCTGGGTTCTTGTGATCCCCTTTTGAGACCTTCTGACAATCAAAGACATTGTGGAAGGCAGATTCACTTAAGGACCATGTTACTAATTTAACAACTGCAGTGATTCCCTTAACAAATGTGGCAAGAGAGGTTGTAAAATGGAGCAAAACCCACTTAACCAATTTCTCACTTAGCCACATAAATCTTGGGCTCAATTGTGGTCATAAGTCAGGGACTATCTATACGTAGCATTGCATTTGTGATCGTTGTACCTGAGTCCATAGATCTGAATCTTGCATCCAGGTTTGCCATGCCATGGATCCAGGCTTATTAACAGCCAAGGAAGCATTTAATTTCCATGTCGTATCAAATGGCTAATATAAATCAGGGTTCTATTTTTCTTTTAATTTGCAACCAAGATTTAATTGATAATCAGATCATTTAAAAAAAAACCTCTTTTTTACAAATGGATTTACATTTTTGGCAGCAGGACACATCCTAAAATTGAGTGTAATAATTCCAAATAAATTAAATACTATTTTGGGCTGTTAAAGTGCATAACATCTGTTCTCTTGCAAAGGGAAAAATATCTCGTTTGGACTACTGAAGTTCTAAAATGTTCCTAATTCCCAAATGGCACCCAATATATGGAAAAAGGTACTAGGGAGGCCAAATAACATACGGGATCTCTGTAATTGAAATAGCAAAGCTAAACAAAACAGATAAATAGAAATACTTTGTGGGTGATGGTAGTATAATCTGGCTTTTATACAAATAAATGGAACAGAAGATATCCAAGCAACATCATATTGACAAAGATAAAAACAGAAACAGCTTTTGTTATATTAATGGGAAAAAAACCAAGCATTAAGAGGATGGATGGAATCATTCTTCACCATATTCAAGTTAAAAAGAGAAGAATTTTATTTATGGGTAGAACTAATACTTGAATACCTTTTCTTAACTTGGTCTTTCATTGACAGTGTTTCTCAACCTTGGCAACTTTAAGATGTCTGCACTTCATCTCCCAGAATTCTTCAGCCAGCATGCTTAAAGATATCTTAGACATTATAAAGACATCTCCAGACATCTTAAAGTTGCAGAGGTTAAGAACCTGGGAGGGAGGTCTAAATTGAAATGTCCATCACAGAGATGGGAAGTCTGATAAGTCTGATAAAAATTAGGACACTCTTGTCCAATCTTATCTTGTCTTATTTTTCTGGTAGAATTGTGGAACAGGTAGGTAGCATCCAAGCTTTCTACCATGTTGTCCATGGTGATTCTGAGGGTAATTACAACACTCTGAATTTATCCTGTTTTATTTTTTAGAGTGAACTTTAAAAAGGGAAACTGGTCGACCACTTCATACGTGACTAAGATACAGGCCAAAATGGTCATAAGTGGTTCACAGTTTTTACTGTACTTTCTAGAAATCCATGTATGTCTAGTAAACAGGAGAATATCTGATTTGTGGCTGTTTGTAGGTCCTGTTAATGTGGTTCGGTTGTGGTTTCTTCCTTGATGGTTTCTTGATTAGGATGTGGTTTCTTCCTTGAACTGGTGCTGTTTCCTATTTATTTGAGAGCATCAAAGGGGAAGAAGTGATGTCCTAATAAAGTGTGGGAAGTATATCCCAAAAGGACAGTACCAGAAACCTCCAAAAACAGTGCCAAGCCAGCCCTTCCCTCTTTAAGAAAACCAAGAATCACCAGCTGAAAGAGAAAACTTAGAGCAGCCCTGCTAACAGAGCTGACCATAGAAATACTTAAGTAGAGCCATTAAGATAAGGAGAATCAGGCTAAAAATAACCCACCAAGGCAAAACCAGAACTCCCTTTTTCCTGCCCCCTGACAAGACAGGATAGGAAAGACAAAGGCCCTGGGACAGGATTAACCCATTAAGGCAGGAAGACAAGATCCAGGGCAATCACTTTAACTAGAGGCACACAAATAAACCCATCAAGCTGCAGGAGCTTCAAATGAGAATTAAGCATAAAAGGCTCAGATTCACACTTTCAGTCTGCTTGCAACCCAGGAAGGCTTGAACTGTGTCACACCTGCTTTTTGCCTTGCTTCATTAAAGAATCCCACTTTCTGGCAGCTGCTTCGGAAGCATTAAGAAAGAAACCAAAGTTGAACCAAGATTGGCAGGGCTATCTATACATAAACAGCCAGGACCTCCACTCTTCCATGCACTGCTTATGTTATCTACCTAAAAATACCTGTGAGAAAACCTTCATGCTCAGAGAACATCAAGAACCCAACCATTCAATTTCCAGCTAGATATATTCTCTACTGCTGGAGGTGTCTATCTTAACACTGACATGTAGGAAGGTTGCTGCTGGTTGTCCTTTGGGTGGAATGATATTCCATGGGTCGCCATGTTGATTTGGGGCTTATAGGAGTAGGCCCTAGGTGCAATAAAAAAGACAGCAGATCTGGGAAGGTTGCATTACATCTTCCCTGGCGGCTTTTCAGACAAATCAAACCACACCACAGCATGCTAGATGCCAAGGTGGTCCTTGTGACCTCTTCCTTCAGGAATTAGGGGAAGCAATAAAAGCTTATATTTCTAGCAGGAAGCAATTAGGGAGCCAACATCTTAATGTTCTCAAAGACTGGGGATACATTAATGAACTCCAAAGGACTCTTTTCTGAGTAAGAGGTGATCTTCAGAGCCGTACGACACAAAATGGCCCCATTCTTCATGTGTTTGCAATACCCGAGGGATATGCTAAATACAAACCTTTCTGCAGTATAGATTTCAGTCTGCCCAAACTACTCTATATATGCATGACTCTCTTAAGTAGGCTTCATTCTTTAGCTGCCAGTTATCTTGTCCCTGGCATTAGAACTAATTAACAAGCAGGAGACATGTGCTTTAATGGCTCAGAAAAAGCCTTATTGATCATCCTTTGGTTTTGTTTTCTTTTCTTTCGTTTTTAAAAAAACAGTATAGTAGCAACTCTACTGCTTGAGCAAGTTGGGTTTCATCTGGAATTTTTTGCAATTATTGCGATCCCAAGGAAATCTGATTTATTTTTTAAAAAGGCAATTTTGTCTGCTTAAATTCAGATCCATTTCCCCCCACTTCGATGTGGAAAATAAAAATAGCTCAATTGCTTTCAAGCCCGAAAGGCTGTGCATTGCTCATTAAGAGTGCAACAATCAAATTATAGTTTCTTCTCCTCTCCTCTGCAGAAAAACAACCAATTATTTAACTAGTTACCTTGCTATGTCTCACAGTCCCTGGGAAAACCAGCACCATATAGGGCAGGGGGGTCAAACTCAAGGCCCAGGGGCCGGATTCAGCCCACAGGGTGCTTAGATCTGGCCCATGGGGCTGCCGTGGAAACAGCAAAGGACCGGCCCGTGGTGCCTCTGCCAGTGAAAATGGAGTTTGCAAGGGCTGCGTGTGCACCTCCCAGCTCCATTTTCACTGGCAGAGGGTTGCAGGCAGGCCTGACGAGAGAGGGCGTGTAGCCAGAACATTGCTCCAGGGCCCATGGAGCTCACAGGGGGCCCATGAAAGGGAATATTTTTTTAAAGTTTTATAAAACCAATTTTTAAAAAAGAAAAACAATATCGGATATATACTTCATACTCTATACTTAAATGGTGAAAATGGTGTCATGTTGCCTAATGAAAGAGACAGGAGCAGCACCACCCAGATGCACAGAGGAGAGCCACATGTACCTCAGTGCTACCGCCTACGCATACGCCCCCCAGCAACCTTGATTGACTTAAGTCTTCCATCACTCCCTTCCTTTGACCCTTCACTGCAGACGCAATTTCACTTTTTGCACAGGCGCAGCTTTAGAGCCACCTGCAGGAGGGTGAAGTAAAGAAAGTCAACCCGCCTCTGTCTCCTTTTAAGTAGGCAGGTGCCTGGATGTATTCAGCAACTGTTCCATGGGCGGGGGTCAGAGCATTTGGGAGCATGCCCACTCTCGCCCTCCGGTCCTCTTTCTCTTGGGTTGAGACATGGAGCCTCGGTGGCGCAGTGGTTAGAGTGCAGTACTGCAAGCTACTCCCACTGCAATTTAGCAGAACGAATCCCACCAGGCTCAAGGTTGACTCAGCTTTCCATCCTTCTGAGGTGGGTTAAATGAGGACCCGAATTGTTGGGGGCAAAATGCAGACTCTGTAAACCACTTTACACACCATAAAGCACTATAAAGCAGTATATAAGTCTAATGCTATTGCTATCCTGTGAACTGCTGCCCAGGCGGGGCTGAAGGGAAGGGGCCTGGCTTGAGCCCACCCTGTTCCTGTGGGGGAGGTGAGTGGATCAGGTGGTTGAGTGGGCAAGGAGTTAGACTTGGAAAATGGATGTGTCCATATTAGGGGCCCATATTAGTTTTGTTCCAGCACTTAATAATCCTCTGGGCAGTGCTGGTTACACGAGGCCATTCCAGCTGAAAACAGCTTGGGAGCCCATTTTCACTGGTAGAGCGCTCGGGCCATCTCAGGTGCCCCGCCCAACATGAGTGATGTCATGCTGGCCATGCCCACCCTGACCCTCCCCCCAAGGTCAAACAAAACCCTGATGTGGCCCTCAATGAAATCGAGTTTGAAACCCCTGACATGGGGGGGGGGCTGATTTTTTCCCAACTGTTTTCATTCTATTTGATGACTCACTGTTTTACCTAAAAATGAAAAGAGCTTTCTTTTTTTTAGATATGAGGTGTCCAAATAGGTATATTTCAGAGGTGGTATTCAGCAGGTTCTGACCAGTTCTGGAGAACTGGTAGCGGAAATTTTGAATAGTTCAGAGAACTGGCAAATACCATCTCTGGCTGGAGATTTTACAGTATCCTTCCCCTGCCACGCCCACCAAGCCACACCCACAGTACCGGTAGTAAAAAAAAATTGAATCGCACCACTGGTATATTTGTATGTCCTATTTTTCACTGATCTCAGTGAGGCACTATCTATCTGATAACAATAGTAGATAGGATCTCTTTCTTTGCAATCTACTACTATTCTTTAGCTGGGCACCTGTGGCCAAGAGTGCTAGAATTATAGTTTTCCCAGTTAATACTAACATAAGTAGAATTCCTCTTCTGCTCTTAAAAATTGATCAGGATTGGCAGAATGGAAAAGATAGAGTGATGGACCTTGCTCCATTTCATCCTCCTTAAGTAAGAAGTAATGTAGATGAGAAGAAGGAACTTTCTGACTATACATTGGCTGTCAGCTGATGGAAGAAGCGGCCACTTAAGGTGGTATGTTCTCCTTTACTGGAAGCTTTCCAAAAGAGGCTCATAAAACTACTGGAAATGCTCTAATGCAGTGGTTCCTAACCTGGGCAATATCGCCCCCCAGGGGGCGATTTTGTTTTTCAGGGGGGCGATGGAACGAAAATGGGTGACGTGGGGGTGAAGGAACGAAAGGGGGATGATATGGGGGCGATGGAGTGAGATATATTGGGAGGGAGAGAGAGAGAGAGAGATAGAGAGAGAGATTGGTAGATAGGTAGGTAGGTAGACAAAAAGACAGGTAGGTAGATAGGCAGGAAGGCAGGCAGGCAAACAGACAGACCTTTTGGATGGATGGATGGACAGATGAACAGACAGAAAGAATGCGAGAGTGGCAGCAGTTTGGGAAAGCGGTGGCGGCGGCTTTTCCCAACATGCTGCCCCATTCGAGGCGCCGGTTCAGGTGCACTACTACAGTCAACGGGTGAACCTGCAGAGCCGGTGCCTCGAACGCCCCCCTGCCACCTCTTAATGCCCCTCTGCTGGCCCCCTTGGGGACGCTAAGAGGTGGCAGGGAGCGGTTATATTGGGGGAGGGGGGCGATGACAACTTCCTCAATGGCTCAAGGGGGCGATTCTTTCAAAAAGGTTAAGAACCACTGCTCTAATGTATCCAGGATGGAATAGGGGATTGGACTGGAATCACTTTAGGGCCATTTCTAACATCTCGATCCCATGACTCTAAAGTAATTGTGCAATAAATGGAAACGAAGCTAAACTTACATTGGTCTTCAATTCAGACATGCTTCCAAGTACTTTTTTTCCATTTCTAAGGTTGGCTTTGTTGTTCTTTTAAAACTTTTCAATCTTTCAAGATGATTGGAATTAAGAAACATCTACCAGAGTGATTAAAATCTTCCTGAGTCCTGTAACATTGTTGGTGTTGTTTGATTTCCTTATTTGTAATCATTCTATGCTATTTTTAAGAGCACAGGAAATAAAAATAAATGAAGGATATCCTATTGGAGCCATGCCTTGGAAGAAAATTATCGGAAGAATGAAGGCAAATATATGTGCCCCCAGGATAATGTTGCAGGAGCCAATCTGGGTCAGTCACCAGAACCAGAGGTTTTGTCTTCTGAGTTTTTGGATTCGTGCGGGAGCCCATTGTTCTGACCTAGGCTTTCCCCAACAGCACGAAGTTGACTCCTCATCCCGATAAACCCCGTTTTATTTAGTTTACAGTGAATTCCTCTCAGCAAAGTCCCGGCCAACAGTCTTTCAATAGATTTCACAATTACAGACCTTTATCAGACTTGGAGAGATGCCAGGCCGATATCTTTCAGAGGCCACATGTGATGACCCAGGGTGAGATACAAAATGAACACAGTCACAAAAAACAGGTGAAACCCCTTTTATTCCTTCACTTTGCTTCCACGCTCCAAATATCCTTGACTGGAGACAAAAAAAACTCCCGCACAAACAGTTACAAGAAGAAGGGAAAAAGCAACACAATCCAGGCAAGATAAGGGCTGGAGGACGTCCACAGATAACACACACTGGGAAGGACGCTAAACTCAGAGAGGAACCATAAACTAGAGATATTTCCACGCTTTGTTTCCAGCGTTCGCCCGTACGCACGTCCGGCCTCTTATCCAGTTGTCACAGCTGCAGTCCATGAAGAGGATCAAGGCCAACTCCTCCCGAGTAGACCACGTCTCTCCCTTATCCTCTCCTCCCTGCATGCCCTAGGATGGAGAGGGGATGGGCCTGGGTCCTCCGCTGACTGCCCAGCCGGCCTCTGCCCTTCCCCAGCCTCCTCCACAACCTCCGGAGCCACACTTCCACTCCCTGTCAGCTGTTCTTCCTCTCCCTCACAGTCAGTTTCCACCAGGGGCATGACACCACACTGTAGCAAACAATAATTGTCAAGAATGCAGGAACAGATCTTTAAATGAACTAACTGTCTCCTGAAAACCCCACTCCCCTTTCGCTCCACTTTTGTTCCTTATGGGAGGGCCCATTCACCATCCACCTGTGGCTTTACTCCCAAGTCAACCCTTGTTCCTCAGCTGTTCCCTTCTTCTGGCAGCTCTGTGCATGCGCACACTGGGAACAGGCTCCAGCTGTCCTGCCTCACTGATCTCTGACTCTGAAGGCAGTTGATAACTGTCAGGCAGCCCTGGCTCAATCTCTGCCTCCGACACAGAGCACTCATCAGAGCCTTCCCCAGACTCCAGGACTGGCCCATGTTCCTCCCCAACCTCCTCACTGTCCGAATCTGCTGCCAGCTCCACTGGCCGCTGGCAGGCCACAACACCCATCTTCTCTGAGCTGATTCTGTGATTGCTGTATATTAGAAATATTTATGAGAAAATAAGAACTATCATTAGGTAAACATCTCTGATTCAACCTCCTGATTATTCAGGAATTTAAAGTGATTGTGCTGGAGCACCTAACACATCATTGTGAAGATACCAATTTCTGCTTTTTGAGTTTCTGAAATAAATAAAAACTGCTCCAGCACAGCCATTCAACAAAAAAAAAAACTGAATTGGAAAAAGAAGTATATGCAAGGGCATATCAAAGAGAATGTTTCGGGGGGAAATGAGGATAAAGGAAATATATTGCATATATGTAGAGAGAAGGAATTGGTTGTAAATAACCTAAAAGAGCAACACGTGTTTAAAATTTAAAAGACAGAAAATGAATTTGTTGGAAAATAATTGGTTTGGAAGTAGGTAAAAAGGGTTGAACAAGAAGTCTCCAGAAACTTAAATTAAAAGAAAGAAAAACTGAAAATAAAAGTGGTAAAAGAATTTGGGTTTAAACTGAAGTGCAGGAATGTTGGAAGGATAGTGATTTCTCAAAGAGTGGAGATGAAATGAGTATTGAGACCATACTGCTCAAGGTTAAAAAAAATCAATGTGAAGAAAGCCATTAATGCTGTGAGAATGCTGAAATATGTAAAGCTGCAGGAATACATTGTGCAGTTTAATGCATCTTAAAATATTGATGTGGTTTGCTCATGACATAGGGCATAGAATAATACAGCTGGAAGAGACCTTGGTGGCCATCTAGTCCAACCTCCTTCCCCTGGCAGGAGATTCTACACCATTACAAACAAATGGCTGTCCAGTTTCTTCTTGAAAGCCTCAGTGATGGAGCACCCACAATTTCTGGGGGCATGACATTCCACTGATTATGTCATGCCCCTGGTGGAGACTGGCTGAGGGAGAGGAGGAACAGCTGATAGGGAGTGGAAGTGTGGCTCCAGAGGTTGTGGAGGAGGCTGGGGAAGGGCAGAGGCCAGCTGGGCAGTCAGAGGAGGACCCAGGCCCAGCCCCTCTCCATCCTAGGGCACGCAGGGAGGAGAGGATAAGGGAGAGACGTGGTCTACTTGGGAGGAGTGGGCCTTGATCCTCTTCATGGGCTGCAGCTGTGACAACTGAATAAGAGGACTGGCGAACGCTGGAAACAAAGCATAGAAATACTTCTAGTTTATGGTTCCTCTCTGAGTTTGGCGTCCTTCCCAGTGTGTGTTATCTGTGGACGTCCTGTAGCCCTTATCCTGCCTGGTTTGTGTTGCTTTTCTTCTTGTAACTGTTTGTGTGGGAGTTTTTTTTGTCTCCAGTCAAGGATATTTGGAGCGTGGAAGCAAAGTGAAGGAATAAAAGGGGCTTCACCTGTTTTCTGTGACTGTGTTTGTTTTGTATCCCACCCTGGGTCATCACAGATTAATTGTTTTTGCTGCCAAGAAATTTCTCTTTAGTTCTAGGTTGAATCTCTCTTTAATGATCTTCCATCCTTTATTTCTTGTCCTGCCCTCGGGTGCTTTGGAGAATAAGTTGATTCCCTCTTCTGTGTGACAAATCCTCAAGTACTGAAGGGCCTTGGTGGTGCAGGCTGTTAATAGCCTAGCACTTAGCTCCGCCTGTAATTATTGCCTGAATCCCACCAGGCTCAAGGTTGACTAAGCCTTCCATCCTCTTGGGGTAGGTAAATTGAGGACCCAAGATTGCTGGGGGCAATAAGCTGACTTTATAAAAAATGCCAGCTATAATAAGCAGGCATATACAATGGAATGAAGGCTATTGCTGAGCACACTGGGTTGTATCCCCCAAAAACTGTGCCCTGAGTCTCCGGAGAAGGGCGGGATATAAATATGAATAATTAAAAAAAAAAGTACTGGAAGACTGCTCTATAAATGCTGTATATGAATATAAACTAATCTAACTGCACTTGGCCAAATTATTCTATTCTGTTCTATTCTATTCTATTCTATTCTATTCTTATTTCTATACCCTATTCCTATCCTATAACCTAACCCTATCCTATCTGTTAAGTTTGCATGAAGAGTCAGACGCGAGGAATTCCAGCAAAAGACTTTATTAATGACAACAGCTCGAATGGACCCGTCCGGTAGGCTACGCTGCTTATAGCCGCAGCCTGTAGCTGCTAAATGGGAGTGCAGGGTTTCTTCGCACTATTTAAACCAATACCATTTGACATTTTACAAGACCAATTCAAATAAACCAATAACATTTAAACCTACATACATAACACCCTCCCCACTAGGTTCAGTCCATACCAAACCCCAACCTATCTAATGTATTCCCTTAAATAGGTGGGGCTCTTACGCACGCTGAGACCTTCGTGGTTCAGAATCTTTATTGTTCTCACTCCAGTGAGGGAAATGTGTCTGCTGACATTTCCCTGTTAGGACTTCCTGTGAAAGAAGACCCTGTTAGACTGTTAGAATCTGGTCTCTCCTCCCAACCCATCTCCATTCCAATGTCAACACCCAAATCTGGTAGTGATGTACAATCTTCCACTTCTAAGGATGGATCTAGGCATTGTGACAGGGTTCGGGATGGTTCCTGTCGTAATGACTCTACTTCTAAGGATGGATCTTGGCATTGTGACAGGGTTCGGATGGTTCCTGCCGCAATGGCTGCTACACAAGGGTTGATTCCTGTTTGCTGATATTCTCCTGTTCCTCCCCTTCCCCTAGAAGAGACATCAGGTGAGGGACCCAGAGAGAGACAGGCCATGTTCCTGAGTGAACCGGGATCTAAGTTGGTCAATGTGCCTGCTCCAGAGGAGGCCATCCTCTGTTTGAACCCCTGTAAGAAAGAGGGCCAGTGATGTGAGTTATTTCAGCAGGAATCCACAAAGGTTCACCTGTAAGGTTCCTAGCATAGACAGAATCTCCCACACTGAAAGAACGTAACTTTGGAAGTGGAATCCAGTGGTGTATTGGGTGCATAAGGGATGAAGTCGGTCAAGGAAGACCTAGTTTCGCCCATTAACAACTCTGCTGGGGACAAGTTAGTTGATGGGCTAGGAGTGATGTGTTGAACACTAAGAAGCTTTTCAAGCTTCTCAGAGATGTCCCCAGGACCCAGCTGCTGAAGCTTTTCTTGTAAAGCGCACTACAATGCTCAGCTCGCCGCTGTCAAGGGTGCCCAGGGCTGTAAGGGCATGTCTGATGCCCTGTTGAGCTAGAAAGGATTCAAAAATGTTAGACGTGAATTGAGGGCCATTGTCAGAGACATCTGGTAACCCATGGGTTACAAAGAGCTTTTTGAGCTGCTTGATAACAGCCTCAGTAGTAGTAGAAGTCATGAGAATAACCTCTAGCCATTTGGAGTATGCATCAACTACGGTGCCCTCTTGTAGGACCTGCAAAATCAATGTGGATTCTAGACCATGGGCCCCTAGGACATTCCCATTCCTGTGGGGCGGAGGTGGGGCAGGCCTGACTACCTGGCAATTGGGACAAGATGCAACCCAGTTTTCAACCATTTTGTCAATACCTGGCCACCATACATAACTCCTGGCCAAACCTTTCATCCTTACAATCCCAGGATGACCCTCATGTAACATTTCCAAAACCTCCCTTTGCAGTTTTGCAGGAATAACCACCCTGTTACCCCACAAAATACATCCTCTTAATACAGATAATTCAGTTTGCCTGGATTTGAAAGGTTGCAAAGTGAGGTAGATCTTGAAGAGGCCAACCTTCTTAATCCAGCCCATAACAGGTGCCAACACAGCATCTTTGGCAGATTCTCTGGCAATCTCAGCAGCATGGACTGGAAGCTTAGCAACGGTCTCCAGAAAAAGGTGTGAGTCTCAAGTTCACAGTCTTCCTTGTGGCAAGGTAGTGGGCAACGACTCAGTGCATCAGCATGTCCAATGTCCTTGCCAGGCCTGTGAATCAGTTTGTAGGAGTAGGCTGCAAGAAATTCAGTCCACCTCAGCATTCTTGGTGACAGGATAATAGGTGTAGGTTTGTCTCCTGCCACGATGCCAAGCAAAGGTTTGTGATCTGTAACAATGGTGAATGACTGCCATACAGATATTCATGAAATTTCTTAACAGCTGCTACAACTGCTAAAGCCTCCTTGTCCAATTGGCTGTAGTTCTCTCTGCTTTGGACAGCGCAGAGTAGAATGCAATTGGGGCTTCCTGCCATTGGGAAGCCTATGGCTCAAAACCCTCCCACTCCAAAAGGGGATGCATCACAAGTCAGAACAACAGGTAAATTCTCAGAGAATTGAATCAACACAGCATCAGACGTGATTAGTCTCTTAATACTGTTAAATGCTGACTGTTCCTTCCCCCAGATCCAAGCAGCCTTCTTATCAAGTAAACGATGTAAGGGTTCAGCAATAGATGCTTTGTGAGGTAGAAACATGTGATAAAAGTTAATAAGGCCAAGGAAGGCTTGCAGATCTGACTTGCAACGAGGTTTAGGCTTCCTTGATCGCTTTAACCTTGGCATCAGTGGGGTGGATGCCCTGTTTATCAATCATGTACCCCAGGAATTCAACTCTGTCTGTTTTGAGAGTGCATTTGTCTTCCTTGACTTTCAAACCTGCTTTTCTGAATCTGGTAAGGACTTTCTGAGTCTCTCTTGAAGCTGAGTGTCATTTTCAGCAGAGATTAACACATCATCAAAATAAGGCACTACCCAGGCAGTCCTTGCAACATTCTTTCCATAAGACTTTGAAAATGCCAGGTGCCACGCTTACTCCAAATTGTAGTCTTTACATTTGAAGGCACCTCTATGAGTCACAATTGTTTGTGCTCTGCTGAGCTAAGTGTTTAGCAAATACTGTATGCCAAGGGAATGGAGCAGATGATGCACAACAGGTACAGGGTATGCCTGCTGCAGCATGGTTAAGTGTCCCCTTGTAGTCACCACAGATTCTCACTGACCCATCAGCCTTGACTGGTGTGACTATGGGTGTTTCCCATCTGGAGTGGTCAGTAGGTTCCAAAACCCCTTGGGCTATGAGCTTATCTAATTGTGCATCAATTTTTTCCTTTAAAGCAAATGGAACCCTCCTGGGCTTTAAACGAATTGGGGGCACCTTGGGGTCTAAACTGAAAGCAATAGGGGTCCCCATATACTTGCCCAGTCCTTCGCTGAAGACCTCTGGAAACTCAGACTTCAAGGACTCTTCCCAGTCAGAACTGCTCACGTGATGGATGCCAGTCACCTCGATGCCAAGTGGCTTGAACCACTCAAGTCCCAGCAAACTTGGGCGATCCTTGTCCACGATGGTCAGTGGCAAACGCTGGTGTGGCCTTTAAACTGCACGCTGAATTCCCTGCTCCAACTACTGGAATCTTGTTCCCTTGGTAGTCTTTGAGGGTCAGTGCTTGCTTCTGGAAATGTTTTTTCTGAATTCTTGAAAGAGTCTGTGGATAGTGTCCCATGACACCATAGATAAATAAGAGCCTGAGTCCACTTCCATGTGGCACGGTCTCCCTTCAATAAACACCTTCACATGTACTTTTCTGCTATTTAAATGTGAAGACTGACCAATGGATATTGTTTGGTGAGTTTCACTCTTGCCATTTGCTTTTGGATTTCACCCCATTTTTCCAATTAAATTGTTGGGCTTAAAATCTTCCTCAGGAAATTTCTTCCTGAATGGTGGAGTTCTGGATGATTTGCAGACTCTGGCTATATGGCCCCGCTTTCTCACAACGAGGCAAATGGAATCAAAGAACTTGCATTCAGTGCGGGGTGGCCCCCACAGCCTCTGCAAACGAATCCTTGCCTGTTTTTCTCAGAGTCTTTTCTTTTCTTCTCCATTCTGAGCTTAAAAATCCCCTCTTCTTCCTCACTGCTATCCGAATCAGAGTCTATTTGTTTGCAATGAGTTGTTGAGGATTTTTCCCCATCAGAATGGCTTGAGGCCTGGCTCGAGGCCTTGTTAATCTTTTTCATGGCGCAGCTGAGGACTTGGTGGCTTCTGCTGAAACAGCCTCTTCAATAGCCTCTTTAAGCGTGATTTTTGGTTTCATTAACAGTTTGCTTTGTAAGATCTTATCTTTAAGGCCCAAAACAAACCGATCACGCATGGCCTCTTCTACGTTGGTAAAGTCACAAGCACCCCAATGTCCCTTAAGCTTGCCACGAAGTCATTAACACTCTCGCTATCCCCTTGATCCCGACGGTAAAATTCGTGTCTCTTAATGAGGCACGATACTTGTGGGGCGTAATGGGCTCTTAAAAGTCTTTCTAATTCGGGCCATTCTATTACCTTCAATTCTGCTGCTCCCGCCAACGCCTTCGCCATTTTGAAGACTGCCGGACCGCAGTGTGTGAGAAAGACCGCCTCTTCCGTCTCTCGGGATGCCGGCGAGATCGTTCCCTTCCAGGAACATGTGGAACCGGTCTGCATACGATTCCCAGTCTTCCGTCGCCGGATCGAACGGTGCTGGGGGTGTTCAGCGCAGCCATCTCGCTCAGTTGCTTGTTCGTCGCGTCGTCTTCTCTTCAGGGAAATCCCACCTTCGTCGCCAGTGTTAAGTTTGCATGAAGAGTCAGACGCGAGGAATTCCAGCAAAAGACTTTATTAATGACAACAGCTCGAATGGACCCGTCCGGGTAAGGCTACGGCTGCTTCTTATAGCCGGCAGCCGTAGCTGCTAGCCAATGGGAGTGCAGGGTTTCTTCCCGCACTATTTAAACCAATACCATTTGACATTTTACAAGACCAATTCAAATAAACCAATAACATTTAAACCTACATACATAACACTATCCATTCCCTATTTCTTATTCCCCTATCCCATCCTGACAATTGGAAGAATTTTACCATTGTTTCTCCATCCAAAGAGAAAAGTGGCAAGACTGAAAACTGCAGCAAATGAGTTTGTCAAATATGCTGTGAAAAGTGTGCTAGAATTTTATCAAAATGGTGCAAGAGATGCCACAAGTAATATTTGGGAATTGCTGGATGCCTTAATGCCAGTATCAGAGGAAGACCACATTTTTGCCCTTTTATTAATAAATAAATGTGAGGGGGGAATTCCATTGCACTTACAAAAAAGAATTAACAATTCTAAATTATGGGAAGTTTGTATTTGTATGGAGTTGAAGGATGGCTGCTTAACGTGATAAGAATAGGTAGCATTTCATGAGAATAAACTTGGGTGAAAATACTGTATATAGAATGCTTAGCAAATAGTTGAACCCTGAGCAGGGAATTATACAAGAATGTGCAATGACCTCTTGGTTATTTCCTGTATTTGCTGATAGATTTATCTGGAATGCTTGGGGTGACGTTAAATTTGTTGGTTGGGAATGAGAATATCCATGTATTTTGGATTCAGTTGATGTCAGCTGTTGGCTGGGAAACCACATAATTTTTAGCAAATGTTCTGCTTTATAATACTTCAAGGGGGTCAGATCTGAAAATAAAGCATTCAAAGACAGAATATCATAATAGAGTTGGAAGGGACCTTGGAGGTCTTCTAGTCCAACCCCTTGTACAAGCAGGAGCCCCTGTGCTATTCTGGACTATCCAAATGGCTATTCAATCTTTTCTTAAAAACCTCCAGTGATGAAGCACCCAGGATTTCTGAAGGAAACCTGTTAATGGTTAATGGTTTTCCCTGTCAGGAAATTTTTCCTTAGTTCTAAGTTACTTCTCTTCTTGATTAGTTTCCATCCATTGCTTCTTTTCCCACCTTCAGCTGCTTTGGAGAATAGGTTAACCCCATTCTTCTTTCTCTTTCCTGTTGTGGCCCATCCAACTCTGGGCATTGGGAAAGGACATTCATAGCATTTCTTGGATGGTAGAGATAAAGCTGATACATCATCCCAAACCATTAGGTGACCTCATCCAATGGCTTCATGTAGAGGTTAAGCTAGATTGAGAATGAATGAGTTCTGAATGAATGTTGATTGGGAAAAAAGGTGCAAAAGAAATACATTGAAGTATATTGATCATATAGTGAAACTGAAAGAATACTGGTTTGCAAAATAAATATATGAACAACTGCCTATATAGGAAGGGAAGACTAAGAAAGTTGGAAATGGAGATAATCTTTAATAAGTCAAGGTATATTGGAGTTAATGAGATCTTTAATAAGTTGAGAAACCAGATATCAGTACCAAAAGGAAAGACTTCCAGCTTAAAGTAGAAGGAATAACTGTTCAGCAATATATCTATTCAAGAAGATACAATTGCTTAATCAAGACATAACTGGAGCAGGATGATGTTTTCAATTTATATTTTTCTTTGCATTCAGGCAATATACACAGCACTCTGACTTCCAACTTTTCCTTACCTTTCATCCAAGTTACCCTAAGAAAGACTGATTGACTCATCCAATAAGATTCATGGGAACCTGGATCTTCTCAGTCCAAATTCAAAACCATTATCCTATTATCTCATTATTTTGTCATAGTCCAGAAAGACACAGTTGCCAGCCTGAATAGGGAGCGATGGGTTTTCAGAAAACCAGTTAGTTTCTTATGGTGACACAATTTATAAGGCAAACCAGCCAACTGTTTTGTATAAGAGCATATTTCTGTGCTATTTGCCAAGTGGTTTTCCACAGGACTGGGAATCATTTAAGGACGTGAAATTTCCAATGGAGTCACAGGCATTTTTACCATTAAGAAAAAGATTGAATCTCCAACTAAGGCGGAATTAGAAAAAAATAATTGCAATCTAGGCAGAATCCCATCTTGAATTAGGAATATTTATACTGCATTAATTAGTCCCATTTATGATCCTAAGGTAAGAGATGAGTATTATGTTCCCAGTTCTCAACCAGCAGTGCTTGGCAGCCATTCAAAATCCCCCAGTTTCTATGCTATTGGTATTTAAGAAATGAAACTTCAATTGAAAATATACTGAACGTGATCCACAATTTTGCATCAAGAGAAGAATTGATGACACATGGGAGACAATCACAGTTTGTCCTTTCACTATCTTAGTTTTTAGTTTTTGTGCTTGCTGTGCACTGTGGAAACAGTGGCCAAATACAGGAACAGAGTAGTGGCTCATTAGAACCTTGTTCACATCTTAGTAGAAGTTTAGTAGTGAACCATAGCTGCATTTTTTACACATAGCTACTTTTTATACAATGTACACAGCTCATATCTGTAGTGCAAAATGGTTTGAAACTTCCCAAACAGCCGTAAAAATTCATAACCCAGGGTTTGTAAGGAGCTACTTGCATGATTCAGAATGCCAAACACATTAGCTTTTTCAAATTCTTTGTCTCCAAAACAAATGCCAGAAAGAATATTACAACAAGATGCAATAGGACATAGTTACTTCTAACAGGTTTTCATAGCCTAGAATTGATCCTATTCAATGAGCTGAGTTGCGTATTCAACAACTGTTAAGAAACAAGGTTGAAACACTCAGAGGGAAAAAAGAAGCTTTTCAAAACCTATTTCTACATCCGCAACGGACATTTATCTAAGTGCCAGTATTGTGTGATATAATACCACATCTCTCACATTCAGAATAATTGGATGTTCAGCACTTAGAAACATGAAAGTGCAAAAAGGATATTGAGTTAAACAAAGAAACTAAGGCTACCCTTTGTGAACATATGCTCAAATTCTCCATGAAACATCACATGGAGAAGAAAATGAAATAATACAACCAAATAACCAGGGAATTAATTAGAAAGAAGATTGCATCATCTAAGCTTAGATGAAAAGAAACAAGGTCTAAAGTACAGGTGACATTGTCCTCAATTCAGTTTTAATTCTAGATACTCCAAATCATTTCTAAAGTAGAAAAATATGTTAGGAAGAGTGTAACTTTGTTATTTGTTATCTGCAACCATTAAAGAAAAAAATCTTATACACAGAAAATTGAAAAGGATATAAAATGGAGTAGATGTTCCTCAAACCCTCAAAAGGAAAATAAAATTAAGAACACTGTTCACTATATTCAGCTATTGGTAATAAAGATGTTTTGTTACTCTTTCAAAGAAATGTTTAGTACTTGATGGAACTCTTGTGAAATGTGAAAAAGCTCACAATGCTTGGAGATGAACTAAAGCAGGGGTAAAACTTTGTTGTAGAAGTTATTTTCCTTAGCTCGCACAATCAGTGGCTGCAATCTGACAATTTCTGAAGAGTTACACTTGCTTTATTCCTGAACTATTAATTGAAATACCAGAAAACTTAAGCATCTATGAAGCAACTTCGAACCTAAAAAAATGCCACAAAAGTCTATTAATCAAACTTACTTCTTTCTATTCAGAATACTATGAGTGCCTTGTACTTCCATGTGTTAATTTTCCTGGATTACTTTGCTCTAATCCATTTTCTCTCAAATGTGGTAAAGCCAAAAGTCAAAAATGATTGCTACAGTTGTTTCCCTGAAAATTAATATATGAATACAAGCTCGCTGGGAAGGTCATAAATGGAGACCATGGGAAGGTCATAATTGGAGACTAAGTCAATGGTAGAAAGCTGGATTCCCACAATGACCATGTCTTTCACTTAACAACTGTTGCCAAAGAGGTTGTAAAATATGGCATGACTCATTTAACAACCATCTTGCTTAGTAATAGAAGTTCTAGGCTCAGTTGTGGTCCTAAGGTCAAGGATTACCTGTATTGCATTAGAAGCCCCAATATAGACTTAGCATCATTTTTAAGGAAGAAATCTTCCCTCCAAACTTTATAACACCTTAGATATTTTCACCCACTTTGCACAATTGCATCTTACAGTGTTGCCCTCATTTCTACTAAATGTGCAGAAATGTGTTTCAGAAGCGCTTCAAAGGTGATCACCCTAAAATATTTTTTAACCTACCATTCAGTCCATCTGCATTTTGCAGATGACAACAGGAGTTGCATTACGATGTTCAGAGTCAGCCCAAGAAATGTTGTTACCTGAACTGGAATGGCAGCACCCTACATTCCTCACACAATTGAATCTAAGACTGAGTGGCTGTACATACCGGCATCTCGGATTACTCAGGCTATACCATCTTTGGTCATGGGGGGAGAGGTGTTGCCCCCCGTGGACAGGGCGTGGAACCTGGGTGTCCTCCTGGATTCACAGCTCAGTTTGGAGGAGCAGGTGGGACCTGTGACCAGGGGGCCTTTGCCCAGGTTCAGCTGGTTCGCCAGCTCCACCCTTACCTGAGCCGAGATGCCCTACAGACAGTCACTCACGCTCTCGTCACCTCCCGAATCGACTACTGCAACACTCTCTACATGGGACTGCTCTTGAGGACCACCCGGAGGTTGCAGCTGGTGCAGAATGCAGTTGCGTGGGTTGTGATGGGGGTGTCCCGATACTCCCATGTTACAACCCTCCTGCGTGACCTGCATTGGTTGCCGGTTGCCTTCCGGGTGAGATTCAAGGTGTTAGTAACAAAGTCCTACATGGCTTGGGTCCAGGGTACTTGTAGGAATGCCTCCTGCCAGCATCACATTCCAATCGCCCAGTACACTCCCACAGACAGGGCCTCCTTGGGGTACCGTCGGTTAGGCATTGTCAACTGGCGATGCCCAGGGGTAGGGCCTTCTCTGTGGGAGCACCCACCCTGTGGAACCAACTCCCCGTGGACCTCCGCTTGGCCCCTGATCTCTGCTTCTTCCACTGGGACCTGAAGACCTGGCTGTTCCAACAGGCCAGTCTGGACTGACCTCGGGGGTGCGGGTTGGTTTTTAGTATTTGTTTTAATTAATTTTAAATGTTGTATAATACTGATTAGTTTTGTATTTGTTTAATGGTTTTTATTGTAATTTGTACTGGGTTTCTTTTACTGTTCGCCCCCCTGAGTCCTTAGGGAGAGAGGGCGGCATACAAGTCTAATAAAATAAAAATAAAAATAAATAATTCACCGCAGCCAGCTTGCCATGGCTAACTTGTCACAGCCAACTTGCCATGGCCAACTCACCACAACCAATTTGCCAGGGCTAACTCACCATGGCTAACTTGCCATGGCCAACTCACCAAGGCCAACTTGCCACAGTCAACTCACCATGGCTAACTAGCCATGGCCAACTTACCATGGCTAACTTACCATGGCCAACTCACCACAACCAACTTACCATGGCTAATTTTCCATGGCCAACTTTCCACGGCCAACTTACCATGGCTAACTTGCCGTGGCCAACTTGCCACAGCCAACTTACCATGGCCAACCCACCACAGCCAACTTACCATGGCTAACTTGCCACAGCCAACTTGCCACAGCCAACTCACCATGGCTAACTAGCCACGGCCAACTTGCCACGGCCAACTTACCATGGTAACTTGCCATGGCCAACTTGCCACAGCCAACTCACCATGGCTAACTTAGCATGGCCAACTCACCACAGCCAACTTGCCACAGCCAACTCACCATGGCTAATTTGCCATGGCCAGCTTGCTGCGGGACAAGAGTTACACTAATATCAAAGAAATAATGGAACAGAATCATTAAAGAAAGTATGCAATAGCAGGGACAGAATGAAATGTGAATGGCAAAAATTAAAATAGTATTTTAAAAAAATTACTTTAAATAATTAAATAACCGAATAGCCCCATTTGTTCAGTGTCTCTGGCTCTTGTTGTGCAGCCTATTCAACAATTTCCATTTTTCCCAGCTTTTGTCACACCCAGGTGCCAGCTCCTCAGTTGGCTCCATCCAGTGGATGGATAGGTTGTGATGATCCTTCAGATACCACACTTTAAATGTGGTTATATAAGTGGATCCAGAGGTGGTATTCAGCAGGATTTGACTAGTTCTGGAGAACCGGTACCAGAAACCGGTACCAGAGTAGTTTGGAGCACCGGCAAATACCAACTCTGATTGGCCCAACCCCCATCTTTTCTCTGCCTCCTGAGTCCCAACTGATCGGCTGGGTCTTCTTTGGTTGCCCTCCACAGGAGAACAGAGCTGGAAAGCAGGTTAGTGGGGTGGGGAGGGAATGGGATTTTGCAGTATCCTTCCCCCAGCAGTGGGGAGGGAATGGGGATTTTGCAGTATCTTTTCCCTGCCACGCCCACCAATCTACGCCCACCAAGCCACACTACACACACCAAGCCATGCCATGCCCACCAAGCCATGCCCACAGAACCAGTAGTAAAATTTTTGAATCCCACCACTGAGTGGATCATTTTGATTCATGGCTAAATTGGACCTATTACCACACAACCTTTTTGCCACTAATGGAAAGGAAAATCTTTTAAACTATTTTAAAATAGGATAGCTGAAATTCCAGGGTCCTGGTTTTGGAATACAAATATAACACCCACATATAATTGGAGCAGAAGGAAAGGTCTTTTTCTTTGGCAGCAACAACCAGCACACCACAAGAAATAATGATATGCGGTTTTCATTTACAGTGTGGCCAACCATGGAGAGATCCAATAATCGCTAGCAGGCACAGATGACATGCAAAAATGCATCTCCTTCCCATCTTCTATACAAAGAACATTGAGTCTCGCAACAATGGAAGAATATTTTTGTTTTAGGCCTGCATTTATGTACGTAAACATTTATCCTTTTTTCAATAGCTTTTTAAATAATGATAAAAAAGCCAAGGATAAAAGAGCAGAACACACAAAAGATATTATGATAGAAATGTAGAAATTGTCAAAGAAAAGGGAAAAAATAACCCATAAAAATGCTTTTCTGAAAAGGTGAAAAAATACAAAAAATAAAAGGAAAAATATAGTGTGATATATCATTTTAACAGTAAATAGTTATATATATATATATATGTTTTCGTAGATTTTCACGGGTACAGGTATGCAGGTCTTGGCATGTTCAGGTCTTTTCCCGCTCAGGATATCACATCATGGAACCCAGGAGGTTACACCACAAAACCTCAGGATGTTACAATACAGCCAACGACCCAGGAGATTACAGCACAAGACCCAGGATGTCACAGCAATAGAACTCAGAAGGTCATCACACAGCCCATTACCCAGGTCATTACGACATAAAAGGCTGATAGACACACAGCCAGTACCTCAGCCACACAGGGTCTTGAGAAAAAGCCAACCATTCTGCAAACATCAACTCCATCAACCAATCAAGAAGTAACAACACAGCCAACCAACCTGCTTACAACAGAGCCAGCACACCACACCTCCCCACCAGTATTTATAGAGAGACGGCAGCTCCGATCACACTTTGCTGGCACAAGCACGAAGCTGAAAGCACCAGCCTGAAGATGGTGAGTGGGACCTCGTCAAAAAGTCACCAAGATACTCTCAATCTACACGGAAAAGACCGAACACGCCAAGACCTGCATATATAGATATATATATATATATACTATATATATATATATATATATGTAGGTCTTGGTGCTTCGGGTTTTGTCCCGTGTAAGGTTGAGAATACCTTGGCAACGTTTCGACGAAATCTCATCCGTCATCTTCAGGCTGGTGTCTTCAGCTTCGTTCTCCTGGGAGAAGTGTGTGATCGTGGCTGTTTTCCCTTTAAAACTCTAGAGTTGGATGTGTTACTTTTTGATTGGTTTGTGGAGTGATGTATGCAGATTGGAGGCTTTTTCCTGAGACCCTGTGTGGCTGAGGTGCTGGAGGGTCACCAGGGTCTCAGGAAAAAGCCATCCAATCTGCATACATCAACTCCACAAACCAATCAAAAAAAGTAACAACACATCCAACTCTAGAGTTTAAAGGGGAAAAAACAGCCACGATCACACACTTCTCCCAGGAGAACGAAGCTGAAGACACCAGCCTGAAGATGACGGATGAGATTTTGTGAAACGTGGCCAGGTATCTCAAACCTTACACGGACAAGACCGAATACACCAAGACCTACATACCTTTACCCGTGAAAATCTACGAAATATATATATAATATATATATATATATATATATATATATATATATATATGTAGGTCTTGGTGTATTCGGGTCTTGTCCCGTGTAAGATTGAGAATACCTTGGCAACGTTTTGACGAAATCTCATCGCATCTTCAGGCTGTGTCTTCAGCTTCGTTCTTCTGGGAGAAGAACGTTCTCTTGTTGAAGTGTTGAAGTGTTGAGTGTTGGAGATCCAAACTTATCTCCAACACTAAACACTTCAACAAGAGAATAATTAGGGAAGCCATCGAAATAGAGAAACACCCCCATAACATGAATAAACGGGATGATACTTCCTGCCTACCAGACATCTGGAAACTAGCCCTCATCAACAAACGAGTCCCAGCCACGAAAACCAACACCGGACCCAAAATAACACATGATGCCACCACCAATCTCCTTCACCAGACTCAAACCCAAGCCCACGCCACAGATGAAAGGCAACCACCATCCAGAAACCAGACCATGGCTGCAACACCAGCTGCTCACACCCTCCAACCTCCAAACTAAGCAAACTGACACACTCTATAAACACATAGCCAGACCTCAAACTCGGAGCCAAACCAAGGCCCAGAATGTCACATCACAGCCTTCCACCCAGGACACTACATCACAGAACTCAGGAGATTACAACACAAAACATCAGGAGGTTGCAACACAGACAATGACCCAGGAGATTACAGCACCACCCCCAGGATGTCACAACAATAGAACTCAGAAGGTCATCACACAGCCCATTTCCCAGGTTGTTACAACACAAAAGGCTGAGAGACACACAGCCAGCACCTCAGCCACATAGGGTCTCAGGAAAAAGCCATCCAATCTGCGTACATCAACTCCATCAACCAATCAAGAAGTAACAACACAGCCAACTCTGGAGTTTAAAAGGGAAAAACAGCCACTATCACACACTTCTCCCAGAAGAACAAAGCTGAAGACACCAGCCTGAAGATGATGGATGAGATTTCGTCAAAACGTTGCCAAGGTATTCTCAATCTTACATGGGACAAGACCCGAATACACCAAGACCTACATACCTTTACCCGTGAAAATCTACGAAAACATATATATATATTTGTTCTCGTAGATTTTCACGGGTAAAGGTATGTAGGTCTTGGTGTATTCGGATCTTGTCCCGTGTAAGATTGAGAATACCTTGGCGACATTTCGACGAGATCCCACTCGCCATCTTCAGGCTGGTGTCTTCGGCTTTGTGCTTCTGCCAGCAAAACGTGATCTGAGCTGCCTTCTCTCTATAAATACTGGAGGGGAGGTGTGGTGTGCTGGCTCTTCTGTAAGCGGGTTTTTGTGTTTTTGGCTGTGTTGTTGCTTCTTGATTGGTTGATGGAATTGGTGTTTGCTGATTGGTTGGCTTTTTTGTAAGAGCCTGCGTGGCTGAGGTAGTGGCTGTGTGTCCTTCAGCCTTTTGTGTTTTAGCTACCTGGGTAGTGGGCTGTGTGATGACCTTCTGAGTTTTATTGTTGTGACATCCTGGGTCTTGTGCTGTTATCTCCTGGGTCGTTGTCTGTGTTGCAACCTCCTGAGGTTTTGTGTTGTAATCTCCTGAGTTTCATGATGTAGTATAGTCATCATCATTTTAGCCAGTCCATCTACGTACTACAGGATGAAGGCATATATATATTCCTAATAGACTTCTATATTCTTAACACCAGGGGCATAAAGTCTCACTTGCTCTTTTGAACAGTCTAAATACATCTTTGAATGCTGAACTTTCTGCTAAAATGTCATTTTCTTCTGTGAGGCCTTTCAGACAATTGTCCACTTCAAACTCTCTTTTAGAACCATTTTTCTCCACCTTCACCTTAGATTCCCTTTCAGAAAGCACAACACTCATCTGATATTAAATGGCATTAAAAGGGGATAAACCTAATCCTGACAAAATGCCAGAGATAAGATTTTATTATGACTATATTTTCCCTGCTTTCTGTGAATGAAAAGACCTCTTCAGGAGAAATGATATTAATATGCAACATCCTTTTCTATTACTGAACAGTAGAAAGCCTGAGGAGCATTTCCCTGTTATTTCTTTTCACCGCAGTGCTAATTTAATCTCTCCTAAAATCTGTCAATCAAGATTTCTACTCATCTTAGAATTCTCTGACTAACTCAGAGTAGGGATTCAATTTTTTTTTCTTCAAATAAGAGAGGGACACTGAATAGAAATCTATAGAATAGAGTTCTTCTATCCGTGGCACCAAGGTTCCTTCTCTAGAAGCTTTGAGAATTACTCTAAGTTTATTAGATACATGGGGAATCTGTAATTAAATTTAAATTTTGGAATGAGACCTACTCATTTTTCTGAAGCATAGTCTCTGGTCAGGTATAGCTTTCAGCCTCCTCCCCACTCATCCACTCCCCCTCCCCCTCCCCCGCAAAAAAAGCCAGAAGAAGAGTGAAAGACCAAGGATAATTCATGTGAATCATTTATTCAAAATAGGAAGGACATAATCCACTGCTGAAATGACCCAGAGGTTTCTCTCATTCTAATGTCGTACCTTTTGAGGAGAATATTTGTAGCTCAGGGTTGAAATGAGGGGTCCTATACATTTCTACGCTTAGAATACAATAGAATAACAGAGTTAGAAGGGACTTTGGAGGTCTTCTAGTCCAACCCCCTGCTTAGGCAGGAAACCCTACACCACTTCAGACAAATGGTTATCCAATCTCTTCTTAAAAGCTTCCAGTGTTGGAGCATTTACAACTTCTAGAGGCAAGTTGTTCCACTGATTAATTGTTCTGACTATCAGGAAATTCCTCCTTAGTTCTAGGTTGCTTCTCTCCTTGATTAGTTTCCGTCCATTGCTTCTTGTTCTGCCCTCAGGAGCTTTGGAGAATAGCTTGACTCCCTCTTCTTTGTGGCAGCCCCTGAGATATTGGAACACTGCTATCATGTCACCCCTGGTCCTTCTTTTCATCAAACTAGACATACCCAGTTCTAGCAACCTTTCTTGATACATTTTCACCTCCAGTCCCCTAATCACCTTTGTTGCTCTTTCTAGAGTCTCAATATCTTTCTTACATCGTGGTGACCAAAACTGGATGCAGGATTCCAAGTGTGGCCTTACCAAGGCATTATAAATGGTATTAACACTTCACCTGATCTTGATTCTATCCCTCTGTTTATGTAGCCTAGAACTGTGTTGGCTTTTTTGGCAGCTGCAGTACACACTGCTGGGTTATCTCTGAGCTTGGTTGTTTTCTTGCAGATGTTTCATTACCAAACTAGGCTCTAGTAGGCAACAGCCATTATGTAGGACAAACAGGCAAAAGGCTAGCAGAGCCCATTCATGAACACCAATTAGTAGTCAGGAACAGGATGAAAACTCCTTAATTTCACAACACATGGAGAGACAACCATAGTTTCAACTGGGAAATTAAGCATCGTAGATCAAACCAAGTCTAAGAACACTCCTGGAAGCCTGACACTTAGACCAATCAGACATCAACAGACACATAGAGATAAACAACATCTATATACCATTCAAAAGAGACAACCAACAAGCCAAAAAGGGAACAAAAAGACCAAAACGCCTCCCCACTAACAATCAACACCCAGATGAGCAGAGATTAATATTAGACTAACTAACAATCAAGAAGCAACCAATACCCCAATCAAGGAACTGCCTAATAAGCTAACAGTAAACAAACAAATAACTACCAAGACCACTCCCACCAACACAGGCAGAGCAAGCCACTAGAACATAAAATGAGAGCAAACCCAACTCCCTATTAGCACTAATGATGTTACCTAGTTTGCCAATGAACTGTCTCAAAGAAAACAACCAAGCTCAGAGAGCACCAAGGACCCTTCATTCTTCCCTTTGTTTTGCTTCATTCACCTCCTCCTAATTTAACACAGTCAATAAACTATGCCAAATTACTGTAAATGAAGAGTCATTCATGCTTTAGTTATCATTTAATATTTAAAGTATTATCCAATCCTATCATGCAGGGGCAAATTGTGAAACAAACTGAAGATACCAGATACCAATAAAGTCTACTTGAAGTTTTTAAAAATTAGAACCTGATTTCAATAAGCTTGTTTGGAGGATTCAGGAAGGTGTATCTGCCATTGTGAAGAAGAAGAATTCCTAGAAAACTGCTTACAATCTTGAGTAGCTGGATTCCAAACTAAATTTACAGTGTGTGATGATTAATACGAGCACAAATGTTCTCAAATGTATGTCAATACATGATATACATTCCAATACAATATATGAACGTTATGGATGAGAGCTATAAAACTTGCAAACCTTAAGGAATTTTCAAAGTTGACTTCACCTGTTTGTTCCTTCTGCCTTTGCCAGAAATAATTTTGACTTTGCCAAGCCATGTTTGAAAAAAATTTAGGATCATGGCTCACACAGGTAGAGTTTAAGCCAACTGCATGGTATACAATCCCATTTGGCAGTAATGATACAACCAGCCACAACTTGGCATCAGTGCCTGGTGCTGTCAATTAGCCCTTCAACGCTTCTGATGTGGTTCCAAATATGACAAAGTGGAAATGAAAGCAATATTATCTTATATGAAACATGAAAAAAGAAAATGAAAATGAAATGTTCAAAGCTGAATGCGACATTATAGATACTCTCTCATTACTTCCCTGCTGGATTCCACCTCATTTTTCATATTCCCAGTGTTATCAGCCATAACAAGAGCTCCTTCTCCAGAATGTGGAAATGACCTAAATCATGCTCTCTGTTTTGCTTGCTGAACATTAAACTCGACCTTGCACTTAGAGGGAGAATGTCTGTCATCTTCAGCTGTTTTTATACGCAAACCATGTGGGAAAAAAGACTATAAGATAAACATTCGACAAGGAGAAGTGACTAGAATGAGAAAAAGGAGCAGTTTGGCTATAGGGGACAATCCACTCTTCTTGTGACCTTCAGCAAACTCAACACTCTGCTCTCAGCTCTGTGTACACTCAAATTTTGCTCCCTTGATCATAGCATATTGTGGGAGGGGATTATTTTTTTTTAAATCTGGCCTAAGAAGCAACTTATCAGTCAAGGAAAAGGCTTGGGTGTTATTCTAATGGTTATAAGAGAAATGAGTCCTTAGTCATTTGCATCCTATTATGCTGTAATTCTTTGCAAGTTTATCTAGAAGAAAAATCCAACTGGTTTTGAATCTACCAAGCCTTTTAACTATGGTACTTGGGACAGGGTTAAGTGAAAGGCTATCTTCTGCTAAAACAGACACCTAACATCAAAAATGTCATCAAAAAAGCACAACAAAGTATGTTCTTTCTGCACAAACTCAGAAAGCTCAAACTTCCCAAGGAGCTACTGATGCAGTTCTACAGAGGAATTATTGAGTCTGTCATCTGCATCTCTATGGTTTGGTTTGGTTCTGCAACCCAACAAGACAGACACAGACTTCAGAGAGTAATTAAGACTGCAGAAAAAACAACTGCTACCAACCTGCCTTCTATCGAGGACCTGTATACTGCACAAGTCAAAAAGAGGGCTGTGAAAATATCTATAGACCCCTCACATCCTGGACATAAATTATTTCAACTACTACCCTCAAAACGATGCTACAGAGCACTGCACACCAGAATAACTAGACACAATGACAGTTTTCCCCCGAACGCCATCACTCTGCTAAACAAATAATTCCCTCAACACTATCAAACTATTTACTAAGTCTGCATTACTGTTACTATTAATCCTCCCATCCTTCCTTTCACACATCTCCTCCCACTTGTGGGAGTATTGTTAGGAATCTGTACACCAGTTAGTTGGGTTGGCAATATATAAACCAAAAATGTATGTTTGTAGCTTTAAGACAAAATCACTGTCTTGATTTATACTATATTCTGATTGGTTGATTATATTGCAAATTACCATAAGAGGGAGGTAGAGATCATAGCTTGCTTTCTCTGACATTCTGTTGCTATCTAAGGTTCTCCATTGTATTTATGCTGTGCTTATACTTTGATATCTTTGTTTACTGTAAATCAGTGGTTCTTAACCTGGGCGATATCGCCCCCCAAGTGGCGATTCTGTTTTTCAGTGGGGCGATGGAACAAAAAGGGGCAACATGGGGGCGAAGGAGCAGAAGGGGGGCGATATGGGGGCGATGGAACAAGATATATTGGGAGAGAGAGAGAAAGAGATTGGTAGGTAGGTAGGTAGACAAAAAGACAGACAGGTAAGTAGATAGGCAGGAAGGAAGGCAGGCAAACAGACAGACCTTTTGGATGGATGGATGGATGGACGGACGGATGGACAGACAGAAAGCATGTGAGAGCGGCAGCACTTTGGGAAAGCGGTGGCGGCGGCTTTTCCCAACATGCTGCTGCATTCGAGGCACCAGTTCAGGTGTAGTACATCAGTCAATGGGGTGAGCCTGCAGGGCCAGTGCCTCAAACGCCCCCCTGCCACCTCTTAGCATCCCTCTTCTGGCCCCCTTGGGTACGCTAAGAGGTGGCAGGGGGGCGGTTATGTTGGGGGAGGGGGCGATGACAACTTCCTCAATGGCTCAAGGGGGCAATTCTTTCAAAAAGGTTAAGAACCACTGCTGTAAATGACAAAGGCAACCGGTAAGAAGACTTTGTAATTGGATATTATTTGGACTGTTAAACGTATATGACCTGGACCATTTATTGGACCCTGCTATTTCTTAAAGTAAACTTTAACTCAATTTAGTGTATCTGTGTGTGGCTGAATAATTATTCATAACTACTCTCATAAACGTTTCCATGTGCATATCCTTCTTACTCAAGGGTTATTCTGTACATATCATAACATTGGTTATGGGCCCAGAGACATATTGAGAATCAGTGTGAATATACAGTTTCATATTCAGACAGCTGATTGCGGCGTATTGTTAAAATACCAATGGCACAAGAACAGTCAACCAGTATATCCCAGATAGCCCAGTTGGATGGAACAAACTATGTTTCCTAGTCTATGAAGTGCAGCCTACTTCTGCGTAAAGATGGATTATGGACTGTAGTTAATAGCCCACCAGATGTAACAACTTGGGACCCATTGAATGATGAAGAAAAAAGAAAATAGCTGACTTTAACTGGGGTAATGAAAAAGCTCTTAGTATAATTGGACTGAGACTGAGTGATCAGCAGCTAGTCCATATTCGTGGTGAAGAATCTGCTGCTAGATGTTGGGACATTTTGAAGAGGATTTATGTTCGAGATAGTATGGGTGCACACATACACCTTACACGTAAACTGTTTAGAGCCCGTCTTATAAAAGGTGGCAATATGTTAGCTCATTTGGAGTTTATGAAAAGGACTTTACAAGAGCTACAAGAAAAGGAGCTAATTTTCTTGGAGTTACATCAAGTTTACATCATTCTTTCTTCTTTGGATGAAACTTATGATGATTATGTATCTTCACTGGAAGTTTTAAACAGAGATGAACTTACATTGACTGGCATAACTGGAAGAGTCAAGAAGAAGGCAAGATAGAAATCAACTGAGAGAAAGACAACCACAGGAAGAAAAACTGTCTTCAACTGCCTATATTGTTAGGAAATGTTTTTTTTTTTGCGGGGCTAAAGGTCATATAGCCAGATACTGTAAAAAGGGTAAGAAACAGAATGCTATTAATATACAGAGAGCTTATAAAGATGTTAGTTTAGCCATATCAAGTACAACTACAACTGTAAACCATGACATGTGGGTAGTTGACAGTGCAGCATTGCAGTGTATAACTAAAAGTAAAGAGAGGTTTGTTAACATGACAAAGAGTAAACAGCATGTATCATTAGCTAATGGATGGAAATTGAGAGCATCTGGAGAAGGTACTGCATATTGTTCATGTATTAATGAACATTTACTGATGTTATATGTACTTAGAATGATATTTAACTTGCTATCTGTAAGAGCAATGGTAAAAGCAGGATTTGTTTTAACCTTTCAGGGAGATAAATGTTTAATTGAAAAGCGGGGTAAAAGTGTTACTGCAAGATTGGATAATGGTTTGTTTATTATACATGATAGTCCATTAATTAATGCTAACTCAGTTTATGAGAATAAAAAGCCTCATGATGAATGTATTCATCTGCTCCATAGATGTATGGGACATATAAATTTCAAAATGCTAAAGAAAACTGTTGAGTTATCTAATGGTATAAAATTAAAACCTTGTACAACGTATTTAAATTGCAATGTTTGCAATCAAGAAAAAAGCAAGGTAACTCCTGCAAATAGTGTAAATGGATTCAAAACCAGTGAACCATTAGAGGTTGTTTTTGCTGATATTATTGGACTTAATAAACCTAGTTTAGGTGGAGCCTGTTACATATTAAGTATAATTGATCATTTTTCCAGATATGGTTTCTGTTATTTAATGAAAACGAAGATAGAAACATACCAGCATTTTGTAAACTGGCTAAAATTTGCTGCAAGGAAAAAGAAACAGAAAGTTATTAGCTTAGTTATAGATAATGGTACTGAATTTACCAATAGAAAATTTGAAGGCATGTTACAGAAAGCTGGCATTGAACATAAAGTTCTCCTCCTTATAGACTACAACATAACTCATATATTGAACGTAGAGGACAAACATTACAGGCTATGGCTAGGACTATGATTTCAGATTCTGGTTTATCAGAGAAACTTTGGGGTGAAGCAATAATGTGTATTAACCATGTTTTGAATAATGTAATGAATTCAATGACTGGTGAATTACCATTTACTCGTTGAAATGGAAAAAAGCCAGATCTCAGTTATTTACATACATTTGGAACCCTAGCATGGGTTCATATTCCCACACAAGTAAGGCGAAAGGGACAACATAGAGCGAGACAATTATATTTTGTAGGTTATGAAGCTAATCATAGATCATTTAGATTTTGGGAGCCAGGTACTACTAATGTATATTGTAGTGCAAGTGCTAAATTTCTGGAGCATGTTGGCTGGAGAAAGCTTGAACAGGAATATAATAAGGTACAGGATAATGTTGTTGTTGAGACTCCATTGTTTACCGATAATCCTGATGATAATAATATTGATGATACGATAGTGGAGGAATCCTCAATGGAGGAATCATCAATAGAAGAACCCTCTGACTGTAGAAGACGAGGATTTGATAGGGGAGGTAAAGGAAGAGGACATACCAACAACATGTACTGAGTTGCCTAGGAGGTCAACTAAGGAGAGATGTCAACCTGACAGATTTCAAGCAAGCATTGTATGTCAGGTTAATACAGAACCTTCTAACTTCAATGAAATAAAACTGTATCCTACGAAGGATCAGGTAGCTTGGCAGGAAGCTATGAATAGGGAGTTAAAATCGTTAAAGGATTTAGAGCTGTATGAGGATGTAAAGTTACCACTAGGTGAGTGTGCAATAAGTTGCAAATGGGTGTATAAGATAAAGACTGGTGTGGATGGGACTATTACCCATAAAGCAAGATTAGTTGTTCAAGGATTTGCTCAGTCAGATAAGGACTATGATGAAGTGTTTGCACCTAGTTTGAGAGCAAATACATTGAGAGCAGCATTAGTTTGGGCAGCTAAGAATAAATGTAAAATAAACCATGTAGATGTTGAAACTGCATATCTACATGCACCTTTACAACATACCATCTATATGAAAAAGCCATTAGGTTTAAAGGATGATGGAAAAACTTATTATTGGAAATTAAAGAAAAGTCTTTATGGTCTAAAGCAATCTGGTTATGAATGTAATAAATGTATTGTAAAAGAATTAGTTTCAATAGGTTTTGAAGCTGGTATAGCTGATCCTTGTTTGTTCCAAAGAGAAAAAGATGGTTTAGTTTCTCTATTACTGTTATTTATGGATGACATAGCAATTATAACTAAAACTGAACAAGAAGCAAATGATATTGTTTATAGATTACAGAAAAAAATCGAGATTAGAAATTTAGGGGAAATTAAGCATTATTTGGGTCTTGATATAGTGAAAACAAATAAAGGTTTTAAAATTTCACAAGCCAAGAAGATTAGCCAATTATTAAAACGCTATAATATGGAACATTGTAAATCTGCTAAGACACCAATGAGTAAGGAATTTACACAAAGTGATATTAAAAGTCCTATGTTTGATAAGGAAATATATCAATCCTTAATTGGTAGTCTATCATATCTGGATAATTGGTCTAGACCAGATATATCTTACAGTGTAAACCAATTGGCTAGGTATAACGCTGAACCAAATGAAAGGCATTGGCAAGCAGCTAAGTGAATACTTAGGTATCTGAAACACACAATCCATTATTCATTATATTTAGAACCAAGTAATGAATTAGTGTTAACTGCATATGTTGATGCAAGTTTTGCTACTGATATAATGACTCGTAAGTCAACATCAGGAATAGTGGTAATGTTGGGTAATGCTTTAATAGGATGGAAGTCTACTAGGCAACAACATATTAGTTTATCCACTATGGAAGCAGAATTCTTATGTTTATCATTAATGTGTACAGAATTGATATATTATAAACAATTGTTGAAGGATATTGGAATTACTGTACATGATCTGTTTATTGTTTATGAAGACAATCTGCAATTAGTATGGCTACTAATTTAGCTGTTAAAACAAGGTCTAAACATACTGATTTGAGATATTTGAATGTTAGACAGTGTGTTCAAAATAAATTAATTCAGTTAGAATACTGCATGACTGAACATAATATTGCAGATCATTTCATGAAAGCTCAAGTTAAAATTAAGCATAAAGAGTGTTGTGAGAATTATGGTTTAAAGATGTAATGTATTATATATTGACCTACCCAAAGGGGAGAATGTTAGGAATCTGTACACCAATTAATTGGGTTGGCAATATATAAACCAACAATGTATGTTTGTAGCTTTAAGACAAAATCACTGTATTGATTTATCTATATTCTGATTGGTTGATTATATTGCAAATTACCATAAGAGGGAGCTAGAGATCATAGCTTGCTCTCTCTGACATTCTGTTGCTATCTAAGGTTCTCCATTGTATTTATGCTGTGCTTGTACTTTGATATCTTTGTTTACTGTAAATGACTTGCAATCGGTAAGAAGACTTTGTAATTGGATATTATTTGGACTGTTAAACATATATGACCTGGGCCGTTTATTGGACTGTGCTATTTCTTAGAGTAAACTTTAACTCAATTTAGTGTATCTGTGTGTGGCTAAATAATTATTCATAACTACTCTCATAAATGTTTCCATGTGCGTATCCTTGTTACTCAAGGGTTATTCTGTACATATCATAACAAGTATAACTGTAACCTTGTTGCTTGTATCTTTATGATTTATATTGATTGTTTCCTGGTATGATTTGATTGCTTATTTGTACCCTATGACTTTCATTAAGTGTTGTACCTTATGATTCTTGACGAATGCATCTTTTCTTTTAATGTACACTGAGAGCACATGCACCAAGACAAATTCCTTGTGTGTCTAATCACACTTGGCCAATAAAGAATTCATTCATTATTCAAAACAGCACTGATGATGTTACCTAGTTTGGTAATGAAATGTCTGCAAGAAAACAACTAATCAGAAAATACCAAGGACCCCTCATTTCAACCTGGAGCTACAAGTATTCTTGTTTATTGGAACTTAAGATTCACCCTAATGTTGCTGTTTCATAAAATGAATCAAATCACTCCATGTACATACGCTCTGGTTACAAAAAGCTTTTCTGGAAAGATTGATCAAACCCTTTCCTTTTGGCCTTTTAAGTACGTAATAAAATGTTTTTCTTTGCTTCAATCTGCTGCTATGGGTCTTCCAGATGTTGCTGAACATCATCCCAGCAATTATCACATTGTGGCCTAGGGTGAAAGATGCCGTAGTTTAGCAACATTTGGAAAGCCATAAGATCCCCTTCTTTTAAACTACATCTTTAGAATAATTTGTTGCTCTTGGCTTTTCACTTTTGCTCTAGGATTGAAACACTTTTTTTCTTCTTAGGCTGTTTTGGCCCTGGTTTTTTGAAAGTGATGATTCTGAGCCTTATTTTATGTTTAAGTCTCTCGGCCAGTGATGGCTAACCTTTTTGGGTTCCTGTGCCAAAAATTGTGCACGTGCTTGCATGCTCGTGCTCATGTGCCAGCACCCAGAAGGCAATAAGCACCCCCCCACATCCCCTACACATGTGTGAGCAATACCACCCCATCCCACACACCCCTCCGCCCCCTTACCTGCACTGCGCCTCACAGCTGATTTTTGGTGTGTTTGAGGCCTTCCTCAAGCCTTTGGGAAGCCGAAAAAAGCCTCAAAGAGGCTGAAAATCAGCTGTGAGGCACGCACATGTGCAGTGAGATAAGCTTGCCTGCAGTTTGTGTGCCAGCACAAATGGCTCTGCGTGCCACCTGTGGCATGGGTGCCACAGGTTCGCCATCACGGCTCTAGGCTTTCTACTTTGACTGGGCTCAGAAGTGACTTTCCAAAAAGTAGCTAGAAACTGAAACTACATTTTTCCTGGTTGGAGCCAACATTCTCAGCCAGGACAGGTAACCCTCAATTTATGAGCCCAAAATTTATGTTGTTAAGTGAGACATTCATTAAGTGAGTTTTACCCAATTTTACAACCTTCCTTGCCATAGTTGTTAAGTGAATCATTGCAGTTTGATAAATTAGTAACCCAGTTGTTAAATGAATTGGGCTTCTGCATTGACTTTGCTTGTCAGAAGTCACAAAAGGTGATTACATGAGCTTGTGATACTGTAACCATCATAAATATGACCCAGTTGCCAAAAATCTGAATTTAGATCATATGAATCATGGGGATACTGATTCAAAAGTTGAAACTGTGAAAACAGTCATGTCACTTTTTTCAGTACCACTGTAACTTTGGTCAAGATAGGGATAGATAGATAGATAGATAGATAGATAGATAGATAGATAGATAAAGATAAAGATAAAGATAAAGATATAGATAGATATTAATGATTGAAGATAAATATGTCTCTCACCAAAAAAAATAATTGGTTTCTCCTTTTTTAAACTCTAAAAACATTGCAGTATTTAATTCAAAATAGTTTTTCAAAACTTGAAGGGCCTAAATGAATGAGGAAAATACAGATAAGATTATACTACGAGACTCTCATTTTTCAAAGAAACAATACTCCAACTTAGGGAGGAAAGATAGGATCAGGATGTGAGGACTAAAACACTTTTTTTAAAACAAAAATGATTTCTGAATCTCTGTCTTCTGAACAAAAAATACAGATATTTTATGAACGGTTCATTTCCCCCCCTCAATTTCTACTTTTTTAAGGGACAGTTTTTAAAATGGGAGGGGAAAAATCCATCTCTGTGAGCCTTCGTGTCCCTTGACTCCTGTCTCCATAGCTACAATTTTGATTAATGGAGATTTTAATTAGAGTTCTCCCATATCATATCTAATTGAATCCTTAGGCTGCAGTTCAATTCTCTATATATTTACCTGACTGGAAGCCTTGTCTTAGACAAAGCTTTTTTCTTTTTCTTTTTTTTTACCCAAAACTACTCTGCCAAAAGGCTTTTTTCATTTACCCACGAATAACCAGAACTACACGGGTTTTCCCCAAGTCTCCAGCTCCATTTTGATTTATGTAATTTATGTAATGATCGCATTAATTTCTATTTAACAGATCCATTAGAAGTTTTAAATTATTTTAATTAAAATTCAGCTGAACTCAGGCAGTTGTTCTCCATTAACTCCTAACAGATGTCTTCAATGGACTTCTCTGCTAATGAATTTTCTATACAAATTAGATGAGATGGGAACTTTGTATTTTGCCAAAATAAGGGCCCTTGTAAAACCTGCTTTGCCCATAAAAGACAAGCTTCTCACACAAGGACATCTGGCAAAGTGCAGCTCAATTAAACCATAGATGATGTATTTTTGTTCGCAAGACAATTCTTAATGCCAGTGGAAGATGTGCAAATACTGTTTAAGGGCCATAAAGATCAGACTGATTGGGAAGTGAATCAAATTATTGCCACAGAATGTATGGACATCTGAATTTAAGCTTGTGCTATTTCTGAAACTGGATGGTGAAATCTTGAGAGTCCCAGATTAATCTGTTTTTTTACATTTTGTCAGTAGTTATATAGTTCATGAACTGGAATACAAATGGTAACAAGTCAGCCAATGGGACTGTCTGGATTGGACATGGCAACAGGTCAACCAATGGGACTGTTTGAATAGACATGGTAACAGATCAGCCAATGGGGACTGTCTAGATTAGACATGGCAACAGGTCAGCCAATGAACATGGAAGCAATATTCACAGAAGCAAGTCAGCAAATCAAAGCCACGCCCAGACTCCAAACTGTCTCTTATGGCCCCATACAAAACAAATACTATATTTCAGTTTCCAAGCAGCCCCCATTGGCTGACCTGTTGCCATGTCTAATCCAGACAGTCCCCATTGGCTGACCTGTTGCCATGTCTAATCCAGACAGTCACCATGGCAACAGGTCAGTCAATGGCTGGAATAGAACATAGAATAACAGAGTTGGAAGGGACTTTCAAATATTAGCCTCTACTTAGGATCAAACTCACAGCCTCCTGATTGTGAGGCAAGAGCTCCACCTCTAGGCCACCAGAGCTGATATATAGAACATAGCAACAGGTCAGCCAACGGGACTGTTTGAATAGACGTGGTAGCAGATCAGCCAATGGAGACTGTCTGGATTAGACATGGCAACAGGTCAGCCAGTGCAGGCTGCTTGGAAACTGAAACATAGTATTTGTTTTGTAAGGGGCCATAAGGGGGCTGCATTGGTTGCCGGTTGCCCTCCGGGTGAGATTCAAGGTGTTGGCATTAACATTCAAAGTCCTTCATGACTTGGGTCTGGGGTACTTGCGGGAGCATCTCCTGCCAAAATCGAATACCGATCGCCCTGTGTGCATGCACAGATGGGGACTCCTCGGGGTGCCGTCTGTGAGACAGTGTCGGCTGGCAGTGCCTCGGGGAAGGGCCTACTCTGTTGCAGCTCCCGCCTTGTGGAATCAACTACCTTTGGAGCTCCGTTTGGCTCCTGATCTCCGCTCTTTCCACCGCGATTTGAAAACCTGGCGATTTGAACAGGCTGAACTGGACTGACCTCTTGGGGGGGGGGTAAAATTAATTTTAAATTAATTTTAGTGATTGGGCTTGCTTAGTTTAATTCTTTTTTAAATATTTATTGTTGTATTTTAATTGTGAGCCGCCCTGAATCCTTTTGGAGAGTGGGCGGCATACAAGTCCAATAAAATGAAATGAAATGAAATAAGAGACAGTTTGGAGTCTGGGCGTGGCTTTGATTTGCTGAATGGTGTATAGGAGTATATACACTTCAAGGCCTCCGTAAATGTAGGCCTCTCGGCCTCTGGACCCCACCCCAGTCTGTAATGACTTGCTTCTGTGAATATTGCTTCCGTGTTCCTGAATTTGTATGCTGACTTCTGCTGTATGATATTGTATATAAAGAAGTTTCTTATGTAAATGAATCCTGCAGAATTATTGACTTGTGTGCTAGTCGGATGTGCTGCAAAAACTCTGACACATTTCTATTTTTTTCAAGAAACTAGATAGACCTTTAAACTGCATGAAGGGAAGGCATATAGAAACGAGCAGATTGTCAGAAGTTTTTTTTTTTAAAGGTTGGGATGGTCAACGTTTTTCTTCTGGTGACCCTTATACTCTGATTTCTCTTGAAGATTTCACATATCCTTCAGACCACAAAATGACAGCTGAGGGTCACGCATGACCTGACAACTGTGAGGGTCTACTGTATATTACTTCAGGGGGAGGAAAGGAACACTGCAAAGACCAGGAGGCTGGGAGGTCATTGGTAGAGATGACAGCTGCTCTTATATGGAGAAACCTCCAGCTTTTGTCATGTTCGTGATACCATCGTAGCGTGGAGATTTTTTTTTAAAGGAAAAAAAGAAGTTCTAATCGGGTTAACATTATGCTCATCTCACAGCTGCTCCTACAATTGTAGGGAATAAGATACATGCTTGAAATCATTCTGCAATACATTTAAGTTTCTCTGGTTGGCTAGGCATGTGATTTTATAAATATATTGCAAAGTGTTTTCAGGAATGTATCTCATGTCAAAAGTGTCAAAAGTATTTCAGACAGAACAGGGCTGAAGTACAGAGTTGGAAGGGACCTGGGTGTTCTTCTAGTCCAGGGGTGTCACACTTGATTTCATTGAGGGCCACATCGGAGTTGGGTTTGACCTGGGTGGTGGTGGCCATGGCCAGGGTGAGCATGGCTAGCTCAACGACACTCATGTCAGGGGCACCTGTGGTGGTTCAAGTGCTCTGCCAGTGAAAATGGGCTCCCAAACTCTGTTTTGGGCTGCAACGGTCTCCTACAACCCTCCGCCAGCAAAAACAGAGCTTGGGAGTGGCCCTCCTAAGCCCCATTTTTGCTAGCAGAGGCACCACGGGCCAATCATTCCCTGTTTCCATGAGCCCCGCAGGCCAGATCTAAGTACCCCATGGGCTGGATCTGGCCTGTGGGCCTTGAGTTTGACACCCCTGTTCTTCTCCAACTCTCTGCTCTGGCAGGAAATCCTATACCATGTCACACAAATGGTTGTCCAATCTCTTCTTTAAAATCCTCCACAACCTCTGGAGGTAAATCATTTGACCAATTAATTGTTCTAACTGTCAGGAAAATTCTCCTTAGTTCTAGGTTGCTTCTCTCCTTGATTAGTTTCCACCCATTGCTTCTTGTCCTGCCTTCAGGTGCTTTGGAGAATAGCTTGATTCTCTCTTCTTTGTGGTAGTTCCTTAGATATTGGAAGACTGCTATCATGTTACCCCTAGTGCTTTCTTTCATTAAACTAGACATACCCAATTCCTGCAACCGTTCTTTGTATGTTTTATCCTACAGTCCCCTAGTCATCTTTGTTGCTCTTTTCTGCATTGCTTCTAGAGTCTCAACATCTTTTTTATATTGTGTTGACCAAAGCTTTGTTCCTTGTAGCTCTCAGCTAAAACTGAAACTGTCCATATCAGTACTCAGCCTGCAAGGAACTTTTTAAAAAGACAGCCAGAATACATGATAGATAACCATGGGACTTCTGTCTATCTCCTCCCAGCCCTAAAGGCAGACCAAATATGGTGGGAAATCCCTAGTTCTCTTCCAAAACAGAGCAGCAAACACTTTCTGGTCAGCTACTGTCAAACAATGATTGTATTATGAATCTGCGGCATGCTAGATTTTCACTGATTATATGAGCTTCAAAGCTCACATATAATCAAAATAAAACACATGAAGAGAATGAGGAATGAGACGACCAGGTCAACAGTGAGGATCAATCCTTGCCCACTGCAATGAAATAGAACAAAGTCTTGGAAAAATTCAAATGTTACTATTCTTCTCAAGTTCAAATCGTTCGAAAATGATTTTGCATTAACTTGTTCTTCTCTACTTGCAGTTTTCGTGCTGCTTTTGTCCACGCTTTCTCAGACAAGAAAGAGAAAAAAAAAACATTTGTAACATGATCTGCTTCATTATGTTTTTTTCTCCAGTATTCCTCAACAATTTTCCAAGGGCAGGAAGAAAAACCTAGTTCCTCTGTAACCAACGTGTAGTATGTGAGATGTACAGATATTCTCTTGCGTTTGGTAATTGTAAAATATTATTATCCGTGGGTGTAGAGAAGGAGGAAGGAGGAGCAGAATGTTTGGCAGAGTGCAGGTGTTCCAATTGCCCATGTATCTTGATGTACCTTCATGTTTCACAGTGGAGAATCCCATACCAGATGGCAAGGCTCATTAAGAATTTCAAAGGTGGACTGTTCATCATAGTAGGGAATGAATAATGTCTTTTAAAGGATTAGGGTGCAAAACAGATCCAGCAAAGCATTCAGATTAGTTAACGGTAACAGTATATTAGAACAATACTATAAATCTGTTAATAACAGAATAACAGAATTGGAAGAGGTCTTGGAAGTCTTCTAGGCCAATCCCCTGCTCAGCCAGAAAATCCTATACCAGTTCAGATAAATGGTTGTCCAATCTCTTCTTAGAAACTTCCAGTGTTGAAGCACCCACAGCTTCTGGAGGCAAGTCGTTCCACTGATCAATTGTTCTCACTGTCAGGAAATTTCTCCTTAATTCTAAGTTGCTTCTCTCCTTGATTACTTTCCATCCATCTCTTCTCGTCCTGCCTTCAGATGCTTTGGAAAATAGATTGACCCCTCCCCTTCTTTGTAGCAACCCCTGAGATATTGGAACACTGCTATCATGTCTCCCCTGGTCCTTCTTTTCATTGAACCAGACATACCCAATTCCAGCAACTGTTCTTTATATGTTTTAGCCTTCAGCCCCTAATCATCTTTTTCACCCACAACTTTCTGGAGGCAAGTCATTTCACTGTTTAATTGTTTTAATTGTGAGGAAATTTCTTCTTAGTTCTAGGTTGGATCTCTCCTTGATTAGTTTCCATTCTCTGCTTCTTGTCCTGCTTTCAGATGTATTCGCTTAGCTGCTTGCCAATGCCTTTCAAGACACTTGTATGTCTAACCCACCTTGGACCTTGCAACGGGATAAATACCATCATCAAGTGAGGTCTGGCATTCAGCTATTCAGAATTTTAAAAATAAAAGGTTAGGGTCAGTTAAATCGCTGTTATTTTGTAAAAGAACTATTCGAGTAGCCTTCTTCTTCGTTTATGTGAATGGTAGAAGGAAATTTCCATTTTAAATTGGCTCTTCTTGAACAGTATTTGATTCTGAAAAGTCCAGGTGCCTTAAATGTCACATAATCAGCTGGCATTCAAGGAGATGGTATTTACAATGGAACCTGTTATGATGTGTACAGAATAATCCTTGAGTAACAAGGATATGCACATGAAAACGTTTATGAGAGAAGTTATGAATAATTATTTAGCCACACACAGATACACTAAATTGAGTTAAAGTTTACCCTAAGAAATAGCACAATCCAATAAACAGTCCAGGTCATATACGTTTAACAGTCCAAATAATATCTAATTACAAAGTCTTCTTACCGATTGCAAGTCATTTACAGTAAACAAAGATATCAGAGTATACACATAGCATAAATACAACAGAGAACCTTAGATAGCAACAGAATGTCAGAGAGAGCAAGCTATGATCTCTAGCTCCCTCTTATGGTAATTTGCAATATAATCAACCAATTGGAATATGGTCTAAATCAATACAGTGATTTTGTCTTAAAGCTACAAAACATACATTGTTGTTTTATATATTGCCAACCCAACTAATTAGTGTACAGATTCCTAACAGAACCACTGAAAACCACCAAAGCCATGTCATTTGTGGGTTTTAAAAAAGGTGGAGAAGGAAGGAAGAAGAGTAAAATGAAGTAGCAGCTAAAGATACTTTGGTCACCTATAAAAATCATAAATTAGTCTGAACTAATCTGACCATTTTTTTCATGATCACCATGTTTGAAAGTCATCACTTCACAAAGAATTGGACTAGGATATATATCTATACATTTGTGCTCGGTTCAACTTTCTTTCCCTTGTTTTCTGATGACCCCCATGTATACAACCTATCAGTAACCTATTCCTATCTCATGCCTATTTGAGAACCAACACCTGCATTCTAATTGTGCAAGTGAGGGTTTACATTTTCTGCTCAGAAATCATTTCAAGGCTGAGATCCATAATTTAATCTCAACAAGATAAACGAACAGGTTATAGGAGGAAGTACCATTTTAGATTCTGCATGGCTACAGATTTTTTATTATTATTTTAAACTTTTAAAATACTGATCACACTTAAAATTTTTAAAAGTGTATTTCAACAGGTAAATCCATTAATGCTGTGGTGGCACAGTGGTTAGAATGCAGTGCTACAGGCTACTTCTGCTGACTGCCGGCTGCCAGCAGTTTGAGTCTCACTGACTCAAGGTTGACTCAGCCTTCCATCTTTCCTAGATCAGTAAAATGAGGACCCAGATTGTTGGGGGCAATAGGCTGACGCTGTAAACCACTTAGGGAGGGCTGGGAAGCATTATGAAGTGGTATATAAGTCTAAGTGCTATTGCTATCAATGTATTGATCACTCTTAAGTATGATGGAGAAATTTATTATTTATTTTATTTTAAATGGTTTTATATACCGCCCTTCTCCCCAAAGGGACTCAGGGCAGTTTACAGGGCAATTAACAAAACATACAATACAAATATTAAAATAAAATCAAACTCAATTAAGCCCCACCCATATCAAATTTTAAAAATTTAAAAACAATGGTTAAAAAACGATAATTCCAATCAAACAATTTAAAATATCTCATGGGGATAGATCGGCTTGCTTAAACAGCCATGTTTTAAGGGCGCGGCAAAAGGCTCTCAGGTCGGGGACAATCTAGATCTCTATCAGTAGCTCATTCCAGAGGGCAGGGGCAGCCACAGAGAAGGCCCTCCCCCTGGGGGCTGCCAGCCAACATTGTTTGGCCGACAGCACCCTGAGGAGGCCAACTCTGTGGGCCCGCACTGGTCGGTGGGAGGTTGTCATCGGCAGTAGGTGGTCTCGCAAGTACCCTGGGCCTAATGAAATATTAGGTCAAATACACCACCACCATCACCTCCATCTCTTTCAGATATTGGTCAAGAAAATTCACATTTAATATTAAAATCAATGAAAATTAAAAATCCTGGTACCAATATTCTAATTTTCAGCCTCTGAGAATTAAAGAGAATTCCCCAAAGGGATCACACAAATCCTCCATATTCTTGTGGTGGAATTTCCAGGTAGACTGGAGAGAGGTGTTAAGAGGACCACGGGGATGCTGCAATGGTCGTAAGTGTGGAAAACAGTCATAAGTCACTTTTTTCAGTGCTATTGTAACTTTGAACATGAACTATTGTAAATCGAGGACTCCAGTACAAGTGGCCTACACTTAAACATTACATCAACACCCTAATCCTAACTTTAACTGTATGTATGGGCACACACAATTTTATTTTCCAAAAACATAGTGTTCTGTCAACATCAGCATAGTGCCTGAGTTACTTTGCTTAACAGTACAATCAACCTTGGTGATTCTGAAAGGAAGGCACTTGCAATTTATAGAGTTCAAAAATCACACCAAGTATCAAAGGGATTCTGAATCAAAGTGATTTCATGTTTGAGAATCACAAAGAGACCCAGAAACTAATTATCTCATTTTGAACATCATTAGAATAACCACCCACAGCTGAATAGAGGAAGAAACCAGTTGTGTGGGGTTTTTTTTAAAGAAGTCACATTTGAATTCCAACGCACTCTTCAATTTTGAATGTGTATAAATGTCATTTCTCCAGTTTTGCTGTCCCGGTATCACCTTCCACAAACATGCCAGAGCACACAAATACACTGCTCTTACTTTATAAAATCCCCAGACTTTTCTCTGACCTAATTCCATAACAAAGTGCACTGCATGGCAGGAGACTATAAGAAACAGAAAAGACAACAAGATCTCCCTTATGACCCCCACCTAACTTCAAGACTAAATAGCATATCAAGTTGGAACCCTATAGCTGTTTTGGCAACTCGAGAGAGAATCTGTTAAAAATAAAAATTTGCAAAATTTGGAAGAAGTCTTCATTGGACTTCTGCCTGCCCTAAATTAGTGCCACCAAGACAGGGATGCCAAACTCGATTTCATTGAGGGCCATATCAGGGTTGACCTTGGAGGGGGTGCTGGTGTGTGTGCGGCCAGCTCAACATCACTCATGTCAAGGGCCAAATGCTAAAGCAAGACTTCCCTCAGGCCCTCCCTCCCTCTCATTATAATCCCTTCCTTCCTTCCTTCCTTCCTTCCTTCCTTCCTTCCTTCCTTCCTTCCCTCCCTCCTCCCTCCCTCCCTCCCTCCCTCCCTCCTTCCTTCCTTCCTTCCTTCCTTCCTTCCTTCCTTCCTTCCCTCTTCATTCTCCTTTCTTCTTCCTTCCCCTCTTTCCTTCTTTTTCTTTTTGTGCTTTCTTTCCCTCTTTCCTTCTTTTTCTTTCCTCTTTCCCTTCCTTCTTTCCTGTCCCTTCTTGGATGCTCAAATGCAACAGGGGAAACATTTCTCCTTTTGTTTTCTTTTTAATTTCTTTGGCTAGCCCTCTGCCAGTGTAAATGGGGCCCACGTGCAGCCTCCTAGGGCTCCGTTTTCAGCTGTGACAGCCTCCTGCAGCCCTCTGCCAGCAAAAACGGAGGTCCCGATCTCCATTTTTGCTGGCAGAGGCACCGCGGGCTGATTCTTCGCTGTTTCCAGGGTGGTCCTGCAGGCCAGATTAAGCACCCTATGGGTCAGATCCAGCCCACAGGCCTTGAGTTTGACACACCTGCATCAAGAGATGCTGTAGCATATTCCATATCAACCCATTGCTCATGGCTGTGTTGGCTGGGAGAGATTGAAATTGGGTTACTCCCGTCTAGAGGTCTAAGGTTTTAAAAAAAACAAACTTCCATGCCCCCCCTCCCCAAGTTCTCTGTCTTCTTTTCCATGCACTCCCTTTTGCACTTACCAAAGGTTTGGCTTCATCTTCATCTTTGAAGTAATATAGCTGCTCCCCTCTGAGTACGAACCAGCGAGTATGCCAAGTCTTCACAAAACCTCCTTGCTTCCTCAGCCACCCACACTTAATGGCAACGTGCCGTCCTGGGCTCAGCAGGGAGCTTTCTGCAGAACCGTTGTGTTCTTCCATAATGAAGTCAGCAGCCTCTCCTGGTTAGAGAAGGTGTGGGAAAGGAGTGGCATTAGTTCAACTTCCAAAGAGTAGCCCCATCATTTTTGATTGGAATAGAAAAACAGCAAACAGTGCTTGAACTATTCAATTATTGTTTACATTGAGAAAATACATTCATTGTTGTTGTTTTAACCATTTAGTCATGTGTCCGACTCTTGGCGACTTTATAGACTACCCTGTCTAGCACAGATTCTTTCAGTTGTTGGATGTTCACCTTTGTATCAGATTGGATGTTATGAAGTCAGATTCTTTTTTTTTTGAAAAAAGGTTTTTATTTTTACGACAAACATACAAACAAAACATAACAACATAAAACCATCTTCCATTTTATATACATACAGCGTGTCAGTTGGTTGGAAATCTTTTGTGCTATCCTTTTTGTCATCATCACTCACAGTTTATATAAACTTTCACATTGTCAAGCTAACATATGCTTACATATTTATCAGTTATTAATCATCTATGACTAGACTATTTATTCCATCATTTTATACAAGATATTCCAAATTTTATGTTAAAATTTATATTACACTTTCATCCAATGGTTATATATGTCTACATTATATTTTATATCAATCTATTAAACTTCTATTTCAAAATTATCTACTCTATTACATTACCAATTCTTTTTGTCCAACCATTGATAAAACAAATCCCATATCATATAAAATTGTTTATCTTCTTGTTCCCTAATTTCAAATGTCAATTTACTCATTTCAGCAGATTCCATAATTTTCTTAATAACTTCCTCCTGCATAGGTATTTTATCATTTTTTCAATTCTTAGCAAATACAATTCTAGCTACCGTTAAAACATTTAAAATCAAATATTTCAACTCCTTAATGTAGATTTCCGGTATAATTCCCAATAAAAAGATTTCTGGTTTAAAGTCTATATGTTGTTTTATCATTTTTTCCAACCATGTGTGGATTTTAGTCCAATATTTTTTTGCATCCGAACATGTCCACCACATATGGCAATATGAACCAGGTATCTGATGACATTTTCAACATTTAAACTTTCTCACAATTCTCGTCGGGGGTAGATGCCACCTGTAAAACATCTTATACAAATTTTCTTTATATGCAGTTGACATTGTCATTTTATAATTTTGAGACCACACTTTTTGCCACTTCTCTAAATCAATCCCATATCCAAAATTTCCCCCCCCAAGCAATCATGGTTTTTTTAACTTGTTCTTCTTCCAATTTAAATTCTAATAAATGTCCATAAAGTTTTTTAATTACCTTTTCATCAGTACCCATCAGAATTTTATCTAAATCAGTCAACTTATCATTAATACCTTCTGTTTTAAAATCTTTATCAAATCTAGACTGTACTTGCAAATATGAAAACCAATTCATTTTTACACCTTGTTCTTCCAATGCTTGCATTTAAGTTCACCCTTTTCATTCAATATCTCACCATATCTAACTGTTTGTTCCTTTTTATATATTACTGGATATGAAAAAGCTTCAATAGTAGATATCCATAATGGAATTTTTAAATAATATTGTCTTTTTGTCTTCTCCCAGTTCAAAAACAGTGCCTCTCGGATATAATGTCTTCTGAAATACCCGTGTGTTTTAGTTCCCTTATACCAAAGGAAAGCATTCCATCCTAGTAGCAAGTCATGTCCTTCTAAAGTCAATAGTCTAGTATTTCTTAATATTATCCATTCCTTTACCCACATCAAACTTGTCGCCTGGTAATATAGCTCCCAATTGGGCAAGGCAAACCCTCCTCTTAGTCTTGCATCTTGTAACAGCTTAAGTTTGATTCTTGCTTTCTTTCCCTGCTAAATATATTTCAACACAATTCTGTTTAAGTCTTCAAAAAACTCTTTCCCTAGTCGGACTGGAATTGTCTGGAATAAATACAGAATTTTAGGCAATACATTCATCTTAATTGTAGATATTCTCCCAATCAATGATATTTGTAAATTTTCCCATTTTGCCAAATCTGTCGCAATCTGCTGTTTGAGTTTAATATAATTATCCTCCTTCAGTGTGCTACATCTTGGTGTAATGTGTATCCCTAAATACTTAACCTTATTTGTGACCTGTATTTCTGAAACTTCTTCCAACTTTTTGTTTCATCTTGCAAACATATTTTTTGTTAATATCTTTGTTTTATATTTATTTTCAAACCTGCTACTTTTCCATATTCTTCTATCTTTTCTATTAATTTAGGTGCTGTTTCCAATGGATCCTCTAATATAAATGCCAGATCATCTGCAAAAGCTTGCAATTTATACTCTTCCTTTTTAATTTTCATTCCTTTTATTTCTTTATCTTCTCTAATATTCCTATTCAACACTTCCAAAGTTAACACAAACAGCAGAGGCAACAGTGGACAACCTTGTCTTGTCCCTTTTCTTATATCTATGGATTCTGTTAATTCTCCATTTACCATAATCTTTGCAGTTTGTTCATAATATATTGTTTCAATGGCTTGAGTAAATTTTTTACCAAAGCCCATTTGTTCCAATTGCAATAACATAAATTGCCAGCTCATGTTGTCAAAGGCTTTTTGTGCATCTAGAAACATCAAAGCCATTTGCTTTTCCGGATGTGCCTCATAATATTCCAAAGTATCCAGAATTATTCTTACATTATCTTTAATTTGTTTCTCTGGCAGAAATCCATTTTGGTCAACATGTATAAAGTTATTTAAGAATCTTTTCAGTCTTTCTGCCAAAATTGAAGCAAAGATTTTATAAACTGAATTTAATAGGGATATAGGTCTCTAATTTTTAACTTGTTGAAAGTCTGTATCCTCCTTCAGTATAAGTGTAATATATGCTTCTGACCATGTTTTGGGTATTCTTTTCTTTAACATAACTTCATTCATAACTTCTAACAAATGGAGATTCAGTATTTCCTGGAAAGTCTTGTAAAATTCCGCTGGCAATCCATCTGGACCTGGTGCTTTTCCAACATTCTGGTTTTTAAGGCTTCTGTTAGTTAGTATCCAAGTCTCTAGGTGGCAGTGCTACTTATTTTCCTTCACTTTCACTTCCCCCTCATACATCCAAAACCAGGAACATTAAAACATTTTATTTTAGTTTAGTTTATTTTATTTAACTTTATTTTATTTATTAAATTTCTATGCTGTCCATCTCCCCTACAAGGTGACTCTGAAACATGGAACCCAAAGGCCAGGTACAGCATTCAAGCTGCAAAATGTTGTATACCCATTAATTATAGGCCTGGAAGGCCTTAACAGGAATGATATAATTGACATTGATTTCATTGATTGAAAAATGTATGAATTGTTCTTTGGAGAAGTGAGACAAATAGAAATAAGAACCATTGCTTTGGGGATATCTGATCAATTCATCTTTCTGTTAATTAAGGTATGGAATAGGATTGTATTGTGAAACAGATATATATGAAGCTTCTCAATCATCCAGGCCATGGTTGTCCCAAAGGTGCTTTTTCAAGAGGCAACTGGACTTTCTGATTTTTCTTTGAAGATATTTTGCTTCTCATCCAAGAAGCTTCTTCAGCTCTGACTGGATGGTAGGGAATGGAAGGATTTATACCCCTTGCAGACCGCTGGTCATTTGCATTCTTCTAGCAAGGTGTTAAGGTCCCCTGGAGATTTATCTGTGGCATCAGGGTCACTTGAGTGGTGCAAATGGGTGTGGAGCCTTCTTGGAACTGTTGAAAGGACTATGTTGTAGATTGAAGATAGATGATGTCATACACCTGCCCCTCTCCAGGTGATCTTAATGACTCTCTAAAAGGATGCAAATGAACAGCTGTCTGCAAGGAGTATAAGTCCTTCCATTCCCCACCATCCAGTCAGAACTAAAGAAGCTTCTTGGATGAGAAGCGAAACATCTTCAAAGAAAAAAATCAGAAAGTCCAGTTGCCTCTTGGAAAAAAGCACCTTTCGGATGTGAAACAGATGGCTAAAATGTTTATTTCAAAACATTAAGCTTTATCTCTCATCAACAACTGTGGTCCTTATGGTCCAGCATGGGCTGTCTGACTTTCACTGGCAGCATGAGCATCCACACCCACAAATGGTTTCATGGTTGCCTTCATTTTTAGCAAACATCTGTGAGAAACATCAGATATAAATGATGAAAAACTGGGCTAAATTAAGGGACTGAAGGTGGAAATTAAAGCCAAAAGAATTTACATGAGAAGCACTTGAGTGTGCAAAGGCCTTTCATCAAAAACCTTTGGAGGAAGATGGGTGATTAAGGAGCATGAAATATAAACAAACAAATATATTCAGACATAGAATAAATCCTCTTAATTGCATCGGACTTCTTGAATCACATTCACCTAAGAAGGACACCTGATGTATTGAGGCTTCAGATTTTGAACTAATGATCTGATTTTTAATTTGTCGACACAAAGCTAAAAAGAAGCTGGATACAAAAACAACATTGAAAAACGTTTCAAAAGAAACTTCAAAAGTTCGAAATTTCACACAAAAAATCTGCATGAATGACATGCAATTTTAAACCACAAACTTTAACCTTGTTTCTAAGAATGTAATGAAGAAAAACAAGATGGGTTCTTTGCCCAAATAAAGATTATGATTTGCAAATGAAATCAATTGATTTAAAAGAAATTTTAAAAAGAAAAAAGGACAATTGACAAATCACAAGGCCTGCAGGCTGCATCCAGCCCGTAGTGTGGTCGGATTCGGCCAATGGGGTCAGCCTGGAAAATGTAAGGGGCTGGCCCACGTTGCTTTGGCATGGTCTACCCAATGCGAAGAGGAAACATGCCACCAGTTTGGGGAGTGGCATCAAGCTAGCCACACCCACCCAGTTGGCCACACCTACCCAGTCAGCCATGCCCACCCACCCCCCAAGGTCAGCCACAGCCCTGATGTGGCCTCAGTGGAATTGAGTTTGATACCCCTGTTCTACATCATCCAGAGTCCTTTTGGATTTGGATGGATTTTAAGTACTGTTAATAAACCAGCAATTTGCAGTCACAAGAGACAGTTTTCCAAGCATAAGAAATCACTAGTGTTTCTTCTTCAAAAAAAGGTTCATCTACATCAGTCTTCACTAACATGGCACTCTTCAGATAGTGGTTGGGAAGCCCAAAATTACAGTGACAACATATTTGGAATATGTTATGTTTAGGTTAATATAGACTACTTGAAAGTATAAAATAATAAAGTCAAGTCTTGCTTGATGCTTATTTTAAAAACAAGTCTTATTTTATTGCAACACTGGGAATTACTTTCATTCCCAGCTGGTAATGAATCTCAAACAGTCCCTCGAGATAAACATCCACCTTTCTTTTCTGTGAAGTGCTGCCAATAACAGAAGTGTCAAATAAAGTAGAAAAAAAACCCAAACGAAGTACAAAGAGCTTCAAGAATGAATCTGAACCGAACAAACGACTTTGCTTCCTGCAAAGGTTTTGTCATCTTTGCCTTTCCTTTATACCTTATGGGAGGGGCAATCACCTCCCAGCTTTACTCCTGAGTCGTCCCTTTTGTTTCAGCTGCTCTTGCCTTCTAGCAGCTCTGCACACATGCACACTGGGAACAGGCTCCCCTGGGTCCTCTGCCTCGCTGCTGTAAGACTCTGAAGGCTCCGAAGGCAGCACCCCATGCCCAGAGGGTTCTAGCCCCATCTCTGCATCAGACACAGGACCCTCATCCAAGTCCTCTCCAGACTCTTGGACTGATCCCCTTTCTTCCCCACTGTCCAGTTCCGCTGCCATCTGCACAGGCTGCTAGCAAACCACAACACTTGACTTCTGATGACTTGGCAGATAGAGCCATGTGGTTTTCTTGGAAATGACATGGAAGTGGCTTGTCATTGATTTTCACCATAATATATTTTTTCTTCTAGATTTTTAGTGTAACTGGAATGTAGTGAGCTCAACGTCAGGCCCAATAAACTAGAAGCCAGGGTGGAGTTTGAAGCACTGCAATTTTATTTCATGCTACCTAAAACACAAGAATCTGATCTACTAATGGTCAGTGCGAATTGGTGCTGGATAAGAATCAAGGGACTTCAAAGGCTGGACTTAGGTCTCTTTAGGGAATGTAAAGACTCAAGACTGATGAGGTGTTTGACCACGCCTTCACATTCAGCCTGGTCATCTCCTACAGTCAGGCAATATATGCAATATATCAGAATTTTCTGAAGAAATATTGAGTGCAATAATACGTATTTCAAGCTTTCAAGAAATTTCAAACCTGGTTTTCAAATTCTATACAATCTGTGTCCATAACTATGTAATCAAACCACTGCCCAGACATGGGTGGGCTGCAATTGTTGCTACTAAGGAAACAACTTCCCCTGGAGCTACGGGTGGCCCCTGATCTTAGATCTTTCCGCCGTGACCTAAAGACTTTTCCAGCTCGCCTACCCGGACTGATGGAGGGATGGGGATTTTTAGTTGTTAGTTTTGTTTTGAGCTTATGAGATTTCTTACTTAATTTAATTCGGTTTTAATTTTTGTAATTTTTGTATTCTTCTTTTAATGTAAGCCGCCCTGAGTCCTTCAGGAGATAGGGCGGCATAGAAGTCTCATAATAAATCAATGAATAAAAGTAAATAAAAACATAGAATAGAGCTGGGAAGGGACCTTGAAGGTCTTCTAGTCCAGTCCCCTGCTCAAGCAGGACAATCTATACCATTTCAGACAAGTGACTGTCTAGTCTCTTCTTAAAAATCTCCAGTGATGGAGCACTCATGATTTCTGAAGGCAAGCTGTTCCACTGGTTAATTGTCCTCACTGTTAGGAAGTTTCTCCTTAATTCCAGTTGATTCTCTCCCTAATTAGTTTCCATCCATTGTTTCTCATCTTGCCTTCTGGTGCTTTGGAAAATAAGTTGACCCCCTCTTCTTTGTAGCAGCCCCTCAAATACTGGAATACTGCTATCATGTCACCCCTAGTTCTTCTTTTTGCTAGACTAGCCATACCCAGTTCCTGAAACCTTTCTTCATATGTTTTAGTCTCCAGGCCTAAGTGACACCTGGGTTAGTTTATACTGGTTGTCTTTTCCTCCCATGGCTCAGGCACAGAAACTTAGAATCCAATTAAAGCTATGGCAATTCACAGAAGCTCTCAAGATAAATGGCAAACATGAGGACACATGGCAACATACATAAAAGAGCGATTCTTGCTATCCTGGTAACTGAACTATTCCTTGTTAACCATTAGCAGATAGCTTGAAATTACAACATATCAAGTTATTTATGTTTCCTGCAACATACTACTAAAAGAATGTTCTCCTAGCCTTTTCCTTTTACTCCAGAAAATTCAGATCTGCTAATTTTATTACCCTAAATTACTGTTTAGTTTCCTATAATTTCATTTATTACAACCCACATTGCAATAGTATATGATTTATGTTGGGCTTCCTGCCTTATTTATTTTGGTATCATGATTACTACTTACTCTTTATTTATATAGCTGGTCAACTCATACACCAAATCCAGGTGAGGTACAACATTAACAATCCACAGTTAGAAATTCACAATTTAACCCCCACCTGGTGGGATGGTGGGATTCCAAAAAATTTACTACCGGTTTTATGGGTGTGGCTTGGTGGGTGTGGCATGGTTTGGTTTGGTGGGCGTGGCTTGGTGGGCATGGCAGGTGAAGGATACTGCAAAATCTCCATTTCCTCCTCACTCTTGGGGGAAGGTTACTACAAAATCCCATTCCCCACCCCACTAACCTGATTTCCAGCTCCATTCTCCTGTGCAGGGCAACAAAAGAAGACCCAGCCGATCAGCTGCGACTCGGAAGGCAGAGAATAGATGGGGGTGGGGCCAGTTAGAGGTGGTATTTGCCGGTTCTCCAAACTACTCGAAATTTCTGCTATCGGTTCTCCAGAACTGGTCAGAACCTGCTGAATACCACTTCTGCACCCAACCCCATTGGCAGTGACAACAAACAAACCATTTTATTGGTTTTGGATGGGGTTCCCAAGCCCACGGACAAAACCATGTCTTCAAGACCTTATGGAAAACCAATGAGTTGGAGGTCAATCTTATCTTTAAGGAAATGATGTTCCATAGGGAAGGAGCCACTACAGAGAAGGCCTTTTTCCTAGGCCATAAAATGTGTACTTCCTTGATAGTTGGATCCACAACATACCCTGCTTTGGTGGGCCAGATAGATAGTTTGTTGTTATTATGCTATAATATTGGGAACAAAACATTTCAAAGCATTATCTGTCATCTCCACTAACCTGAGTAAAAGCAACCAATAATTCTTTTGACGTACCACAAAGCAGCATGGAAATTTTGGGTTTGAATGTGGCACAGCAAAGTTGCCAGAACTTTGTAGTTATATCTTTCGACAGATAAGGAATAAAATCATTTTTTCCAATAAAACTGGCTAAGGTATTATTTGAAACCAGAATATTCATGTATCGTACATATACAAACTTATATCCTCATATCCACCTTCATAGTAAATATTAATACAAGTTAAATCCCAGAATTAAGTGTGTTGCATGGTAAGAGTTGTTTCATATTTCATAGTAAAAAAATACTCTGAGAGCAAAGAAAACAAATTTAAGGATGTTATTTCAAACACAGCAGATTTGTGCTTCAAACTATATTGGCTGAAGCCGATATGACTTCTGGCAGAGGTTTGAGAAAGAAACTAGAGCTTGTAAATAGAGATAAATTGTTGCATTCACTTTAACATATGTATTAACTCCTTATTTTGATGAAAAAGGTAAATTCCAGTCATTTAAAATATATTGGATTGAATCCAGGTTATGTTGGCCATATAAATATTCTACTGAAATCAATGGAATTAAGTGGGACAAGCACAGACTGGATCCAACCTGATTTTTTTTAAAAATAGAACAGGCAATTGAAGCAAAATCAATAAGACAAAACACTTAGAAAGAAACAGTAGGTCCAAATGCAATAAATTCAAACGTCAGAGATAAGCAGAAAAACAATGGTACAGAAAAACACAGCAACCATAAGAGCTCTCTGGAAGAGTACGAAAGGCAGAGAGGTTCTATGTCAGAATTTCTCTGGACTATTTCCAGCAATAGAACCTGAAACACAGCTTTGGAAGAAGATTTCAGTATACAAACTGGAAAGTAATCATCATCTATCTGAGTTAGGCTTGACCTCCAGATATTTAAAACAATTCTCATCAACCAGGGTTAGCATTCAGGTACAAGTGATGTCATTGTTTAGTACAACTACACAAATCTAGGTTATTTCCACTGATGAAGTGTTTTTTCTCAGGTGGGACCGGTCTATCAGGGCAACCTGGTCTATCCAATTATGGGATGGAGTATACTGCTTTTGCTCATGAAAGCTAAATAGCTTGAAATAGATCTATAGTAGTATCCCTTTATTTCTTTGTCAGTAAAACATAAATTTAACACAAAAACAGTTCATTGCGAAAATGACTGTGAAGGGTCCTGGATTGGGGCTGAAAGGTGAGAGTGGAAGCAGTTTGCCCCATCCCATAATTGAGTAGATCAGGTTGCCCTGATAGACTGGTCTCACTGGAGAAAAAATACTTAATTTTCCCCCTGGTATAGATGACAAAGCAAGGAGAACCCGTGGCTTATACATCTACCTAATATGTAAGTAGCCCCAGTTCGAATCCCAGCTGATGAGAGCTAAATAGCTTGAAATAGATATATACTAGTCTCCCTTTATTTCTTTGTCAGTAAAACATAAATTTAACATTCCCATTGATGAGAAATGTATGATCCATTAGTTGTTGGATTTTCACTCCTCATCAATATATGATGGGTATTGAAAGTTGATATCCAAGAACTTTGGAGAATTGAGGGCTCTCTATTCCTAAACAATAATTTTCATTCTTATAACAGGATGGATGGAGATCAACTCTTATTCTAATAATGTCCATGGAATAGGGAATCTGTGATTTATCACCTTCCATCAATTCTATCCAGTAGGGCTGATGGACAGAAAAATAAGAAGCTGTAGTTCGTTAATGAATGGAGACTAACAGGTTTCTTGTCTCTGTTGAATCAAGTCTGTTTGTGAAAAAGGCAAAAAAAAGAGATGAACCACATCACTTAAGAGCATAGTAACCAAGCTATCTTTTCTTTCTGCAAATCCTAATTATTTTTGGTTTGCAAATGAAAGGGTTTAAATACATCCCAAGTTATTTCTTCTCACTTTTTTTTAATGCAGCAGTGATACTTCAGGGCTTGTTCATAAAGGGGAAATTATATCACCATGGAAAGAAATCTGTTTAATGAATTTTATTGGCCTTGGGAAAAAGTCCACGGGCAGGATCAAAATAATGTTTCCAAACCACCAAAGCCTTTGATGAGTAGAACAATGTAGACTCAGTTTCTGTCAAAGTTATAGCAAAGTTTAAATCCAGACTCATTTGTCTCATCAGCTTTTGAAAAATCAAAGCTTACACTGTCCTTCCCAGTATCACTTCTCTGTAGACACTGTAGAACAAGACTACACTGACAAAATTTTGTTTGGGCTTGAAAAAGAAGCCAACTTTCAAATTACAGAAACTGCCTGTCTCTTGGCTCAGACCATAATATGATATTCTCTTTTTTACCTCCACATTGGAAGCTACAAACAAGTGTGAGCAGAATCCTTTCACAGTTCTTCTGAATTCATATGAATGCAATTCATATGAACGACTAACATACCTTTTTCATTTCAATTTATTTATGTTCTGCTTATTTATTATTTATTTATTAATTTGACTTGTATGCCACCCCCTCTCCAAAAAGGACTCGGGGCGGCTCACAATTAAAACCGACACAATAAATTAATTATCTAAAATAGAATTAAACTAACCAAGCCAAATTAAACTAAAAACCCATTTATAATTACGTATAAAAACGAGCCCCCTTAGTATGGTATTAGAACAGAAGAGACTTCCTTTTACACTGTTATGATATTCTGAAGCATATCATAACAGTGTAAAAGAAAGTCTCTTCTATTGTAATACTACTAAACAGAACATAATTAAATTTATAAAACCAAAACACTTTTTAAAACAGATACAGAAGATGCCACACATTTTTAATTGGCAATACTGAGAAGAAATTCAGCTGTATCGGAAAGAAAAATCCACTTCTATTCCACACTGCTAAAGATAATAGGAGGGAAAAAAGAGAACTTTTAAAAGACCGCAAAATATAAGCATTTTTAATTTGATTTTTAAGGCAGAAAACTCTGGTAAGAAGGAAATCTGGTTAACACCGATTAATGTAAATGAAACCTATGTGAATTGTAATTCCAAAAGAAATCTCTATGAATCTTCCTCACTTAATATTTGTCTTTAAAACAGCACTCTAAAATATCACTTGATACCACTGGAAGTGAATTGTGCCGTTCTCCAAGTCTTTCCAGCATTTCATTTCTTCTGAGAATTACATTGCTAGTGGACATAGTGGAATTTTTGGACAGATGGTCTCACAAAATGTTTGTCACAATGGTGGTGGCCAGTCAGAAAACACCAGTTAACATGCAGGTAAATAGTTGAGAGACAATGGTGGGATTCAATTTTTTTTACTACTGGTTCTGTGGGCGTGGCTAGGTGGGCATGGCCAGGTGGGCATGTGACTGGGTGGGCATGGCTATGTGGTCATGTGACTGGGGGGGATCAAAAGACTTTTTTTTCTTTCACAACACCCCCCATACCCTGTTTTTGGCCTACTGGGCCTCAGGGAAGCCTCCTGGGTGCTGAAAAAAGAAGCATTTTGAAGCCTTCCAAGGTAAGTACATCAGCTGTGCTGTGCAATTTAGAAAGCAAGAAATCCGACAATATCCTGCTTTCTAGCTAATCTAAATTGTGTGGCACAGTTGATCATCGCCCAGCTGATCATCGGAAATACCGGTTCGGCTGAAGCAGTAGCATTTTTTTTACTACCAGTTCACCTGAACTGCGAGCATTTTTTACTACCGGTTTGAGTGAACCGGGCCAAACCATCAGCATTTCACCTCTGTTGAGGGGCCCTCCTCATTGCTTCTTACATGCTTCAGGATGTCTGCACTCCCCAATTTATCTTATCTTTGTTCTAAGCAGTGGAAACTTTTCTGGTATATAACAAAGAACCATCCGATCAATTCTGTTTACTCCTTGAGAATGTCGATGGGATGAATTAAGATTTATGAGCCTTGTGGTGCAGTGCTTAGAATGCAGTATTGTAGACAAACTCTGCCCACAGCCTAGAGTTCGATCCTAATGAGGCTCAAGGTTGACTCAGCCTTCCATCCTTCCAAGGTCAGTAAAATGAGGACCCAGTTTGTTTGGGGCAATATGCTGACTCTGTAAACCACTCAGAATGCTGTATAGCACTCTGGAGCAGTATGTAACTCTAACTGCTAGTGATAGTACTATTAAAGCAAAAATACTTTTAGAGAGATAGTTTTAGAAATAAAGGTGTCCCTGGAATCAGAGTTATACACTGTAGCAGCCACCTTTATAAACATATAACACTTTAATAAAGTAATTTTCTAATAAAAAGAAAGAAAAGCACATTCATGCTATTTAACACTCCAAAAAAAATTAAAATAAACACATAACACAATCAAATTGTGAAACATCAATAGAAGTTGTCATGGACATATTGGTGACAACGGGCACTGGGATGCTTCTGTTTTATTTTAACTATATTAAGAGTTTTCAGTCTAAAAATATTCTGTGTGTTTTATACAGCAGAATAAGTGAGGTTCCGATGTTGTGTTTTGTATATGTGTATGACAGAGTGAGATGTGCATGTGAGTGTGCTATAAGCCTTCACACCCATACAGTTTTTAGATATAAATAAAAACACTGTACACTTATGAGAAATAGCACAATGGTGTCGCTGCTTGTTTCCTTAATAGAAATAATTAGCTGAAAACTAAGAGCAAAGCCCCTTCATTCCTAAGAGCAAGCAGCTGCGATTGCTATAAATGTCACAGACAGTTTAGTGAGACATTCGTTTTTGTCCATAAAACATGCTGATCTTCAGTTAAAATCTGCAAGTTTTTATCAAGTGGGATAACATTGCTACAGTTGATAGTCAACAGTGCCACAGCATCTGTTGATCCTGATTTCCACTCCCTGTCAGTCCACATTTTTGGGGAGTCTGCCCAAGCCTTCAAAAGCAAAATATGGTCCATTCTTGGCAAGAGGCTGGCTAATAAGTGCCATTTGCTTTGCCACTGGCATTTCAGAGTTCATTCACTGGAAAATATGACGGCTGCCTTTTTCTGGAAATCACATGCTGTAGCAGCACCCCGTGCAACACAAAAGCCTCTCTTTATTCTTGAAAAGACCGGGGAACAAATGTCTGTTATGTCACTTCGGATAACAGAGTGAAAGCAAACAGCGTGCCTTTGATTTTATGTGAAATCCATTCACGAATTCATAGCACCTTGAAGTCTAACAATAGCCTTATGGACATTCTTTCTTGCAACCTGCCTTTTTTTTGCACATTTTTAATGCCTTTGAGTCAGTCTTGACTCCTGCCAACCTACTGGCAAAGTCCCTGCAATTTTCTTTAGAAGACTTTGGAAGTGGCTTGACATTGCCTTGACTTTGTACCTAAAGTGAGACTAGAACTCACAGCCTCCTGGTTTCTAGCCTGGTGCCCTAACTATTACACTGAACTGGTTCTCCTTTCTTAATACCATTTAAGACTCCTTATATGAGTCTTGGCCAATCTGGGATCCTTTACATTCACTGACCCAAAATATTCAGATTCCCAGTTTGTCTAGGAATTCTAGGAGACTAGCATAAAATAGTAAAAATGTGGTAAGAATTAAAAATGTTAAGATGGGGAATGTTAGAAGAATTAGGTATATGATGTAGATTATTATAATGTAGGAATATTAAAGTAAAAGTAATGAATATGTATAAACTATAATGGTTATTGCACGAGATATGTATACCCAGATGTCACACTGTTCAAATGAAAGATGGAATGTTTGTATAAATAAAATAAAAACATTTAATTAAAAAAAAAGGAATTCTAGGAGTTGGCATTTAATTCATCAGAACGTTAGAAAAATGTCCCTTATATACTGCCTCCCAGTCAAATAAAGAGAAGGGTAATAAAGTTAATTCTTCAGCAGGCTTAAAGAAGTGATATCATCCGTGATAGCCAAGAAAGACACATTATCGGAAGAAAAAGGGAAGCCCAAGCAGCCTAACTCCATGAGTGATACTAATAGTCACATCTGGTGGTAGCTCCTCATTAATGCCACTTCAGGGCACTAATGGAATCTGTGCTACCCATGGTGGCTACCTATGTGGGCATCTCCCAATCCAGCAATGTCAAACTCGATTTAATTGAGGGCTACATCAGGGTTGTGTTTGACCTCAGAAGGTGGGCGTGGTGTGTGGCCATGGTGGATGTTTGACACAGCTCAAGATGCATTTTCCCCCTTCTCTTCTTTCTTTACATTGTTTTTTACTATAACCATTTTCCTATCTCGCCCACCAGGTATTACTGGCAAAGTTTTATTACTTATTCTTCATAATCCACTAACCTTTTTATTTCTAGATTTATACCCCATTGTTTAACAGTAAATTGCTTTTCCAGGCAGAAAAGCTATTTATACTATTGTATTTTTATTATTCAACTAATAATGAAAATACAATAGCATAAATAACATGATAATACAAGATCTAACAGCAGAGGTAAATTTCCAGGATAGTAAATAGAAATGACTGTCAATTATAGAAGATTGATTGTAGATTAAATGACCTACAGTATGCAAAATCTGGCATTAAACTGTAGTATTATCATAGGATGTTGCTTGTTTTCTATCCAGGCACTTACTTGAGGCCACATAATTGCAATCCAGTCCAATCCAGTCCTCCTGCAGCACTCTGATGGCCGAAAATGGGCCACGTGGAGGTCCTGTGTGGCCTGTTTTTGGCCTCACCGCCCCCCTGCAGCGATATTTGGCCTCCCCGGCCTCCTGCAGCCTAAAATGGCAAGCTACTTTAGAAATCTGCCTTCTGTAGCTCCAATGATGTGATAGCTTTAGATGCTGTGCTGGAGACTAGCATATAGAGATTTGGTTTCACTATTTGCTAGCCCAGTTAGACATTCTAATTGGCTTAGTTTTGACTAATAGTAGGGTCAACCCTGGTTGACCTGAAATTCTGGAAAAATGAAAGTCTCAGCAATTTTTCTCCCAGTCTATTCTACATATTATATAATCCATGTCAACTCATAAAGCATTCCTGGCCTGCTCTCAAGTTGCCATGGGGGGGGGGGGCTGACAAAGCAGCATGGCAGACACAACCAGAAGCACATTCCACACATACCTTCTTCAAGACTGTATCCCAGGCTACTGGGACCAACCAGAGAGGAATGATCTCTACAGTCTGTGAAAGTGCTCCTTTGGAGAATGTGATTTATGACACACCCTAAGGGGAGAGGGGAAACAGGGTCACAGGTGGGCTGTAAATTACGTGAGGCAGAACTGATTTCATTTGGGTATGTGCCAACATGTTGCTCTTAATAAATAACTGGATTTCTTTTCAAACTTGGCTCAAGGCTCATAATTTAATTAGGGTATCTGTCGGAACCCTGACAATCCATGTGTTTCAATCTGTATATTAGGAACCTTCATGTTCCAGAGGACAATGTAACTCTTCATTTTGTTTCACCACATGCAACTTTTATATCTCATTCATAAGTATTTAATGGAAACAGTCGTGCTTAATGGATGGGATGAATGAATGAATCTAAGTGTTTTGACTCTTTTGATCACATCTGAATTCTGACCAAACTCCCCCTAAATATACATAGCAAACTGTTCAGTAGTGTCAAAATATTGATCCAGTACTTCCATGAAGCTTTCAGATGAAACCTACAACCATCTAAAGACAATGCCTATACATCATCTTCTTTTAATTACCCCACAATCCCTTGTAGGGTGGAATCTGGGCAACTGAATGGAGCTGAGTGTTTACTGGCCAGATGCCCTTCCTGTCACCAATGTGGAGTTTTGTTCAGAAGATACATTCTCATTGTGCCCAGAGAGAGAAACATCTCCCTCTACCTAGGATTGAACTCACACCACTAAAGACAATGCTATACACTATCGGTAAATTCTACTCCCTATGAACATAAACCCGGATGAAATGTTAGCTTGATGGGCTTTAAAAGGGCCATCAAAGGAGGGTTTTCATAGGCTAGATGGAGAAATCCAACAACTGTATTCCTGCTATATAGAAGACTTGAGTATTATTCTTGTTATATCAGAACAGCAGTATCTCAAAAAACAGGGAGCAATCAGTGGGTTTGGCCTGATGGATTCCAGCTGTAGAAAACCCACCCTAAATAGCTCAATAAGGAGTAAGCAGGCACAGTAGCAAAGGAACGCTAACAGAAGACTAATAGTAAACAGGGCAATGCCCTGAGTCATAAAGCATGACTCAGCAGATAACTTCACATGACCAACCTTTGTCTGGGCTTGGAACTAAGCATAGCTGGCCTGGGTTCACACTTGGACAGACCACCAAGAAATCACAACATTGTATGCTACAGTGGGAAGTTGAGGGGAAAAAACTCCCAGAAAAATAATGTAATTAGAGGGGAGGAAACCATTTATGCTTAATTTCCAAGAAAACTACAAGGATCTGTCCATAAAGTCACTGCGGAGCTTGAAGGAATCAGAAGGAGCCTAATAGCAACTTTTCTAAAGAAGAAATCTTCTTTAAAGGAGACTTTCATTTAGAATAGGATCTGGCTAAAATCTTTGATAAATGCATTTCTACTATATTGTCTTTCCAGTATGTTTATTTATTTATTTATTTACTGTTTGGATTTGTATGCCGCCCTATCTCCCAAAGGACTCAGGGTGGCTCACAACACTAAAAACACAAAATACAAAATTTAAAAGTACTAAAAGATATTAAATAAAAACCCAAACAATATCTAAAATCCCACCAACTTCCAATAAAATCCATAAAACCCACCCCTCAGTCCAGGCCGGCCTGTTGGAACAACCACATCTTTAGGTCGCGGCGGAAGGAACGGAGGTCAGGGGCCAACCAAAGCTCCAGAGGTAACTGATTCCACAGTGGCCCACAGAGAAGGCCCTACCACTGGGGGTCGCCAGCCGACACTGTCTAGCTGACGGCACCTCAAGGAGGCCCTGTCTGTGGGAGCACACAGGGTGATGGGCAGATGTTGCTGGCAGGAGACGCTCACACTGATATCCCAGACCTAAGCCATGTAGGGCTTTATAGGTCAATACCAGCACCTTGAATCTCACCCGGAGGGCAACCGGCATCCAATGCAGCTCACGCAGGAGGGGTGTAACATGGGAGTATCGGGATACTCCCATCACAACCCACGTGGCCGCATTTTGCACCAGTTGAAGCCTCCGAGTGGTCCGCAAGGGCAGCCCCATGTAGAGAGCATATGTTGCCCCATAAACAAATCTTAAGATTCTAAAAAGTTTTTTTTAATAATTTAATTAATTAAAATAAATTTTAAATTATTAAATTAACATTATTAAAAATAATTAATCTCCAAATGACATTGAAAGAAAAAGAAATTAGGAAGTAAGAAAGAAAGAAAACCACAACAGAATAACGCAGTAACAAATCACTTCCTTAAAGCTTCTACGAAAAATTTCTCAATACCCCCACCAGATATCAAGCTTGATTTGAAAACACCTCTGAGCTTTTATTCCTACATGATCTGTACCTAAAGGATTCCACTGGGATATCAATCATATATAGACACATTAAGTAGACATGTGTAGAAAGTTAGCACCCACCCTTCTCCTAGAAGAATGAAATATTCTGAGAAATATTAAAAAGGCAGGATAAAATATTTCCCCTAGAAGAGAAATAAAAATCCTAAGAGAGACAGAAATTCAGAGCACCAACTCCCTGCCTCCAGTAGATATTTGGTGCCCATTAAGAAGGACTGGGCCAACCTATCTACAAAAAAAGATCTTCAGCTCCAGGGTGATGGGATTAAGACATGGCCCTCCAGGACATTATAGGATTATCTAGAAGCAGGGTGCACTGCATTACAAAATTTCCAAAGGACATTGCATCAGCCCAAGGTTCAATCAAACTTGATTCAGACAAACATGACACCACATGGCCCCATGGGAGTCTGACTACAGCCAGTAGAATATATTTCTTACACAGGAACAGGAAGCTCAAGGGCAAGGCCCAGGAGAGGGTATAAATAACCCTCACTCTCCACTCCACGTGGTCAGCTGCACCAGGACCATGTGCTTGATGGTTCTGCTTCATTAAACCATATTTCCAATCAGCCTCCATGTTTCCAGTGTCTTTCTCCCCACTTGGAACTGAACCAGATGGATACTTCTTCCAACACATGTGTGTTCTCAAAAGTTTCACTGCTTTTAGTAGTGTTTACTTCCAATCCCAAATCATTCTATTTAAATTCCAGCCTCGTTGTGTATGTCACATTTGTAATGTTTCCACATCACTGTTTGCAAGGAGAAGAAAACATCTACAGTGGTGAAGACCCTATAATAACATTTTACACAAATCAGTTAAATGTTACCAACTTTGTAACAGAAGAAAGTTTAGCTAAACCAATATTCTCATTTAAAAAAAATAATGAACTTAAAAGAAGACAGCTTCATTTTGCAACCTCTCCCTCCCTCAATTCATGAAATATTTCAGAAGATTTCTTCAAACATATGAAAAAAAACCCTTTCATTTGTAATGAATGAAACTGTTGTGCTGGCTGCAATTTAACATCTCAGCACTGGTGGAAACCAAACACAATACTGTACAATCATGATAGAAGCAAGGACCATCTTGTAGTACACAATTATGAAAACTCTGCAGTATCAAGTCAATGTGGACTCCCACAAACAACATGGACACTCTAGTTTTTCTCTGGAACTATTACTTATGTGGCTTTCATGTCTTCCATTATGTACCCATCACCACCATAACTGAATCATCCATCTGGATGCTGGTTGAGAAATGCAGGCATATGCCTAGGACAGCAGGATGAGTGAAAGCAGAGCAGCAAATGGAAGCCATGGTAAACAGCCTTACCATGATTTATGCTAATCATTAAATACGTAATCTTTTTCCTGTCCTGTAATGGTCATCTGGATTTTCACAAACCCATCATCATCATCATCATCATCATCATCATCATCATCATCATCATCGTTGTATGTGTTGTTAAAATAGCCAGGAGACCACAATGATGTTTCACAGTAGTAGTTTGATTAGCCAAGGTACCAGTCCTGTTGTGGGACACTTGCATATTCCCAGAGCCGTTAGGAATCTGACTGCCTGTACAGAACACCATCTCGTCTCCCCACCCAACTGACACCTACCTATCTGCTTGCACAGAACATGCATTCGAACTGTTAGGTGAACAGAGGCTGAGTGACAGCAGCTCACCCCTGCCACACAGTGCCTGGACTCAAACTGCTGGAGCTGAGAACATCTCCAGCATCATTAAGCCTCAGAGCCACTACACCTCTTTGATACAAATTAATAATACCACTCTAAGAGTTCATCAAGCTTCTACTGCTGCCAATTCTTCCTAAGAATGGATTGTATGTGCAAACTCTGGGAATGAGAGCAGACTTCCTCAAATATATCCAGTAGCTTTTAGCTGGTTATTAATATCAGTATGGGGGGAAATTAAGAAATTTGCTATGGGGCTCAGATGTTTCTCCTTATGCTCCTAAGTACACAGTAAGAATTAATTCAAGCATATGTGTGCTGGAAGAAGAAGTTCTGATTTTCCATGAAGGAATTCCCTTCTTTTCCAAGACTAATTAAAACTGAAGGTAAAATGAATATTATGGAGCATCTGATGAAATAATATGCATAGAATCCAGTCACAAAGGTTACTGTTTCAGATCATCTGTGCAAACAAAACAAATACATTTTTAAAAAATTTAAAACTAAACAAATGGTGTGCTTCATACATTTTCATCAGATGAAATCTTCAGTTGTCTTGACTTCCAGCAAGGATATATTTGCTGTTTCCATCCCATGAGCCAAATTTTCCCACAGTTTCCAACTTATCCTACCCATTTCCTAAGTCTATATGTTACACACCAGATTTCTTGTTCTTAATTTATGCCAATGAAATAAACATTGAGTTCTCCAACCTCTACATCCTCCAGATGTTGGCTAGAAATAATCAGAGGGGCTCTTTTAAACATCTGGAGATGACAGTTCAAGATGTGCTGATTCAGTCAAATACGCCAAATGTCAAATTTGCCTTTCAAATTCTCAAACTTTTTAGATTGTCTGACTTATTCTCAGGGCACTTGAGAATTTCTTGGAAAATGTTCTTTGAGCTTCTTTTAACTGTTGATGAAGACATTAAAGTTGGTGCTGCTGTTTCTTGCGACGTGTCTTTCGGTTCCCCTGAAGCCTTCTCCCCTACCCATTTCTCCCAGTCTAAAAAGGACTCCTGTAAAGACTTCCCTCGTTATATTTTCTCTGAGAGTTTCGTTGAATTGTTGGAAGTCAAGAAAACTGCAGGCCATTGGAGCGAGGATTGTAAAAGACAGAACATTCATAGACAAAACTCTTAGTCACCTCACAGTTAGAAATCAATTATCAGAAAACTATTTGTAGCTCAGGGTTGAACTGTGGGGTTCTTGGTCCCCTCTGAGATTGGTTGTTTTCTTGCAGATGTTTCATTCCTATATTACATAATCAGTGCTAGGAGGGAAAGGGGGTTGCTCTCATTTTGTATACAATGACTTGCCCTGTCATCGCTGGTGGGAGGGATCTTGGTGGCACTCAGACAAACAAGCTAACATTAAACAACAGCCTAAACAAGAAACTATCAAGACCACTCCAGAGACTACCAAGAGTTTTCATGTCATTACATTATTCAATTGGAGGCAATATGTAGGTCAGGGGTATCAAACTCAAGGCCCGCAGGCCAGATCTGGCCACAATGTGGTCGGATCCGGCCCGCAGAACTATCCTGGTTTACCCAAAGCGAAGAGGAAAGATCTGGCCAGGATGGCTTCAGCCCGGTCTACCAAATGTGAAGAGGAAAGATCAGGCCAGCCTGGTTTCGGCCTGGTCTATCCAATGCAAAGAGGAAACATGCCAGAAGTTTGGGGAGTGGCATCAAGCTAGACATGTTCACCCAGTTGGCCACACCCACCCAGTCAGCCATACCCAACCTGTCAGCCACGCCTATCTCCCCCCCCCAAGTCAACCACAGCTCTGATGCAGCATTTGACACCTGTGATGTAGGTGATCTTGGCCAATCTCAAAAAGTTAAGCAGAAAGAATTCTAGCAAGTTCATTCCACCAGGAATTCCAGGAATATAATTTAGCCTGGAAAAGAGAAGAAAAAAATCCTAGAGCCAGTGACGGCCACTCATTTCTATACTGCTGCCAAGAAACCTTCATAGATATATCATGAAGACACACTAACCAACCTCAGAAGGTAACTTTATTTAAATTACCCTTTAACATTTAATTCTTTTTTTTAAAGAGTTAAGATGGAGAGATGGTTTCCACTCTTAGAGTTACAATCTATTTTGTAGAATGTTACTCCAGATTAAGTAAAGATTCATGCAAAAGCTTGGTATTGTGAAGGAGGCATTAAGTAATACCTTCTTTCCTTTGTTTTCACACTTTTTCTCTCAACAATATGCTTAGTAAACAATGAAAGCCTATCTTAACTGCTTTTCACCTGACTCTGTCACATTACCACCTTCTAGTTCTTAAGTGTTGATTCACAAGCCAAAGATGGTAAGGTTAGATGACAGCCAGAATCCAGAAAGACTTCCATTTGTCATTTCTAGGAAGTTAGCATTACAACCTGTCCCCTTGCCAACAATTTTAATCTATGCTGCAGTTCATTCATCTCAGTTCAAGAGAAACATAGTAGGCGATAGATCCTCTAAATGCAAATTCTCTGCTTTGATAGGTAGGAAACTCTAACCATTGACATAAAATAATTAAATGAACAAAACAGTGTGAAAAACATGTAAGCCTGCTTGCATTAACAGCCCAGACTTTTATTTAACTAATAATTTACAGTGCAGAATCTCTGGGCATCCCAGGCAGAGTAATTTGTCATCTTCATTCACATGTCTTATTAGTATATGGAAGAGATGTATTAATATAACTCCAGATTGCTTTTTGGCTCATTTCAGCCCATCACTGCTTGAGTCCTACACTTGGAAATCCTGCAGAGTTAGTGTGGCTTGATGGAAAATAACTTCCGTTCTCTGTGTTATTATTTAACATTACTGAGTGAGAGGGATTTGGATCCTTTGAAATTGCTGGATTATGCTGTTTGCATCCAAATGCTGGGTAATATTTGAATTTTATTCATCAAGAAAGATGGTGGCAGTTGCCTCTGGAGTGTGGCCTTCAGTTTAATGATCCAGCTTCAATGGGAAAAGGGGAAACTGAAGGGCACCCTGCCTGTCAGCACCTCCCTTAATCAAATGTAGTTTTAAGGAGCTGTCGACAGGTGTGACATGAACACTGACATATGCCCCTTCCAAGAAAGATCAATGCCCAGCCTTCTGCAGTTCTTGTGGACTGTGGCTCACAACAAGATCAAATTGAGCAGATGCAGTCTCAGTGATTAAACTGTAGAACAAATATATTTCTAAAAGAAAGCAGGAATTTGCATATGTCTTTGGATACATTTGGGGAGGCTAGAATGATACTAAAATATGCAAGGAGTGGAAAAATGCAATAGAAAGCTGAGTTCCAATTGTCAAATCAGTCTGGGAGATGCAGGGTAAGTCATTTCATAATGCAAGCTGTAAAGTTTGAATAATTTGAGCCATTCTATTTTCCTCTTACTAGAGGAAGGAAGGAAGGAAGGAAGGAAGGAAGGAAGGAAGGAAGGAAGGAAGGAAGGAAGGAAGGTCAAGGATGTATATAAATATAGAATATCAGAAAAATATCTTAGCAAGACCAGCTCTTTCCAATTGCCCTAAAACCTCTATGAAAAAAAACAGCTTTAACTAGGAGATTTTCTAATTATACACAGACATTTTGAACAATAGAAGAAGTTGTTATTTATGTGAAGGAATGCTTAAGTGGTGCATTTTGTTTTATCACAAATATATGTATTTCCTTTCCCTTTAAATGTACAGTATACAGGCTGCTGAAGCGAGCACTTAGATGTACAGAATTTAAATCCTGACAGCATAACATAGTATGCTTTGAAACAAAATTCATAGCCAAAGCTGAAGAAGAAAAGGGTTTTCCTTTGGTTTATTGACGTTTCTGTCATTTTTCTACCAGGCGTGGAAATGTTGGTGTGTGTGTGTGTGTGTGTGTGTGTGAAAAATAAAATAAAAAAACACTTACACGAACCTGAGAGTTATTTTTATTATTTTTTTTATTTTTCTCTTCAACCTAACCACCGATTCTGTCAAAGTTAAACCTCATTTCACAGGTAACAAAACTGAGAAATGTTTGTTCTCTGGTGGAGCACAACGCTGAAGACCAACCTGATCTCTAAAGGGGGAAAAATGAAGATTTCTGCAAGTTGTCATTTATTCAGCAGGTTTTCTAAAGCCCGTTCCAGGTTTTTAATGAGCCACAGGTGAAGCGTTCTTCTCTGCTTGTACTGCCTCTGAGCATTGATCAGACTGTTTCAGAGATTTTCCTTTGGTTCAGTCACTCCCCCAGAAAAAAGCAGAATTTCTATGGGGCATTTCTCTGCAATGACCAATCCCAGTCCTTACTTTCACTACACTGGGGCAGGGGAGGGCTTCAAAAAATTTAGCAACCGGTTCTCTGCCCAGTTGTTGGGTGGGCGTGGCCATGATGGCATAGCCTAGTCAGCCTCCTGCACCATGGTGGGGAGGGGGACATTTTTGCCCTCCCTGGCCTTCAGAGGCTTTCCTCAAGCCTCCGGGAGGATGAAAACAGCTTCCCCTTATGAATGTGCTCAGATAGAGAGGCTCACACTAAAAATTAATGGAAAAGAGGATACAGATTATTATTTAATATGGGACAAAAGGTACAAATGGGTAGACCAAAGGGGTAATCTAAATAAAATATAGGTACAAATTTATGTTTGTATAATATAGGTACTGAGGAGACAAATTATATCTGGTTATAAATGAAAAATTTTATAAGAAACAAACCATAGTATTAAGTCTTTCACTCCCATTTTATTGTTGTTCTTTGTTCACTATATTTCTGTGTTTATTTAATATGCAACATGAAGGTAATATTTAATCAAATAGTTATATATCAAAGACAAGAATGGTAGTTCAGTTATTGCTTATAATGCTTCGGTGTTCACAAAATATGCAATGCGAAGGTTATAATCACTCAATTAGCTATATGTTAAAGATAAGAATAGTAGTGTATTTTTTGTCATTTGGTAAATAATATATGAGTGTTACCAATGATGCGCCAGATTTTGGTTAATAAGGATTATCAGGAAATATCCAATTCGATATAAAATGTAAACAGTGATGTTCTTTCTTTCTTTTTAGCAGTTTTAAAGTTTGTATGTCTTTTTTAATTTGTGTAAATAAAGTTCTTTTTAAAATGTGAAAAAAAAAAGAAAACAGCTTCCCCAAAATTGGCCTGTTTCCAGCCTTCTGGAACTTCCGGGAGGCCCATTTTTCGCCCTCTCCGAGCTTCTGTGCAGGCCCTGCACTACACCTGGGATCCAAAATGGAGACTTCTGGGAGGAGAGGGGAGGGGAGGGGTGAGCGGGATCAGCCAGTTGTTGCAACTACCGGTTTGGTGAACCGGTTCGCCTGAACCTGTGCAAACCAGTAGCAGCCCACCCCTGCACTGGAGCCAGATCACAATAGAATTTTTTTTTTAAATGGGACTTCCGGGTTGAGCCTTCTCGAGAACGGGTGGCGGTTTGTGATCGTCCACGACCGCAGCCTGGCCTCGTCGGAGAGCCCGATCCTGCAAGGTTCGGGCTGAAGCTGCCTGGGGGCGGAGAAAGGGAAATCTGCCAGCCACAGTGAGGGGAGCCGCATCTCCCCTTTTGGGTCTGGTCTTTTCCTCCGAAGACGTCAAGAAGTGGTGGTCAAAAATGGCCACCTCGAAGAGAAGGTCTCAACAGGATTAAGATTGGTGCAGGAGGAAAGAGAGAAGTCGACAGCAGAGGAACCGGGAGTATCGGATGGTAAGATCAAGGCACCCGGATTAAGATAAAGATGAGTTTTTAAAAACAAGAAACAGAAGCGCGCAGTTCCAAGTGAAGGAAAAAATAAGTAAAATATTTTTGACAGCTATAAGGGGCTTCGAACCGGAAAGGAAGAAGCCAGCGTAAGAACTTAAGTTTGGGGCTCGGAAAACTTTGAATATCAAAATAAAAGGAAAGGGTTAAGACTCTGTGCAGAAAGTGCCACTTTGTGGAGAAAAATTGGAAGCTAAAGAAGAAAGAAACTATCTTGTTCCTTTGTGATTGGAGTTGTTACATTTTAAAGAGACGCAAGACTCATAGAAAGTGAAAGCTTGAATACACAAAGACGGACTACCGGACTAATTGGTGATATTGATATAGACTCTGGACCTGGGTTAGGATCATAGAAAATTTAAAGAAGAAGAAATAAGGAAAATAAAATTCTGGTGGCCATCCAAAGAATTAAAATGGAGTTTAAAAGTATGAAAGAACTGCTACAGGAAGTGACTGAACTAACTTGGCTTGTTGCAGAAAACATGGGCATTCAAATGCTGAATAAAGAAGAAGAAGGAGCCTTGGAAAGGGAGGAGCCAGCACAAGAGAAAGCCATCTTAAAAAGACAATTAATACAAAGATTAATACAAATAAAAGGGAAAGGAAGGGTGGCTAAAAAAACGGAACCAAAGAAAGTATCTAAAAAGGGGAACATTTATGAAATTAAGCATGTTAGAAAGGTTCAGAAGGAAAGGAACAGAAAGGTAAAGAGAGAGAGAGGGATTCAAACTGGATAGAGAAGGGGGAGAGCAGGATAAAAGGGAGGAGAAGGGAACCAGCACAAGTGAAAGCCATTTTAAGAAGACAACTAACACAAAGATTAATACAAATAAAAGGAAAGGAGGATGGTCAAAAAATGAAACTTAAGAAGGTAATTAAAAGGGGAACATTTATGAAATTAGGCATGTTAGAAAGGTCCAGAAGGATAGAGAGCAGAAAGGTAAAGAGAGAGAGAGGGATTCAAACTGGATAGAGAAGGGGGATAGGGATAAAAGAGAGGAGAAGGAACAAGAAACAAGAACAAAAGATAGAGAGACACGGAATTACATAATGAAGAAAGAAACTTGTTTGCATAGAGATAATGGCTAATGTATTAAAAAGGGGGTTCTGCATGAAGAAATGGTAATAAGAATATATTGTAATTATAAAAGTGTAAAACAATAGGGGTTACTGACAATTTTACTGGTAAAAGGTCAAATTTTTATTTCTTATTTACAAAAGAAAGGTAAATGATGATTAGATAAATTGAATTAATTGAAATGATTTTAGAAAATGCCTAAAAATGAGATTTGTCAATAACCAAGATTAGTTATTTTTATTATTATCTTGGAACCATAAATAAATCTTAGGGGGATATGTATTGCAGAACCCGATTGATTAGAGATATATTGTAAGGGAGCTTTTCTTTTCTCCTTTTCTTTTTCTCTATCTTCGTTTTAAAGGGAATGATTATGATTATGCTACTATATTAACCACTGAGGTGTCACTTTCAAAGTAGTAAAAGGGGGCAAGTCTAGGGTTTTTTTTTCTCATTCTTTTAGTGTTAAAATTTGTATGGATTTAGAATTATGGAGAGAATATGTGATGAAAGGGCAAATCTGATGGACAAAAGAATTCTGTAAATTATAAAAGAGTATTAACAATGTGAAGATAATTAAAGGATAGATATGGATGAACTTTATCTTTAATATGATGGGCAAATATATTGTTATTTGTAAGATTTATAAATGAAGTTTTTAATATATATATATATATATTTGCAATTAACTCAAAATGAACTGGGGGGTTATACAGATTGAGATTAAGATTTGAGATTAGGATTAATTTCTTTGACCCTTTGTCTGCTAAAATGGAATAGAAGTGAAGTCAAATGTTTAAAATGAATATAGATCTACTGTCATATTTGCATGTAAAAGTGACGACCCGGGAACATGCTGTCTACTGAAAAGAGCTGTTTTAAAAAATTGTTAAAAATTGAATAAAATTTGTTTAAAAAAAAAAGAATTTTTTTTAAATGGAAGCCAAGCTCTCAATACAATTCTTACTGCAGCAAAAAAAGGTTGTAAAATGGGGCAAAACTCACTTAACAAATGTTTCACTTAGCAACATAAATGTTGGGCTCAATTATGATTGTTAGTTGAGGACTACCTGTAGTGCCTTTGCATAACATCTCCCAAGAAAAGTTTATCCATTTTCCAAAATCTTTTTGGAGGACAAATGAGGTGTTCACTGTGTAGTGGCGCAGTAGTTAGGCTGAAGTATTTTAGGCTAACTCTGCCAACTACCAGGAGTTTGATCCTCACTGGCTCAGGGCCAACTCAGCCTTCTATTCTTCTCATCATCTTCATTTAATGACCCCATAAACCCTTGCGGGGTGGAGTCTGGGCAACTGAATGGAGCTAGCAGAGTGTTTTAATGGCCGGATACCCTTCCTGTTGCCAATGCAGAGTTTGGTTCAGCAGATAAATTCTCATCGTGCCCAGAGAGAGAAATATCTGCCTCTACCTAGGATCAAACTCAAAGCCTCCTGATTGTGAGGCAAGACTTCACCTCTAGGCCACTGCAACCACTCCTAGCCTTCTATCCTTCTGAGGTCGGTATAATGAGGACTCAGATAGCTGGTGGCAATATGCTTACTCTGTAAACTGCTTAGAGCACGTGTCAGAAAGTAGAACTTTCTGGAGTTACTATGCAGTTTACAAATTAGTGGAGTTTGATGGGGTGATCAAGCCCACCAATGACAGGGTGGCATTGAGCACCCCACTGTGATACTGTAGGACACACCGCTGAGTATAAAAGGGGCTGTCAACTGTCATTTTCTCTGAGGAGATTCTGTGGAGACTCATTTTTGTCTGAGGAGATCGGAGATACTGAGAAGATCCAAGACTGAGGAGATATTAGGATCTGACAGACTGAGGTCTGTGTATGAGAAGATATAGCAAAGTGATCTGAGAGGAGATCTATAACCTAAAGAGAAAGGGACTTTCTAAAGAGGTTAGCTGTATCTAAGAAGAGGTTATGAGAGGAATAACTGTGAATCTCTCATAGTGACTTCTAGTTCCTTGAAGGTATATTTAAAAGGAATGAAAGAAGAAAAGACTCTGTAGATATTTATTAATAATATATTTATTGATTGTTCTGTTCTATTAAATAAATCTGTTTTAATCTGACACAACTTGGCATTGCAATTTATTGAATGACTCTGTGAAATAGATATAGGTTTAAAGATCCAGGACAAATTTCAATTAATTATTTAACAGCACAGGTGTCAAACTTGCCACGTCACATTGTCATCACATGACTTTTAATAACATTTTCCCCTTTGCGGAGCTGGAGTGGGTGTGGCCTGTGCATGGTGCATCCCATAGGCCACCAGTTTGACACCCCTGGCTTAGAGAATTCTGTAAAGCACTATATATATAAGTCTAAGTGCTATTGCTATTTCACTGAATTTCAAGAAGCGATTTCCTTACAGTTTTACCCCACATTCTTTCCCTGGTCTGCAGTAGAATGAAATGCCATCATGTCGCTGCCTATAACTCTTTTGAGTCTCAGGAAAGGGCAATTTCTTAAGTTTGCTAAAATTGCAATAACAGCAAGCACTGCTGGGGTTTTTTTAGTCATCCATCCTTTAAATAGGTACATGTACAGTATGAGTGATCCAAAAATTATAGTTTACTCAACCTCACTAAGTCCTTTGTTCCCAGTATGTGCTATTTCTAGTGGTGTTTATATTGTATTTTTTGGTTTTATTCTAAGTTAGTCATTCAGAGTTACTACTGCAAGACGGGCAGGGATATAAAAATGAATGAATGAATGAATGAATGAATGAATGAATGAATGAACATACTCTTAATTTTTTTAAACACAGTAACACCTGAAGGCATATGAATAAATCTTATTGATTATCTTGTTTATATGGTTTTAGAACTCACTAGATTATTCTGGTTTTTGTTTGGATATCTTTTTTTGTTCTCCATATGCTGGTTTTTATACGTAAGTGTAATTCTCTCTTACCATAGCATTTTAATTAAGTGATATCAATAATAGATAGAACAGTAAGGTCTTACTATTTATGTCTGTCTTTTTATGCAGTTTTTTTGGATACGTATCCCTATGGGATGTTTATGTTGTAATGCTTTACAACATTTCTAGTTCTATTATTAAATATTAAATATGGCATTCAATAGAATTATAGAGAAATCTGAATCCCTTCGTGCGTATTGGACAACAAATCTCATAATCTCCTGATAATCTACAATAGTCAGGGATTATGAGAAGCGGTGATGAAAACATCTACAGGCTTCCAAATTACCTACTCTGCATTAAATATTGCAGGAGCAAGAGAAGGTGAAATTAAGGAGAAAAAAATACATATCACACTATCCAGGTGATCTGACAGGAGGAATTTTTAAAGTGGCATTCACTGAACTTGAACTTGGAATTCTGGGATTTGCAGTCCAAACACATGTGGAAAGTGATTCATTGAAGAAGGCTCAACTATGTTAATCCATAATTCAGTCTCAAATGGATTTACAACTATATGCTGCTTATCCAGTAAAATGGATTGATTTGTATGTGGAAGAATTGTCAATCTTGTTTTCTTTCAATTTATTATTTTTTCAGACTTAAATTCACATGTCAAGTTCATCATAGTTCTCCTATACATACACAACATATCTATTTCTTTACATATTTTCCAAAATACAGATGCTTCTTATTTCAATGATTTCTTCGATTTAGATTAAAAAGACATAAATTAGAAGATAATCTACCTCAGATTTCTGACCAAGCAGTTTCATGTAGATATAAAAAAAAATTGAGACATGGCTAAGTTCCTACATTGTGTTGAGTCATGATTTGGGTTCCTTTAATTGCAGAATGACCTAACAATTAGCTAGATTCACATAATGTGCCAAACTACAAACCACGGTTGATAGAGTACCTAGCTTCACAGATTGCTCTAAGCCCAGAGGTAATATTCAGAAGGTTCTGACTAGTTCTGGAGAACCAGTAGCGGAAATTTTGAGTAGTTCAGAGAACCGGCAAATACCACCTCTGACTGGCGCCAACCCCTCTATTCTCTGCCTCCCAAGTCCCAGCTGATTGGCTGGGTCTTCTTTTGTTGCCCTGCACAGGAGAATGGAGCTGGAAAGCAGGTAGTGGGGTGGAGAGGGAATGGGGATTTTACAGTACCCTCCCCCAGGAGTGGGGAGGGAATGGAGATTTTGCAGTATCCTTCCCCTGCCATGCCCACCAAGCCACACCCATAGAACCGGTAGTAAAAAAAATTGAATCCCACCACTGCTTAAACCAAAATAACCCACATTACTGCTTAATTAAAGACACAAGAATTCCAGAAATCAACTTCCAAACTGGAAGAACCTACCAAAAGAGGAATTGAACACCTCAGATGTTGCTCGCTCTGCTGTTCACTCCAGAAAGACAGTGTGTGTTCAGTTGGGTCAAAAAATATGACGAAAGACTTAAAAGACATCAATGTGTCAAAGCTGTTCATCTCTGTCCCTTTTCTGAACTTTGGGTGAATGTAGAACTGAAAGAGTTTTAAATATGCTGATTCATTCAGAAAGGACTGATCTGCTGAAACAATATATATTCCTCTACATTAGCCAAGAATAGAAGATTGGACTTGTAATTCTCCAAGTGACATATGGATATGGAACTACACCATGCCTAAGTGTGAAAAAAACCCAGATTCTTGATTTGTCTAAACAGAAAGAAAATGGAACAATTAAAAATGGTGTATGGTGAATTTAATGTTTAGTCAATGTTTTTCACTTAGCTGGAAACTGCAGATCCTCTTTCATTTAGCCTAATTCTGTTTTTTTTTTTTCTGGAAAAAAACTGTAAAATGATCGTTTCCTGTGACTAATCTCTGTTCAAAGAGAACAACTAAATATATCCATCTGACTGGGGGGAAATGCGATCATTTTGAGTATCAAGAATCCAGATCTAGTTTCTCATTTATAAGTAAAAGCACATTTTTATCAAGAAAAAAATGCTTTGAAAATAAGAGCTATGGAGCTGGACAGTTCAGGTTTCAGTCAAACTTCCTTTCCAAAACTACATTAAAAAAGAATTATAAAAAGCATTTCCCAACAGTTCCTCATTAACAACTTATTTTATATCTGTATTTATAGCAGTCCCATATTGACTAGGTCAAATTATTATTACTTTTTCAAAGGTTACATATTCAGCAGATGGCAAAAAAATAAAAAAAGTGGAAAGCAAGATGTATTTGAGCCATAAATTAAAACTACCTGGTTAATGGTTCCATCATTTTTTTCTTACATTCTTTTATATATTGGTGTAGTACAGATTTTTTGACTATGAAAAAGGAACTGTTAATATACTTATATGTGGAACCAAAAACTTTAAGTAGAGTGTATTATAACCAGTAGGTCTGTTCCATATGCTTGTGCTTGTGCCCATGGAATTGAAAAAATGTGTGCATTAATATTACTCACAGCAGCAAGAGCGGTTTTGCAAACATTTGGCTTGATTTTTTTAGCAGAAACTTTGGCACAAAATATAAAACAGTATTTCTAGGAACAGAAGATACACCGAAGGAAAAACTTTGGGTTCCAACTTATGACAAGAATCATATTTTAAAATATGTAAACATGGAGAAACAATATAGATGCAGTCACATATAATATCAATGACTGTCAGCAATGTTGTGGTTGCATCTTTCATCCCCCCTCCTATTTTCAAGGAAGAAAACTGTGTTTTTATTTAGTGCCTCAAAAGTGAGTTCAGTTGCTAGCAAAATATATATCTTGCCGTTGAAGGTAATATATCAGTCCAAGTTCTATACAAACACTCAGTTGTTAATTCCTCATACATGACTACTTTGAATAGAGAATGGGAATGCAATTGCAGCATGCTATTCTAGAATAAATAAGTAAACATTTTACTAGAGGAAAAATAATATCAATCTGTCCAGCATAGTGAAAAATTCAAATATAAATAGTAATTCAAATATGATTCTGGTCTAGGCAAACAATCTAAACTGCTTGCTTGATCAGATATTATACAATGATCTTCATTAAAATTCCTAAAGCACGTCACAGAATCATATTTGTATATAATGCCCTAAGTGTGTTAGGGGCCCCATTTTCTGGCTATATTAATAACCATAGCAACAGTTTTATTTGGTGTCATATATGCATATTTTGTAGTGTTTTAATTGTTTTAATTGTTTTTAAGTTCTATGCCATCCAGAGTCAAAATGGGCGGCTATAGAAATAAAATAAAATCTGATCAATATCCTATTGATTCGTATGCAAAGATTCATATTTTATTTGTGCAATAACCATTCATCCAAAGTGTCAGGATGGGAAAAGCTGGTTTAATATACATAATGTCAAATATAATGGTGTTCCCTTTATGAAAACATAAGAAACTAGAATTGGTTTGATTAGAAACTGTCAGAAATGAAAATCTTTTTGATGTAAGTCTGTATGTGTATATAAATATAAATATAAATATAAATACATACATACATACATACATACATACATACATACATATAATTTCTTGCAGTCACAGACCAAAATACAAGTATAATAAAAGAAGAACATGGGAAAAATAAAATCATGAACAATTGGTCACCAGAAACTTTGACTGAGGGGAATTACAGCATTCTCCTCTGATGGTTACAGCTCTTAAAAAAATTGGAAACCTGAGAAGTGATGTATGAAGAGCCATCCCCTACACAGATATAAGTCTGTAAAGATTCTCAGTCATCCAGGTCCTGGTTGTCCCAAAGGTGCTTTTTCAGGAAGCAACTGGACTTCCTTGTATTTTTCTTTTGAAGACATTTTGCTTCTCATTCCAGAAGCTTCTTCAGCTCTGACAGGATTCCATTCCCACTCTCCTGTCAGAGCTGAAGAAGCTTCTTGAATGAGAAGTGAAATGTCTTCAAAAGAAAAGAAAAAAACCAAGAAAGTCCAATTGCCTCCTGAAAAAGCACCTCTGAGTTTTGAATGTAAGAGAAATGCCAAGGAGAAAATATATAAGATCTCTACTTTGTGCCCCTGTTTGACAAAAGATTTGCCAGTGTTTCCACTTGTATATACCCAAAAGAAAAAGAGTTACAATTCTTGGGTAACTGATTTATTGTTCTAGACTAGAGAGTCTCTGCAGAATCTATTTTTTTAAAATAGAATTTTTCACAGAAACCTAAAAGGTGCTTGAAAAAATATTCCAGTGATTTAACAGCTTATATATTATATATTATTTTTGAAGATCTGGAATGCCGATGTGTAGGTTTAAGACGTGGACAGTAAATCCACGAGACAGCCTTATAGATGGTTGCTATAGCAATCTTGACATTTAACATGCCTTCCTTTTTATGATTCTACAATACTAAATGAATTAAATATAAAGCCTGTGGCAGTTTCCTGCAATCTTTCTCCTGTTACCTCAAAGCTCTTACTTTACCTCTGACCTGCATTTGATCAAACCACACACTCTTAACTATTCAATCATTTTAAAATTCTGTGGATACTTGTACACAACAAACTTCTTATTGCACAATAGCTACTATCAAGCAGGAGACCTTCAGACAATTTCTTTGCAGTTTATCTTTGAACTCATTTGTGTTGTCTTAAAAAAAACCTTTCCTTCAACAGCAGGATCTCAAGCAAAATCCTCATTTTATGAGGATTTTTAAAAATGAGGATTTCATTTTATTTATTTTTTTAGCCTACCGTCCCTGTCCTATTGTTTCTTTTTATTTTTCTTACACTTATCCATCTCAGGTTATGAGATGGATACGAGATGGATTACACGTATCCATCTCAGGCTATGTTTGTACTTATACCTGTTATCTTGTAAGTGATTGAAAAATCAAATAAATAAATAAATAAATTCCCCCCCCCCCCATTCGTTCCTTGAAGATCCATCCTCTTTATAGCCTCATTACAGCTTGGAATCCCTTTATCTTTGACATTAGTGATAGGAAAGGGAACATAAAGCCAGCTATTCACAAAGCTGATATTTCCTGTAAAATTGTACACCTGGGCTTAAGCTACCTCTCATCTTTCCCAACATATTACATTATCGTCTTTAACAGTTGCTTGCAGTTCTCTCGACTTTCTGCTTTCCGATGTGCAAACTTTTCGAAAGGATCTGGACTGCGTGTTAACCAAAATACTTCAACAATGCCAAAACAATCCATCAACTGTCATTTCGTACTTGAAATATTCTGTCACATTTCTTTTATTTACGTGTGTACAACTGCAGCCACACATTCCAGCCCATTCGTCATTCAAATAGCTGTCAAGTTAATGTTTTCCTCCTACAGTTCTCTCTGCCTATGATGGTGTCATTCTTCTGGAGCGTTTTTTTTTCTTTCAAATATTTTAACAGATCTTAAATCACATTGGAAGGAGGTGATATCTACAAGCCCCGTAAGCATCTTGGTACTTACTCAGCATTAATCTTGCTACAATAGACACATAGACATAAACAATAGCTGCATATTATACAAAACAGACTATCAAGGAGCCAAAAAAAGGGAAACACAAAGATCAAAACACCAACGGCAATAGGCACCGAGATAAGATTAACTCCAAGATTTAGGTTTTTAGGTATATGTATAAAGATTCATGCCATTAACAATGTCCTTCCAAGCTCAGTTATATGTGCCACTTTTTGTCTTCATGGAAAATATTGCTTTAGAGAGAAGTGAAACAACAAACAGAAAACAAAGTATATATATATTTGAATCCAAATTAATTCCAAGATTTCTAAAATGGAATCAGATTTATGCTATTTTGTTCAAACACGAGAAACAATTGGTTCCAGATTTTGATGTTGTCACTAGGAACAAAAAAAAAATGAAGGTTCCTTGTATATGCACACATTCTCTCTTTCTTTCCCTCTCCTCTTCTTTAAAGTGGAGGAAGGTAAAACATATAGGACAAAATACATCTGAAAATAAAATATATTTAATCATTGTCTTATTCATTGCGCAGATCCCTGAGAGGTGAACATAAAACACGCAATGTTATTCTATACTGTTTGAAATGTGGATCTTTAATTTGTTTAACCTGGTTTTAATTATCCACATTATCAGTATGGAATGGCTTTGGTTCGGAAAGTTTAAAGCAACCAAGTGAAAAATATTTAAGAGAAATTCATGAAGGATATCAGGAACCTCAAATTGCTAAAACTATGATATCCAGGGAGAGCTTTGCTTCACACCCTAGTAAATCTTTAGTAGTGGAATGAGACCACTTAGGGCTGGGAAGAACAAAGAATAACATCCAAAAAGCCATATCATAGGAGATACAGGTAGTCCTCGGACTTACAGCCACAATTTTTTTCCCCAAACCCCAAAAACTTCAACCTTAGACTGTCTACTATAGACCTCACCCCTTTCCTAAGAGGCCTGTAGGGGGCATGCATAAGCGCACAAATCATGCCTACCATCCCTGTCCTATTGTTTCTTTTTTTAATTTTTCGTATACGTATCCATTTCATGTATTCATAACTATGTTTATAGTTATACCTGTTATCTTGTAAGCGATTGACAAATCAAATAAATAAATAAATAAAAATAAAATTGAGCCCAATCTTTCTGTTGTTAAGTGAAAGATTTACAAATTTGAATTTTGCCTCATTTTTCTTGCCAATCACTTGTGAATCACTGCAGTTGTTAAATTAGTATCGTGGTTGTTAAGTGGATCTGGCTTCCCTACTGACTTTGCCTGTCAAAAGGTCACAAAAAGGGGATCACACATGACCCCGGGACACTGCAAGCATCATAAATATGAGTCAGTTGCTAACCGTCCGAATGTTGATCACATGACCATAGGATGCTTTGATGGTTGTAAGTCTGAAAAACGGTCATAAGTCACTTTTTTCCATGCCGTTATAACTTTGAACAGTTACTGAATGAATTGTTGTAAATCAAGGACTACCTGTAATGGTCTCCATTTGCAAAACATTCTTCTTTGAGATGCTAGGGCAGGGGTCTCCAAACTTGGCAAGTTTAAGACTTGTGGACTTCAACTCCCAGAACTCCTCAGCTAACATGACTGGAGGAGGAATTCTGGGAGTTGAAGACCACAAGTCTTAAAGCTGTCATGTTTGAAGACCCCTGTGCTACGGTGTTGGGGACTATCTTCAAGGACAGAGACCATAGTCAGATTTCCTTTATTTTTTATTTAGCATATGGCATATCATACATGGACTAGCAATATAAATTAATATTGCAACTAGATTAGTAGAATTCCCCACTCTCCTGTCAGAGCTGAAGAAGCTTCTTGGATGAGAAGTGAAATGTCTTCAAAGAAAAAACAAGTAAGTCCAGTTGCCTTCTGAAAAAGGGACTACTGAACTGGTACATGCTGTCAGCTTATAGCCGGTCATAATGTGATCTACAGTTTGATGTTCGGAACCTGCAGTCCAGTTCGGATGAACCGGGCCGAACCAGTAGCTCTGAGGATCATCTGTGAGCGAACCGGTTCGCTCTGACGATCAGCTTCTGGCCCTTCCTGCCTGCCCCGACTCTATACTGACATTTATTTCCTAGTTTTCAAACTCAGCTACTTCGCGCGGCACAGCTGATTGCCGTGCATCATCTGTTTTATACACAGGGCTTGCAGCAGAAGGTGAGTTGCAAATGCTACACACACACGAAGCACACGCTGACACCGAATCGGTACGAAAACTTTTTGAAACTCAACACTGCTGCAGTCACACTGAGGGGAGGATACTATGCTCCATTTATACAGAGATCCTGGGCAGATACCACGTGGGATGTAAATCCTATTTAAGATTGTCCATTGCTGATGTGACCTTTTTTATGCGGTCATTTATATGTCTGCCTATAACTGGGCGTTCAGAGATAAATCACTAATAAGCAGGGGTGGGATTCTATGGGTTCAGACTGGTTTAGGTGAACTGGTAGTTCTGGTGAGCATTTGGCCCCACCCACCTGTCCCTGCTCTTTCCTGTGCTTTATTTCATTGTTTTAGAGCACAGCTGATTCACGCAGCAGAGTGGTTTGCCACGCCTCAGCTGTTTTATTCACAGGGACTGCAGCAGAAGTATTAGAGCTGAAAATGGGCTTTTTGAAACATGGAGCATGTGTGCGTGTGCAAAGCACGCACTTACCAAACCGGTTGTTACACCAGTTGAATCACACCACTGCTAATAAGTCTAAACTGCCACATGTGTTTCTGGGATCATCCACATTGGAATAACTGTGTGTATGATATAGTTTAAGTGTATGTGAGCTGGAGGATGTCTTCAGGCCCCAATTTTTAAGTATGATGCATTACGGGGTGTCTCTCCTACTTCCTCTGGCAACTGCTTGTATTTTTGGAGCTATGACAAAAGCGAAAGACCAAGAAACGGAAGGTCCATAATGTAGATATGATATTTTTATGTGAACAATAAATCAACTGCAATGCTGGTGAAGATTCTTCCACGCCAATCAGCCCAAAGATTTCTCCAAAGCACTTTCAAGAACAATGAGATAGGTGTATTGGATTATTATAAAAACATATGGCCCCTAGTTAAGAAATATCACCTGATGCTTTCCCAGTGCATTGTATTCAGCCATATAGTTTTTAGCTGTCTTGTTTCTAATTAATATGTTGCAGCACATACTGTATTATTTGTAGGAAATGGCCAGGCTCAGCCTGAGGGAGGAGTCAAATGCATCATAAGTCACAAGTCCCTATGTGCCCACCAGAGATCTAAGTCTAGCTCCACCTTGAATGTCTTTTGCATCTCCCACTCATTTCCCTTGACTGCTAGTCAGTCAGATTCTTTCTTTTTTCTTTTTGTATTTTATTTTATTTAAAGTACGTACAATTCATCTTCCATTTAACAGTGTGTCATCTAGGTTCAAATATCTTGTGCAAAAACAATTAAATTTTACATCCATGTTAGTTGCTTTGGTATTAATTCTCTATTCTTATCTTATTCTTATCTTATTAATACATATAATATCTCTATTGCTATAACACTCCTCTTGTTAACCTGTTTAATTCTATAAACTTATTTTCTATATTTCACTAACCTATTAGCTATTTCTAGCTTTCATATTTTTTTTCTCTAGCCATCGGTCAGATTCAGGTAGTTCAAATGAGTATCAAGATTTATCGCAAACTTAAGTTCTCTACAAGTTTGTGATACATCTTGATGCTCATTTGAACTGCCTGAATCTCCTGATTTCCCCTACACTTGACATTATTCCCAAAAACGAAGTGCCAGAAAATCAATACAATTGTCCGTTTTGTTTGTTGGTTTCTCTGAAGCAAATTAATAATGAATAAATCAAATGAGATACTGTTTCATTATTTATGTAGAAGACTCCAATAGCCTATGTATGAGATGATTTCTGGCTGTTCTTAATATTCATCAAATAGTAATTTTTCCTTCTGACTCAAACATTCAGGAGTCATGCAAGCCAACGGTTTTGTTTTTTTTAAACAAGCGGGGGTGAATACCGTGTTTCCCCGAAAATAAGACATTGTCTTATATTTTTTTTGGCTCCCAAAAACACACTAGGTCTTATTTTCGGGGTAGGTCTTATATATTTATGGTGCCAAATAGTGGGTGTGAGTGTGTAGGGGGTGGTGGTTCGCGGGTGCATGGTTGCTCCCTGAAAAGTCTTCCTGGAACTGGAGATTTACACTAGGTCTTATTTTCGGGGTAGGTCTTATATTAGGCAGGTTTAGAAAATAGTGCTAGGTCTTACTTTTGGGGTAGGTCTTATTTTCGGGGAAACACGGTATCACCAATAACCTGTTCAGATGAGCCTCTACATCAGGAATAACTTTTTCTAGTAAAAAACACATCTAGGATCACATTCTGCATGCCAAAGAGTGGTGGGTGGAGTCAGAATACCTTAATTTTCACCTTCATTAACATTAATGATAATTTATCTTAATATATTTATGTACTGCTATTTATACAACTCCATTGCAAAGTGATTTACAGACAGTCCCTGATTTACAAGCATTGGGTCCAGAATTCCATTGCTAAACAAGGTGATTTTTTTTAATGAATTGCGCCTGATTTATTCAACTTTTTTTGCCATGGTTGTAAGCGAATCATATAGTTGTTAAGTGAATCATGTGGTTATTAAGCAAATCTGCTTTCCCCATTGACTCTGCTTGTTAGAAGCCGGATGGGAATGTCACAAACGGCAATCACAAGACTCCAGGATGCTACAACTATCATAAATAGATACCAATTGTCAAGTGCCCAAATTTGGATCATATGACCGTGTGGATGTTGCAACAATTATCAGTGCAAGGGTCATTTTTTCCTGTTGTAACTTTGAACAGAAATTTGAAGTAAATGGTTCTAAATCGAGGACTATCTATATATTAAAAACATTTTTTAACAATAATAATAATAAAGACTCCCTTTTTATGTCCCTCTAATTCCTTCATTCAGGGTAGAGTCGGGGCGACTGGATGGAGCTGAGTATATGATATATGTTAAAAAAAGGATAGAACTTTAATCACATCATCATATCTTTGGCCAAACCATTTTGACTTTTGGGAGCTCCATTGATGTCCATGATTGATTACCTTCCATCTGAGGAACCATCAGTCACCAAATAATAACTCTATTTTTGTTGGAAGAGATTTCTGTCTGAGCAAACATTGGACTTTTTTCACTGCACAAGCATCATAGTTATAAATTTGTGAAAGAGAGGGAGGGAGGGAAGGAGGGAGGGAGGGAGAGAGGGAGGGAGAGAGAGAGATGAAATTCTCAAACAGCCCCTATGATTATCATTTTTACATGCAATCCATCCTGCTTTCTAAAACAAAAGAATTTTTTCTCCTGAAAGTATGGCTGCTGTGACACATATATCATGTATCAACAAAGAAATTATACCAGTTGGCTTCAAGCTGTTCTCTCCCTCACGCTAAGTGATTGATTATTGAGGAAAATAAATCAATAAATGAAATAAATTGATAAAACATCTTTAACCAGATATTCATTCTTGGCAGAAAGCACTACTAGAATAAATAACAGAAAGGAAAACATCTGGAAAATATTGCTTTGCAAACACTGAAAAATATAGATATGTATGTGAACGATTTGTGTACACTACAAAATAAAAGTTTAGAAGAGATGCCAGAATTATGGTCTGTGAGGGAGATACTGGAATAACTCTCCATTAGAGAAGGCTGCAGTGGAATGGAGTTGTTAACTGAGAAAAAACAATGAATGGGAGAATAATAAAAATGTATGAAAACTTATTTACTGTAAAAAAAAAAAGTAGTAGGATTTCTTTTTGTCTAGACCAATTTTTGGCAATTTTAGGACTTGTGGACTTCAAATCATGCTGGCTGGAGAATTCTGGGAGTTGAAGTCCACATGTCTTAAAGTTGCCAAGTCTGGGGAGTCCTGGTCTTGAATTTCCAGAATTCTATGACTTATATTCTCAGCATTCTTAGGAATGACAGATAAAATGGGGCATGAATTTGATCTTATAACTTTAAACTCACATTGATGATGTTATCTAGTTGGCAAATGAACTATCCACAAACCAGGTTATCAGAGGGGCCATCTCTTACAGAATATTTCTACCCATTCCATCAGGTCTAGCACAATAGAAGTGTGACTGTGTGTTGTGGTTCACCGGCAGCAGGTGAGGTCTCGGAGGACTCGGATGAGGGGCCTGCGTGTGATGCAGGCATGGGGCCAGGACCATCAGGGAGTGAAGTGCTGCCTTTGGAGCTTGTGGAGGCTGGCAGCAGTGATGCAGAGAACCCCGAGGAGCCTATGCCCAGTCTTGGCGTGCGCTGGGGCTGCTCAAAGGAAAGAGCAGCTGAAGCAGCAAGGGCGACTTGGGAGTAGGGCTGCAAGGTGATGGCCCCTCCCTTAAGGGATAAAAGCCAGCCCTTGGCAACTTTAAGATGTGGGATTCTTGCACTTCAAGTCTTGTGGAAATTTGGACTTCCCTGGTTTGTGTTTGGAGACTTTTGGTTTTAATTATTTCCTTGCAATTTAAACGTGTTCTTGGCAACCTTGCACAATCTTGGCAACCTTGGCTTGTTCTTATCTGGGACAATTAGTTTTTAATAGCATTTTACTGCGAATGAACGGAATTCACAGAGAAGCATTAACAGATAACAGATAACAGATAATCAGAGTTGGAAGGGACCTTCTAGGTCATCTAGTCCAACCCCCCGCCCAAGTGGGAGACCCTACATCATTTCTGACAAATGGTAGTCCAATCTCTTCTTGAAAGTCTCAAGTGATGAAGCTCCCACAACTTCCGAGGGCAATTCTGTTCCATTAGTTGATTGTTCTCACTGTCAGAAAGTTTCTCCTTATTTCCAGGTTAAATCTCTCCTTCAGTTTCCACCCATTATTCCTTGTCTGGTCTACGGGCACTTTAGAAAATAGCTTGACCCCTTCCTCCCTGTGGCAGCCCCTCAAATATTGGAAGACCACTATCATGTCTCCCCTGGTCCTTCTCTTTACTAGGCTAGCCAAGCCCAGTTCCTGCAACTGTTCATTTTATGTTTTAGCCTCCTGGTTGCTCTTCTCTGTACTTTTTCTAGAGTCTCAACATCTTTTTTATAATGTGGTGAACAAAACTGGATGCAGTACTCTAGATATGGTCTTACTAAGGCTTTATACAGTGGTATTAGTACTTCCCTTAATCTTGATTGTATCCCTCTGTTAATATTTAATTGTTTATTTTATTTATTTAATTGGATTTATATGCTGCCCCATCTCCGAGGGGACTTGGGGCGGCTTACATGCAATGTATAAAAAATAAATACATCTTTATCAAATTCTCAATCCAATTATAAAATCAATTAAAATACCCTTAAATTAAAATTCCCAACCCTGCTCAGTCCAGGCCAGCCTGTACAAACAGCCAAGTCTTCAGATCACGGCGGAAGGAGCGCAGGTCCGGGGCCAAACACAGCTCTAGATGTAACTGATTCCAAAGGGTGGACGCCCCCACAGAGAAGGCCCTCCCCCGGAGGACCGCCAACCGACATTGTCTGGCCGACGGCACCCCCAGGAGGGCCTGCCTATGGGAGCGTACCAGGCAATCAGACCTCAATGCTGGTAAGAGGCGCTCCTGCAAGTACCCTGGACCCGAGCCATGCAGGGCTTTATAAGTTAATACCAGCACCTTGAATCTTACACGGAGGGCAACCGGCATCCAATGAAGGTCGCGCATGGGGTGGGCGGTGGCCACATTTTGTACCAGTTGAAGCCTCCATATAGCCCTCAAGGGCAGCCCCAGGTAGAGAGCATTGCAGGAGTCAAGACGGGAGGCAACAAGCACATGAGTGACCGTGCGTAGGGAATCTCGGTCCAAGTAGGGGTGCAACTGGTGCACCAGGCAAACCTGGGTAAAAGCCCTCCTGGCAACGGCTCCCACATGTTTCTCCATACTGAGCCATTCGTCCAGGAGGACACCTAAGTTGCACGCCTTATCCACAGGGGGCAACACCTCTCCCCCTATGGTCAAAGATGGAATATCTTGAACCTGAGATGCTGGTATGCACAGTCACTCAGTCTTGTCAGGATTGACCTGGAGCCTGTTCCTCCCCATCCAGATCCGCACCGCCTCCAGGCATCGCGAAAGCACAGGGAGGGCATCACTGAGGTGGTCTGGGGTGGAAATGTAGATCTGGGTATCATCAGCATATTGATGATACCTCACCCCGAAACCACAGATGATCTCACCCAGCGGCTTCATGTAGATGTTGAATAGGAGGGGAGAAAGCACCGACCCCTGGGGAACCCCACAGGTGAGGGTCCTTGGGGCCGATCTCTGCCCCCATCAACACCCACTGTGTGCGTCCCGAGAGGAAGGAGGAGAACCACCGTAAAATGGTGCCTCCCACTCCCAACTCCCTAAGACACCGCAATAAGATATCATGGTCGATGGTATTGAAAGCCACTGAGAGATCTAATAGGACTAGGACAGAGGAATGTCCCCTGTCCCAAGCCCTCCAGAGATCATCGATCAGTGTGACCAATGCTGTCTCCATGCTATAGCCAGGCCTGAAGCCTGATTGAAATGGATCTAGGTACTCGGTTTCTTCCAGGAAAGCCGGAAACTGTTGTGTCACCACGCTCTCAAAAACCTTCGCTAAAAAGCAAAGGTTGGAGACTGGACGGAAGTTGTTTAAATTGGCTGGGTCCAAGGCAGGCTTCTTAAGAAGGGGTCTCACCACCACCTCTTTCAAGGCAGCAGGGAAAAACCCCTCCCGCAGTGAAGCGTTGATAACTGCCTGGAGCCAGTCACACATCTCCTCACAGGCAGCATAAACTAACCAGGAGGGACATGGGTCCAATAAACACGTGGAGGTACACAACCTCCGCATAATCCTGTCCACCATATCTGAGGATACAGGGTCAAACTCCTCCCAGATGACATCAACAAAACTCGCCATTGATTCCACGTCCGACTCAAGCCAGTTGGTGTCCAACCCGGTCTGGATCCAAGCGATCTTCTCCAACAGATGTTGACTAAACTCCTCGGCAGGTCCCTGCAAAGGGTCCACCCCCACCTCCCGATTAAGGAGGGAGCGGGCGACCCTGAACAGGGCGGCCGGGCGATTATCTGCGGATGCGACGAGAGTGGCAAAGTAAGATCTCCTCGCACTCTCATCGCTCCCAGGTAGGTCCTCGAAAAGGACCTCAACTGGGCTCAGTCGGATTCAGACTGGGAGGACCTCCAACTGCTCTCTAGGCCCCTCTTCCGACGCTTCATTTCCCATAGCTCTGTGGTAAACCAGGGGGCCAACTGGGATCTGCATCAGGTTAGGGGCCACAGGGGGACAACCCAGTCGAGAGCCCCAGAGGCCGCCCATTGCCAGGCTTCCGCTAGGGTCTCGGCCGAGTCGTGGGCCAGGGAGGCAGGTAAAGGCCCAAGTGCCATCTGGAACTGCTCAGGGTCCATCAGGCACCTGGGGCAGAACCACCTCATCGGCTCCATCTCCCAGCGGCGGGGAGTGGGATAATGGAAGTCCAGCCAAAGGAGATAATGGTCTGTCCATGACAGGGGGCAAATAGTTGGCGCTCCCCCCAGACCACTACACCACTGTCCCGAGATAAAAACCAGGTCTAGAGTGTGACCTCCCTCATAGGTCGGGCCTTGTATAATCTGGATCAGGTCCATGGCCGCCATGGAGGCCATGAACTCCCGAGCCGTCCCCAATCCCGCCCCTAGGGAGGGCAAATTGAAGTCCCCCAGGACCACAAACCTGGGGAACTCCAACGCCACCCCTGAGAGGAGGTCGAGCAGCTCGGGCAGGGCCATCGCCATGCAGCTGGGAGATAGGTACACCAGCAACAGGCCCCACTGACCTCCTGGGCCCCACTTCATGAGGAGGAGCTCACATCCGCCTATCTGCAGGGTAGTGATCTCCGTCGGACATAAGGTCTCCCTGATGACAACAGCCACTCCCCCACCCCTACCCCGGGCCCTTAGGATTGCAACTTAGGATTGCATTAGCTTTTTTGACTGCTGCTGCACACTGCTGGGTCATATTTAGCTGGTTGTCCACTAAGACTCCAAGATCCCTCTCACAGTTACTGCTATTGAGCCTGGTTCCACAAAGGCTTTTCAAAAAGGTTTTGCTTTTATCTCTGTTTGGTATTTGTTTGCTTTGAACGAGGCTTGGGCCATAACACTGTGAAACTTGCAGTTTGTGTATATAGTAACTTGCCCTGGCAGATTTACCTCCTTGGTGTTTCACAAAAAGACTGTCACACATTTCCTCCAGGCGCCATCTCAGATAAGGAGGGATTAACATCAGACAAACAGTCAGGCAAAAAACAATACTGCAGTAAATGAACTACCAAATCACAGCAAACCTCACCTTCACTCACACACTGATGATGAACCATCTGCAATCATGCAACCAAGTTCAACCAAGAATTCCACAATTCAACCCTGGGTTGCATATTTTATCTTCTGCTGGAACACGTTAAGCTGCCCTTTCTATATCCAAAACATGTATCACAGGAACTACCAAAGATCTTTGGCCTCTTCCAAAGTACAAAAACTCAACAGTAGATGTCCCAAAGCTATTTCCCAAAACCAAAAGTGGTCAGTTAAACACAGGGTAAGTCATTTCATAGTGGGATTATAAACTGGTTTATCTGCAGCTGGGTTTCAGCGAACCATGGCTGATCCTGTAGAATCATTATTTGACTAGCAAGGACAATTATGACAATTACGACTTCAACAACAGAGTGGTCAATGCCTGGAACGCCCTACCCAACTCCATTGTTACAGCCTCAACCCCTCACAGCTTCAACCTCCAACCATCTACCGTGGACCTCACCTCATTCCTAAGAGGTCCTTAAAGGGGACGTGCATAAGCGCACCAGCGTGCCTACCATCCCTGTCTTACTGTCCCCATTTATCTGTATTTACTTCCTTTGTTTATGTTTATGTTCATACCTATACTTGCTATCTTGTACACATTTGTCAAATTAAATAAATAAATAAATAAGATGCCTTGGACCAACTTCTAGCCTCCAGTCACAACAAAGTTGGATTCCAAGGCACTGAATCACTGAAAACTTGCATTATTAATTTGTGAGCTGGCATCTCAAGTAGAGACTTAGCTTTAATGGCAGTAATTTGATGGTGATGGAGGATGGTCGCATGTAACTCATTTAGAGTTAGAAGTGGAACTTGTTCTCAAGCTACTTAGAGATCTTTTTCCCCCTTTAATAAACAATTGCTTCTTGGAAGAATATAGATCTGCATTTACATTATTAAAAGGATCATTTAGTTCTCATGAATTCGATAATGCATGGAGTATTGCCACAAGGCAGTACTCTCCCACATATTCACTAGACAAGATGCAACGGAATAAAATAAATGCAGTCTCAAAGCCTGAGCTGTCTCATCCCTCTCACTGCTCCATTAAAAGCATACATACATCCTTCATTTGACTTCCCCAAGTGTCATTCCTGCCACTTTCTTCAAATTATTTTGACTGCACACCGTAGCTGCTGGCATAAGTCACAGGAATACAGTTCTGAATAGTCATGGAGAAGGTAACATGATTAAACCATTCCCTAAAAGTCCAGGGGAAGCTAAAAGTCAGGGGAATGCTTCTTCTAGTATTATTTATTTATTTTATTTATTTTTATTGGACTTATATGCCGCCCCATCTCCGAAGACTCGGTAAAAGTAAGTACAGGTAGTCCTCTTCTTACAATGACAACTGAATCCAAAATTTATGTTGCTAAGTGAGATGGTTGTTATGTGAATGTTGCCCCATTTTGTGACCTTGCTGCAGTGGTTAACCAAATCACTGCAGTGGTTAAATTAGTAACACGGTTGTTAAATAATTCTGGCTTTCACATTGATTTTGCTTGTCAGAAGGTTGAAAAAGGTGGTCACACCGTCATAAATGTGACTCAGTTGCCAAGCATATGAATTTTGATGACACAATCATAGAGATGCTGCCAAGGTCATAAGTGTGAAAAATGTTCATAAGTCACTTTTTTCAGGAGCGTTCAGTAACTGTTGTAAATTGAGAACTACTTGTAGTTATATTCTTAGCATGTATGTCTACAACATCAATCCATTCAGAGGTTCACACAAAGTTGTAGAGCTAAGTGAATTATTCAGAAACATGATAGACTTCCTGAAGAATAGAAACTTCCATAAAAATTTCTTCATTAGGAAAGAAATCAAATTTTCGCTTATCAGAGATTTCTTACATTACTTTCTTACATCGGCAGCCTAGCATCCTATAAATACCTTGTTTCCCCACAAATAACACCCAACCGGGAAATAATCCCTAGCATGGTTTTTCAGGATGCTTGTAATATAAGCCCTACTCCAAAAATAAGCCCCAGATGGATGCATTTAGCCAGACAGATGCATTTAGTACCATATTTTCCTGAAAAGACATCACCTGAAATTAAGCCCTAATATATCTTTTGGAGCAAAAATTAATATAAGACCCAGTCTTATTTTCAGGGAAATATGGTATGTTAGGTCCTTTTATTCCAGGTTGATTCTTTGTAAATTTTTCTGGATTGGGGTTCAATCTCTATAAATCTGAGCTTGCCAAATTGGGAAGTATTACCTAGTAAAGTCTTCTCTTCAAATCCCACTCCCAACTCATCATGGCCAAGTCGCCATGGGACAACATACTGCAACACAAGAGTTACACAAATATCAAAGAAATAATCAATTATTAAAGAAAGAATGTCAAAGGAGGGACAAAATAAAATGTGAATGACAAAAATTAAAATATTTTTTAACTTATTTTAAATAATTAAATTGAATGCTTGAATTTCCCCTCAGTGAGTTGTCCATGCTGATTTGGCTGAGAAGAGTTATCCCATTCTTCTCTAAGACACTGACCTGCAGAGCATCTCTAGTGAGAAGATATTGGCAAAGTACAGGTAATCCTCAACTTACATCAGTTTATTTAGTAACCATTCACAAAATTACAAGAGCACTGAAAAAAGTGACTTATGACAATTTTTCACACTTTAGGACCATTGCAGCATCCCCATGTCCATGTGATTTACATTCAGATGTATATCAGATGCTTGACAACCGGTTCATATTTATGACAGTTGCAGTCTGCCAGAGTCATGTGATCCCCTTTTGTGACTTTCTGACAAGCAAAGTCAATGGGGAAGCCAGATTCACTTGACAACCATGTTACATCTTAGCAATTGAAGTGATTCGCTTAACAAATGTGGCAAGAAAAGTCATAAAATGGGGCAAAACTCAACATATTTCTGACCTAGCAATATAAATTCTGGCCTCCATTATGGTCATAAGTCAAGGACAACCTGTAGTGAGACTTGTAGCATCACTCTTTGTATTCAGTAGTGTTTTTTCCCCCTCTGCTTTAAATTCACATTTTATCATTCTGCATCTTCCTCTCCCCAATAATGTTTTATTGTAGTATTTATGTGGCTCATTCCGTGATGGCCATCTTAGCATGGAGATAGATTTATATGGGGGTGGGAGGTGTGGGGTGTATTACCTTAAAGAAAACCAAACAAAGATCAACCACAAATACTTGAGAATGAGGTTCCCAAGGGTGCAGTTTTAAGACTGCCATATATGCAAACACTATATTTTAAAATTATAGCAGGCAATTGCACCAGCAGCAGTTTGGGATTCATGCCCAAAATTCCTTCAGTTGCTGTCCTATTACTTTAACCTAACAAAGCAGCAACAGGAATTCTGGCACTGAATTTAGTCAATATAAAAATCCTATGCCGAGATCAGCCCAATAATACATAAGAGGAGCATGCTAGCTGAGGAATTCTGGGAGTTGAAGTTTTCACATCTTAGCATTGATACCGCCAGTGGTGGGATTCAAAGAATTTAACAACCAGTTTGCCCAGAGTTAGGTTGGCTGTCGTGGGAGACATGGCCTGTCCCCATCCTCCAGATCTGCCGCACATGTGGGACAAGCCTCCTGCAATGGCCAACCTGACCCTGGGAGAACTGGTTGTTAAATTACACACACACATGCTATCGAAGTGGATCCTGGGTGCTGCACTGCACTGCAATGGAGAAATGGGCAATGGAATGGCTGGCACAAGGAAAGAAGGAGGAGCAGGGAGAAGAAAGAGGGAAAGCAGGCTTCTCCTTCCCTCATGACTGCCGCTCCATTGCCCGTTTCTCCATTGCCCGTTTCTCCATTGCCCGTTTCTCCATTGCCCGTTTCTCCATTGCAACACAGTGCAGTACCCAGGATCCATTTTTTTAAATTCATATTTATATGCCGCCCTTCCCCGGAGACTCAGGGCGGCTTACAATGTTTGGAGTGCAACCCAATGCGCTCAGCAATAGCCTTCATTCCATTGTATATGCCTGCTTATTATTACTAAGCGGCATTTTTACAAAGCCAGCTTATTGACCCCAACAATCTTGGGTCCTCAATTTACCTACCCCGAGGGGATGGAAGGCTGAGTCAACCTTGAGCCTGGTGGGATTCGAGCCTGCAGTAATTGCAGGCAGCTGGAACTAAGTGCTAGGCGTTTTAATAGCCTGCACCACCAAGGCTCCTATCATTTTGATAGCGGGAGGGAGGGTAATTTAACAAACGGTTCACATGAACCGGTGTGAGCCGGCTGAATCTCACCACTGAATACTGCTGAAAAACACTGCATTTAGGAAATACGGACATAAAGGGAACCAATTCAGAGAAATACCTTGCATTCTTTGAAAGTATTTCACAGACATCTAAGTACGTTTGCCCAGATTCGCCTAGTTTGCCAGTTGCGCCCCTATCTGGACCGAGATGCCCTGCAGATGGTCACTCATGCACTTGCTACTTCCCAAATTGACTACTGTAACGCTCTCTACATGGGACTTCCCTTGTAGACCACTCAGAGGCTTCAACTGGTACAGAATGCGGCCGCACGGGTTGTGATGGGAGTACCCTGATACTCCCATATTACATCCCTCCTGCACGAGCTACATTGGTTGTTGGTTGCCCTCCGGGTGAGATTCAAGGTGTTGGTGTTAACATACAAAGTCCTACATGGCTTGGGTCCGGGAGTACTTGCAGTAACGTCTCCTCCCAGCATCGACGTCCCATCGCCCGGTGTGCTCCCACAGGCAGGGCCTCCTTGGGGTGCCGTCGGCCAGACAGTGTCGACTGGCAGCACCCAGGGGGTGGGCCTTCTCTGTGGTAGCACCCACCCTGTGGAACTAGCTTCCCTTGGGGCTCCGACCTCCATTCCTTCCGCCGCGACCTGAAGACCTGGTTTTTTCAGCAAGCCGGCCTGGACTGAAGGGAAGGGGGATGGGTTTTTAACTGTATTTTAGATTAGTTTTATTGATTTTAGAGTTTATTTGGCTTGAGTTTAATAGTGTTTTAATTAATTTAATTTGTATTGTGTATTTTACTGTGAGCCGCCCTGAGTCCCGAGGAAGAAGGGCGGCATATAAGTCCAATAAAATAATAATAATAATAATAATAATAATAATAATAATAATAATAATAATAATACTGTAATACTAGTTTGCTCAATGGCTTCACTTTTCTGCTCCTATGACATCCACAGCAGGTTGGAATGTATTTATTTTGTGCAAACTTTAAGTACTTAGGAAAACTTCAGTGATTACAATCCTCCATGTTCAGTTTGTCTGAAAGAACAGGCTAAGCACTGGGGGTATGAAACTTTCATGAAAGTGTTTGAATTGTCAAACAGTTGAAACTTTGATGTATAGAGCATTTTAGACCCTCTTGTGAGCACAACAAAGGAGGTCACAGATGGCCCTCAGCCATCAAACTAACTTTATTCTGCTTGCACTTTATTCTGCTCTCTTTGCCAGCTACTGTTCTTAGTGGATAACTTTTTGTATTAAATGGACTATAGTAGTCCTTGATTTACAATCATTTCCCTTTCGAAGTGACAATGGCACTGAATAAAGTGACTTATGACCATTTTCACACTTATGACTGTTGCATTCTTCCCATGATAAAATTTTGAATGTTTGGCAAATTAACAACAAAGTTACTAAGTTAACAACTGCAGTGACTCACTTAACAACTGTGGCAACCAAGGTCATAAAATGGGGCAAAACCCACTTAACAACTGTCTTATTTAACAACATAAATTTGGGGCTCAATTGTGATGGTAAGTCACAGACTACCTGTATCCATTCAAGATGCATTTCAAAATTAAGGGACAAGAAGGAAGGAGATGATGGCCTGGGGATGTAGGTAGATTTTGGGGAGGTTTTCCTTTATTCTTCTTCTTGTTCTTGCTATTATTTTTGATATGGATTCTTTTGGGAATCAAATTAAGCATTTCAGTCCATGAAACTTTGTCATGTACAGATACTAGCATCAAACAAAGCATTAATCTTTCTACAATTGCATATGTCTGCAAACTTACACTGAAAAAAGTATAGTGCTAAAAATTGCATACAGGTAAAGTTATTACATGTTTTTAAAATAGCTTACATTGGATAAATTTACATTAAAGAAGAGTGTGAACAGGTGATTTACATATCAAGGGATCAAAGCAAGGGCAATTTACATTTTAAGGAGTTGGACAAATTACATTAACTTTTGAGTACACTGCGGAGATACATACAAAGGAGATGTACTGTAGATGTGATCCATTACCCCCCCCCTCCCCAAATGATATATTTTTAGAAAATCCATTTAGGTACCTGCTGATCTGGAACGCAGGTATTTTACAGATCCTCATATCTCTAGCTTTGAAGTCTAACTTCTAGGGATCATCTAATCCAGGAGTGAAACTCGATTTCATTGAGGGCTTCATCAGGGTTGTGTTTGACCTCAGGGGGCCAGGGTGGGCGTGGCCAGATCAACATCACTCGTGTCAGGAGCACCTGTGGTGGCCAAGCGCTAAGGTCGGACTTCCCTGAGACCCTCCCTCATTCTGATTATAATCTCTTTCCTTCCTTTTCTTCTTTTTCCTTCCCTCTTCATTCTCCTTTCTTCTTCCTTCACTTATTTCCTCCTTCCTTGCTCTCTCATCTTCCCCTCTGCCAGTGAAAACGGAGCCCGAGGGGCCATGTGTGAGCACCGTTCCTTCGCTGTTTCCAGGGCAACCCCACATGCCAAATCTAAACACCACGTGGGCCAGATGTGTGGGCCTTAAGTTTGGCACCCCTGGTCTAATCACTGAAGTCTCCCATCATCCTATCCCAACTTGCACTTATTGGAATGTTTATTTAAATGCCTATATTAGGTTTATGGGTACATGCAAACTAGCATATCCAAACTTTATTCAAATGTCATTATCCTTTCCCTAGGAAGGAGGGTGGAGTAGCAGGCTCAGATATAACAAAAATAGAAAGAGCTCTTTCACAGAAATAAGTGACGGCTATTGTGAACAAAGCAATACTGAATATCTTGGATGAGAAGAAAGAAACATGAGCCAGAATTTCCATTAAATTTTCTTAGAGTCATAGTAGAACAGTGTTTCCCAACCTTATCAACTAAAAAATGTGTGGACTTCAAGTCCCAGAATTCCCCAGCCAGCGGGGATTCTGGGAGTTGAAGTCCAAACCTTTTAAAGTTGCCAAAATTGAGAAACATTATAGTCGAATATTAGTACATATCATTAAAATTAGTACTTTAAAGCCTTTGACAGCTACTGAGTCAACAGTTTAACTGATATGACTTTCAATGCCAAAAAGAAGTCATGGTCTCCATAGGCGATAACTCTGGAAGAAAAGGAATATACTGTAGATGGTACAGGGTGAGACTGCTTTAGCAATTCCAGATGTGGAATAAATAATTTGCAAATGGGACAGTGAGGCAGTGAAACAAGCGTTCTCTTTTCCTTTTTACTCAGCATTGCCAGCCCTCCCAGAAATGGTTCATTCATTACACCAAATCATTAAATGATTAATTTGAGTTGAATTTGGCTGCTATATAAAGACTGCCACTGTAATTTCTAAACCATGGTTTGTGGCTCCGTACGATATTAAAGCAACTATTCCAGACTATTTTCACGCCATCCTCTGGGTCTACCTAATTCTCGTAATCTAATGAGGCTCTGGATAAAAATACACCAAAGAGTCATAGATCAAGTTCACTTATAATTAAATTAGACAACAGCCCTTTTCTGGTTGTGAAGAGTCAGGTGGTAGCAGCGTACAAAGCAGTTTGACAGCCAGTGCCAACAATTAGCTAAATTTCACGTGTGAAGAAATTGCAACTGCTGGATTCAGCCTAGGATTAAGGAATCCATGAAGCGAGGCAGATCTGATACAGCATCAAGTTGTTCCAACAAAAATTTGGCTTTTAGGATCTTCAAGCAAGAGGTCCTTATTTCCCAACTCAGTCTGGCTGAAACGAAACGTGTCTACTAAGCTCAGATGTTGCAAAACCTCATCTCTCATCAGGAACTTTCCCCCACAAGTAACCCTTCCTTTACCTTACTACAGGGCTGTCAAATCCCAGCCCTTGGGCCAGATATGTCACATGCTGGTCACGCCCATGCCTGGTTTAGAGAAGAGGAAAAAAAGTCCTGATAAATCACATGATGCCACCGTGACGATGTGAGTTTGACGCCCCTGACTTACTAGGTTCTGGCTTTCTAGCCATTTCTGCCTTGGTTCTCTGGAGTTGGAGGCAGGGTGGGCTGCTGGGGGTTTGCAGGGTTTCGGGAGAGCCCCAAGCTAAGATTCTGTGCAGTTCCGAGACCCCCCAAATCCCACTCCTGGCTGGCCCTGCCCACCCCGCCCTCTCAGGAGTCCCCACATGGCCTGTTTTGGATGCAGGTAAGTGCAGGGCGTGCACGGAGGCTCAGGAAGGGTGAAAAACAGCCCCCCCGGAAGTTTGGGAAGGCTGGAATTGGGCACATTTCCGGCTTCCAGAGAGTCTCCGGAATCTGGGGAGGCCGTTTTCACCCTCCTGGAGGCTCAAGGAAAGCTCCTGGAGCCCAGGAAGGACAAAAATGCCTCCCCCCCGCCGTGGTGCAGGAGGCCAACTAGGCCACGCCCACCCTGGCCATGCCCACCCAGCAACTGGGCAGAGAACCCTTTGCTAAAATTTTTGAAGCCCACCCCTGGTTGAAGGCCTCCATCATTAGGTTTGGGACAAGCAGGGACTCCATCGGATAAACTGGTGGAGTTTGATCTTCTCCGTGTGATTAGGCAGGTCCATCAGCTTGGACATCCTTCCCAAGGCAGACAATGTGTCCAGCTGGACCGTGACATCAGGAGATATGCCATACAAACTATGCCAGCTTGCTAAATGGAATATCATGGGAAATTTTATCAAAGGCTTTATTAAAACCAGAATACATTATGTTCATGGCATTCTGACAGACTGCAAAAAAAAAAAAGTTTAAAGAAGTAAGATTCATCTGGCGATATTTGTTCTTGATAAATCTATACTGGCTTTGGGTGGTTATTGCATTATTCAATAAGCATTACTCAATCCAAAAACATTACTAAGTGTTTATGGAGGATATAATCTGCCTTAGAATCTTCCTAGTTATCGTCTGTCTATAGTTCTTCATACCCTTTTTGAAAATTTGGACATTGGCCCTACACTTATCACCTGGTACTCTGTCCATGCTCAAAGAGCTTTCACAGTGATAAAAGAAGTCCCTTTAGGACCCAAGGATGCAGTCTGTCTTGCACTGGAGTTCATTAAGTCAGCAGATAAAACCTCACTAAATTTCTTTGAGATATTCAATGGAAATCCCACACTTGTCAAACAACTCTTCACAATTACCCAGTGAAATCTGTATTCTCTTCCAATTAAACAAGAAGCCTCTTTTGGCTCCAATAAATTGATTGCTTTAGGAAACAGGATCAAATTTTGATTCAGCCTGTCAACCACGTAGTGAAGTTATCATATGATCGTTATATCACCTTCCATAGCAAACAGCCACTAGTAAACCCAAAGGTGCTTTTTCAAGAGGCAACTGGGCTTTCCGGTTTTTCTTTGAAGACAGTTCGCTTCTGATCCAAGAAGCTTTTCCAGCTCTGAAGCTGAAGAAGCTTCTTGGATCAGAAGCAAAACATCTTCAAAGAAAAACCAGGAAGTCCAGTTGCCTCTTGAAAAAGCACCTTTGGGACAACCATGACCTGGATGACTGAGAATCTCTATAGACAACCACTAGTAAAGCTGCGGTCTTTATTTGGACTGGAAAAATAGGCTTGCAGCTATCGTTTTAATGGGTAACCCTGCAAAGCAAAGGCTCTTTAAATTGAAATTGCCCTGCAGAAATACCACCTGCTCCCATAGGAAGCAGTCCAGAATGCTTCAGAATGCCACAAAGAGTAAGACTTCAGATGCTAACCAGGGGTGGGATTCTACCAGTTCGCACCTATTGCACTAGTGGATGATCTCTGGCGGGCCCGGGATGGGGGGTCTCCCTCCAACCTGGTGCTTCTTGACCTCTCAGCGGCTTTCGATACCATCGATCATGGTATCCTTCTGGGTCAGCTCAGGGGGCTGGGAGTGGGGGGCACTGTTTTACGGTGGTTTTACGGTGGTTCTCCTCCTACCTCTCTGACCGGACTCAGTCGGTGTTGGTGGGGGGGGCAGAGATCAAGCCCTAGGGCCCTGCCATGTGGGGTCCCTCAGGGTTCTATTCTCTCCCCCTTCCTATTTAATATCTACATGAAACCGCTGGGTGAGATCATCCGTCGACACGGGGTCGGGTATCATCAGTACGCTGATGATACCCAGTCGTACATCTCTGTCCCTGGTCAATCTAGTGAGGCCGTGGAGGTGATGTCCCGGTGCTTGGAGGCTGTGATGGTCTGGATGGGGACTAATTGGCTCAGACTCAACCCTGACAAGACCAAGTGGCTGTGGGTCCTGCCCCCTCGGTCTCCGTTGATTATCCAACTTTGGTACTGGGGGGAAAGAAATTACTTCCCTCAGAATGAGTTCGCAACTTGGGGGTCCTTCTGGATCCACAGCTACAATTTGACCACCAAATTACAGCTGTGACCAGGGGGGCCTTTGCACAGGTTCGCCTGTTGTACCAGTTGCGACCTTTCCTGGACCGAGGGGCTCTACACACGGTCGCTCATGCCCTTATCACCTCCCGATTGGACTACTGCAATGCGCTCTACATGGGGCTGCCCTTGAAGAGCACTCGGAGACTTCAGCTGGTGCAAAATGCGCCAGCAGTGATTATGGGCGCACCTAGGTGCGCCCATATAACATCTATCCTCCACGAGCTGCATTGGCTGCCGGTGGTCTTCCAGGTGCAATTCAAGGTGCTAGTGACAACTTTTAAAGCCCTTCATGGCTTAGGAGTGGGATACCTTTGAGACCGCCTACTGCTACTGTATGCCTCCCAACGCCCGGTTAGATCCCACAGGGAGGGCTTGCTCCGGATACTGTTGGCCAGACAATGTCAGCTGGCAGGGCTGCGGGTGAAAGCCTTCTCTATGGCAGCACCGTCCCTTTGGAATACGCTCCCTGTGGAGATTAGAACCATCCCCAATCTACTAGCTTTCCGCAAAGCTGTTAAGACCTGGCTTTGTCGGAGGGCATGGAATTGAGACCTTTATTCTTCCCTCTTGTATGTTTGGATTGTATGAATGAGTTTTGATTTTATATTGTATAGGCTACTGTTTTTTTATCTTGTTGTACGCAGCCTTGAGTTCCCCGATGGGGGAAGAGAGGCGGGATATAAATTTAATTAATAAATAAATAAATTTGCTAGAACTGGTTGTTAACGTTCTAAGCAGTTCAGAGAACTGGTTGTTAGAAGAAATTACTGGCCTAATCCTGTAAGGAAGGCAGGAAGGAAACATTCTGGTGTTGCTTACAGAAACTGCCTCTCTGTTAACCCTTATTACGTTCTTGGCAGGACTAGACTTCCTGTCTCAGGAACTTCCCTGGAGTTTTTTCCCCCTCCCTTGCTGGTACTTTGCTTGTGTGGAGTGACCATTTAAAGTTACAATGGCACTCAAAAAAGTGACTTATAACCATTTTTCACACTTACGACTGCTGCAGCATCCCCACAGTCATGAGAGGCCAGGCAAGGAGATGTGTGCCTCGATGTGAGTGATATTGAGTTGGCCATACCCAGCCAATAACATGACCACCAAGCCATGTCCACCACCTAAGCCACGCCCACAGAACCGGTTGTTAAAAATTTGAATCCCAGCTCTGACACTAACAGTATAAATGTGAAAAGAATGATAAACAAGGCTGGGACCTTTTCAGTGGTAGCATCTTCAGAGACTCTTCACTGATACTGACTTCATTGACCTTATAGTGTCAGTTGTCAACAATTCATTTCATTCAAGCTTCTAACAGATACCTTTGTAGCTCCTATTTTCACTCTTACTATTATTTTTTAGGCTAGATGTCACCATTTGTGCTCTTATTGTCATTCTTGATACTGAGATCTGGGGAAATAAGGCTAGATATTTATTTAAAATGGGCTGGAATTTTATTCCTTCTTTTGAGAAGGAAAACTCAAGGACATATAGCATTGTATGCTATGTAGACTAAGTGTAAAAGGGGACATTATGCTGTATATTTTTGTGGGGGAAGATATGCAGATAGTCCTCGACTTACATTTAGGTTCATTTAGTGACAACGGCACTGAAAATGTGACTTATGACCGTTTTTCACAGTTACAACTTTTGCAGTATCCCCATAATCACATGATCAAAATTCAGATCGTTGACTACTGGTTTATATGCAGGGGTAGGCTTAAAATTTTTTAGCAACTGGTTCTCTGCCCTGGGCATGGCCTAATTGGCCTCCTGCACCACTGGGGCAGTGTTTTTGCCCTCCCCGGGCTCCGGAGGCTTTCCTTGAACCTCCAGGAGGGTGAAAATGGCCTCCCTGGGCTCTGGAGGCTCCCTGGAAGCCAGAAACAGTCCCATTTCCAGCCTTCCAGAGCCTCTGGGAGGCCCGCACTTACCTGGCATCCAAAATGGGCCATTTGGGGACTCCTGGGAGGGGTGAAGTGGGGTGGGTGGGGCTAGCCAGGTGTGGAGTATGCCAGTTCACCGAACCAGCCATAAAATGGCTATAAAATTAGCTACGGGTTTGCCCGAACCACGGAGAACTGGTAGCAGCAACCCCTGTTCGTATGTATGACTGTTGTTGTGTCCCAAGGTTATGTGATCTCCTTTTGCGACCTTTTGAAAGGAAAGTCAATGGGGATGCAGGATTTCCTTTAATAAATGGGTTGCTAACTTATCAACAGCAGTGATTCACTTAATAACCAAAGCAAGAAAGGTCATAAAATGGGGCAAAACTCACTTAACAACAGAAATTTTGGGCTCCATTGTGGTCATAAGTTGAGGCTTGCCTGTGTTTCCCTGTTCTCATGAAATTAGATTTATAACACTTGTCTTATTATTTGTTTGTCATGAATGATGGATTTTCCAGGATCTTGAGAAATCTTTCTCAGAATCTAGAATCTGAAAGACTCCAGTCACCAAGAACAATTTGGGCCATAAAAGCTGCATCTAATATTAATAGAATATCATTAATATTAATAGAATTAATAGAAAATGTATTATGTAACAAGTGATATAGGTAAGGAGTAAGGTGTTATGTATGTAGGTTTGAATGTTATTGGTTTATTTGAACTGTTCTTGTAAAATGTCAAATGGTATTGGTTTAAATAGTGCGGGAAGAATCCCTGCACTCCCATTGGCTGGCAGCTACGGCTGCAGGCTATAAGAAGCAGCCGTAGCCAAGCCAGGACGGGTCCATTCGAGCTGTAGTCACTAATAAAGTCTTTGCTGGAACTCCTCGCGTCTGACTCTTCATGCAAACTTAACACTGGCGACGAGGATGGGATTTCCCTGAAGAGAAGACGCAGCGACGAACAAGCAACTGAGCGAGATGGCTGCGCTGAACACCCCCCAGCACCGTTCGATCCGGCGACGGAAGACTGGGAATCGTATGCGGATCGTTTCCACATGTTTCTGGAGGGAACGATCTCGCCGGCATCCCGAGAGACGGAAGAGGGCGGTCTTTCTCACGCACTGCGGTCCGGCAGTCTTCAAAATGGCGAAGGCGTTGGCGGGAGCAGCAGAGCTGAAGGTAATGGAATGGCCCGATTTAGAAAAACTTTTGAGAGCCCATTACGCCCCACAAGTATCGTGCCTCATTAAGAGACACGAATTTTACCGTCGGGATCAAGGGGATAGCGAGAATGTTAATGACTCGTGGCAAGTTTAAGGGACATTGGGGTGCTTGTGACTTTACCAACTTAGAAGAGGCCATGCGTGATCGGTTTGTTTTAGGCCTTAAAGATAAGGTTTTACAAAGCAAACTATTAATGAAACCTAAGATCACGTTTAAAGGGACATTGAAGAAGCTGTTTCAGCGGAAGCCACCAAGTCCTCAGCAGCGGCCATGAAAAAGATTAACAAGGCCTCAAGCCAGGCCTCAAGCCATTCTGATGGGGATAAATCCACATCTACTCATTGCGAACAAATAGACTCTGATTCTGATGGCAGTGAGGCAGAGGAGGGGATTTTTAAACTCAGAATGGAGAAGAAAAGAAAAGACTCTGGGAAGAACAGGCAAGGGTTCTATTGCAGAGGCTGTGGGGGGGCCACCCCGCTGATTGCAAGTTCTTTGACTCCATTTGCCTACGTTGTGAGAACGGGGTCACATAGCCAGAGTCTGCAAATCATCTAGAACTCCACCAGCTAGGAAGAAATTCCCTGATAGAGACTTTAAGCCCAACAATTTCCTTGAAAAAATGGGGCGAAAATTAGAAGCAAATGGCAAGAATGAAACGCACCAAACAATCACTATTGGTCATTCTTCACACTTAAAAAGCAGAAAAGTACATGTGAAGGTGTTTATTGAAGGAAGACCTTGCCAAATGGAAGTGGACTCAGGCTCTTATTTATCTATGGTGTCATGGGACACTATCCACAGACTTTTTCCCAAATTCAGAAAAAGCATTTCCAGAAGCAAGCACTGACTCTCAAAGACTACCAAGGGAACAAGATTCCAGTAGTTGGAGCAGAGATTTCAACGTGCAGTTTAAAGGCCACACCAAACGTTTGCCCCTGACCATCGTGGACAAGGATCGCCCAAGTTTGCTGGGACTTGAGTGGTTCTGCCACTTGGCATCGAGGTGACTGGCATCCATCCCGTAGCAGTTCTGACTGGGAAGAGTCCTTGAAGTCTGAGTTTCCAGAGGTCTTCAGCGAAGGACTGGCAAGTATATGGGGACCCCTATTGCTTTCAGTTTAGACCCCAAGGTGCCCCCAATTCGTTTAAAAAGCCCAGAAGGGTTCCATTTGCTTTAAAGGAAAAATTGATGCACAATTAGATAAGCTTATCGGCCAAGGGGTTTTGGAACCTACTGACCACTCCAGATGGGAAACCCATAGTCACCACACCAGTCAGGCTGATGGCTCAGTGAGAATCTGTGGTGACTACAAGGGGACACTTAACCATGCGCTACAGCAGAGCGCATACCCTGTACCGTTGTGCATCATCTGCTCCATTCCCTTGGCAGGGGTACAGTATTTGCTAAACTGGACTTAGCTCAGGCATATCAACAATTAACAGTTGATGATGCCACTGCAGAGGCACAAACAATTGTGACCATAGAGGTGCCTTCAAATGTAAAAGACTACAATTTGGAGTAAGCGTGGCACCTGGCATTTTTCAGAGCCTTATGGAAAGAATGTTGCAAGGACTGCAGGGTAGTGCCTTATTTGATGATGTATTAATCTCTGCTGAAAATGACACTCAGCTTCAAGAAAGACTCAGAGAAGTCCTACCAGATTCAGAAAAGCGGGTTTAAAAGTCAAGGAAGAAAATGTACACTCAAAACAGACAGACAGAGTTGAGTTCCTGGGGTATATGATTGACAAGCATGGCATCCATCCTACTGATGCCAAGGTTAAAGCAATCAATGAAGCCCCTAAACCTCGATGGCAAGGCAGATTTGCAGGCCTTCTTGGACTTATAACTTTTACCACATGTTTCACTGCAAGCATCTATTGCTGAGCCCTTACATCGCCTGCTTGATAAGAATGCTGTTTGGATCTGGGGCGGAAGGAACAGTCAGCATTTAACAGTATTAAGACTAATCACATCTGATGCTGTGTTGATACAATTCTCTGAGAATTTACCTGTTGTTCTGACTTGTGATGCATCCCCTTTTGGATTGGGGTGTTTTGAGTCACAGGCTTCCCAATGGACGGGAAGCCCCAATTGCATTTTCTCTCGCACGCTGTCCAAAGCAGAGAGGAATTATAGCCAATTGTGGACAAGGAGGCTTTAGCAGTTGTTGCAGCTGTTAAGAAATTTCATGAATATTCTGTATGGCAGGTCATTCACCATTGTTACAGATCACAAACCTTTACTAGGCATTGTGGCAGGAGACAAACCTACACCTAATATCCTGTCACCAAGAATGCTGAGGTGGACTGAATTTCTTGCAGCCTATTCCTACAAACTGATTCACAGGCCTGGCAAGGACATTGGACATGCTGATGCACTGAGTCATTGCCCACTACCTTGCCACAAGGAGGACTTTGAACTTGAAACTCACACCTTTTTCCTGGAGACCGTTGCTAAGCTTCCAGTCCATGCTGCTGAGATTGCCAGAGAGACTGCCAAAGATGCTGTGTTGGCACCTGTTATGGGCTGGATTAAGAAAGGTTGGCCTCTTCAAGATCTACCTCACCTTGCCCAACCTTTTAAGTCCAGGCAAACTGAATTATCTGTATTAAGAGGATGTATTTTGTGGGGTAACAGGGTGGTTATTCCTGCAAAACTGCAAAGGGAGGTTTTGGAAATGTTACATGAGGGTCATCCTGGGATTGTAAGGATGAAAGGTTTGGCCAGGAGTTATGTATGGTGGCCAGGTATTGACAAAATGGTTGAAAACTGGGTAGCCTCTTGTCCCAATTGCCAGGTAGTCAGACCTGCCCCACCTCACGCCCCCCCACAGGAATGGGAATGTCCTAGGGGCCCATGGTCTAGAATCCACATTGATTTTGCAGGCCCTACAAGAGGGCACACTTTTCTAGTGATAGTAGATGCATACTCCAAATGGCTAGAGGTAATTCCAATGACATCCACTACTACTGAGGCTGTTATCAAGCAGCTCAGAAAGTTGTTTGTAACCCATGGGTTACCAGATGTCCTTGTCTCTGACAATGGCCCTCAATTCACATCTAACATTTTTGAATCCTTTCTAGCCCAACAGGGCATCAGACATGCCCTCACTGCCCCTGGGCACCCTTCGGCCAACGGCCGGGCTGAACGTATGGTACGCTTTACCAAAGAGAAGCTTCAGCAGCTGGGTCCTGGGGACATCACTGAGAAGCTTGAAAAGCTTCTTAGTGTTCAACACATCACTCTAGCCCATCAACTAACTTGTCCCCAGCAGAGTTGTTGATGGGCAGAAACTTAGGTCTTCCCTTGACCGCCTTCATCCCACTTACGCACCCAACGCACCACTGGATTCCACTTCCAAAGTTCGTTCTTTTAGTGTGGGGGATTCTGTCTATGCTAGGAACCTTATAGGTGACCCTTGTGGATTCCTGCTGAAATAACTCACATCACAGGCTCTCGTTCTTACAGGGTACAAACAGAGGATGGCCTCCTCTGGAGCAGGCACATTGACCAACTTAGATCCAGGGTCCCTCAAGAACATCGCCCCTGTCTCCCTCTAGGTCCCTCACCTGATGTTTCTTCTAGGGGAAGGGGGAACAGGAGGAAAATCAGCAAACAGGAATCAACCCCATGTGTAACGAGCCGTTGCGACAGGAACCATCCGAACCCTGTCACAATGCCAAGATCCACCACCTGAAGTGGAAGATTGCACATCACTACCTGACTTGGGTGCTGACATTGGAATGGAGATGGGTTGGGAGGAGAGACCAGATTCTAACAGTCTAACAGGATCTTCTTTCACAGGAAGTCCTAACAGGGAAATGTCAGTAGACACATTTCCCCTCTCATTGGTGAGAACGTTAAAACTTCTGAACCACGAAGGTCTCAACGTACACGTAAGAGCCCCACCTATTTAAAGGAATACATTAGATAGGTTGGGGTTTGGTATGGACTGAACCTAGTGGGGAGGGGTGTTATGTATGTAGGTTTGAATGTTATTGGTTTATTTGAACTGTTCTTGTAAAATGTCAAATGGTATTGGTTTAAATAGTGCGGGAAGAAACCCTGCACTCCCATTGGCTGGCAGCTACGGCTGCAGGCTATAAGAAGCAGCCGTAGCCAAGCCAGGACGGGTCCATTCGAGCTGTAGTCACTAATAAAGTCTTTGCTGGAACTCCTCGCGTCTGACTCTTCATGCAAACTTAACATAAGGAATAGAGAATTAACAGAAAAAATAATATGTAATAATCGTAGTGTAATAGAAAATTAAGTATAGGAACCAAAAAATATACATATTATGACATTAACAGTGTGTGACATCTATCTCATAAACTTCTATTTTGTGCTTATTTACAAATATATACAATTTTTTTGGTTTGGTTTTTAAAGATATAAAAGACTAATAAAGTTTATTTAAAAAAAAGAAAATTAAGTATAGGAATATGGTTAAGAAATGCTAATGATGTCTTCAACGTTGTTGTAATTGTTTTTTTTTATGGTTTTAAATTGTTTGCAAAAATGAATAAAGTTTATTTTTAAAAAAGCTGCATCTAAACATTATAGATCCATTTAACATAGTGCTGCTGGAAGTTTAATTCAATTGTGTGGATGGACTGTAACTTTGCTCAAAATCAAATAACTTAGAGCCTTTGTAATGTTCCTCTACCCACCCACCTCCCAAACATAAAAAAAGGCTAGCTTTGCATCCAGCCTACAAATGCCATGAATATTTCATCTAAACATGTTGAATAATGGATATGGTAAAATTGCAATTTGTACGTGGGCATTTGGTGGCTGGAATACAGCTAAACTCACTGTATGAATTATTCACAATATTCCAAATGAATTGCTCTGCTTTTGTTTCTAAATTCTTGTCATTTGAAGTGGGGATGAAGAGTTTGCTGAGGGGGGGGGGAAATTATACCAAAACCGAACACTGAGAATCTCCGTATCGGGAAAATGAGTAGGTTAAGAAGCATTCATGAATTCATTGCAAGGCACACCGTAAATGCATCTTGAATTCCACTGTTGGTCAGTGGATGGTAAAAAGAAAATACCGTGTTTATGATTGACTCCATAAACACAACATCAGTCATTCCAGCCAGGATTTGCACAACACAATAACGACTCAAGCTGGTTAATGCGAGAGCACATCCTTAATCACACTTGCTGATTTTTATATGGCTGGCCTTGTCATCTAAACACGAGGGTGTTGTACTTTCAAGTAGCACCTCCGTGCTTTGAAACAACAAATAAACATCATATCAAACTTTGATTTGTAATAACCCTGAATAGAAGCCTAGGAAGAGCCATATGTGAGGGAAGAAGGGGTAAGTAATCAGCATACATATCACTACCATAATTACTTTGTTACACCACCAATCAAATCAGTCAAATGGTTCATTATATATCCATGTGGCCAGATACAATAAAATATCCAATAATAGAACTATTTTGTGCATCTATTTCTGTAAAATATAAAAATGAACGAGTATAGCAAATGAGTGGCAGTATAGTGTAGTGGTTAAGGAATCAGGCTAGAAACTAGGAAGCTGATGGATAAGGGTTAGACAGCCCCTAATTCTAAATACATACTGAGGGAAGCCACCACTCCTAGAAGAATGAAATATTTTAAAAAGACAGAATATTATATTTCCCTAAAGGAGAAACATGTTTTTAAAGACAGAAAGCAGCCTGCAAGTCTTTCTTAATAGCCCCTGCAGGACTGGGCCAGCCTATCTACAAGACAAAAGATCTTCAGCTCCAGGGTGATGGGATTAAGATGACCCTCCAGGACATAAAAAGATTAACCCACTAGCAGCAGAGCTCACTACTTTGCACAATCTCCTAAGGACGTTGCAGCAGAGTCCAAGCTTCAACCAAACTTAACTCACATAACCTACAGAGCTAGCTATGACCCCCTACAACAGCCAATAGAACACATGTTCTTGCACAGAAACAGGAAGCTCAAGTTCAAAGTCCAAGTGAAGGTATAAATACCCCTCACTCTCAACTCCCTGTGTTCGGCTGCACCAGAGAACCATGTGCTTGGTGGTTCTGCTTCACCATTAAACCATCTTTCCAATCAGCCTCCATATTTCCAGTGTCTTTCTCCTGGCTTGGAACTGAACCAGATAGATATTTCTTCCAACAATACAAATGAAATTGCCCAAAAACCAAGCTACAGTTTAAAGGTAGTCCTTGACTTATGGCCACAGTTGAGCCCAAAGTATCTGTTGCTAAATGAGACCGTTGTTAACCAAGTTTTGCCCCATTTTACACCCTTGCTTGCCACCATTGTTAAGTGAATCCCTGCTGTTGTTAAGTTAGCAACATGGTTGTTAAGTGAATCTGGCTTCCCCATTGACTTTGCTAGTCAGAAGGTCGCAAAAGGGGATCACGTGACCCCGGGGACACTACAACCATCATAAATATGGGCCTTGGTGGCTCAGGCTGTTAAATGCCTGCACTTAGGATCCAGCTGTCTACAATTACTGTAGGCTCGAATCCCACCAGGCTCAAGGTTGACTCAGCCTTCCAGCCTCTCGGGGTAGGTAAATTGAGGACCCAAGATTGTTGGGGGCAATTAGCTGACTTTGTAAAAATGCCGCTTAGTAATAAGCAGGCATATACAATGGAATGAAGGCTATTGCTGAGCACACTGGGTTGTATCCCAAAAAATTGTAAGCCGCCCTGAGTCTTCGGAGAAGGGCGGCATATAAATGTAATTTAAAAAAAAATTGCCAAGCATCTGAATTTTGATCGCATAATCATGGGAATACCGCCATGGTTATAAATGTGAAAAACAGTCATAAGTCACTTTTTTCAGTGCCGTTGTAACATTGAACAGTCACTAAATGAATGGTTGTAAGGTAACAACTACCTATAATGATATGAACCGTGGTGGCAGCTATATCAAACTGTGTTTACAATTCCTAGGAGGTAATACCGTACTATGAGAACGTTTTTCTTGTACTATTGTGGTTGCAATGGTAACTATTTTATCTTATTGCCTAAATCAAAGATTTCAACACGGAAAAATATTTCACAAAGAGGGAAAGTCAAATGTTCCTTCTCCCTTAGACCCCCAGAATTGTAGCTTTAAGAAACATTATGATTGGTGCTGAATTCATATCTACCTTGTAGTTACTCTTTCTACCCTTGCTTTTACTTTATTTTCAGAGAGCTTTGATTTTTTTTTTTTAGTTCCTCCTTATAATGTGTTGGAGAGAGCAGATGTTACACCTGCTGTTGTTATTTCCTATTACCTGTCTTTCACTGCTGTCAAACGTCACGGGGCCACGATTGCCAGTCAGAAAGTCTGACATAAGGAGTCCCTTTTTTTTTTAATCAAGTTTTTTTTATTTCAATCTACACATACACAATAATACATTAACAGTGTGACATCCATATATCATACATTTTAATATAGGCAAACTTAATAATACCAATCATATACACTTCACATTAAATCATAATCCTTCATTGCTTATTTTCAACATTTCAATGCTCTCTCCTAATGCCAACCACCATATCAGTTAAACATACCTAGTAATTTCATTATTCAATTTCCTCCCCAATTTTATTTTTTTTTTAAATAAAAAATTCTCATTTGGCAAGCAGTGTGGTTCCAGGTTTCACATCTCAATACAAACATGACCATAGTTACCTATTCATTTTATTTGTTCAATTTCATATCATATTATCCTTATTAGTATTAAATATTAAACTTATCTAATTCCAATTCATGTTATAACTTACTTCCTTTTTCTTAGGATATTCTTATATCTTATTTTACAACGTTTTCTAAAATTCTCATCTCATTTCTATGTTCATTTCCCATATTACCTTTTTCTGTCACATTTGCAATTTTATCAATCCTTATTTTATTAATTCAAAATTGTCCCCTCTGGTTAATAATTCGAGCTAGCCACCTGAAGGTATCTACCTTAATACCAGTCTCCATATTTACTATATAACACAAATATATATAGGAGTCCCTTCAGGTTACAGGTTTTTACGGTGATAAGTGTTTGCTGTACAATAAAAGATAGAACGTTCACACTCTCAGATACCTTGGCCTTGTACGGATGAATGACTGCAAAGAATCCTACCGCCATCTCTGACAGTTTCACTGACAGTCTTTTCTCTGTTGAAACAGTGGTGGTATGCTACCAGTTTGGACTGGTTCAGCCGAACCGGTAGTAAAAAAAGCCTCCTACCATCAGCTGAGAGGAAGAAAAAAAAGCCTCCAAAGATCAGCTGAGAGGAGAAAGAAGAGAAAAGCGCAGGACTGGCCCTCCAACCTACTCCTGCACTTTTCTTTCTTTATCCTCTCAGCTGATTGGCACTGCAGGCCTCAGCTGGTGTGTGGAAAGCTGCATGCACGTGTTAAGGGCGCGTGTGTTAGAGGTGCAGACATGCACGATCCCTGAACCGGTAGTGGAATAGGAAGGATCCCAATGCTGTGTTGAAAGTCAATGGTCTTTGTCAAATTGTCTAAACACAGATAGAAACAAAATGCAAGGGATTTTTCCCTCCCCCACAAAATATTATATGGACCCGCGGTTCTCATAATTTGCCCACTGTATTGTTTCTGAACCTGGATTTTGCATTCTGTTGTAGATTGATTGGTCCTTCAATCTAACCTAGAACTGTAAAATTTCTACCGCAGGGTTCCACAACCCGTGGGCTGTGACCGATTGGCCACTGGGCCACATGAACCAGTGCACGCATGTGTGCATGGACATATAGCACTGCTTGCATGAACATCACATGTTCCCATAACGAGCACTTATGACCCCACTCATGCGGGCACTCTTGGCCCCACTCACATGAGGTTCACCACAAGTGTTGCGGGCATTCATGACCCCGCTCGCATGAGCATTGTTACAGGCACTCATGGTACCACTTGTGTGAGCATTGTCGCTGTCTCTCGCAGCCCCACTCATACAAGCAATGGATGTTTGCAAACATGTGCATGTAGATGGACCTGCCCCTCCCACAAAAGCATCCCCTCTTTCCCTCCCTTCCCCCACTCCGGGACACCAATCTGGAAAGATTGGGGAACTCTGTTCTACTGGGTCCAATCTGGATGGGTCATCGGGACCAGAAGTTTTGTCTTCTGAGCTTTTGGACCTCGTACTGGAGTCCATCCTCAGGGAACTTCTGTGTGCTTTGGGCTATTTTGTGTTTGGTATTTATAGGTGCCTGTTGTGTGTGGCTTTTTAATTGTTGATTGGGGTTTGATGGCTACCTATTAAGTCATTGGCTGTTGTTTCCTTATGCACAGGAAACAAAAACCAACAATTCAAGAGCTAGCCATCAACACCCTAATCAACAACTGTTCTGCACAAGGAAAGAACAGATAATGATTTAATAGCTAGCTGTGAACACTTCAATCAACAACTAAAAAGCCATACAAGAGCGGTGGTGGCACAGTGGTTAGAATGCAGTACTGCAGCTAATTCTGCTGCCTGCAATTTGGCAGTTCAAATCTCACCAGGCTCAAGCTTGATTCAGCCTTCCATCCTTCCAAAGTGAGTAAAAGGAAGACCCAGATTGTTGGGGGCAATAGGCTGACTCTGTAAACCACTTAGAGAGGGCTGTAAAGCACTGTAAAGCAGTATACAAGTCTAAGTGCTATTGCTAGTGCTAATGACTTAATAGTCAGCCATCAACACCCCAATCAACAACTAAAAAGTCCCACACACAATAGGCACCATATAAATACCACACACAGAATAGCCCAAGCACACACTCTGATAGAGAGACGTTCCCTGAGGGTGGGCTCCAGCAGGAATCTGAAAGCTCGGAAGATTAAACCTCTGGTCTCGGTGACCGATGCAGATTGGATTCTGCAACATTATCCTGGGGCACGTATATTTTCTTCCTTTTGTATAAAATTTCTGCTGTACAATAACCAACAAGTTAGGTGGCAATTTGTAGCTGTTTCATTGAATACATTTGTGTCATGCCCCTGTTGGAATCTGATTCCAAGGGGGAGGTTGAGCAGCTGACAGGGAATGGGAGTGTGGCTCCGGTGGCTGTGGAGGAAACTGGGGAAGAGCACAGTCTGGCTGGGCATTCAGAGGAAGACCCAGGCCCACCCCCTCTTCATCCTAGGGCATGCAGGGAGGAACGGAGAAGGGAGCAACATGAGTTATGTGGCTTACGTGGGAGAAAAGGGCCCTGATTCCCTTCATTAGCTTCATCTGGGAAAACAGGATTTAAAAAGGGTGTTTGTGCACAGCACCTTGCTGGAAGTAAAGCAGGCATTATCTTTGTTTGTCAAGTCTTATCTAGGTTCTGGCATCCTCCCAACTGTGTGTGTTTCATTATCTTTTGAAGTGTGCAATTCCTTATCCTACCCTGTCTTGTTAATTGCAGCAGCTGTGGTTTGTGTTGGTTTTTATTTATAATTTATATGTACTTTGAGTTCGGACTGAATTTCTTCCCTTTAAAAACTGTCCTGGGGGGAGTTTTTTTTCTCCATCCGATGATAACTGGACATTGGAGCCCAAGTTGGAGGTATTAAAGGGACTTTGCCTACTTTTGTGACTTTGTTGCTTTTGTGCCACACCCTGGATCATCACACATTTGGCTTTTTTTTAAAAAAAAAAACCTACATTACAGAACAGATTCAGTACAATTTTTTTCCAGGAATTCTAGTGTCTTCATATATTAATAATTTATAGAGAAAATGGAAAAAAGAACTTACAGCTTTAGTAGTCTTTGCTGAGGGAGAAGCAAATCTTTACCTAAGCAATACATACTTCATATAAAAGAAATTGCTGTGTTAAAACTAGTTTATGGCTTTGTATTCAAGTTATTGCCTAGGTCTATAATGGGATTTTGATCAACACTGACTTTAAAAAGAACGAAAAGGAAGCTATCTCATTTCCCCTTTGTAAAATAGATTTAGCCAACATAGTGTTAAACATACCTACAGTACTGAGCCCATGAGGCAGATCTAAATAAACACACATAGGGATATGATGAAAAGATAAAAATAGTGCAGAAAGGAACATTATATGCTAATGACACTTTCTCCATTACGTATCCAAAGAGTAAAAGGAAACTACTGCACCTATCTATTTTAGAAACATAAATAAATAACAGGCATTCCTGAAGCTCATGCTGTAACGCTATTGCATTAAACCATGTCTATTTAAGCAAGCCTGACTTGTCAAGTAGATATGTAAGGCATTTCTGAAACATTGATGGAAAATCAGGGATAGTTTGACAAATTGGAGCTTCCAATGGGAGTAGGGGAAGAGGACGTCTCTCTCATGGGGGCTTTGATTGAAAAAGAAACAGCTGCAGGACAGAAAAAAACTGGTTCAATATGCTAATCAATGTTTTCTTTATTTTCTTCATTAATTTATATGCATTTTACAACATTTAGTTAGCGTTTGAAGTTATAAGACACTGAAAAAAGTAACTTATGACCATTTTTCACACTTACGACCACTACAGCATCTCCGTGGTCATGTGATCAACATTCAGACACTTTATTTTTATTTTTTATTTTTAATTACTTTTATATGCCGCCCTTCTCCGAAGACTCAGGGCGGCTTACAATTTTTGGGATACCACCCAGTGTGCTCAGCAATAGCCTTCATTCCATTGTATATGCCTGCTTATTGGCATATATTATTACTTGGCAACTGGCTCATATTTATGACGGTTGCAGTGTCCCGAGGCCACATGATAACCTTTTGCAAACTTCTCACAAACAAAGTCCATGAGGAAGCCAGATTCGCCTAACAGCCATGTTACTAATTTAGCAAAGCAGTGGCTCACTTAACAACCATGGCAAGATGGGGCAAAATTCACTTAACAACTGTCTCACTTAGTAACAGAAAACTTGGGCTCAGTTGTGGTCATAAGTCGAGGACTACCTGGAACGAGAGAGAGACAGAGACAGAGACAGAGACAAAGAGAGACAGACAGACAGACAGAGATACAGAGAGACAGACAGATAGACAGATAGACAGATAGATAGAGATAGAGACAGATGATAGATAGATAGATAGATAGATAGATAGATAGATAGATAGATACACACAAACACACACACACACACACACAAAAGATTCACAGGTCAAGGTCACAGGATTTAAAACCTGACTGAGATCCCAATGTCTAAGAGCATTTTAACCAGTACATGCAATTTTCTCTTCCTTTTTGTGCATTCCAGATCTTTACAGATAATCAGATTTGGAAGGGACCTTGTAGGTCATCTAGTCCAACCCCCTGCCCAAGCGGGAGACCCTACACCATTTCTGACAGATGGCAGTCCAACCTCTTCTTGAAAGTCTCAAGTGATGGCGCTCCCACAACTTCTGAAGGCAAGCTGTTCCATGGGTTGATTGTTCTCCATGTCAGAAACTTTCTCCTTATTTCCAGGTTAAATCTCTCCTTGTTCAGTTTCCATCCATTGTTCCTTGTCTGGCCTTCAGGTGCTTTGGAGAATATCTGAAGCACTGAATCAGAGGTGGTATTGAGCAGGTTCTGACCAGTTCTGGAGAACCGGTAGTGAAATTTTGAGTAGTTCAGAAAACCGGCAAATATCACCTCTGACTGGAGATTTTACAGTATCCTTCCCCTGCCACATTCACTAAGCCACGCCCACAGGTAGTAAAAATTTTTTGAATCCCTCCACTGCCCTGAATCATGTGGTTCGTTTTCTCACATGGTATCTGGGCTGAGTTCCTTCCTAGGAATCTACCTCCTCCTTACATTCCATCACAACAATGGTGCCGGAGAAGGATTACTTGCATGGATTCCTCATAGTTGTGGCTGTGTCCTCACAATCAGATGAGTGTGATTTGGGCACTTGGCAACCAGCTCCCAACTGCAATGTTACAGCATTCTGTGGTCACATGACTGCCATCGGCAATCACTTCACTGCCAGCTTCCAACAAGCAAAGTCAATGAAGACTTTGTCACTGACTTCCAGATAGCAATAGCAATAGCACTTAGACATATATACCACTTCACAGTGCTTTATAGCCCTCTCTAAGCAGTTTACAGAGTCAGCCTATTGCCCCCAACAATCTGGGTCCTCATTTTACCCACCTCACAAGGATGGAAGGCTGAGTCAACCTTGAGCCTGGTGAGATTTGAACTGCCAAATTGCAGGCAGCTGGCCATCAGCAGCCTGCAGTACTGCGCCACCGTGGCTCATTAGAGCCAAATGCCTTCAGTAAGCAAGGACTTCCTGTATTCCTTACTGTAAAGACAGCACTTAAAATGCAGTGTTTTCCACCCTTTGGTTAGTTGACGAAGTAAAGCAAAATAGAACGAAAGTTATCAGAAAAAAAAAACGAAACAAAATAAGAGATAATGCAATAACGACAAGATATATCTTAAGTAGGAGGATTTCTCATGCCTATCTATCTTTTCTTTTTTCTGTGAAACACTTTTAATGAAAGATAATCATGTTTCATTGTAATTAACCTGTTTAATCTTTGCCTATGGACATTTTTTTTCATAAGACACAACCATCATCTCATCACTGGTCTATAATCAGACCCTGAAGTTACCTTTCCAATATTGAAGAACCAATCTTTTACCCATAAGAAGGCTACATACAAACCTTTGAAATTTCACCCTTTATTGGGCCTGATGGCTGCACTGAACACAGAGGACAATTAAAAAACTGAATTAAGAAATTGGAAAAGTGATATTATTCCAGATGCCTAAGAATTGTTGTCAGAAATGTATGACTTATCTGTTCCGGAAAAGGCAACATTTTCTACTAATCAAAGAAAGGATTAATATGTGTTTCTGTGGCAGAGATTGTATTGCACTCATGTCAGGAGCAACTGAGGTGCTTCCAGGTTGAAAGGATTAGCTGGTGACATCACTGTTGCCTAGGGGACCCTAGGTTGGGGGGGGGGGGTGTTCCTTTCATGTCCCCAGCAGGAGCTGGAGCAAAGGATGGGAGCTCACCCTGTCCCATGGCAGCACTCAGATCTCAAAGGCTTGCTAACCTCCAATCTAACATTTGCTAGACCAATACTCGAATACAGCTCACCAGTCTGGAACCCCAATTACGTATCTGATATTAACACAGTTGAGAAAGTCCAGAAATATTTCACAAGAAGAGTTCTCTTCTACTCATTGCAGAATACCTTATGCCACCAGACTCGAAATTCTAGACCTAGAAAACCTAGAACTACATCGCCTTCAGTCCGATAGTATATAAAATCATACATTGCAATGTCCTACCTGTCAATGAATATTTCAGCTTCAACCATAACAATACAAGAGCATACAATAGATACAAACTCAAGGTTAACCGCACCAAACTTGATTGCAGGAAATACGACTTCAGCAACAGAGTAGTCAATGTCTGGCATATTCTACCTGACTCTGTGGTTTCTTCCCCAAACCCCCAAAACTTTAACCTTAGACTGTTTATTATTGACCTCACCCCTTTCCTAAGAGGTCTGCAGGGGGCATGCATAAGCGCACCAACGTGCCTACCGTCCCTGTCCTATTGATTCTTTTTATATATTTTTTATTTTTCTTATATGTATCCATTCCATGCATTCATAACTATGTTTATACTTATACCTATTATCTTGTAAGCAATTGACAAATGAAATAAAATAAATAAATAAAACAATCCATGTGAGCCACCATGTTCCAGTTACAACAATTAATAAGTAGAACAACTTGCCTCCAGAAGTTGTAAGCGCTCCAACAAAAAACTGTAAGTTTTTAAGAAGAGATTGGACAATCATTTATATGAAATGGTATGGGGTTTCCTGCCTAAGCAAGGGGTTGGACTAGAAGACCTCCAAGGTCCCTTCCAACTTTGTTGTTCTATTCTGTTCTATTATGTTCTGTTCTTGTATCTTCTCATCTCATCTCATCTTAATGACTTGCATTTATACTTCAGTAGTGAATTCATTGATAAACCATTGTGATAGAAAATAGTATGGGGATGGATTCCTAGCAGTGGTGGGATTCAATTTTTTAAACTACCGGTTCTGTGGGTGTGGCTTGATGGGCATGGCTTGGCTTAGTGGGCATGGCTTGGTGGACATGGCAGGGAAAGGATACTGCAAAATCCCCATTCCCTCCCCACTCCACTAACCTGCTTTCCAGCTCCATTCTCCTGTGCAGGGCAACAAAAGAAGACCCAGCCGATCAGCTGGGACTCAATGGGAGGCGAGAATAGATGGGGGCGGGGCCAGTCAGAGGTGGCATTGGCTGGTTCTCCAAACTACTCAAAATTTCTGCTACCGGTTCTCCAGAACTGGTCAGAACCTGCTGAAAACCACCTCTGTGTGGCATATACCTGTATATCTGAGCTAAGCATTCAGCTCATGGCTATCATGAGCTTCGATGACTACAGTTCTGTTACCTGTAATAGATAAAATACTGTAGATGCAGTAACTTCAACATAGATTAAAAGTTGGATACTTTCTGATGATAGATTCATGGGTTGCTTGCCAGGAAGTTGCCTTAAACCAGTATGGTCTAATAGTTAAGACACCAGGCTAGGAACTTGCAGATTGTGAGTTCAAGTCCTGCCTTAGGCATGAACGCCAGCTGGGTAACTTTGAGCCAACCACCTGGTGACAGTGAGTTCTAATCCTGATTTAGGCATGAAAGCCAGCCAAGTGACTTTGGGCCAACCACTAGGTGATGGTGAGTTCTAGTCCCACTTTAGGCATGAAAGCCAGAAGCTAACTTTGAGCCAATCACAGTCTCTTGGCCCAACACACCCCGCAGAATGGTTGTTGTGAGGATAATAGCAGGAAGAAGTATTAGGTGAGTTCACTGCCTAGGAGGGAGGGGGTGCATTCCAGAGGAGTAAGAGGCAACTGTGCCCAGATATTTCGTGCGAAAGAGGGTGAAAACAGTCCCTCCCTAATAGTTAAGAGAGTATTTTGTAGATGTAGACAGTAGAGCCCTTAATCTGGCAAGATTTTGTCTATGGAGGAAACAGTAAAGAACACAGGTTGACAGAATTACCACCTACCATTCTTGGATTTGGGACTGATGTCAGTAACAATAATTATAAAATGTAAGAGCAGGGTAGTTAGGAAGGCATGTAGATAAGCAAGTGATAGAGATTTTCATCACATATTTTTAAATAGCACCACACTTACATTAGTGCACTGCATTCGTGCTGCAAAACTCACATTTCCATGCTGTACTTTCCAAATTGCTTGCTTCATTCTATGGTAGGTTCTTGGGTTTGTCGAGTGCATTTCTAAACCATCCTATGTCTGCTGCTTGTGCCAAGGCCATTATTTGCTGTGGCATAAACCTTGATTCAATTCTAGCATCATTTAGGAAAACAACTTTAGCTGGGAAAAAAAAGGCTAGATTTCCTCCAAGTGCAATGCAAACAAATACAAAGGCTCCTGCCTGCATCACAAAAGCCAATTGTATCTACTTGTATGGATCCTGTCATTGTCAGAACTGGCAGCCTCCTGCTTTTCTGTACAGAAACTACCTGATGATTTGTGAAAATCTCGCCCTAAACATATCCAGAAACACTTTTCCCTTCCACATTGTTGTAAAGAAAAGAAAGGTTTTGAAAAGCTTTATCTCAAGAAATTCCAATTACAATGAACCTAGGTTATAGGGGTTTGCTTCTTGATTTAGACCTTTCCTTCCTACCTTCTACTGATATTCCTTAGGGGATGGATATAGAACTGTACTATGCAGCAAAATGACAGCTAGGATTATGCATCCTACCCTGTTTCCCCGAAAGTACGACCTACCCAAAAAGTAAGTCCTAGCTTGATTTTTACACGTGTGCTCAATATAAGACCTTCCCCCAAAATAAGCCCTAATTAAGACCCCACCAACTCCAGAGTGCCCAGGTAAAAATTAAGCTAGGATGGGGATGGGGGGTTGGAACTGCCCTACTACTTACCTTCGGACAGCTGTAGACAGGCCTCATGCACCCTGACACCTGCCTCCCCAGCCCATTTCTTCTGCAGCCCACAAGGCTGGCAAAGCTTTCCTGAAGGCCTCTGTAGCTGATAACAAAGCTCTGGATCGATCCAGAGCTCTGTTATTGGCTGCAGAGGCCTTGAGGAAAGCCTTATAAGCCACAGAAGAAGTTCCTGAAGGCCTCTGACAGCGAAAAGGAGGCTGGGAGTGATGAGCGCAAGTGAGGTTAGTCAGTGGATGACATCCCCTGAAAATAAGACCTGGTGCTTTTTTTTTGGTGGCAAAAAAAAAATGTAAGACAGAGTCTTGTTTTGGGGAAAACACAGTAGTTATGCATAATGTAGACCAGAAGTACATTTCAGAACAGAGCACATACACAGCTTGAAGTACAATAGATCCCAGCTTAGTCTTTAGGCTGTCTAATTAAACAAATCAGTTACAAGTAGTGGAGGGAAAAATCAATTCCTCTTTGGCTGCCCAGAAACCGAAAATAATTAAAATAGGCAGCATAGACATGATGGTCCGTATTATTTATTTAAAATAAGGAAGCTTCCTTTCATCCCGTGGTTGTTGTGTAGTTATGTTGGTCAAACACATAACTACACATATTGGTCCATTGATGGGAAACCTCTAGTCTTCAGACTTAATTCAGATCCACATTGTCCATATCGCTTCCAGTGTGGTTCCTTCCTCCAGAACCTGCCCCATCTTGGCTGCCACTAATTCAATTCACAAAGCACACACTAGGATGACTGACTCTGCTTCATATCTTCCCTACTTCCACCCTCCTTCAAGGATTCAGACATGGGAGAAATGGGATTAAAAATCCCAACCCACTCTACCAAAATAGAAAAGTGTTATCCAGGGATCAGGCTTTTCACTACCCAGCTGCTTTCTGTTCTTCCTACCAGGAACACATCGCTTCAAAGAGCTGGCAATATGTCAAAAGGACCTCTCTGGTTCAACTTCAATTCAGATGTCCCAAAGATGCTTTTTCAGGAGACAACCGGACTTCGTTTTCTTTTGAAGACGTTTCACTTCTCATCCAAGGTGCTTCTTCAGCTCTGACAGGATAGTGGGGAATTGGAAGGGTTGATATTCTTTGCAGACAGCTGGTCATTTGCATCCTTTTAGAGGGTTGTTGAAGCACTTGGATCTGGGTCTACTGTGTCCAAGTGTTTCAATGACCCTCTAAAAAATTACAAATGACCAGCTGTCTGCAAGGAGTATAAATCCTTCCATTCCCCACTTAACCTGTCGGAGCTGAAGAAGCTTCTCAGATGAGAATCGAAACATCTTCAAAAAGAGAAAAAACAAGGAAGTCCAGTTGCCTCCCGAAAAAGCACCTTTGGGACAATCAGGGCCTGGATGACCGAGTGTTAAGTTTGCATGAAGAGTCAGATGCGAAGAGCTTCAGTGAAGAGTTTATTCAGTGACTACATCTCGAATGGACCCCCCCCCCCTTGGCTGGGCTACGGCTGCTTCTTATAGCCAGCAGCCGTAGTTGCCAGCCAATCAGAGTGCAGGGTTTTCCCACACTATTTAAACCAATCCCATTTGACATTTTGCAAGAACAATTCAAACTAAACCAATGACATTCAAACCTACATACATAACACTGAGAATCTCTACAGACTTTCAGTTCAGATGCATCTTTTGTGTGTCTATAAAACAATCCTTATACGGGTAGTCCTCAACTTACTGAGCCTAGAATTCATGCTGCTAAGTGAAAAATTTGTTAAGTGAGTTTTGCCCCATTTGTTAAGTGAATCACCACAATTGTTAAATTAGTAACACGGTTGTTAAGTGAATCTGGCTTCCCCATTGATTTTGCTTGTCAGAAGGTTGCAAAAGACGATCCTGTGACTCCAGGACCCTGCAACCATCATAAACATGAACCAGTGGTCCAGCATCCAAATGAAAATCACGTGACCATGGGGATGCTTTAACAGTCGTAAGTGTGAAAAATGGTCATAAGTCCCTTTTTTCAGTGACATTGTAACTTTGAACAGTCACTAAATGAACTGTTGTAAGTCGAGGACTGCCTGTAACACAGAGGAGCCAAATTTGTCCAGAACACAGCACATATTTACCCTAACAAACAAAATAATAAAGCAGGGAAGAAAACAGTAAAGAGTTCAGATAGCTATGAAGAGATCTTCTGATAATAGTTTTTACACATGACTTCCTAGTTTGCATCCAGGACACGTCATGAATTTCAATTGATTGCTGAAAGGTCTGAATCAATAGAGAGTGAATCTGTCCAGGAAGGTGATGAAAACTTCTGAATCTCTAATATATCACAGCCTCTGTAAATTATGGGTCACTTCCAACCATACAATTTGCGTATTCTACCCTGCGTTAGCAAAATGCTCCGATGGTAAAAAATACAGGGAGACTATATCACTCTGTACAGACAAGCATTTCATCCCACAGCTTAGACAAAAATGGCATAAATTGAGAAGCCAGTCACTTAAGAAATCTCTCTCCGCTGTCCCCAAATTTAAAGGTTTGGGTTCAGTGAAGTCGTTCTCTTTCTACTGTGCAAATTGTATAACCTGCTCTCCCAACTGATTCTTTCCTAATTTCATCAGATAGATGTAGGATTTGTAGCTGGAAGCAAGGCAGAGTTCATCCATATCCTGGCACTCTCCTTGTTCTTTTGACCTGACCTTCATTGAAATGTCTACTTCTCACTGGATCGCCCAATGAAGAACACAAAATAAGGGAGATATCAGCTTGAATGAAACTTACTGAGGGGTTGTGTCCACAACAATATTTTCCACTCAACTCTCAGGTTAAAGAACATTAAACTTAAACTAATCTTCCCAGTTAGCTTAGTTGGGCAAATATATTTATTATTATTTATATTTATATTTTATTGGACCTATATGCCACCCTTCTCCCTGAGGACTCAGGGCGGCTCACAACATTAAAATACGAATACAAATAAATTAGATAAAATACTATTAAACATTAAGCCCAATAAATTTAAAACCCACAAACTAATCTAAAAACAATTAAAAAACCCATCCCGCTCCACTTCAGTCCAGGCCAGATTGCTGAAAAAACCAGGTCTTCAGGTCGTGGCGGATGGAACGGAGGTCCAGGGCCAATTGGAGCCCCAAAGGGAGTTGGTTCCACAAGGTGGGCACTACCACAGAGAAAGCCCTATCTCTGGGGGTCACCAACCGACACTGTCTGGCCGACAGCACCCCAAGGAGGCCCTGTCTGTGGGAGTGTACAGGGCGAAGGGATGTCGATGCTGGCAGGAGACGTTCCCTCAAGTACCCGGACCCAAGCCATGCAGGACTTTATATGTTAACACAAGCACCTTGAATCTCCTTGAATATGTTATGTTATTTATGTTATGTTATTTATTTATTTGTCAAGTGTATATTAAATAACAGATATAAATATAAACATGATTATTAATACATGAAATGGATATGAATAAAAAGAAAACATTAGAACAGGGACAGTAGGCACGTGGGTGCACTTATGCACTCCCCTTACAGACTTCTTAGGAATGGGGTGAGGTCAACAGTCGACAGTCTAAGGTTTTTAGGGTTTGGGGAAGAAACCACAGAGTCAGGTAGTATATTCCAGGCATGACCACTCTGTTGCTGAAGTTGTATTTCCTGCAATTGAGTTTGGTGTGGTTTAAACTGAGTTTGTATCTATTGTTTGCCCGTGTATTGTTGTGGTTGAAGCTGAAGTAGTAATTGACAGGTAGGACATTTCAATAGATAATTTTATGTACTTTGCTTAGGTCGGACCGAAGGCAGTGTAGTTCTAGGTTGTCTAAGCCTAAAATTTCAAGTCTGGTGGCATAAGATATCCTGTTGCAAGTAGAGGAGTGGAGAACTCTTCTTGTGAAATATCTCTGGACTCCCTTGATTGTGTTAATGTTGGATATGCAGTGCAGGTTCCAGGCAGATGAGCTGTATTCGAGAATTGGTCTAGCAAATCTTTTGTATGCTCTAGTTAGTAGTACAATATTACCGGAGAAAAAGCTACTCAGGATTAGTGCCTTTTTAATGCCTTTTTGGCTATGTAGTTACAGTGGGCTCTAGCACTTAGATCATTAGAGATGAGTACTCCAAGGTCCTTGACAGAGTGGGGGTCATCTACAAGGTGGGAGATATTTCAACCAGGGGATAAACCCTCTTTTTTTCCTCACCAGCACAGTGCTGCACTGTGAACAAACTGTGCCTAAAGCAGCATTGTAAATATGCAGGTGTGAAAAGGTGTCTTTTATCTAGCATTTTATTTAGCATTTACAATCTGTGGACTTCAACTCACAGAATTCCTGAGTCAACCATGCTGGCTCAAGAATTCTGGGAGGTTTTTTTTATTACATTTATATGCCACCCTTCTCCGAAGACTCAGGGCGGCTTACAATTTTTGGGATACACCCCAGTGTGCTCAGCAATAGCCTTCATTCCATTGTATATGCCTGCTTATTACTAAGCGGCATTTTTACAAAGTCAGCTTATTGCTCCCAACAATCTTGGGTCCTCAATTTACCTACCCCGAGAGGATGGAAGGCTGAGTCAACCTTGAGCCTGGTGGGATTCGAGCCTACAGTAATTGTAGGCAGCTGGAACTTAAATGCAGGCATTTAACAGCCTGAGCCACCAAGGCCCTTTAAGTTCGAGTTGAAGTTCGAGAACTTGTGTCGGAAGCCCCTACTTCTGACTGTGGCAAGAATGGTCATAAAATGGGGCAATTTCATTTAACAAACATTTCACTTAGCAACATAAATTTTGGGCTCAGTTATGGTCGTAAGTCAAGGACTATCTGTATTTAAGAAGTAGATAGTATCAAATCGCTGTCCTAGATATAGACGAGGACACAACTTCGTGTGTATGAATGGATTTCCAGAAAAATTGCAGACTACAGGAACCATTAACACTACTCAGGTGATCTTGAGGACACAGATAAACCTCCAAGTGGCCTCAACTACTCTCTAAAATGGATGCAAATGACCAGCTGTCTGCAAGGAATATAAATCCTTCCATTCCACACCATCCTGTCAGTGCTGAAGAAGCTTCTTGAATGAGAAACGAAATGTCTTCAAAGAAAAAAAAAGGAAAGTCCAGTTGTCTCCTGAAAAGCCACCTTTGGGATTGTACCTTAGAGAAGAGCAAATTCCCATTATCTGTACTTTGGAGTATTGATTTGATTCATCTAAATTACACCATGCTTCTTGCCTCCTTCAATTTAACACACCTGATCAAAGATAAGGATGTGAAGGTGGGACACAAAGACCAGATTACCTGTTTGCCTGTAAACTGGGTAGCTGTGAGCAGGTCACATTTTTTTTCTTTCTTACCCACATGTCATTGGGATTACATGGGGGTAAAACCTGGCCATTACTTTATAAAGTGAAAGGTGCAGTACAATTAATAATTGCAATTAATAATTGCAAAATGCCATCTTCACCCTTCATCTTTAAATAAATCTTTTCTCAGAGTACATGAAACAAAAGACAGGTTTTGCTTCCTCAGGTTATCCCATGAGGTCCTTCTTATGAGTGTACAGATAGTCCTCGACTTATGACCATAAATGAGCCCAACATTTCCACTGCTAAGTGAGACAGTTGTTCAGTGTGTTTTGTCCTGCTTTACAACCTTTCTTGCCCACATTTGTTAAGTTAATCACTGCAGTTATTAAATTAGTAACATGGTTGTTAAGTGAATCTGGCTTTCTTTGCTTGTCAGATGGTCATAAATGGTAACACACATGACCCACCAAGTACTACAACCATCATAAATATGAGTCAGTTGCCAAGCATCTGAATTTTGATCATGTGGCCATTGGGATGCTGCAATGGTTATGTGAAAAATGGTCATAAATCACTTTTTTCAGTGCCGTTGTAACTTGGAATGGTTACTAAATGATCTGCTGGTCATTTGCATCCTTTTAGAGGGTCGTTGAAGCACTTGGAAGTTTATTTGTGTCCTTAGGCTCACCTGAGTAGTGCTCCTAGTTCCTGTAGTCTGCAGTTTTTTCCTCTGGAAATCTATTTATACTCCCACGCCATTCAATAGGTGTTCATCCAAAATTGTATAGCTAAAAGTCTGTAAAGATTCTCAGTCCTCCAGGTCATGGTAGTCCCAAAGGTGCTTTTTCTGGAGGCAACTGGACTTTCTTGTTTTTCCTTTTGAAGATGTTTCGCTTCTCATACAAGAAGCTTCCAGCTGTCTGCAAGGAGTATAAATCCTTCCATTCCCCACCATCCTGTCAGAGCTGAAGAAGCTTCTTGGATGAGAAGCGAAAAGTCTTCAAAGAAACAAACAAACAAAAAAACAAGTCCAGTTGCCTCCTGAAAAAAGCACCTTTGGGACAACCATGACGTGGATAACGGAGAATCTCTACAGACTCTTAAGACTAACCTCTATTGACCTCACCCCATTCCAAAGAGATCTGTAATCATGCCTACCATCCCTGTCCTACTGTCCCCAATTATTAGTTCCTATTCCTTATATTTAAACTTATGTTTATTCTTATTTCTATTGTATTGTCAGCTTTTGACAAAAATAAAATAAATAAATAAATAAATAAATAAACTATCTATATGTGGGCACACACGCAGAAGTGACTTCTCACACTTTCCACTCTTTCACAGCTACAATGTGCGTGTACTTCCTGACCCTTCAATCTTTCAGTGAAATGAAGGAAATGCTATCCATGGATGTGACAATCAATCCTTTTGTTACATCAAGTGAAAAGGGTGACATTTTACCAGTGGGCTAAAAAGGCAGAGGAGGAAATAGCTTATGCAGATTGAAAATGATTTACAAATGCCTTTGGATAAAGTACAACTTCTTCAAGCCTTCCATTAGTGTTCTTTAAAATGTGTTCCCTGGTCCATCAGGGTGCTGTGAACACTTCACAGTTGTTTGTTATAGAGACTTCCTTTAAGGAAGCTCAGCCCAGACATTGATGAAATATACCCTGACATATAAACCCCAGTCACAAATCCCATTAAGTTCATAACTGATGATCTCATAATCCTTAGGAAGCTTACCATTAAATGGAAAGCTACGGTTCTTCAAATGTACTATGGCATAGAAAATAAACTCTTGAGATCCCAATGGTGCTTTTGTTTTCAATGGAAGGAATATAAATCATGCCATTTCCCACCATCCAGTCAGAGCTGAAGAAGCTTCTTGGATAAGAAGCGAAACGTCTTCAAAAGAAAAAACCAGAAAGTCTAGTTGTCTCTTGAAAAAAAAACACCTTTGGGACAATAATGACCTGGATGACTGAGAATCTCTACATATTTTTAGCTATACAATTTGGGATGAACACCCTTTGAATGGTGTGGGAGTAGGAATGGATTTCCAGAGGGAAAAATTGCAGACTGCAGGAACCTCAGGTGACCCTGAGGACACAGATAGACCTCCAAGTGCTTCAAGGACCCTCTGAAAGAACGCAAATGACCAGCTGTCTGCAAGGAGCATAAATCCTTCCATTCCCCACCATCCAGTCAGAGCTGAAGAAGCTTCTTGGATGAGAAGCAAAACATCTTCAAAAGAAAGAACAAGAAAGTCCAGCTGCCTTCTTAAAAAGCAGCTTTGGGACAACCATGACCTGGAGGACTGAGAATCTTTACCGACCTTTAAACTCTTGAGAGTCCTTTGGAGACCAAGGAGATCAGATTGGTCAACCCTGAAGGAAATCAGCTCTGATTGTTCTTTGGAAGGGCAGAAGCTCAAATCCTTTGGCCACCAAATGGGAAGAGAGGACTCCTTGGAAAAATACCCTGATGCTGGGAAAGATGGAAGGCCAAAGGAGAAGAAAATGGCAGAGGATGAGATGGTTAGATAGTGTCTTTGTCACAATGAACATGAATTTGGGTAAACTCTGGGGGAGAGTGGAGAATGTGGGGGACGGCGTCCTATGGTCCATGCGGCCACAAAGAATCAGATACAATTTAGCAACTGAACAACTAAATAGAAAATAAAGAGATGCATTAAGATATGTTTACTTTTATATGCAATTTTGACTTTAAAAAATGATCAGTTACCAGTGTTTGAGTGGTGTGGTGGCCTAGACGTGGAGCTCTCACTTCACAATTATTTATTTATTTATTATTTATTAATGGGACTTATATGCCGCCCCATCTCCAAGACTCGGCTTACAATAAAAACAGACACAATAAATATTTAAAAAAGAATTAAATTAATGGTCCCAATTAATACAAAACTAAAAAGCCGCAAATCTAAAACACCCCACCCATAGGTCACAGCCCGGCTTGGTCGAATAACCAGGTCTTCAAGTCATGGCGGAAGGTGCGGAGGTCAGGGGCCAAGCGGAGCCCCAGGGGAAGTTGGTTCCAGAGTTCAGGGACGACAGAATAGGCACGTCGTCGGGGACCGCCAGCCGGCATTGCCCGGCTGAGTCCCTGTCTGTGACTTCGTACAGGGCGGTTAGTATTCGATGTCGGCAGCAGTCTCTCCCTTAAATAATAAGGACCCATGTCATGTAGGACTTTGTATGTTAAAGTTAAAACCTTGAATCAGGAGGCTGTGAGTTTGATCCTAGGTAGAGGCAGATATTTCTCTCTCTGGGCACAATGAGAATTTATCTGCTGAACAAAACTCTGCATTGGCAACGGGAAGGGCATCTGGCCAGTAAACAGCCAGCTCCATTCAGTTATCCAGACTTCACCCCGCAAGGGATTATGGGGTCATTAAAAGAAGATGATGAACAGTTACCAGTGTTTCTTATTTAAAATAGGTTGGTGTTCTCTGCTCTGGAGAAGGTTAAGAAAAGCTGGTCTACATTTCTGAAATGGTTATCATGTCTTTTTGGTTGGCCCCATCAGAAGAAAAACCAAGTTGCCTTCAATTTAAAAAAATCAGTTTAGAAGTAAATCATCGCTCCCCTTCAAAACCCAAGATTTATATGTGTGTGTGTGGTTTTTTTTTTCGTAGATTTTCACGGGTTAGGGTATGCAGGCCTTGGTGTGTTCGGGTCTTTTCCCATGTAAGATTGAGAGTATCTTGGCAACATTTCGATGAGGTCCCACTCACCATCTTCTGGCTGGTGCTTTTGGCTTCGTGCTTGTGCGAGCAAAGTGTGATCGGAGCTGCCGTCTCTCTATAAATACTGGTGGGGAGGTGTGGTGTGCTGGCTCTGTTGTAAGCAGGTTGGTTGGCTGTGTTGTTACTTCTTGATTGGTTGATGGAGTTGATGTTTGCAGATTGGTTGGCTTTTTTGTAAGACTAGGTTGGTAATTGTGTTTCTTTGGAATCCATTGGAAATTAATACGTTAGTAAGGGTGTGTAATTCTGTTCTCAGGTGGTCTTTGTCAGCTAGGCATTTGGTTCTGGAGATGAGGGTCTTGGCTATGGAGATCTTTGCTCGCACAAGCACAAAGCCGAAAGCACCAGCCTGAAGATGGCGAATGGGACCTCATCAAAACGTCAGTAAGATACTCTCAATTTTACATGGGAAAAGACCTGAACACACCAAGACCTGCATATATATATCTATATATTTGTTTACGTAGATTTTCACGGGTAAAGGTATGTAGGTCTTGGTGTATTCGGTCTTGTCCCGTAAGATTGAGAATACCTTGGCAACGTTTCGACGAAATCTCATCTGTCATCTTCAGGCTGGTGTCTTCAGCTTCGTTCTTCTGGGAGAAGTGTGTGATAGTGGCTGTTTTTCCCTTTTAAACTCCAGAGTTGGCTGTGTTGTTACTTCTTGATTGGTTGATGGAGTTGATGTATGCAGATTGGATGGCTTTTTCCTGAGACCTGTGTGGCTGAGGTGCTGCCTGTGTGTCTCTCAGCCTTTTGTGTTGTAACGACCTGGGTAATGGGCTGTGTGATGACCTTCTGAGTTCTATTGTTGTGACATCCTGGGTGTGGTGCTGTAATCTCCTGGGTCGTTGTCTGTGTTGCAACCTCCTGATGTTTTGTGTTGTAATCTCCTGAGTTCTGTGATGTAGTATCCTGGGTGGAAGGCTGTGATGTGACATTCTGGGCCTTGGTTTGGCTCCGAGTTAGACATTTTAGCCAGACCTCAAACTCGGAGCCAAACCAAGGCCCAGGATATATTTGTTTTCGTAGATTTTCATGGGTAAAGGTAGGTCTTTGGGTCTTGTCCTGTATAAGATCAATCTTACACGGGACAAGACCCGAATACACCAAGACCTACATATATATATATATGTATATATATGTGTATATATATATATGTATGTATGTATGTATGTATGTATGTATGTAGGCACCTTAACGTGACAGAAAAGAAAGATAGAGAAATTGCTTTTGACATAAAATAGGTCATTGAATTATCGTTCACTACCACCAAGCAGATCTCAGAAAATCCACAACAGGTTTGTACATAAGGATTACATTGTGGTTTGTTCAATGCTCCCACAACAGAGAAACCACGTTTAGTGTAATGAAGGCACCATTTCCATCATAAATTTGATAAGCAAGCCCATCATTTGGCTCTGCAACCAAACAAGACAGCCACAGACTTCAATGGATAATTAGAACTGCAAGAAAACAATTGCTACTAACCTGCCTTCCATTGAGGACCTGTATACTGCAGGAGTCAAAAAGAGGGCTGTGAAAATATCTACAGACCCCTCATATCCTGGACATGAATTGTTTCAACTTCTACCCTTAAAACGATGCTAAACGATGCACACCAAGAACAAGGACAGTTTTCTTCCTCCATGCCATCACTCTGCTAAACAACTAATTCCCACAACACTGTCAAATTACTTAGTAAGACTCTATTACTATTATTCTTCTCATCCTTCCTATTACCTATCTCTTCCCACTTATGACTGTGTTGCTTGTATCTTTACAATTTATATTGTTTTATTTGCTTCCTAGTATGATTTGATTGCTTATTAGTATTCTATGACTATCACTAAGTGCAAGAATCACATATGGTTCTTGATGATTGTATTTTATTTATTTTTTCTTATGTACACTGAGAGCATATGCACCAAAGACAAATTCCTTCTGTGTCCAATCACACATGGCCAAGAAAGAATTCGACATTCTACATTCAGTCACCTGGCATCGGGCACGCAAGGCAGAATGGAAACTGCTCTCATTTCTCAAGAACGCTGAGTTTATAATGTTGCTGAGATGAGTTGCTAAAGAAGGAGAACTCTTTGCAGTTTTCAAAGAAGGCTTTTTTTATGTTACAGACCTAGACAAACTGCTTAGAGCCCGCCTGGAATTTGCGTTATATAAAAACAGTAATGATCAAGCAAACAAACAATTTTTCCCCGAAGCTTCCAGGCTTCAAGGAAACTCTTTAATATACTTTAATGTAAGCCTTGCTAGTCTCTCTGGAGCAAAGCAGAAGATCCACAGGATTCATGAACTGTCAGTTTGATGGGAAGAAAAATAATCCTTTTCACCATGAGTACAGAAAGAAGAGTGGACTCAAGAGGTCTCCTTTCAAGGTTAGTATTCTGACCCAAACCTGGTTCCAAGAGAGCAAACACAAGACAAAGGCAGCAGCACAACCTTTTAATGTTTCGTCTATGAATCCTGTTTCTTCACAGATAAAAGGCTGCTTCTAACTAATTAGCTTCGACAAGAAAGAGCCTTGCCAAGTTTTTGCAAAGCTGCCAAAAAACAACAGATAAGAAATAGCTTACAACACAAGAGTCTTCAAATACCAACTGTAATGTCCACGAGGCTGAGTTTCAAAACATCTTTGCTTCCTACAAAGAACGTTCGCCGCACAGCTGCCTTTTATCTGCTTGAAGGAGGGGCCATTACCTTGCAGCCTTACTCCCTAGTCGCCCATGCTGTTGTAGCTGCTCTTTCCTGCAAGCAATCCTGCGCGCACGCGCACTTGGCACAGGCTCCTCGGGAACCTCCTCATCGCCGCTGCCAGCCCCCACAATCTCCGAAGGCAGCCGTCCACTCCCTAATGGTCCTGGCCCCTCATCTGAGTCCTCACTCTCCTCAGCCATCAGCACCTGCTGCTGGCTAACCACAACAGTTAGAACAAAATTTGCAGTGATCAAGAATTCAAGGTTAGAACAAAACTTGCTGGTTTCAAGTGGTAGTCAGGGAAAATAAGGACATGATGCTTGATGGGCTTCAAAGAGGGAAGACAGTCATTCTAGAACTCTGATACAAGCAGTCCTTGACTTACAACAGTTCATGTAGTGACTGGTCAAAGTTACAATGGCACTGAAAAAAAATGACTTATGATCATTTTTCACACTTACGCCCATTGCCACATCCCCATGGTCAGGTGATCAAAATTCAGATGCTTGGCAACGGTCTCATATTTATGACAGTTACAGTGTCCCAGGGGTCACATGATTCCCTTTTGTGACCTTCTGACAAGCCAAGTCAATGGGAAAGTCGTATTCAATGAACAGCCATATTATTAATTTAACCACTGCAGTGATTCACTTAACAACTGTGGCACAAAAGGTTGTAAAATGGGGAAAGTTCCTTTAACAAATGTTTCGCTTAGCAACATAAATGTTGGACTCAGTTGTGGTTGTAAGTCGAGGACTACTTGTATAGAGTTCATTGAGACCTTGATGGCTAGTAATAACAAAAGTCTTGGATCTGATTGTACCTGTGCAGATTCTCCGCATCTGATGATCCCAGACAGTTTCACAGTTTTCAGAGGAAGTGTAGGAGATGACCAGGCTGAACCCGAAGGAGGAGTCAAGCACATCGTCAGTCTAGAGTCTCTTCATGCTTACAAGAGATCTAAGTCCAACCCACATTGAATTCTGTTCACTCTTATCTACTGTCAATTTGCTTTGACCATTAGTAGTTCAGGTTCTTGTAGAGACCATTAGGTAAAGGTAAAGGTTCCTCTCGCACATGCGTGCTAGTCATTTCTGGCTCTAGGGGGTGGTGCTCATCTCCATTACAAAGCCGAAGAGCCAACACTGTCCGAAGACGTCTCCATAGTCATGTGGCTGGCATGACTAAATGCCGAAGGCGCACGGAACGCTGTTACCTTCCCACCAAAGTGGTCCCTACTTTTCTACTTGCATTTTTTACATGCTTTCAAACTGCTAGGTTGCAGAAGCTGGGACAAGTAATGGGAGCTCACTCCATTACATGGCGCTAGGGATTCGAACCGCCGAACTGCCGATCTTTCTGATCGACAGGCTCAGCGTCTTAGCCACTGAGCCACCACGCCCCTCTATTGACTCTTATCTATTGTCAATTTGCTTTGACCATTAATAGTTCAGATTCTTGTAGAGACCGTTAGCATGCAATAAACCTGTATTCATTTGAATCACCTTGCCTTCTGATTTCTTGCACCGGACCAGAATTCTGGCAATGAAATGGCATGATGAGAGGTGTCTAGATCACCACTGGAGAAAAATGAAACCTGAACCTGGCCAAGCACAGGTAAGAGCCTTTATTAAGGATTACCTTGTGATTATAAAATGTCATTATTCTTCAATCCTTATAGGGTCTTGAAATAGCTGCCAGTGGCCCTGTTCGGGGTAACCAAGGTTCTCTAGGCAAAAAGTAATCAGAACATACCTGCATGGCCACTCATTGAAACATTTGTTGGACTTGTGGATCTGTTCTGAGATGGACTACAGCTTGTGCAGATCCTTTGGGATTGTTTAGAACACTACCAGGCTTGGTCTTATGGGAAAGAGTTTGAGACTGTTGATCCTGAAGGATCTATAGGGCTAAGTATGGCCACCTATGAATTATATCTATATCTCTCCTTGTTGGTTAAGTCCTCTCAGAAAAAATATCATCAGTGAGGTGACATTCTATCAGGCCGACCAAGTGACGAACTCAAGGATCTTCAGGGACTATTGGTTTCTGCTCAAAGAGTAGGTGGCTGATGTGCACAGGATGACTTTTGCACAAGTTCATCTTGTATAGCAGTTTTGCCTATTTCTGGATCAGGAGACCCTGTTCAAGGTCTTGAAGTCATCATATTTTTGTGTGAAGTCCATCCCCCAGTTGCCATTGGTACAATGGTGTAAGTAGTTATGGGTACGCCAAGGTATGCCCATGGAATACCATGACTTTGTGAGCTCACATGGGCTCCCAGTAGGATTCTGAGTATATTTCAATAGATTACCACTTTTAGTACTCTGTCATGCCCCTGGTGGAGACTAACTCTGAGGAAGAGGAGGAACAGCCAACAGGGAGTGGGAGTGTGTCTCCAGAGGTGGTGGAGGAGACTGGGGAAGGGCAGAGGTCAGCTGAGCAATCAGAGGAGGATCCAGGCCCATCTCCTATCCATCCCAGGGCACACAGGGAGGAGAGGATCACGGAAAAGCATGGTCTACTTGGGAGGAGAGGGCCATGATCCTCCTCAGGACTTACAGCTGGGAGCTATGTATATAAGTTTGTAACTGCGTAGTCAGAATTGCTGGAGTCAAAGTTAGTGTTTCTTTTGAAGGAGGTCTATCTTTGTTGGAATTCTTCCCAAGGACTTTCCCCGGTTATCTGCTTGGAATGTATAATTACCTATATTGGTTTGCTTTGGAACTCTTGCTGAGACAGTTTGTTCTTGTTTTCCTTTTGCCTCATTATTTACTTTTGGGACTGTAAACTGTGACTAATAAAACAGTTAAGTTGAAGGCATTGCTGGACTTTAATTCGTGTTTTGGGTTTTGAGTTATTTTGAGAGACTACGGGTCATCACATACTCTTTGTGGCACAAAGGATCAGATTATTTGCAGGATCACTGACTTTTGATTATTTCTGTTCATCCCACAAGACCTGACAGGGTAGGTATAATTCTGGGATTGCTTTCTGAAACAGTATCATTTGATGTCACTATTGCTGAGCCTGCCCTATGGAACAGAATAAGCCCTAGGATTTAGATGGCATTACACTGTAAGGCCTTGAAAACCAGGATTTTCCTGCAAGCATTTGGTCAGGTGTTGGTTGAGCCTGTTCTACAAAGCTTTAGAAAAATGACCATGGTTACCCTTGCACATATTATTTTTGTTATTCGTTTTAATATGATATTATCAGCCCCAGAATAGTATAACAGCGTTGGAAACCCTACACCCAGAGGTGATATTCAGCAGATTCTGACCAGTTCTGGAGGACCGGTAGTTGAAATTTTGAGTAGTTTGAAGAACCGGCAAATACCTTCTCTCACTGACCCCACCCTCATCTGTTCTCTGCCTCCCAAGTCCCAGCTGATCCTCTGGGTCTTCTTTTGTTGCCCTGCGTAGGAGAATGGAGCTGGAAAGCAGATTAGTGGGTTGGGGAGGTGATTTTACAGTATTCTTCTCCTGGAGTGGGGTGGGAATGGAGATTTTACAGTATCCTTCCCCTGCCACGCCCACCAAGCCATACCATGCCCACCAAGCCACACCCACAGAATCGGTAGTAAAAAAAATGAATACCACCACTGCCCACACCACTTCAGACAAATGGTTATCCAATCTCTTCTTAAAAACTTCCAGTGTTGGAACATTTACAACTTCTGGAGGTAAGTTGTTTCACTGATTAATTGTTCTGTCAGGAAATTTCTTAGTTCTAAGTTGCTTCTCTCCTTGATCAAGCTGTATAATTTGATTAAATAAACTTACAAGCTGTTTCAAATATTCCAAGTTTAACACCAACTCCGGACATCCTTAGGTCAAAGCAAAATACTGAAGACAAGCACACATCTCTTAAGAGGTTGCCAGCAGAAAATGCGACAACAGCTACCAGACTGGGAATTCGTATAGAATAATAGTTCTATCAACCACAGCTTGTCTGGATGCTTATATTACATTCTGTGTTGAAGGCACACTGTTGACCAGTGAACCCAAGAAGAATGTTATTATCCTCATCTCCTGTGTCTAGGTTTCTTAGTTTATCCGGCTATCTGGCTGGAATCTACAGAGACAAGCAGCAGGACAATACAAAACCTTTGGATCTGAGCCAGCCTAGCTGTTCTTCTATATTACCTTTACTAAACTAAGTGCTCTTTTTACTCCAATCTGTCCATTTGACTCGCAATAGAATGAATGTAAAATGTAACTGAAGTCAAAGCAGGTTGCGAAAGGAAAAGAAAAATTCAGCCTGACCAACATTGTACCCTTAAGGTCATTGTCAGAAAGAACAGACTTTGCTGATCCAAAGGGAAAAAAGCTTTGCAACTGATCTGAAATACAGAGGAAGGATTTTAAGGCCCCAGCGCTACCATCAGATCATCTGTTTCGCAAATCACCCAAAAATATTCAGAGTACTGCAACTGTGTAGTTCCAATTCTTTTAATGAGAATGTGCCTGGAATTCTTCCACGATTAATTCTTTTATTGTCTACCCCTCCCTTTCACAAAAATTCGCTAGATTCATCTTCAACAAAAGCTAAACAAAAATAATGAGCAGGAGAGCTTCAGTATTCCCAGATAAAACAGCTCAGGTATCTCAGATCCCTTCTAATCTCAGGATTTTTATTCAGTGCCAAAACTGGATCAAAAACTAAGATAAAGGAACTTCTTTCCTCTATTTATGTAAATCGTCTGCCAAGTAAAATATGCCATGCAGATCATTAAGGAGCTGAAGATGTTTAAAGTCTATTGTACCAAGAAGAGAAATGGCAATTGTTATGGGAAACAAAATTAAAACAAGGATATTTAATAGCCTCTCATTCACATAGACAAGATTGCATAGGGTCTGCGATTGTTTTGCATCTACAATGCTTGTAAAAAAATGAGGTTTGGTTTGGATCTCATGGTCAAGAGTGCCATCATTACTTCTTTTTTTAATCACCCCTTCAGATATCTCTGACATATTATTTATCATGTTCCCCCCCCAAAATAAGACCTTGTCTTATATTTTTCCACCAAAAGAGGCACCAGGTCTTATTTTCGGGGGATGCCATCCACTGGCTAACTTCACTTGCTCACATTGCTCCTGGCCTCCTCTTCGCTGTCAGAAGCCTTCAGGAACTTCTTCTTCCGCAGCTGGCAAGATTTTCCTGAAGGCCTCTGCAGCTAATAACAGAGCTCCGGATCGATCCCATTACTTGTCAACCTAGCCGTTTGAAAGCAACTTAAAAAATGCAAGTAGAAAAATAGGGACCACTTTAGTGGGAAGGTAACAGCACTCTGTGCACCTTCAGCATTTAGTCATGCTGGCCACATGACCACAGAGACATTGGGACAGCACTGGCTCTTCAGCTTTGTAACGGAGATGAGCACCGCCCCCTAGAGCTGGAAACGAGTAGCACGTATGTGTGAGGGGAACCTTTATCCTGTATTGGTTGCTGATTGGTATCCAGGTATAATTTAAGACATTGGTTTTGACTAGAAAACATATGTGGGGGAACCTTTGCCTTTAAGCTTGAACTATTTTGAACTGATTAAAGTTATGACTCTGCTTACGGCAAATGGAAATTTTCCTGCAATTCATCTGAAAGCATTTTTCTCCCACTTATTTTTTTTTTAAAAAAAGAAATGTACTTTTTGCTTAATTGAAGGGCTGTACAGAGAATGATTACTTTTCTTTAATAACTTCTCTCATATTCATTCTAACTGAAGGATTTAAAACAGCAGTTGTTTTCCAGAACCTGTAAACTCATTTTAATGGTAAAGAAGCTGCTAACTGTACAGCTTCATAACAAAAGGGTGTTGATTGGATATTTGTGATAGATGCATTAAAAAAAAACTCTACCGTGAAAAGGAATTATAGGCAGTCCTCGAGTTACGGCTGGAATTGAGACCGGATTTTCCAGCGGTTGTTAAGTGAATCAGGCTCGATGTTACAACCTTTTTTGGCCACCCTTGAAATCACTGCAGTTAAATGAATCATGTGGCTGTTTGGCAAATCTGGTTTTCTCCTCACTGACTTTGCTTGTTAGAAACCAGCTGGGAAGGTCACAATCACATGGCTATAACTGTTGTAAATAAATAGGGGTGGGTTACTACAGGTTCGCCTAGGTTTGGGCAAACCCATAGCTAATGTTATGGCCAGTTTGGTGAACTGCCAAATCCCATCCCTGACTGGCCCCGCCCACCCCACCCTGCCCCACCCCGCCCCTCCCAGGAGTCTCCACAGGGCCAGTTTTGGATGTGAGGTAAATGCAGGGCCTGTGCAGAGGCTCGGGGAGGGTGAAAAATGGGCCTCCCAGAAATTCTGGAAGTCCAAAAACGGGCCCATTTCCAGCCTCTGGAGGGCCTCCAGAGCCCAGGGGAGGCTGTTTTCGCCCTCCCAGAGGCTCAAGGAAAGCCTCTGGAGCCTGGGGAGGGCAAAAATGCCCCCCACTGTGGTGCAGGAGGTCAATTAGGCCACACCCATCATGGCCACACCCACCCAGCACCCAGGCAGAGAACCAGTTGCTGAAATTTTTGAAGCCCACCCCGGTAAATAAACGCTGGAAGCCAAGCACTGGAATTTTGATACACATGATCACGGGGATGTTTTTAATGGTTGTGAGGATGAGAAATGATTGTCACTTTTTTGAGGCCTGTTATAACGGTCACACTAAATGAATGGTTGTAAGTAGAGGACTACCTGACTTTTATGCCTAAAATGGGACCAAAATTCATAGTTCCCATAGTTTCCTTCATAGTTTCTAGTGACTGACCCAAACTCATCCAGCTGTCTTTCATGCCTAAGGAGGGGACTAGAACTCACAGTTTCCTGGTTTCTCTAGTCCGGTGCCTTAACCACTAGACCAAATTGGCTCTCTAAAAATGCAGGTGCTGTGACCTGCCAGGTTTGAAAGTCACAAACAGCCTTTATACAACATGCTTAACTTGACTATGGAATCAATGCCATTGATTCCATTGATCTGACCTCAGCTCTCTCCCTGCATTTAGATGTTTCTTACGGGAAAATAAAGAGTTGTTGTACTTCAGATTTTTCAGAAGTCTCAACTGAACTAGAGAAAAAAAAACAACCAAAGTACAAAGAGCTTCAAGAATGAATCCAAACAGAGTGAATGACTTTGCTTCCTGCAAAGGTTTCATCATCTTTGCCTGTCCTTTATAGCTTATGGGAGGGGCAATCACCTCCCAGCCTTACTCCTGAGTCACCCCTTTTGTTTCAGCTGCTCTTGCCTTCTAGCACCTCTGCGCACATGTACACTGGGAACAGACTCCCCTTATTCCTCTGCCTCACTGCTGCCAGACTCCAAAGGCTCTGGAGGCAGCACCCCACTCCCAGATGGTCCTGGCCCCATCTCTGCATCGGACGCAGGACCCTCGTCCAAGTCCTCTCCAGACTCCTGGACTGATCCCCGTTCTTCCCCACTATCTGATTCCACTGCCGTCTGAACAGGCTGCTGGCGAACCACAACACTCTCACACTGTGGGTGTAATCGAAGTAGTTTTAGCACCAGTAGCTGTTAAGAAATCAGGAACTGCTTCTTGGAACTTTGTAATCACTCTAATGCCCAGATCAAACTGCAACTATTATCTGCTCCCCTCCCCCCCAAAAAATATATTTACAGATAGTCCTCAACTTACAATAATTCATTGAGTGACCATTTGAAGTTGCAACCACATTGTAAACAGTGAGTTATGGCTGTTTTCCACACAGCTGTTGCAGCTTCCCCATGGTCACGTAATCAAAATCCAGGCACACTTGGCAACTGACTCATATTTATGACACAGATGAAATCTCATGTGATCCTCTTTTGCGACCTTCTGACAAGCAAAGTCCAATGGGGAAGCAGGATTCACTTAACAACCTTATGATTCGCTTAACAACTGCAGTGATTCGCTTAACGGTTGCAAGAAAGGTTGGAAAAAGCAGGCAAAGTTCACTTAACTGGCTCACTGAGCAATGTAAATTTGGGGGTCAGTGGTAGTCGTAAGTTGAGGACCACCAGTTCTGTAGCCCTGGCACACTGTGAGAAGTTAAAGCATCACTTCCAAGCAACACAACAGGCAGAAGGGGTGGCTACTACCTTTTCTACCTAAACTAGAAACCGATTAGAAATTATATCATTTTACTGTAGAAATTTGGGATTAAGGATCATGGAGGGTTCATGCTTTGAACCCTTGAAATTGACTACATTTCCTAGCTGTTCTTCTAAAATATTTACAGACCCCCTCACATCCTGGACATAAACTGTTTCAACTCCTTCCCTCAAAACGACGCTATAGAGCACTGCACACCAGAACAACTAGAAATGGAAATAGAATTCTTTATTGGCCAAGTGTGACTGGACACACAAGGAATTTGTCTTGGTGCAAATGCTCTCAGTGTACATAAAAGAAAAGATACATTCATCAAGAGTCAAGAATCATAAGGTACAACTAGACACAAGAACAGTTTTTTTCCAGAATGCCACCACTCTGCTAAACAAATAATTCCCTCAACACTGTCCAACTATTTACAGTCTGCATTATTATTACTATTAATCTTTTCATTACTCCTTATCACCCATCCCCTCCCACTTGTGACTGTATGACTGTAACTTTGTCGCTTGTATCCTTATGATTTATATTGACTGTTTCCTAGTATGATTTGATTGCTTATTGTACCCTATGACTATTATTAAGTGTTGTACCTTATGATTCTTGACTCTTGACAAATGTATCTTTCCTTTTATGTATACTGAGGGCATTTGCACCAAGACAAATTCCTCGTGTGTCCAATCACACTTGGCCAATAAAGAATTTTATTCTATTCTATTCTATTCTATTCTATTCTATGCTAAAATCTCAGAGTCAGCACCTGCTACTTTCTGGATTCTGGCGTGTAAATGACCAGACTTCAAACTTACACAAAAGGTAGGGCTTAACCGTCTCCTTGAAAAGCTATTTAAGAAAGCCTGTTTGAAATGCCTCCAAATACTGAAAATTCCTCATTTTCCAACCTAAGATCAAAGGCTGCATTTTGAAAAGAGGGGAAAAGCCAAATCCCATGTGTTCAATTGGTGAAGAAAGGAGATGAGCAGGGATGTTTTTTTTGGGGGAGAAATAAGGGGGAGCATTAATGAACAAGCTGGCAAACCTTTGGCTGGGGTTGGGCAGGAAGAGGGAGAGTTTAAAAGCAGGCCAAGACTTCCAGCACACCGATGGAGGAACAAGGAAACCAAGCAGCCAAACACAGCTCCAGACTGTTCTATACTCCTTCCCATCCTCTCTCGCAACAACTCTGGCCACCGAGCACATCTACAATCCAAGATGCTGCTGTCATCCAGATCAAGGAGATTGCCACCTTTCTCTTGGTTAATCCCTGCCCTCCCTTCCTGCCCCCTTCCCCCCTCCCCCCCAAAAAGAAACCCAGAACAAAACAAAAAAGTAACTTGCCCCAGAAAGCAGTTGCCCCTGTGCAAAATTCTTCCCTGTAATCTCCAATTCCATCTGCCGATTGTCTGACTGCGGTACCTTTGGTTCTACTGTTCCCCATTCATTGGGTCCTCCAGAACAAACAGCAGTGCCGATCACAAGTGAATTCCTGGTACTGCAGCCGCCTGCCAGGAATTACCCCCATAATTTAACCTGACGGCTGGCACAGCAGTGGCAGCGCACAATCCTTTGCCACGCAGCAAGGTAGCGGCTTGTGCAATAACAGCAACCCAATCAGACGCAGCATCTTCCTCTGGGTCTTTTAAGCTAGGATAGAGAATTTCTGCTCTCCATCTCCCTCTACGCACACTTTTCCTATTCGCATCTCTAAAAGAGAGAGACAGAGACAGAGAAACAGACAGACAGACAGAGAGACAGACAGACAGACAGACAGACAGACGGACGGACCGACGGACCGACGGACCGACGGAGGAAGGGAAGGAGGGAGGGAGGGGAGGAAGGGGAAGAGAGAGAGTGTGTAAAACTTACAATCTGTAGCTTTCCTGTCCGTGCTGTCCGTGCTTTCAGACGATGGGTCCCACGAGTGATGCTGTCAAACTCCAGTTGCCAATGGAGCTGAATCATTTAGCAGCTCCTGTTCAGCAATTAGTGTTGGGAACCAGAACTAACCCAAGAATATTCCTTTTCTTCTGTTAAACTAATGCCAGAGACACTTTTGCAGTCCGGCTGACAACGAAGGGAGCTGCATCAGGGCTGCCTTCCACAGCTCTGGGGCGCAAAAGCTTCATCTCATGACAGGAAAAGACTTGCGGTTTTAATCCCTCCACAGCTCCAGCGGAGAGGGGTCTCTCTCTCCCCCCGCTTCGCACCAACAACAACAGGCAACCAGAGGAGAGGGATTAGCGCACACACACGTGGGAAGTCAGTACATCTGGAACAAAAGAGGACTCTGAAGCCACGTTGGTGCACCGGAGAAACTCGGCTTTCAGTACAGCAGCTAGCAGAGTGCCTTCCCCCTCCCTCCCTCTTGGCTTCTGCAGTTCTTCCCTCTTCTCTTTTGTTTTCTCACTCCCTCCTTCAGTCCCAACCAAGGCAGCTGATAACAAGGACACGGAGGGAGTTTCACCGGTGTTGATGGAGCCCAAACTTTGATAGCTTCTAGACTCTTGGAAGGAGGTGGTGAAATCGAAGAAGTTTCATATTTGTGCAAGGAGTCAACTTCTCCTTGCAGAATGTTTATCAGGATATCCAACGAAGTCTCTTAACCCTTCTCATGCCAGGATTTCCTGACTACTAAAGGCATGGGTACCGGATTCCTCATTATTCTCTTTTTATTTATTTTTTCAAGGCATTATGAGATCATTCCCCTCCTTGTTTTTTAATAAATTTTTTATTTTATTTTTTACAACCAGCCCACCTTCCATTTAAACAGTATGTTGTCTGGCTGCAAATATCTTGTGCAATAACAGTTATAATGAATACAAATGCCTTACTATAATATCGACTACATTCTTATTTTAAACTACTATGTATAATATGCATCTTATCATTATAACAATCCCCTTCTTAACTTATTTAACTCTATCCATGTATTTAATTTTTAACTTCCATTTTTATTTTCCAGCCATTAATAAAATAGTTCCCATATCATATAACATTCAGTGAAGGAGATGATGATAGCATGGGCAAAAATTTTTTGGCTATGCTACAGAGATCATTCCCCTCCTTGTTTAGCAGGCAAACCCTACACACCCTCTCACTTGAGGGGCAGGGGGATGGGGTATTGCAGGAAGGCAAGCCCCTCCCCCCCAGCACCCCTTGCTGATTGAGTTGTCATTAGGAGAGAAGGGAGGATACCGATTAGTAGGAAGCAGTGGTGGGATTCAAAACAATTTACTACCGGTTCTGTGGGTATGGCTTGCTGGGCATGGCAGGGGAAGGATACTGAAAAATCTCCATTCTCTCCCCACTCCTGATGGAAGGTCCTCATTTCCTCCCCACCCCACTAACCTGCTTTCCGTTCTCCTGTGCAGGGCGACAAAAGAAGACCCAGCCAATCAGCTGGGACTTGGGAGGCAGAGAATATATGGGGGTGGGGCCAGTCAGAGGTGGCATTTGCCAGTTCTCCGCACTACTCAAAATTTCCGCTACCGGTTCTCCAGAACTGGCCAGAACCTGCTGAATACCACCTCTGACCTGCTGAATACCACTTCTGGTAGGAAGGCAGGATGATTAAGTACATATTGCATTGTCATCTCTTGGTGGTGAAATCCAACTGAATTTACCCTTTTGGCTGTAGAGTTATTGCAGGAAATTGCAGGAGAAACTAGAGCAAACAAGCAAGGCTGAGTGCCTATCAAAGCACCCAAAGATGAAGACAGCTGCAGGGCTTGTAACAAGATGCCCTCAGTATATTATTATGGTTGGCTGAACAGCCAGCCAGATATTTAGAGTGGATTTGGCAGACATGACAGAGAAGACACAACTCCTCAATCCCATAAATTGTCCACACTTAATAGAAAGGACCTGGAACACACCCACTCTACCAGAGCATATCAGGTGGGCAGAAACAATTGGAGATATATCTTCATTCTTTCCATCCTTCCTCTCTGTCTCCAGCCCCTTTACCTACCTTGGGGTAGAAGGAGAGGAGATTGTAATGCCATCTTGTTGCTCTTGCTGTCATTCCTTACAGGTAGGGGAAAGTCAACAAAAAAGACACTGCAAATACTACTGGAAGTTTAGTAGTAGTAGTAGTAGTAGTAGTAGTAGTAGTAGTAGTAGTTGTTGTTGTAGGGTATAGTTATGGAATCTTGAAACCCTAACAAAATTTCCTTCTGTTCCTCTTAGAGTGGATGTAATCAAGATGAAGTTATCTTGAGTCTTTTTTCCTCCTTTCCAAGGGCTAAAATGTTTATTGTCTCTTACCTACTAACAGGTATGACCAACATTAACTCTTTCTCTGTATACTTGTATACCGTCAAGTCTGCCTTACCTAGAGGAAGTGAGTGAAGAAACCACAGCAGTGAGAAGTAGCAGTTTTATTCCAAGATGCCATGGCATCGTTAGTATCTTATTGCGTTGGAACTTTGGCAGATGCCAAACATTTAGAATAAACTAAGAGTTGGAAGGGACGTTGGAGGTCTTCTAAGCCAACACCCTGCTTGAGCAGGACAGCCAGTATCATTTCAGATAAATGATTGTCCAGTCTCTTTTTGAAAGCCTTCAGTGATGGAGCCCCCACAACTTCTGAAGGCAACTGGTTCCATTGGTTGATTGCTCTCACCTTTAGGAAATTTCTTCTTAGTTCTAGGTTGCTTCGCTCCTTGTTTGGTTTCTATCCATTGTTTCTCATCTTGCCTTTGGTGCTCTGGAAAATAGTTTGACCCCCTCATCTTTGTAGGAGCCCCTCAAATAACGGAATTATCGTGTCTCTCCTAGACTTCTTTTCATTACAGTAGAGCAGGGTGTCAAACTCTGTCATCATGACGGCATCATGTGACGTATCAGGACTTTCTCCCCCTTTGCTAAACCGGGTGTGGGTGTGGCCAGTACATGACAGATCTATCCCACAGACTGGGAGTTTGACAGCCCTACACTAGACATACATTATATTTACATTAGCTTTGCCTTTGGCTCCAGGGCTTTAATCAACTCAATAGAGAACCTTACAAATTAGACCAGTGTCTTGCAAGTAAGCCACATGTCCAGAGATGGTATTCAGCAGGTTCTAACCAGTTCTGGAGAACCGGTAGTGGAAATTTTGAGTAATTCAGAGAAGTGGCAAATACCACCTCTGACTGGCCCTGCCCCCATCTATTCTCTGCCTCCTGAGTCCCAGCTCATCAGCTGGGTCTTCTTTTGTCACCCTGCACAGAAAAATGGAGCTGAAAAGCAGGTTAGTGGGGTGGGGAAGGAATGGGATTTTGCAGTAACCTTCCCCCAGGAGTGGGGAGAGAATGGAGATTTTACAGTATTTATTTATTTATTTATTTATTTATTTATTTATTTATTTATATTTGAACTTGTATGCCGCCCCATCTCCGAAGACTCGGGGCGGCTCACAGCTAAAAACACAGAACAATAAATATTTAAAAAGACATTAAACTAACAAGCCCAAATATAAGACATAACAATACAATAAAATATATTAAAAACCCATCCCTCCCCCCAAAGGAGGGTCACAGCCCGGGTTGGTCAAACAACCAAGTTTTTAATTCGCGGCGGAAGGTACGGAGATCAGGGGCCAGACGGAGCTCCAGAGGCAGTTGATCCTTCCCCTGCCATGCCTACCAAGCAGTGCCCACCAAGCCACGCCCACCAAGCCATGCCACGCCCACCAAGCCACAGCCATAGAACCAGTAGTAAAAAAATTTGAATCCCACCACTGCACATGTCCAATGATCATGGACCTTTTCAGGCAAACCCAAGAGTAGTCAACACATGAAGCATAAGGAGGACCTACTATTTCCTCCCATAGGGTCCCTTCTATCCCAGTAGTACCACCATTGAATTCCTCTCAATATTACTTTGATGAGATCCCAATAAGAGAATATCTGTAGCTCAGGGTCAAATTGTGGAATTCTTGATGTTCTCTGAGCTTTCTGGTTTCCGTATGATGGAATATATGAGGTTGCCTAATTGGACAACGAAGTCTGCAAGTAAACAACCAAGCTTTGATAGGTTTTTCAGAGTTAATTCTTCTAAAGCACCTCACAATCCCTCAACATAAATAGAACAATTTATTGGCAGGGCCAAACACTTTTAAAAATCCTATAATTAAACACAAATCAGGAGATCAGCTGGAGGAAATCTGGCATCAGTTTGCCATCTGTCTTGCTCTTTTTAATGGTAAGGCTGGCCTTAGGGTAAAGAGCTACTCCTGGTTTAAGTTAATCCCATGTCAATATTTGATTCCCAGCAGCCAATTAAATAACTAAAAAAAATCAAAGAGTAAGAAGAAGCCTAAGTCTACTTAATGAACCACAAACCATGGAAAGAGCTGATCAAGCAAATGTCTCCAAATTCATCAGTCAAGAAAGTCAAATCATACTTTACAGGAGAAGACAAACCAAAATATAAGGTTTTGCTAATCTCTTGTGGCTGGAAGGAAGATTCATCCTGGACTCAGCTGGATCTGATTACTAACCGAGTGGCATAAAACCACCTCTCAGAAATAATATTTATTGGAAAAGCATAGTTTGCATTCCTGGATGGCAAACTAACACACCCCTGGTCAAGCAGAGATAATGGCTGTGGCAAAGATTGAAGGGCTAACAACTATACCTGTACCACAGAATCATTCCAGATAAGAAGAAGATGAGAGATTGTCCACTTGTGCTTTGGTTGACTGCTTCTCATGAGGAGACCACAGGAAAATGTGTTTCCCCTGGGTTTGAAAACTGGGAGACAAAGGGAATCATAATTCTGCTGACTGCCTGGGGTTCAATCCTCACCGGTTCAAGGTTGACTCAGCCTTCCATCCTTCTGAGGTCAGTAAAATGAGGACCCAGATTGTTGGGGGACAATAGGCTGACTCTGTAAACTGCTTAGAGAGGGCTGTAAAGCGGTATATAAGTCTAAGTGCTATTCCAGAATAGAATATTTTAAAGGATATTGGGTGTGCTAACTAGTGGTGAGATTCAATTTTTTTTACTACCGGTTCTGTGGGTGTGGCTTGGTGGGTATGGCAGGGGAAAGATACTGTAAAATCTCCAGTCAGAGGTGGCATTTGCCGGTTCTCCGAACTACTCAAAATTTCCGCTGCCGGTTCTCCAAACTACTCAAAATTTCTGCTACCGGTTCTCCAGAACTGGTCAGAACCTGCTGAATACCACCTCTGGTGCTAACCTCACTTTTGTAATTACTTTTGGAAATTACCTATTTAACTGTATTAAGGAAATTAGAGATCTAGTTTGAAAAACCACCTGTGAATTTACCTCCATTCTGGAACAAAAGAAAAAAAAATAACTGAAAGCTTAAGAAGTAAGAAACAAAAACAAATAGCAAAAATAGAAATAAGGATTTAATTTAAGAAAGATGTAAATGGACTAAAGGGTCCATAGAAAAGTTTAGATTTTTTAATTTATAAATAAGAGGTGAGAATATAGGAAGAAGAGACCGTTTGTTGTATTTTAAGAGAAAATGATAAGTTACTAAAATTGTGTATATGTGTGATGAAGGAGAAAGTTGTTTCTTTATGTATTCCTTTTGCTTTTCTTTACTATATTCTTATTTTTTCTTTTCTATTTTTTCTATTTTTTTAACTTTTCTGCACTTTTAATTTTTTTCTTTAGTTTATATTAGCTTTTATTGTTGTCGTTCTAATTTTTAATCAAATTACTATTTAAAAAAATAAAGACTCCAGGCAGGAAAAGAAAAGAAAAAACATGCCTCTCATTTTTGAATTGGAGAATAAGCATTATATTGTACAAAATGACAGGCAAATGCTATGAAATTTGAATCATTTCAAGATACTTTTGAAGAAAGGGGACAGACATGCGGCTAGAATGGCACAAAGGAAGCTTACTTATATGAATGTATTCTTTACAGACAAGAAAGGAAAGTTGTCCAAGAAAATGCTTTGAAAGACTTATAGGATGAAATGGTGAAACAAGCTTATGCAGATTTACTACAAAATAAATTGTGGATTACAAGATAGAGACAGCAGTCAAAGTAGAAACACAAAGAACAAGCCAAGTTAATGAACTTGATAACAACTACTTAATGGATTTACAAAAGAAGATTGTTAAAGCCTTGAAGCAACTTTAGAATGGATGGATGGAAGGAAGGAAGGAAGGAAGGAAGGAAGGAAGGAAGGAAGGAAGGAAGGAAGATGAAAACCTATGACACCATTTGAGTGGATCAACAGCCTGGCACGTAGATATACAGAGAATATAATTAATGTAGAATAGTATTTAAAAAAACTGTTCTGTATTTTTTTTCATAAATGGAGCAAACTATTTTATATAGTTTTGATGTATTCCTATGTTGGATGCTTCACCTCAAATCGCCCTCAATCTGAAAGAATTGATACCATAGAAACACGAATAACATCCCTTGACATCATAGTAACATCCCTGGACTCTTTAAAAGAAAGATTAAATAACCTTGAAAAAAAAAGACACAACACAAAAAACTGAACAGCCAATAGCTACAAACCACATCTCTACCCAACAACCACAACCCAATCCACAAAAAACCATAAATCCAACTAATAATGATATCCCAATCCTCATCAGAGAAGCTGTTGAGAGCGAATGGAAGCATCCAAACGCCATCCTATTTGGTCTAGAGGACACCAATGACAATGATGACATCACAATTGTCTGCAACATCATCAGTGACTATCAAGCATCAACCATCTCCTCTGTTGAAATACTTGACATTTCCTGCATTGGCCCAGAGATCAAAAACAGAGATGGCTCGATGGCCCCATGCTTCTGCAGGGTCATTTGCAAAAATGAATCAAGCAAACATAAATTCATCTACACTATAAATTCACTCACCAAAAACAACACCAACCATAAGAACTTTCATTCTCGCCCTGACTTAACCATACAGCAACATGTCCACTCCCGTGTACTCCGCACAGAACTCAAAAAACATCTAGACAATGGAGAGAAGGACCTGCACATAGACTACCGTGCTGACTGTATCAAAAGTAAGTCACACAACCTACAATTCAGCATCCAACCCTACACCAACCAATCCACCATCACCCAAAACTAGGCATGCATGCAGCTGGCCAATGCCTACTCAATTAAGCCTGGCCAGCTGCCTATGCAAGCAATAAGCCTTGTGAACAAAATACCTGAATTCCTCCTCTTACTAAATATGGCTAAATTTGACATCATTTTTGTCTGTGAAACATGGCTCAACTCATCTCTCCCTGACTCTATTACCACAGTAAGAGACTATCATGTTTACCGATCAGATCGTGAAATCCGTAGAGGAGGTGGTGTTGCTATCTTCTATAAAAAGTCCTTACATCTAAAAAAACATCCAAGTCAGCCAGAAGCTTGCTCTTCCTGAGACCATTGTCTGTGAACTGTCCTTAAATATCACATTTCGATTCTTACTATGTCGCAGAGCCCCTGATTATGACATAGAACATGTAAACAAGCTAAATTCACTACTAACATGGGCATCATCCTGCCCACATGCTTTTATCTTTCTTGGTGACTTCAAGCTACCTCATATTAACTGGACCCTAAACGAATGTAATACTGAACCCATACATGCAACCTTCTACAATGTGGTAACAAATCTAGGACTGGAACAACTAGTAGCCAACAATACTAAACTTAACAACTGCCTTGGTCTCATCTTCTGCAATAGTTTGAACTCAATTTACGGAATACAAATTAAAGAACCCTTTTCCAACAGTGACCACAACATGATTGACTTTTGTCTCAACATACGTCGGCACAAAAATCATCACAACAACGTGATCCCCAATTATAACTTCAAAAAAGGCAACTATGATCTTATAGACAATGATCTCTCATCCCTTAATTGGGAATCTCTATTTACTGGATGCAATACTGTTGAAGACCATTACAACATATTTTTACTTGAAATCCAAAGAGTCATCAAACTATATGTACCAATAATAACTCCCAAAACCAGAAAAAAACAGATTACCCATAACAATAAGGAAACTTCAATCCAAAAAAAGATCACTTTGGTGGAAAAACAAATCTGGTCATGCTACCAACTTCAAAAGCTGATACAAAAATTTATGCCCCCAGATAAAGACTGAATGCACCAATTATCACATTAAACAAGAGGAAAACCTTCTGCGCACCAATTCCACCCCCGCTTTCTACAATTTTGTAAACAACAAACTAAAAGACTCAAGATCCATTCCACCCCTGAAAAGACCTAATGGTACAGACTGCAATGATGACACCATTAAAGCCAACCTCTTTAACACATTATTTGGCTCAGTATTTGTAAACAGCAATGGCTCATGCCCAGTGTTTCCTAGTCAAACCACAGACAACTACAATGATCTAATACATATTGATTTTACAGAAGACAATGTTGAAAAAGCACTACGCAATCTAAAACCATCTCTATCTATTGGACCGGACGGAATATGTGCCCACTTCTTTAAAAAGCTATCCGCTGCCATAGCTGAACCTCTAAGCATAATCTTTGAAAAATCTTTCAGGACCAGCTCCTTGCCAAATCTATGGTCACAAGCCACAGTCATCCCCATCTTCAAAAAAGGGAGACCCCAGTCTAGTTGAATATTACAGACCAATTTCTTTATGCTGCATCGCCTGTAAAGTCATGGAATCAATTATTAACCAATCCATTATCCTCGACTTAGAGACAAACAACCTACGCTCTAACAAACAATATGGTTTCAGAAAAAATATGTATTCATTTCATGTATTCACAACTATGTTTATCCTTATACTTATTATCTTGTAAGCGATTGACAAAATAAATAAATAAATAAATAAATTTTCCATACATAAATTCCAAGACAGCTTCCCATAGTTTTTCTTTCCCCTAGAATGAGAAGTACGAGCAGTCAAAAACATTTCCAGTGTGAAACGGTAACCAACAATACTAACAGTTTCACTCACTATCATCTCAACACTCATATAAGTTCAAGAACAGCACAAGAAATAACTCTAATGTTCTCAACCAACCAGATGTTGTAGGTAACAAGGTAAAGATTTCCCTGTCTGGTCGTGTCCAACTCTAAGGCACAGTGCTCATCTCCATTTCTTAGCAAGGGAGCCAGTATTGTCCAAAGACAATTTCTGTAATTACATGACCAGCATGGCTATCAGCCAAGGCATATAGAATGCTGTTACCTTCCCACCAAACTGGTACCTATTTATCTACTCACATTTGCATGCTTTTGAACTGCTAGGTGGGCAGGAACTGAGGGAAGTAACAGAAGCTCACCCTGTTAATACTCCAGATTTTTAGATTTTATAGGATGATTTCAAGCTACATAGTTAATTGGGGGGGGGGGTGTAACTCGAATATTTACTCCCTCTTTTATATTTAGATACACAACAGTTCATGAAATTTAGCTTTAATAGCTTGCATTTATTTTCTATTTATTCAAACAATATTTGCATCATTGATTTTGTTGTCCTTTCTTTTAATAAAATCTATCTAATTTTTTCAGACTGACCAACTTTATCAAAGGGCATAAACTTTCATGATCTACAGCTCACTATTTACAATCCACAAAAGCTGCTTAATGACATCCTTTAGCCTGAAAGGGTTCACAGAACCAGAAAATAAGTTAGGAAAAAAAATTTTTTTTTGAAGGGAAGAAAATGTTGGCAGATGTTTTCTTGCCTCAGCTGGCACCAACCATCCTCAATGGAATTTTCCTTCAACAACATAAAGGTGACTTAATCTGTTTTTTAATACCATATTTCAATTCCCTCTTATATTTCTGATAGCATCATATTCTCATTCCATAATTATTCACACACAAGAATAATCTTCCCTGCACCTGAATGTGTTTTGGAGAAACTTCTCCTTTTAAGTTACATATCCCAATAATATTTATTTATTTATTTATTTATTTATTTATTTATTTATTTTATTTGTCAATCACTTACAAGATAATAGGTATAAGTATAAACATAGTTATGAATACATGGAATGGATACATATAAGAAAAATAAAAATAAAAAGAATCAATAGGACAGGGACGGTAGGCACATTGGTGCGCTTATGCACACCCCGTACAGCCCTCGTAGGAAAGGGGTGAGGTCAATAATAGACAGTCTAAGGTTAAAGTTTCTGGGGTTTGGGGAAGAAACCACAGAGTCCAGACATTGACCACTTTGTTGCTGGAGTCGTATTTGCTGCAATCAAGTTTGGTACGGTTAACCTTGAGTTTGTATCTATTGTGTGCTCTTGTATTGTTATGGTTGAAGCTGAAATATTCATTGACAGGTAGGACATTGCAATGTATGATTTTATATACTATACTTAGATCGGACCGTAGTTCTAGGTTTTCTAGGTCTAGAATTTCAAGTCTGGTGGCATAAGGTATTCTGCAATGAGTAGAGGAGTGGAGAACTCTTCTTATGAAATATTTCTGGATTTTCTCTACTGTGTTAATATCAGATACATAATGTGGGTTTCAGACTAATGAACTGTATTCGAGAATTGGTCTAGCAAATGTTTTGTATGCTCTAGTTAGTAGTGTAATATTACCAGAGAAAAAGCTACATAAGATTAGTTATTTCTTCTTTGCTTTCTCAGTGGACTATTTCTGAGGAAAATGGGACTATATACAGGCCTTTTGGAGAGAAGAAAACATTTGGCATATTTGCATGGCATTTAACCAATACTAAAACCACGCATATATTTAAATGTTTGTTCCATGCAAGGACCAAGGTCAGCTACATGGCATTTGGCTAGTCATCCCAGAAGTGATCCTAAATAAAAGAAATCTCCCACTGGAATCTCAGCCTCACTGAAAAAAACCCTAAAGTTTCTTAAAATGTGGCATGAAAACCACAAAATATTGCTGATTTTAGCTGTACTGAATCTTAATCTCTGGCCAGTGCCATGCTTCGGAGAGAATCAGAAGCGTTTGCAATCCTTTACAGTAGGTTCGGGGGTTTTTTAATGGCGATATCATAAATCTAGAATAGGTAACACTTGGCTCAAAAGTAATCACTGCAAGAGGGATCTTGGGGACAATCATTTGGATATGAGCCAACAGTGTGCTGCAGCTGCCAAAAAAGCCACCGCAGTCCTAGCCTGCATTAGCAGAGGGATGGAATCAAGATGATGTGAAGAAGTGTTAATACCACTTTATAATGTCTTGGTAAAACCTCACTTGGAATACTGCATCCAATTTTTGTTGCAATGATATAAAAAATATGTTGAGACTCTGGAAAGAGTGCAGAGAAGAGCAACCAAGATAATTAGGGGACTGGAAGATAAAACATACAAAGGGCAGTTGCTGGAATTGGGTAAAGATAAAGGTTCCTCTCGCACATACGTGCTACTCGTTTCTGACTCTAGGGGGCAGTGCTCATCTCCGTTACAAAGCCGAAGAACCAGCGCTGTCTGAAGACGTCTCCATGGTCATGTGGCCGGCATGACTAAACGCCAAAGGCAGACAGAATGCTGTTACCTTCCCACCAAAGTGGTCCCTATTTTTCTACTTGCATTTTTTTTACATGCTTTCGAACTGCTAGGTTGGCAGAAGCTGGGACAAGTAATGGGAGCTCACTCCATTATGCAGTGGTAGGGATTTGAACTGCCAACCTTTCTGATTGACAAGCTCAGCGTCTTAGCCACTGAGCCACCATACACGGTGTCTAAACCAGACACTGGGTATGTCTAGTTTAATGAAAAGAAGGATTAGGGTTGACATGATAGCAGTCTTCCAATATCTAAGGGGCTGACACAAGATAGATGGGGGTCAACCTATTCTTCAAAACACCTGAAGGCTGGACAAAAAAGCAATGGATGGAAACTAATCAAGGAGAGAACCAACCTAAAACTAAGGAGAATTTCCTGACATTTTTGAACAAATTAGTCAGTGAAATGACTTGCCTCCAGAAGTTGTGGGTACTTCAATACTGGAGGTTTTTAAGAAGAGATTGGACAACTGTTTGTCTGAAATGGTATTGTCTTCTTGCCTGTTCAGTGGGTTGGACTAAAAGACCTCCAAGGTCCCTTCCAACTATGTTATTCTGTCCTGTTACTGTACTTCCCAACTTTGCTGTGTATATTAACATGAAAGTCATCTAGAAGCTGTCAGATCTGGAAGAATGAGGTTTTTTTTTTAAAAGGTACCCACCTTTTTAAGATTTGCAAAAAAAGATAGAAGTTGTACACACATCCCATTATGTTTTTAAAAACTATTCTTTATTGATTAAATCCCAATCGACACTAAATTAGAGCACATCATTTCCCAACCAAGGTGTGTGGTTCACCCACCTTGATGAACCATAATACAATTTTCTTTAATCTTGGCTTAGCGTTTATGTGAAATCTAGCCAACAATTTAAATTTTGGGGTTTGTTCCTCTGAAAAAAACTTGTTTTGCATCTCCTCAATACACGGAATCATAAATCAACCGAATGGATTGTATAACATGCCATAAATTTTAATTGATATGCTTTGATCATGTTTAGAACAGGAGCCTTGGAGGCACAGTGGTCAGAGTGCAGTACTGCAGGCCACTGCTGCTGACTGCCGGCTGCCTTCAACTTGGCAGTTGAAATCTCACCAGGCTCAAAGTTGACTCAGCCTTCCATCCTTCTGAGGTCAGTAAAACGAGGACCCAGATTGTTGGGGGCAAGAAGCCTGACTCTGTAAACCACTTAGAGCGGGCTGTAAAGCACTGTGAAGCGATATATAAATCTAAGTGCTATTGCTATTTATAAGCACTAGAAATCACTGTAAATCTTAGAATCGGAACTGTTCGAGAACTCTTCCACCTTACTATTCCCACCATTATTCGCATGCCCTGAGCAATTTTTCAGTTGCTGCCCGGAAAGTTGAAAACATTTAAAAATTTAAAACATTTAAAATTTCATTTGAAAAGAGGCAGACTTTTCTGTAGTTCTTTCTCTAGTTCATCCAGATTTCTGCAGTCTGGATGTGATAACTGAATACATGCGCGTACTTGTAAAGCTGTACCAGTCAAGAATCTTTCAGACAATTATGCACCAGTTGGATGAGTAATGGCTAAAGTATGGTTGTGTTTGTTGTTGTTTTGTGGCTTCCAACTCTTCATGACCTGATGGACATCATTTTGCCAAACTGTCTGTCTATAATTGCTTCTCTGAAATCTTTTAGTGCTTGTCCTTGGGTCATCATTAATGATATCTAGTCTGTTGGCCTCGTTTTCTATTCTCTCCAATCTTTCCAAGCATGAAAGATTGGAGAGAATAAGATTGGAGCGATTGCTCTTTTGTTATGTGTCCAAAAACCTGTTAGCTCCATTATCAGTGCTTTCAGGGAGCAATCTGGGTTTATACAATCTAGACCTCCATTCTTTGTTCTTCTGATGATCTAAGATATTCCTAACAGTTTTCTCCAGTGTCACATTTCCAAAGGATCTCTATTTTTCCTCATTTAGCCTTCCACAGCTGTAAACTTTCTTTAGAGGCCTTCTATTTCAAATCATTTAAAATGCTAACAAAACAGCTCAATATTCTGAGCAATATCAACAGGCCAAACCAAAAAAAAATGAAAAAACAAAACCACACAATAGGGCATTGCTTGCCTTAAATTAAAACAACTCATCACTTACTGGGTGCTCCACATTAAAACAGAAATAGAATCCAAATAGAAATACTAGTCAGTCTAGGCAGAAATATACACACCAAAGGGACACTTCATTGTTGTTTTTAATTTTACCAGTGGCTTCAGCTTCTGAATCAGATTTTGTCACTTGGTTAATTTTTTTAAAATAAAAAATAAAAAGTACTGCCACCCCTTCCCCCCAAGATGTAGACATCACATTGCTCTAGGATTTTGAAGAAATAAAACAAGCAGACTTATTTATTTTTATTTATTTATTTATTTTGCCAATCACTTACAAGATAGTAAGTATAAGGATAAACATAGTTGTGAATACATGAAATGAATACATATAAGAAAAATAAAAGAAACAATAGGACAGGGACGATAGGCACATTAGTGCACTTATGCACGCCCCCTACAGGCCTCTTAGGAAAGGGGTGAGGTCAATAGTAGACAGTCTAAGGTTGAAGTTTTTAGGGTTTGGGGAAGAAACCACAGAGTCAGGTAGAGTATTCTAGACATTCACCACTCTGTTGCTGAAGTCGTATTTCCTACAATCAAGTTTGGTGCGGTTAACCTTGAGTTTGTATCTATTGTGTGCTCTTGTATTGTTATGGTTGAAACTGAAGTATTCATTGACTGGAAGGACATTGCAATGTATGATTTTATATACTATACTTAGATTGGACTGAAGGCGGCGTAGTTCTAGGTTTTCTAGGTCTAGAATTTCAAGTCTGGTGGCATAAGGTATTCTGCAACAAGTAGAGGAGTGGAGAACTCTTCTTATGAAATATTTCTGGATTTTCTCTACTGTGTTAATATCAGATATGTGATGTGGGTTCCAGACTGATGAGCTGTATTTGAGTATTGGTCTAGCAAATGTTTTGTATGCCCTAGTTAGTAGTGTGATATTACCAGAGAAAAAGCTTCGTAGGATTAGGTTAACAACTCTTAATGCCTTTTTGGCTATGTAGTTACAGTGGGCTCTAGCACTTAGATCATTAGAGATGAGTATTCTAAGGTCCTTGACAGAGTTTGGATCATCAACAAGGTCTTCACTATTCAGCTTGTATTTTATTTTCTGATTTTTTTTGCCAATATGTAAGACAGAGCATTTATTTGTTGAGATTTGAAGTTGCCATTTGTTTGACCATTCTGATACATAGTCGAGGTCTTTTTGAAAGGTAGCAGTATTGTCGGTGGTGTTGAATAGCTTTACATCATCAGCAAAGAAAATGCAGTTGCTCTTAATATGATCACAGAGGTCATTTATGTAGAGTATGAAGAGAGTTGGTCCTAGAACGCTGCCTTGTGGGACACCACTGTTGACAGGTACAGAATTTGATAGGACGCTCCCAATTTTGACCATTTGTTGTCTGTTTGACAGGAATGCTTCTATTCTGTTATGCAGTTGTCCAGAGATACCATAAGATTTTAGTTTTAGTAGTAGTTTGTTGTGTACCACTGAATCGAAGGCTTTACAGAACTCTATGTAGATTGCGTCTATTGCTTTGCCCTGATCGAGTTGTGTAGTCCATATGTTTTTGCAGTGTAAGAGCTGCAGATTACAAGATAGTTTTTTTCTGAAACCATATTGTTTGTTAGAGAGTAGGTTGTTTGTCTCTAAGTGGAGGATAATGGATTGGTTAATAATTGATTCCATGACTTTACAGGTGATGCAGCATAAAGAGATTGGTCTGTAATTTTCAACTAGACTGGGGTCTCCCTTTTTGAAGATGCGGATGACCGTGGCTTGTGACCATAGGTTTGGCAAGGAGCTGGTCCTGAAAGATTTTTCAAAGATTATGCTTAGAGGTTCGGCTATGGCAGCGGATAGCTTTTTTAAGAAGTAGGCACCTATTACATCTGGTCCAGTAGATAGAGATGGTTTTAGATTGCGTAGTGCTTTTAGACTTGGAGAAACAGCTGCACAAATATTCAAAACTGCCAAGAAGCCATGTCTTTTCAGAGATCCAGGTTTTTCTCAGCTAACAGAAAAGGGGGGGAAATGCTAAGAAGCAGATCTGCTTTTTCATGGATAATCTATCGGCAAAAGAACATTTTAATCTTTCTGGAAAAGACCTTTCTTCGAGTTTTCTTGAAGAATGACAATGTAAATAGGAGCTCACTCACTGTAAAATAAAAAGGCTCATGATCCCAATTAGAAATACAATACTTCGTAGGGCAAATAGACTGGCATTGAGCTGTTTGCTTTGATTCTCGATGAAGCGATGAAAATGTGCCATAGTGGCACTTGTAATTACCAGGTGCTCCATGGTGCAATATTTTCGGTTGTCATCAACTGTAGCTGTAAGGCTACCCTTGTCATCTTTCTAGCCTTCCTCAATCCAATGTTCAGCTTTGGAAGATGAGCTCTGGCAGATTACTCAAAAGGGGCCAAATTTTATTTTTTTTACATGAGCCTAATTTTTAAATGGGGAGGAAAGCTATGGCAAACCTAGACAGCATACTAAAAAGCAGAGACATCCCCCTGCCAATAAAAGTATTATAGTCCAGGGTGTGGTTTTTCCAGTTGCAATGTATGGCTGTGAAATTTGGACCATAAGGAAGGCTGAGCGTCAAAGAATGGAGGCCTTTGAAGTCTGGTGCTGGAGAAGACTCCTGCAAGTCCCTTGGACTGCAAGGCGATCCAACTGGACAGTCCTAGAGGAGATCAACCCTGACTGCTCTTTAGAAGCCCAGATCCTGAAGATGAAACTGAAAGACTTTGGCCACCTAATGGGAAGCAAGGACTCACTGGAGAAGAACCTAATGCTGGGAACAAAGGAGGGCAAAAGAAGAAGAAGGGGACAGCATAGAATGAGGTGGCTGGATGGAGTCACTGAAGTAGTTGGCATGAGCTTAAATGGACTCCAGAGGATGGTAGAGGACAGGAAGGCCTGGAGGAACATTGTCCATGGGGTCACAATGGGTCAGACATGACTTTGCGACTAACATCAACAATTTTTAAATAAAACAAGGGAGCAGGGACTTGTTGCAGAATAACTGATGGAAACAATTCAGCATAACAAGGCAATTTATATTAAGCTATTGTCATCTAAACCATTGGGTCTACCTTGGTTGTCTACCTTGCTTTGCCCCAAAGATACATAATCTCACCCCCTCCCACAATATTTTTTTCCAAAACAACATTTTTTAATGTGACAGAAGAGAGAAGATCAAATACATGACTGAAGGATAATCAAGTTAATGACATTTAATTTAAACTAAATTTAAATCCAAATGAAATTAAAAATGAGGTTAGTGCAGGAAGTCCTCAGCTTAAGACCACAATGGAGCCCTTGTGCGTTCGCCCCATTTTACGACATTTCATGCCACGTTTGTTACGTGAATCATTGCAGTTCTTAAGTTAGTGACCTGGTTGTTAAGTGAATCTAGCTTCACCATTGACTTTGCTTTGTCAGAAGGTTGCAAAAGGGCTCACACGACCCCAGGACACTGCAACCATCATAAATATGAGTCAGTTGCCAAGCATCTGAATTTTGATCATGTGATCAAAGGGATGTGCAATGGTCCAAAGAATGAAAAATGGTCCTAAGTCACTTTTTTAGTGGTGTCATAACTTTGAAAGATCATTAGATGAACTATTGCAGTGATGGCTAACCTTTCTGTCCTCGTGTGCCGAAAATGTGCGCGCACGCATGCACGCGTATGCACGCATACCAACACCCATAATGCAATGCACATGCCTCCCCTATGCCCCCTGCGCATGTGTGCAAGACCTCCCGTGTGCATGCCGTGCATCTCTGCGCATGCACACTTGATCCCCCTGCATGCCCCGTGCCTTTGTGTGCGTGCACGTGCATCTCCCACATGCCTCCCCGCCCCCCGCACATACGCGGCAGCTGCCTGAAAATCAGCTGGCAGGCAGGCAGCGGGTGCGCATGCACAGTGGACCTGCTCCGGGGCGATGGCTCGCGTGCCAGCGAAGATGGCTCTGCGTGCCACTTCCGTCACACGTGCCATAGGTTCACCATCACAAAACTATTGTAAGTCAAGGACTTACTGTACTGAAAAGAAAATGAGTTTACTTGTTTAAATGAATTAAATGAGTTTACTCATTTAATTAAATGAGTTTGAAAATGTGGTTAGTATAATTTCTGGAGTGCTGCCTTTGAAAGGGCATCTGAAGCTCTTGAGGCAGAAAAAAGTATTCTGGGCTGCTTTACACTAAACAGGTTTTAGACCTGGGATGCCTCTGGCCTTGTTTTGACACTGAACGTAGGAAATGAAATTGGCATCTTCTCTGCAGAAATGGCACTCTGCCATGCACTTTCATGAGTAAGGAAGCTGTGGAAAGGCTGTTTTTGAGCAGACAGCGATTCCTGGGGTTCCAAATACAGATTTTTTTTAAAAAAAAAGCATGGATACCCATCCTCTCTGTTGTCCCAAAGATGCTTTTTTTCAAAAGGCAACTGGACTTCCTTGTTTTTTCTTTTGAAGACTTTTCACTTCTCATCCAAGAAGCTCTGACTGGATGGTGGGGAATGGAAGGATTTATATCCTTTGCAGACAGCTGGTCATTTGCATTCTTTTAGAGGAGGGGTGTCAGACTCAATTTCATTGAGTGCCACATCAGGGTTGTGCCTGATCTCGGAGGGCTGGAATGGGTGTGGCCAGCTCAACGTCATTCGTGTCGGGGGCACCTGTGGTGGCCTGAGCACTCTGCTAGTGAAAATGGGCTCCCGACCTCCGTTTTCATCTGTGACTGCCTCCTGCAACCCTCTGCCAGTGAAAACAGAGCTTGGGAGAGCCGCGTGCAAGCAGTCCTCCCGAGCTCCATCTTCTCCAGCAGAAGTACCATGGGCCAGTCCTTTGCTGTTTCCAGAGTGGTCCCATGGGCCAGATCTAAGCACCCCACAAGCCGGATCTGGTCCCTGGGCCTTGAGTTTGACACCCCTGTTTTAGAGAGTCCTTGAGGCCACTTGGAGGTTAGTCTGTGTCCTCAGGATACACCTGAGTAATGCATATGGTTGTGGAGCCTTTTTGGAACTGCTGAAAGGGTTCCTGAATCTGCCGTTTTTCAGGAAATCCATTCATACTCCCACACCATTCGAGGGTGTTCATCCCAAAGTGCATAGCTAAATGTCTATGGACAATCAATATACTTTTGGGACAACCATGACCTGGATGAATGAGAATCTCCATAGACATCCTCTCTGCTCTTTAATCAAGTGTATATGTGTGCATATATGCACATATCTAGAAGTAATCAGTGGTGGGTTTCAAAAAATTTTCCTACCGGTTTGGTGTGAGCACGCGTTTTGCGTGCGCGCAGCATTTGCAACTCACCATCTGCTGCAAGCTCTGTGTGTAAAACAGCTGATGCACAGCAATCTGCTGTGCCACGCGAAGCAGCTGAGGTTGAAAAGCATGAAATAAAGGTCAATATAGAGCTGGGGCAGGTGGGTGGGCCCAACAGCTGATCGTCGGAGCGAACTGGTTCACTCACAGATGATCATTGGAGCTACCGGTTCAGCCAAACCGGCCCAAACCAGTAGAATACCACCACTGAAAGTAATACTTCCATCTTCATGACTTTACAAGTAGTCCTCAACTTACAACCATTTGTTTAGTGACTGTTCAAACTTACAATGCCACTGAAAAAAACAATTTACAACCAGTCCTCACCCTTACGACCATCGCAGCATCCCTATGGTCATCTGAACAAAATTCAGGAGCTTGCCAACTGGCATGTATTTATGACTCTTGCAATGTGCCAGGTAACGTGATCTCCATTTGCAGTCTTACCAGGCAGGCAAGGAAAGTCAATGGGGGAAGCTGGATTTGCTTAATTTTTTTTTTTTAATTACATTTATATGCCGCCCTTCTCCGAAGACTCAGGGCGGCTTACATTTTTTGGGATACAACCCAATGCGCTCAGCAATAGCCTTCATTCTATTGTATATGCCTGCTTATTACTAAGTGGAATTTTTACAAAGTCAGCTTATTGCCCCCAACAATCTTGGGTCCTCAATTTACCTACCCCAAGAGGATAGAAGGCTGAGTCAACCTTGAGCCTGGTGGGATTCGAGCCTGCAGTAATTGCAGTCAGCTGGAACTTAAGTGCTAGGCATTTAACAGCCTGCACCACCAAGGCCCTTAATGACCACATGATTCACTTAACAACAGTACTTTAACAATGGAAATTCTGGTCTAGATTGTGGCCATTAATTGAGGGTTATGTAGTTAAAATAGGGACATTTTAATAAACAAAACAGAAAAAGAACCCTTGAAATGAATTCTTTTGTCACCTGCATTTGCTTCTCCACAAAATTACCTCCGTACATTGTACAATTCTTCCTACAATGAACAAGCTTCTTACCCCTGTTACAAAAGCAGGACAATGGACAGTTTGTCGTCTCAATCATATCTTGACAGTGTTTTTTCCTTCCTCTTGATTTGAGTCAAACAGATGCCCACAAAATATTCTTCAATTTTGGGAACAGGTGGAAGCCACATAAGCATGAAGTCTAGACTCCATGGTGTACAGCAGGGTATGAAGATTCAACCTCGCTGCTGCTTCTTGGGTGGTTTGTGAGATGTAATCCTGGCAAACTGTCATTCTTTTGCTTCCAAGCTCTGCTTAATCATTGTTTCAAAAGTTGTAACCATGAGTTTTCCTGGCAAAACTAGGACGTTGTATAATTTTCCCAAGCGAAGTTTTCTGATGACATCTCCTGGACTGATGCTTTATTTCAGAATGATGGGACCATATGTCATTTTGGTCGTCATGATACCATGAAGAAATGTCTCACTTTCATTCTTATGGCATGATAATTGCTGGCAAAGTTCAGCTCTTGTGTCTCTGCCGTCGGCATGCAAGGAATCCAATCTTGCGCAAACCTTCCGCCACTTGGCAGCCTCGAGAAAACGTAAATGACGCATTTCTGCGAAATCACAATCTTGACAGTCATTTCAAGTGATCCCCTGCTTGTCCTTTTTTTTAAAATAAACTTTATTCAATTTTCCAACAATTTAAAAAACCATAAAAAACACAATTGTATCAACATTAAAGACATCATTTACATTTCTTAGCCATATTCTTATACTTAATGTTCTATTACATTGCAATTATTACATATTACGTTTCCTATTAATTCTCTATTCCTTACTCCTTGTTTATACCACTTGTTACATAGTACATTTTCTGTTAATTCTACATTCAGTATATAGAACTTCGTATCCTTTAATTAATTACAGTATTACTTTTCTTTCTATTCTCAAACCATATATACCAGGCATCCCAGACTGAATAATATATCGATTCCTCTCTATCCTTTAACTCTAAAGTCAGCCTGTCCATTTCCACGCAATCTAGAATTTTCCTTATCACTGCTCCCTCTTGTGGTATATCTCCCTGTTTCCAGTGTTGTGCGTATGTAATCCTAGCAGGAGTTGTTATATGTAAAATAATATATCTGTCAGACTTACTATATTTTCCCTTAATTATGCCTAATAGAAACAGTTCTGGTCGCAATTCAATTTTTTGTTTTGTTATTTCTTCTAACCACCACGACTTGAAGACCTGGTTATGTGAGCAGACTAGGCTGTGCTGACCTCCTGGGGGAGGGGTGGGATTTTTAAATTTAATTTTAATTGAATGTTATAATTATTGGGCTTGCATCTATTTAATTCTTTTTTAATTATTTATTGTTACTGTCTGGTTTTAGTTGTGAGCCGCCCCGAGTCTTTGGAGATGGGGCGGCATACAAGTCCAATAAATAATAATAATAATAATAATAATAATAATAATAATAATAACCATTTTCAAATCTTAGTCCAATATTTTTTTGCTTCTGAGCAGGTCCACCACATATGAAAGTATGTACCCTGTTTATTCTTGCATTTCCAGCATTTTGGGTTTTGATTTACAAACATCTTTGCCAATCTGGAAGGGGGTAGATGCCACCTATAAAACATTTTATACGTATTTTCTTTATATGCTGTAAATAATGCTAGTCTATAATTTTCCCCCCACATACTTTCCCAATGTTCCAATTCTATATTATGTCCCACATTTTTCCCCAGGCTACCATCGCTTCCCCTGCTTGTCCTTAATCAGTCCATCGACTTTTCTCATGTGACATTTGTTGGCTGCCAGCCCTCGTCATCCACTTTGTTCTGGATTGCCCCAGTAGTCCTCAACTTAAGACCACAATTGAGCCAAAAAATTTCCGTGGCCAAGTGAGACAATTGTTAAGTGAGTTTTGCCCCATTTGACAACCTTTCTTGCCACCGTTGTTAAATGAATCACTGCAGTTGTTAAATTAGTAGCATGGTTCTTCAGTGAACCTGGCTTCCCTGTTGACTTGCTTGTCAGAGGGTCACAAAAGGGATTCACATGTCCTTGGGACATTGCAAATATGAGTCAGATGACAAATATCTGAATTTTGATCACGCAACTTTAGAGATGCCCCATAGTGGTAAGTGTGAAAAACATTTGTAAGACACTTTTTTCAATGCCATTGTAACTTTGAACAGTCACTAAATGAACTGTTGTGAATCAAGGACTACCTGTACTCAATCAAACACAGTTATCACCTGAAGCAGTGGGTTCGAATCCCAGAAGCATATGGCTAACTGATGAGAGCTAAATAGCTTGGAATAACTCTATACGGGTCTCCTTTTATTTCATTGTTGGTAAACATAAATTCAACACAAAAATAGTTTGTCGTGGAAGTGACTGCCTGCGAGGTCACCTGGACTGGGGCTGAAAGGTGAAAGCGGAAGGAGTATGCTCCATCCCATAATTGGATAGACCACATTGCCCTAATAGACCGGTCTCACTGAAAAAAGACAACAACCACTTAATCTCTCCCCTGGTATAGCCGACAAAGCAAGGAGAGTCTGTGGCTAATACATAAGTAGCCCAGGTTCGAATCTAAGAAGGGTATGGCTAAATGAAGAGAGCTAAACAGCTTGAAATCTATATATATAAAAACGAAATACCACACATCATCACAAAATCTCCAGGACTGTAAAGCCTACAAACTTGAAATTTGGCACATATGTTCCTCTTGGCTTCTAGGTGCTCACTAAGAAAGGATTTTTTGAAATGACTATCAGAGCATTAGAACTTCCTATATTAACACGCTCTGATGCTAAGGAGTACTACTCCCCCTCCCCACCTGAAAAGAAATATCTTCCAAATGCAAAACACAAGTAGAGGAGAGAAGTTTCGGTTCCAGATTTAGTTTCACAACACCAAGCAGCTTTAGTACAGAACAGTTGTGCTAAGTCACGCCTAGGCTCCTTGCTGTCTCCTTCTTGCTCACACAGCAAATACTGTTTCAGTTTCCAAACAGCCCTTAACTCTCTCACACATTGACAGGATGCTAGCCAGATGAATGCCAATGGATGCTGGTAGACAGAGGCAGAATTTTCTTTTCCTTATTTTCCTCCCCAAAAACTAAGCCCGATCACATAGTTTCGTAGCAAAGCATAGAGCTAGCAGATCTATATAAGTCTACCTTTATTTCTTTGTTGGTAAACATACATTCAATACAAAAATAGTTTATCACAGAACCGACTGCCTGCGAAGGCTTCTGGATTGGGGATGAAAGGCTAAAGTGGAAGCAGTATGCTCCATCCCATAATTGGGTAGACCAGGTTGCCCTGATAGACCAGTGTCACCGGGGGAAAAAACCACCACCTGAAGCAACCTACATTCAGCAGTGAATTCCTGTCAAAGGATCTCTTCAGCAGTCAAAAATTCAATCTCAACAGGTTGCTCAAAAGGAACTGATTGCTACTCACTGCGGGCTTCGATTTCATGAACAATAGCAACGCAACCTTTTCTCACACTAAGTTCCTGCCAAATGAAGTGGAAGAACAGATGCTAAAAAGTTTTTGGCATGTCAGTACCGCCATCTGTTAACAATTTATAGCATTGGAGGCATTCATTTTATTCAACCGTTGCACATTTACATATGTGTATATGGATATGTATACACACAGATACAAAGCTCCAGAGGGAAACTCAAAGACACTCCAAGGCAATTTTCTTTTTCTAAGCCCCAGACATGAATGCTGAACTGAAAGAAAGGCGTACAAAGGTATACATAGAACACAGAACTCAGAATGATAGAGTTGGAATCCAAATTGTATACAGTTGGTATACAAATGAAATGTTTTGGCCTTCTTCAACTACACAACTTACAGAATAGAAGGCAGAACAACAAGGGATTTGTTGGAAGGGACTTGGGAGGTCTTCTTGTCCAATCCCCTGTCCAAGCAGGTGACCCTATACCCATGATGGTGAACTTATTGCACGCGTGCCACAGGGGGCACACAGAGCCCTCTCTATGGGCACACAAGTCATCAGCCCAGCTCAGCTCCACCGTGCATGCATGCATGCCTCCCACTGGCCCAGCTGGTCTTCAGATCTCTGCTGTGCATGCGCAGGGGGTGGGGCACATATGGGGGGATGGGGGTCAGGGGTGGGATTCAAATTTTTTAACAACCGGTTCTGTGGGCATGACTAGGTGGGAATTGACATGTGACTGGGTGGGCGTGGCTGCTTCTTCTCTTTTTGGAGCAGCACCCCCCCCCCTTTTTGCAGGAAGCCTCCTGGGGGGGTGTTTTTGCTCCCAGAAGGCTTCCCTGGGGCCCAGGAAGGCAAAAAATGGAGCCGGGGAGGTGTGCAATGCTCCACCTCCGGGGAGGTGTCCTATGCTCTGATTTTGGGCGTCCTGGGCCTCAAGGAAGTCTCTTGGGTGAAGTAGTAAGACAGCGAAGGGGTATCCTGGCACAGCTGATCGTTGGAACAGCTGATCATCCGAAGGAGGGAAAAAGAAATATCTTAAGGAGTGACTGGACGGTGGAGAACGCAGTCAGCAGTGTTGTGCATGCACGATAAGGATTGACTGGGTGGGGAGGGGTGGGCAGAGAGGGGTGGGGCCAGCCAGGGGCACGATTTGCAGTTCTCCGAACTGTGCAGAATCATAACAACTGGTTCTATAGAACCGGTCTGAATCGGTAGAGTCCCACACCTGGATGGGGTGCATGCGTGGGGGGATGGGGTGCATGCACAGGGCTGGAGCGCATGCGCTAGGATGCATGCGCATGCACAGGAAACCCATGTGCATGCACAAGGGGGCGGGGCACATGGGTGGGGGCGGGGTGCATGCATGGGGGGGTGGGGCACATAAACAGGGGACAAACATGCATTGCATTTTGGGGATGCACGTGCACGTACATGCTTTGGACACTCGGTGCCGAAAAGGTTAGCCATCACTGCCCTATATCATTCTGGACAAATAATTGTCCAATCCCTTCTTAAAAACCTCCAGTGATGGATCAGCTACAATTTCTGAAGACAACCCATTCCACTGGTTCTCACTATCAGGAAATTTCTCCCTATTTCTAAGTTGCTTCTTTCCTTGATTAGTTTCACTTTATAGACTTGAAAGAACAGTTACTCCCTAACTGGTTTTGCTTAACAAGGTGAAAGGAGATGGAGAGTGGTTTGAATGCGATACCTTATCCTCTAGATCGGAGTCTCCAACCTTGGCAACTTTAAGACTTGTGGACCTCAACTCCCAGAATTCCTCAGCCAGCAAAGAATTCTAGATTCCTCAGAAGGAGTTCGGTTTTGACAAGAGCTTCTAAATAGGTTGAATTAATTTAGGAGCCTACAAAATATAATGAGAATGTTTCTCTTAATTTTTTTTTAATATAAAACCTTGCCAAATTTGCATACATTCAAATTGAAAAAGAGACCAACAAATTACAGGTGAAACTCGAAAAATTAGAATATCGTGCAAAAAAAAAATTAGAATATCGTGCATTTCTTTCAGTAATGCAACTTAAAAGGTGAAACTAATATATGAGATAGACTCATTACATGCAAAGCAAGATAGTTCAAGCCATGATTTGCCATAATTGTGATGATTATGGCTTACAGCTCATGACAACCCCAAATCCACAATCTCAGAAAATTAGAATATTGTGAAAAGGTGCAATATTCTAGGCTCAAAGTGTCCCACACTAATCAGCTAATTAAGCCATAACACCTGCAAAGGTTTCCTGAGCCTTTAAATGGTCTCTCAGTCTGGTTCAGTAGGAATCAAATCATGGGAAAGACTGCTGACCTGACAGTTGTGCAGAAAACCATCATTGACACCCTCCATAAGGAGGGAAAGCCTCAAAAGGTAATTGCAAAAGAAGTTGGATGTTCCCAAAGTGCTGTATCAAAGCACATTAATAGAAAGGTATGTGGAAGGGAAAAGTGTGGAAGAAAAAGGTGCACAAGCAGCAGGGATGACCGCAGCCTGGAGAGGATTGTCAGGAAAAGGCCATTCAAAAATGTTGGGGGCTTTCACAAGGAGTGGACTGAGGCTGGAGTCAGTGCATCAAAAGCCACCACACACAGAGATCCTGGACATGGGCTTCAAATGTCATATTCCTCTTGTCAAGCCGCTCCTGAACAACAAACAACATCAGAAGCTTATCACCTGGGCTAAAGAAAAACAGACCTGGTCTGTTGCTCAGTGGTCCAAAGTCCTCTTTTCTGATGAGAGCAACTTTTGCATTTCATTTGGAAACCAAGGACCCAGACTATGGAGGAAAAATGGAGAGGCACACACTGCAAGATGCTTGAAGTCCAGTGTGAAGTTTTCACAGTCTGTGTTGATTTGGGGAGCTATGTCATCTGCTGATGTTGATCTACTGTGCTTCATTAAGTCCAGGGTCAATGCAGCCATCTACCAGGAGATTTTGGAGCACTTCATGCTTCCTTCCGCAAACGAGCTTTATGGGGATGCTGACTTCATTTTCCAGCAGGACTTGGCACCTGCCCACACTGCCAAAAGCACCAAAACCTGGTTCAATGACCGTGGGATTACTGTGCTTGATTGGCCAGCAAACTTGCCTGACCTGAACCCCATAGAGAATCTATGGGGCATTGCCAAGAGAAAGATGAGAAACATGAGACCGAACAATGCAGAAGAGCTGAAGGCCGCTATTGAAGCATCCTGGTCTTCCATAATACCTCAGCAGTGCCACAGGCTGATAGCTTCCATGCTACACCGCATTGAGGTAGTAATTGCTGCAAAAGGGGCCCAAACCAAGCACTGAGTACATATGCATGCTTCTACTTTTCAGAGATCCGATATTGTTTTATGTGCAATCCTTGTTTTATTGATTGCATGTAATATTCTAATTTTCTGAGATGCTGGATTTGGGGTTGTCATGAGTTGTAAGCCATAATCATCACAATTATGGCAAATCATGGCTTGAACTATCTTGCTTTGCATGTAATGAGTCTATCTCATATATTAGTTTCACCTTTTAAGTTGCATTACTGAAATAAATGAACTTTTGCCCGATATTCTAATTTTTCGAGTTTCACCTGTATATCCAGCTGCAATTTGCTAGGTCATCTCCCATCTCTTAGTTATGCAGGTTTTGCCAAGAACTACTTCCCAGTTCTATACAGATACTCACATAGGGACAAATCATATGTCTGCAGTATTTAATGTACTTCAAGGTAGCTACCTTCCCTGTCCCAAAAAGCAATAACAATTGCTGTTCGCACTTTAAATTGAGATTATTTACAAATGTGCAATCTATTTTGGGCATTCATACATTTGTTCAGGCAGACATTCAGACAGCTGCCCTGTTAGCAAATGTATCATTTGTTGCCAAACGTAACTTCAGAAATGGGATTTCAAGTGCAGGAGACTACCTTGGCTCTTGAGCTTTGAATTCAGGCAATTTGTTTTGCTGGAAATTTACAGGTTAGAAAGACAGATATTTGCCTCAAGGGCAGAATATATATCATGTAAATGCACTGTTTTACAAAAAGCAAACACATGAGTCTGATTGTGAGGGAGGGGAAAATTAAGTCCTGAGTTATTTATTTGATTTCTTTTGATTTGATTTGTCAATCGCTCACAAGATAATAGGAATAAGTATAAACATGAGTAAGAATACAGGAAATAGGTACAAATAAATGGGGACAATAGGACAGGGATGGGAGGCACGATGGTGTACTTATGCACGGCCCTTACAGACCTCTTAGGAATGGGGTGAGGCTAATAGTGGATAGTTTGAGGTTAAAGGAGTGGGGGGTTAGAGGATGTAACAACAGAGTTGGGTAGTGCATTCCAGGCATTGACCACTCTGCTGCTGAAGTAGTACTTTCTGCAATCAAGTTTGGAGCGGTTAACATTGAGTTTGTATCAGTTGTGTGCTCTTGTATTGTTGCGGTTGAAGCTGAAGTAGTCATTGACTGGTAGGACATTGTAGCAGAAAATTTTGTGTACTACTCTTAAGTCCAACTGTAGGCAGTGTAGTTCAAGATTGTCCAAGACCAAAATTTCAAGCCTGGTGATATAGGGTATTCTGTTACGAGCAGAGGAATGTAGTACTCTTCTCGTGAAATACTTCGTATTCAAGTATTGGTCTAGCAAAGATTTTGTATGCCCTAGTTAGCAATTCAATATTTCCAGAGGAGAAGCTTCGTAAGACTAGATTTACAACTCGTAATGCCTTTTTGGCAATGCTGTTACAGTGAGCTCTGGCACTTAGGTCATTAGATATGAGTACTCCAAGGTTATTATTGTTTAACAATGTGAAAAGACACAATTTTGTTGATGATGAGGACATATCAAAGGTCTAGTTAGAAAGGGGGAGGCCTGCCAAAAAAGAATATAAATGTTTTAGCCAGCCCCCTCTTTTTTTTTACTTCTGTCATGTGTGACTAATATAAAAAGGGGGCAGAATTTCATTTGCACAACTATAGCTATTATCTTGGGAACTTATTTTTATTTTTATTTTAGCCTTTCTACTGGCCATCATCCCTAGTGATGAGCCACAAGAATTACACAGTGGAAGAAAAGTAGGATGTAAATATGATGAGCCACACACACGACACAGTGGAGTTGTTATTGGTGCCTGCCAGTGAGTTTGCCCCAGTAGGCTTGTTTTTAGATTAAATATTTTTTAATTAAAAGAGAAAGTTAAATGGGAAATTAACCTGCTTCGAGCAAGCTGCCTTCAATGTTATATTAAAGAAAGATTGCAAAGGCTACAGCTCAGTGCTTGGCTAAATATCACCTGCCCAACCAATACGGTGCAAATGAAGCTTGGATTGGAGACAGAATCCTGGGAATTAATGGGAGGGACAAGCAAAAGGCATTCTAATTGGTTGGGTCTCTGGCAAATAAGCATCCTGTTACTGGTGAGGCTTCACACAGCTGCCATCTTGAGAATGTGCAAGTCTTCACTATGGCAACCACTCCGCAATCATAATACATACCACACTGTAAACATTCTAAGTGTGTCCATCGTTGAAAAGGTGGCAATAAATAAATACTTTCAGCTTTTACCAACTGGACAGGGGTGGGGATGGTAAGCACCTTTTCGAAGGGAAAAATAGATCAGGATGAGATTTTTAAAACTATAACCCACTGACCACTTCCAAAATTAATTAAGGTTCTAAGTTTCCAAAACTTGTCTAAATAAAATAACCCTCTTCAGAGGTGGTATTCAGCAGGTTCTGACCAGTTCTGGAGAACCGGTAGCGGAAATTTCGAGTAGTTCAGAGAACCCGCAAATACCACCTCTGACTGGCCCCACCCCCATCTATTCTCTGCCTCCTGAGTCCCAGCTGATCGGCTGGGTCTTTTTTTGTTGCCCTGCACAGGAGAACGGAGCTGGAAAGCAGGTTATTGGGGTGGGAAGGGAATGGGGATTTTGCAGTAACCCTCTCCCAGGAGTGGGGAGGGAATGGGGATTTTACAGTATCCTTCCCCTGCCACGCCCACCAAGCCATGCCACACCCACCAAGCCATGCCCACAGAACCGGCAGTAAAAAAATTTGAATCCACCACTGACCCTCTTCCCACCATTACACGTTCCAAGTTGTGCTGGCAAGGATATGCGTAAAAAAAAAAGGCAAAATATGTAAATAGTAAGTGAGAGAGGTTATTTTATATTATTAAGGATTCAGAGTTCAGACTTCCAAATGCTGAGCTATTTCCAGTCACTAGTTTAAAAAGCTGAAACTTCAAGCAGTATTTGGTATAATTTTCAATCTAAAAACATCTCCAGATAACAGGCCTAGTCCTCGACTTACAACAGTTCATTTAGTGACAGTTCAAAGTTACGACATTGCTGAAAAAAGTAACAAATGTGTCAGGATTCCAGCAATCACTCTAATTAGTTCATGATTCTCGAGCCAAACTTCAAAAAACTTCACAGGATTCATTAGAGGCAACATACTGGCACTGCCCTGTAGGAAGCCAACTCTGGCATACGTAATTTACAGTCACCTGTGACCCTGTTTTCCCCTTCTCCCCTGGGCGTGTCATAAATCAGATTCTCCAATTGAGCCAGTTCACAGGCTGGGTGTCATCATTCACGTTCTCCAATTAAATATATTCACAGGCAAAAACTTTGGTATTTTAGTTACAATCTTTTAAAGTTAAGAGTTGGAATGTACTTTCGCTTTCAACTGCTCTTCCAGATTTCCTTCCTCCCTCCCCTTTTTTTTCTTTTTCTAATACATGATTTTTATTATTTTCCACCAGTACAAATCATAATTACATTTTCAACAACATTTTGCATTGACATACAATATTAACTTATATTTTCTATCACCTATTCATACATATCATCAATAATTGTTATCTTTACTTATACTTGTTATTAATATCTAACTTTATCCATTTTACGTATCTACATATCTATGTATCACTTTCTTAAGAATTCTCCTATGTAATTTTCACTTTTCGATCCTTATCTCTATTTTCTAACCCTTCGTACCATCTATGCCAAATTGAGTGATAATCAGATTCTTTTTGCCTTCAGTTTTAGTGTGAGCATATCTATTTCTGCGTGATCTGCTATTCTTTGTAAGACTAATTCTTCTGTTGGAGCCTTAGATCCTTTCCACATTTGTGCATAAGCTATTCTGGCTGCTGTTAGAATATGTATTATTTTTTATTATTATTATTATTTATTTATTTATTTATTTATTTATTTATTTAGATTATGCATGCCTTCTCCCTAAGGACTCAGGCGCTAACATTTAAAACCGAACAAATTACAATAAAAAATAATTAAACAACTACAAGTCTAAAACCAATTAATTAAAATTGAATTAAAACAACTAAAATAACCCACCCCTGGGTCAGTCCAGACCGGCCTGATGAAATAGCCAGGTCTTCAGGTCTCAATGAAAGGAGCAGAGATCAGGGGCCAAACGGAGATCCACAGGGAGCTGATTCCATAGGGCGGGCGCTCCCACAGAAAAGGCCCTAGCCCTGGGAACTGCCAGCCGACAGTGTCTAACTGACAGAATCCCAAGGAGGCCCCTCCTGTGGGAGCACACGGGGCGATCAGAGTGTGATGCTGTAATGTTGTGTTTTATCTTTTTTGGATATTGGTTTTTGATTATCCCCAATAGATAAGAGTTCTGGCTTGAGTTCAATTTGATGTCTGGTAATTTCCCCCTTTTTTTTAATGGCAATTACTAAAACAGGTATAGGAATGTTTTATGAGTTGACAGTATGACCGTTTTTCACAGTTACAGCCATTGTAGCGTCCCCGTGATCTCGTGATCAAAATTCAGATCCCTGGCAACTGGTTCGCACTTATAACCGTTGCTTGTCCCAAAGTCATGTGATTCCCCTCTTGCACCCTTCTGACAAGCAAAGTCAATGGGGAAGCCAGATTCACTTAACCACTGTGGCAAGAAAGGTTGTAAAATGGGACAATGCTCACTTAACAAATGTCTCACTTAACAACAGAAATGTTGGTCTCAATTCTGGTTGTAAGTCAAGGACTACCTGTACACACAGAATGCTTTCATAAGTTCCTAAGTTCAGGTGAGCATATGGAGATATGTAAGAATGGAGCGGTTAATAAATTTGCATTTGACAGGACACGAGGATCATAGCTATATAAAAGCAAAAGGCAGATGTGCCATTAATCACAGCCTGATTTATCCATTAAGCGAGGTTACCCTCTCTCCTGCTTTGAATGATTATGCAATATTGAATAAGCTTCCCATATGTTTCTAAAACATATGCCTATAACCATTGCTTTGCACACTTCGACTCACTTTTCTAATTACAGTGTGAGAAGTGAGGACAGTATTTACAGAGCTAGATCAATATGCCAAAATAATCCAACTTCAAAACTTTAATCTGTTCAAAAAGTTCTGTGAATCCACTGTTTTTGTTTTTAAAAAATAGCCACTATAAAATGTTGGGACTCAGAATTTTATTATGCCTTGAAGCTGATAAGCTGAGCTTGTTTTAATCATGCTCTCAGTTTATCACCGCATGTAATGAAAATAAAATAACTCCAGGGAAAAAAATCCAATAGAATCTGGAGATGGCAGCACTGAAGAAGAAGAAAAACATTAAAATCAGATATAGGTGAAGAAGGAGGAGCCTGTAGCTTTCCATTTGTTATTAAATTCTGCTCCCAGTATTTTGTTTTATTGTTGGGGGCTGTTAGTTGAAATTTAAGACTATCTGGACAACAAATACACTATCTTTGCCATTATGTAAGCCAAAAGCCTATAAACCAACTTGGAATCTTGATGGACAACAAAGGATCTAGGACCACCAAGATGAGATGTCAAGTTAAATAGACCAAGCCGAGTCAAAAAACTCTAGGAAATTTCTAGAAGCCTGCCACTCTGATAGATTAATCATCATAGGCACATAGACCTAAATACAGAGGTGATATTCAGCAGGTTCTGACCAGTTCTGGAGAACCGGTAGCAGAAATTTTGTGTAGTTCGGAGAACTGGCAAATACCACCTCTGACTGGCCCCGCCCCCATCTATTCTCTGCCTCCTGAGTCCCAGCTGATTGGCTGGGTCTTTTTTTGTTGCCCTGCACAGGAGAACGGAGCTGGAAAGCAGGTTATTGGGGTGGGGAGGGAATGGGGATTTTACAGTATCCTTCCCCTGCCACGCCCACCAAGCCACACCATGCCCACCAAGCCACGCCCACAGAATCAGTAGTAAAAAAAATTGAATTCCACCCCTGCCTAAACAGTATCTACACCAGGGGTGTCAAACTCATGGCCTGTGGGCCACATGTGTTATGTGCTGGCCAAGCCCCCCCCCATTTTAGTGAAGGGAGAAAAAGTCAAGATACACCACTTGATGACAACATGATGGTACAAGTTTGATACCTCTGATCTACACACTATGAAAAAAGAGACAATCAACAAGCCCCCCAAAAAAGAACAAAAAGACCAAAACTCTTCCCCACCAACGATTAGCACTCAGATGAGTATAGACAGGAGTGGGATTCAAATTTTTTAACAACTGGTTCTGTGGGCATGGCTAAGTTGGTGGGCGTGGCTTGGTGGTCATGTTATTGGCTGGGTGTGGCCAACTCAATATCACTCACATCGAGGCACACATCTCCTCACCTGGCCTCTCGTGACTGTGGGGATGCTGCAACAGTCGTAAGTGTGAAAAATGGTCATAAGTCACTTTTTTCAGTGGCATTGTAACTTTGAATGGTCACTCCACACAAGCAAAGTACCAGCAAAGGAGGGGGAAAAAACTCCAGAGACGTTCCTTGGACAGGAAGTCTAGTCCTGCCAAGAATGTAATAAGGGTTAACGGAGAGGCAGTTTCTGTAAGCAACACCAGAATGTTTCCTTCCTGCCTTCCTTACAGGATTAGGCCAGTAATTTCTTCTAACAACCAATTCTCCGAACTGCTTAGAATGTTAACAACCAGTTCTAGTGAATAGGTGCGAATTGGTAGAATCCCACTCCTGAGTATAGATTAAGGTTACATCAGACCAACAATCAAGAAGTAAACAATACCCCAATCAAGGTACTTCCAAAAAATCTAATAGTAAACAGTTCAACCAAAGAACCTCTAAGACCACCCCACCAAAACTGATAGAGCAAGCCACTAGAATATAAACTGAGAGCAAGCCCCACTCCTTACTAGCATTGATAATGTTACCTAGTTTGGGTAAGGAACGTCTGCAAGAAAACAACCAAGCTCAGAGAGCATAAAGGTTCCCTCAGATATTTAAATGAAGAAGGAACCTGTAGCTCGCCACTTGTTATTAAATTCTGCTCCAGTATTGCACTTTATTGTTGGGAGCTGTTAGATGAAGTTTAAGAATATCTGAAGAATATTAACTTTTCTCCACCATTTTTTTCAGTGATCATCAATTACTTTTGTCATTCTTTTCCCGAGGAATGCTAGCATTGAACCATTTCTAATTCTAATTTTAGCCTGTTTGTAACTCGTTCCTTTTCTAATTGTTTATTGTTATGTATGCAGGTTTGAATGTCATTGGTTTAGTTTGAACTGTTCTTGTAAAATGTTAGAAATGATTGGTTTAAAAAGTGCGGGAAAATCCTGCACTCTGATTGGCTGGCAACCGCGCTGCTGGCTATAAGTAGCAGCCGCAGCCCAGCCAAATCGGGTCTGTTATGAGCTGTAGTCACTAATAAACTCTTCACTGAAGCACTCCGCATCTGACTCTTCATGCAAACTTAACATTTATCATGTATGAGATCAAATGATTCCACAGTATGTTATTTTTATTGTATTTTATACTCTGCCTGGGCAAAATAGAAAGGGCTGATAGTTCATTGAAAGCATAACAAACAAATAATCTGACCCTTTTTTCACAAGAGAAGAATCCAGACCTCCTAAGAAAATCTTAGTCACTTGCACCAAAGAACCGATCCACACATGTACTCAATTTTGGCATTTTTCATACAGATGTGCAAAAATAGCGAACCAACATTTACTAGATTCAAAGATTTCTGCAGGACCTTGTAGCAGAAATTATGGGTTCTGAAGTCCAGCCCATTGGAACGAAACCAGTTTGAGGACATCTCAGTTGGTAGAGGCATTATTTTTTTTCCTGTGGCAATGGCCAGAATCTAGAATACAAGGTACATCTGACAAATCTGAAAAAAAAAAAACCTTTCCCAAATAATTATCACTAGCTGACTGGAAAGACTGATGATGTGATTCACTAGAAGGCAGTTTGATAAACACTGTGTTAGTGGAGGAACACATAGGGCAGAGGCTCAGTGGATTATTCTTTGTCTTCCTAACCTTTACAGCTTCACGGATTAAGCTAGATCACAAACTTTTGATTCTCTCTAGTGTTCCTGGCCACACGTTTTCTGTAGAACTAACAAGGGATGGCAGGCCTCGTATTCCTTATTCCAGTGGACAATTAGCACCTCCTTCAGTCAAATGCTCCTCACATATCTGCGCTATGCAACCAACATAACTGAACATGGAAAGGGGAAGAGGCAAGGCCAGGAAATCCAGACACTCTTAATGGCAGATTCATTGCAAGTTGTGCACTCAGCTGGAGAAAATTATGCAAATGCCTTTAACCTGCCTTTCTTTTTCGTCTGATGGCGCATCTGCCACCTGTTCTCTTTTTCCGGAAGGCCAAAATGTTGTGCCGTGAAGAGGAGGGTGGAGGGGGGTTTTTTGCATGGAAGGGGGGGAGGGGAATTACAGGGGGAAAAGCAAGGGGAGGTAGTCAATTCAATAATCCAAAGCCCCCTGCAGGTCAGGCATCCTTTCCCTGTTCTTTTTAGTCATCGACACTTTTCAAGGACAACAATGCTCAGAAGGGGAAAGGGGTTTGCGGAGCTGATATGCCAAGCAATAGAGATGAGGAATGTTTTCAGAATATGTACCAGCAATGTAGCCTCTGCTTGTGCTTTAATAATTCGTGGATTAAAGCATACTTCAGCAGGCTAACAACTAAATTAGCTAAGGTTGAGGAATCATAGGTCTATGAGAAAGTGAGAGAAAGAGAGAAAAAGGGAGAAAGTCTGGCAAACTGCACATAACCAAATAGTTCATTGCAGGTGGCTTTTTGTACTACTTCCTCTTTTTACTTCCTCACAGCCTACTTAGCATGCCGCCACCACTAAAATAACCCCTAGGAACAGAGCGTCCTCTGGATTAATCTACAGCAGGGGTGTCAAACTTGATTTCGTTGAGGGCTGCATCAGGGTTGTGTTTGACCTTGGGGGGCTAGGGTGGGTGTGGCCATCTTGATGTCACTAGTGTTGGGGGCACTTATGGTGGCCCAAGCGCTCTGCCAATTAAAAAGGGCTCCTGAGCTCCATTTTTGACTGTGTCTGCCCTCTGCAACCCTCTGCCAGTGAAAACGGAGCTTGGGAGTGCTGCCTGCAACCCTTGTGAACTCCATTTCCAGCTGTGATGTCCCCCTGCAACCCTCTATCAGCGAAGACTGAATTCAGGAGGGCCGCACGAGGGCCGGTCCTTCACTGTTTCCAGGGGGACCCTGCAGGCCAGGTCTAAGCACCCTGCAGGCCAGATCCAGCCCCTGGGCCTTGAGTTTGACATCCCTGGTCTACAACAAATTTCCTGCCACTGAGTGTCCATGTCCCCAAGCCAGAAAAGACAGGTCTACCTGGAAGCATCAAGTTGAGAACTACAGGATTTACCATGGGAAGGCAGCATGCAGTGATTGTTCCAGAAGAAGCATATGTGCTTGAAGTTTTTCCTGGCTGTTCTTGCTAGGGAAAAGCTCAGATTAGGTAAATGTCTATGGAGATACTCAGTCCTCCAGGTCGTGGTTGTCCCAAAGGTGCTTTTTTCAAGAGGCAACCGGACTTTCTGGCTTTTCTTTGAAGGCGTTTTGCTTCTTCTCCAAGAAGCTTCTTCAGCTCTGAATGGGCCATTCCCCACTGTCCATTCAGAGCTTGCATGAGAAGCTAAACAACTTCAAAGAAAAAACATAAAGTCTGGTTGCCTCTTGAAAAAGCACCTTTGGGATTCAGTTTAAATATGAAACATCCCTATGATTATCATATTTTTTTTCAAAATGAAAAAGAAAAGAAAAGTAGAATGAATGATATGCATTTTGGGATGAACCACATCAGGAACTAGACAGTGAGATTGAAAAGAAGGGGATGGGAAGGGGAAGGGGAGGGAGGGAGAGGGGAGGGGAGGAGGGAATTCTTCATTGGCCAAGTGTATTTAGACACACAAGGAGTTTGTCTCTGGTGTATAAGCTCTCAGTGTACATGCAAAATAAGAGAAGGTAGTAGAAAAGATGAGAAGGACAACAGCAATACAGCCCTACTACATGGGTAAATATCCTCAGGCATAAAAGACGGTGCTGTGGGAATTAGGTGTTCAGCACAAGAGAAGAACTGTCCCCATGCCTGGTTATTTTGGCATGCTATGCCCTATAGCACTACCCCAAGGGGAGGAGTTGAAACAGTTTATGTCCAGGATGAGCGGGGGGGTCTGTAATTATTTTCTCAGTCTTCTTTCTGACCCGTGCAATATTCATTATTGAGTTAAAATGATAACCCCCCATCCTTGATTCAGACAAAATTAGGCCACCATTATGTTTACTATCCTCATTGTTCATGTTTATTCCATGGCATCCAGATCAGTGCCATATTATTATTATTATTATTGGTTGAGCATGCCACTCACAGTATACATCAGGGGGTGAAACTCGATTTCATTGAGGGCTGCATCGGGGTTGCATTTGACCTTGGTGGGCTGGGGGTTGGGGCTGGCCAGCTTGATGTCATTCATCAAGGCTGTTTTCAGCCGCAACAGCCTCCTGCAGCTCTCTGCAAGTGAAAATGGGGCTCGGGGAGCTGTGTGTGGCCTCCCCAGGCTCTGTTTCCACTGACAGAGGCCTACAGGAGGCTGTCACAGCCAAAAACGGAGCCCAGGCAGGCCGCAGAGGCCCTCCCAAGCTTTAGCAGAGGCATTGAGGACCGATCCTTCACTGTTTCTAGAGTGGCCCTGTGGGCCAGATCTAAGCATCCTGTGGGTCGGATCCGGATCCAGCCCGGGGGCCTTGAGTTTGATACCCCTGGTATAGATGTCGATATCTTCCTCTGACTTTGCTGCCAGCCCCTTTCAGCCCTTCATCAGCCAGCACAGAAAACGTCCACCAGTCATGAAAATACAGCACACCTAAGGTGAGTCATTTTTCAACACTCTTGCCTGACTTCCCTAAGGCATATTTATTTTTCTTCCTGCATCCTATTTGGGCCTCTTCCAAATGAATGTCAAATAAAGAAACTTGTGAGAATGTAGTGGTGTAAAGGAGAGAGAGAGGTAGGCCTTGCCCTGACTGGCCAACTGTCTAGCTCCCATAAAGTGTGAGAACTTGGTGATAATCAACTGCTGTGCAATCAGATCTAAATACTTTTTGTTACTCTATTATGGCAAGTCCTCAAGGTGTCTAACAAAATTTTAAAAAGCCAATAGAATATTGAAATCTCAATCCAAATTAACAAGTCAAGTAAAACAAAGGAATGTTTACAGAGTTTTATAAAAAAAAGAAAGAGAATGGGAAAATGGAAATTGGTTTGCAGTAGTGGTTAAGGTGCTGGCCTAGAAACCAGGAGTCTGGGAGTTCTAGCTTTAGGCATGAAAACTGACTGAGTGACTTTGGGCCAATTACTAACAGATGGTGAGTTTTAGTCCTGCTTTAGGCATGAAAGCCAGCATGTGTGATGACCCGGGGTGTGGCACAAAGACAACACAGTCAAATAATCAAGAAGAGTCCCTTTATTATCTCCAACCTTGCCCCCAATGTCCAGGTTAGCTTCTGGCTGGAGAAAAACTCTCCCAGGAACAGCCTTTTACTGTAGAAAATTAAGTCCAAAACAGGGTAAACACAAACTGTAACTTAAAGTCCAAACAAGCCAAACTGAAGTAATTAGTTTAGCAGGGCAGAAGCAAGAATTTCAAACTTGAAAGCACGGCAAAACTCACACAGTAGGCAAGACACCAGGAACACAGATAAGCCACAATGATACAAGATAAATTCACGTTTGTTCCCAACAGCCTGCTGCACACAGCTTGCCTTTTTTATACACTGTGTTCCCAGCTGCAGCTAATGAAGGGAATCAGGGCCCTTTCCTCCCCCACAAGCCATGCAACCCACATTGCTCTCTTCTCCATTCCTCCCTGCGTGCCCTAGGATGAAGAGGTGAGCCTGGGTCTTCCTCTGAATTCCCTCTTCCCTGTTCTATCTCTCCCCTGCTCTGCCCAACCAGACTTTGCCCTTCCCCAGTTTCCTCCACAGCCAATGGAGCCACACTCCCACTCCCTGTCAGCTGTTTGGCTTCCTCCTCGGATTCAGACTCTGACAGGGACATGACAATGGTGACTTTGGGTCGGTCCGTCTTTCTCAGCCCAACCCACCTCACAGGGTTGTTGTGGGAAAATAGGAGGAAGAGGAAGAAGCATTATGTATGTTTGCCACCAAGAGTTACTTATAAAGTAACGAAGTCAGGATAAAAAAATAATACAATACAATAAATAAAAAGGACTGTATCTCATAGCTTGGGAGCAGCATAGGAGAATAATTCACTCCCACATGTCAGAAAAACAATGGCAGAAGTGACAGAGTCCTCTTCTGAAGACCCTCTTTTGAAGCTCTTAAGAGCCAGACAAATTTGTAATGGGAACATAGCCCCTATGCTTTTAGGTGTTTCAAAGGCTATGAGTCAACTCTTTCCCAATCAGTCTTTATTTTGGACAGTTACACAGGTAGAGGGATGAAGTTTCCTTGCAGGAAGAGAGCTGTGTTCCTGTATGGTGGCAGAAGTTTAGAAGGAATCTGGTAGCACTGTTTCCACCAAAAGGTGCAACTTTAGGTAGAAAAGTTTAACATCTTGCCTGCCAGCTTTAACATCTTGCCTGCCAATGACTTCTTCAGCTTCAACCACAATCACACATGGGGAAACAACCGATACAAACTCAAGGTGTAAACCGCTACAAACTCAATTGCAGAAAATACGACTTCAGCAACAGAGTGGTCAACGCCTGGAACGCCCTACCTGACTCCGTGGTTACAGCCTCAACCTCAAACTCTCTACCATGGACCTCACCCCATTCCTAAGAGGTCCTTAAAGGGGGCGTGCATAAGCGCACCAGCGTGCATACCGTCCCTGTCTTACTGTCCCCATTTATCTGTATTTACTTCCTTTGTTCATGTTTATGTTCATACTTATACTTGTTATCCTGTACGTTTGACAAATAAACAAACAAACAAATAAATAAAACTTACGAAAGTCAATGCTTTTCATAAAATGTGATCGTTGGAAACAATGCTTCCAACTTTCTGAAAAAAAGCCTTTGGCAATAATATGGAATGGATCCCACGGGCTTCATTTTGTGTGTGTGTGTGTGTGTGTGTTTTTGTTTTGACTTCCTCATCTGTTCTTCTGCTTAGTATTTCCTGGTGGTCTCCCCTCCAAATTCTAATTAGGTCCAAGCTGCTTGCCTGTTGGAGATATGTCAAAGTTAGCCTAATGCTGCCATCTGCTGGAAAGTACAGGACAACCACAAACTTTAGGTTGGAGTTTCTCAACTTTGGCCACTTGAAGATATGTGGACTTCAACTCCCAGAATCCCCCAGCCAGACCACACATCTTCAAGCAGCCAAGATTGAGAAACCTTCTTTTAGATTATGCCTAGCAAACAACTGGCAGCTAGTAAAAACTTTCAGTATAAACTTCATGTGATTGCTGCATCTTGAACAGCAGTTAGTAGTATAGAAAGTTAGCACCCACCCCTCTCCTAAAAGAATGAAATATTTTGAGAAATATTAAAAAGGCAGAAAATTATATTTCCCTGAAGGAGAAACATGTTCTTGGAAAGCAGCCCCCACCTTTCTCAATAGCCTCAGCAGGACTGGGCCAGCCTATCTACAAGACAAAAGACCTTCAGCTCCAGGGTGATGAGATTAAGAAATGACTCTCCGGGTCATAATAGGATTATCTATTAGCAGGGCACACTGCATTGCAAAATCAGCTGGAGACATTGCATCACCCTCCAGGCTTCAACCAAACTTGACTTAGACAAACATGACCCCACATGGCCCCATGGGAGTCTGACTACAACCAACAGAATACATTTCTTGCACAGGAACAGGAAGCTCAAGGGCAAAGCCCAAGAGAAGGTATAAATAACCCTCACTCTCTACTCCATGTGGTCAGCTGCCCAGGACCTCAAACCCATGTGGTCCTGTCCATCAATAAACCATCTTTCCAATCAGCCTCCATGTTTCCAGTGTCTTTCTCCCCACTTGGAACTGAACCAGATGGATTTTTCTTCCAACAGTAGTATAGTTGCTGCATTTACTGCCCATGCCATTTTATAAGCTTTTCAATGTGTGCTATGCACCACAAAAGTGAAATCACCTTAGATTACAGGAAATTGTAGACACATCCATTAGGAAAGGCATATATACAACATACTCCCCAAATGCATCTGTATACAGGTAATCCTCGACTTTGCAACAGTTCATTTAGTGACTGAAGTTAAGGCAGCACTGTAAAAAGCAACTTATAACCATTTTTCATACCTAAGATTGTTGCAGCGCCTCCATGGTCACCATCAAGGGCTGATCAAAATTCAGGTGCTTGATAACTGATTCATATTTATGACGGTTGCAGTGTCCCAGGATCATGTGATCCCCTTTTGCGACCTTCTGACAAGCAAATGTCAATGAGGGAATCCAGATTCACTTAACAACCAGCTTACTAACTTAACAACTGCAGTGATTCACTTAACAACTGTGGCAAGAGTGGTCATAAAATGGGGCGAAACTCACTTAGCAAATGTCTCACTTAGCAAAAGAAATGTTTGGGGTCAATTGTGGTTGTAAGTCGAGGATTACCTTGTATTAGGAAAAATGTGCATGAAAAGACTCAGGCTGGAAACAACTTAAGGCTGGACAACTGAGAAACTGGGGGAAAAAAGTCAAGCATGAGAGCTCCACCAATGTTTTCCTGAGCAAATAGTCTTCCAGGAGAGGACAATAGGGTAACCCAAGTGTAAAGAACTTGGAGGAATGGGAAACAGGCCAATGTAAAAGTTATTTTGTGGGCTGTATATTTTTTTAATATAATGTTACATTAAAACACAAATAATTACGCCATTCACTATTTATTCCGGTGCTGGGCAGAGAAATTCTTCTGTATTTTTCCTAACAGTCCTCACTCAATTTGATGAATGGAAGTTGGCTTTAAAATGTCTTTAAGGGTGCGGGAGGAAGAATTTGGGGGGAAATTTCCAATGTAGATTAATCATAGAAAATGTGCTTGAGCAGCTTCAAACCATAGTAGTCATATTGTCACCACCCTACCCTTGAAAAACTTGTTGGAGAATATATCTCATTCACAAATTTAAGGTGGGCTTTCAAAATGCCACTGGTCTCCAGCTGCCATATAAGCCTCCCACATACTTTTTACAGGGACTTCCTCATTGTCTGAGAAGGGAACACTTTCACCCCAAAAACAGGAATGCAACATTAGAAAAAAGACAACGTGGATACAAATCAGTCATGTAAAACCCTATAACTTGTATTGCTTTCCTTAAACATGAGGGAAAACCTCCTGAATCGTCTAGAATAATCTATTTATGGAGGCTGTGCATTATCAATCTCTGGAAAGAACCCTTCAGAAAAGAAGATGAATATGGCAGCATCCAGATACATTAAGAGAATGATACAAAGAAGATGGCAAGGACTACTATTACAAAAATGTGGATCAGGAATAAAGAAGTACAAGTATTGAAGCTGTTGCTTTCCTTAAATATGAAGAAAACCCTTCTGAATTGTGTAGAATAAACTATTTGTGGAGACTGTGGGTTATCAATTCTGGAGGGTTTTTAAATAAAGGTTAGACAGTACCTCTTGAGAATAGTTCATCTGGTTTTCTTACCCATTGCAGAAGGTTGAACTAGATCAGGGGTCTTCAAACTTGGAAACTTTAAGACTTGTGGACTTCAGCTCCCAGAATTCGCCCTCTAGCATGGCTGGCTGAGGAAATCTGGGAGTTAAAATCCATAAGTCATAAAGTTGGAAAGTTTGGAGATTCCTGGACTAGGTGATGCTCATGAATCCTTCTAATTTGTTGATTCTATGTTTCTCCAGTCATTTGGTCTACACTTTTATTTTCTCCCGAAAATAAAATAGAGATCAAATAGAGTGTTGGAAATTAAAACCCACCCCTCTCCTAGAAGAATGAAATATTTTAGGATATATTAAAAAGGCAGAATATTTCCCCTAAAAGAGAATTAGAAACTCAGAGAGGCAGAAACTCAGCCCCTCACACACACACCTTTGTCAATAGGCCATTAAGGCCTGGGTCAGTCTATTCTACATAACAAAGATCTACCTTCTTCAGGCAGAGCCATTTAATTGTCCTTTGTTGCACCACCCACCAAGTTTCAACTAAACTTAGCACATGGACAACTTAGCACATGAATGCCCAGAGAAGGCATAAGACCCATGTGGTCCTGTCCACCATTAAACCATTTTTCCAAGCAGTCACCATGTTTCCAGTGTCTTTCTTCCCACTTGGATCTGAACCAGATGGATGTTTCTTCCAACAAGAGATAAATAAGAAAATGTAGTTGGAACCATCCCATCACCTAGTAGAGAAAATCAATGCCACACTCTCACGCATTTCCCTTCATAAAACACACTGTACATTGTAGAATAAACATGTGCTAGCTGAATTGTCAGAATACAAGAAAACACTTTGAAGGAGTTCATGAAAACCTTGACATTTTGTTTCCTGAAGAGAAGTCTTTGTTTGGAACAGATGTACCTCTCATTACGCTAGCTATGTATCGAACTGCATCTCAAAAACCTAATCTCACCTTAAACAAAAAATACTCTCTCCCTTAAAAAAAAAGAAGTAAACGATTTGTCATCTGCAGAGAGTTTGGAGATGTCATTGAAAAGAACTGATTTGGTGCTGATATTGAAGATGGGGAGCGTTTCATGATTTTCACAATTTTTGCTATTCTAATTGGAGGAACGATCAGAAAAACCAATCAAGGCAACGATCAAAAGGTTTGAGACCCTGCATGCAGGTGTGCTGCTTTGGAATAAGACCATGCTAAGGAAGAGGCTGAAAAAAACATGGCCAGTCTTTTTAATGTAAGAAATTTAGGACAGAAGTGGAGATGTGTTTTAACTTCCAGCGAAGACCAATGCCAAAAAGCGCCACTACTCAATTTCTTTCATTAAAATGTAGATCACCCTCAAGAAGCCTTTAAACTCCTACTGCAACTTCTCCAGAATTGCATTAGAAAGAAGCTGTGGTATCCACAGCGAGGGAGTTTCTGACCTGCTGGAAGATCATATTCTTTTGCTGGCATTCCATCACTTGAAGCGAATGGTATTTTAATGCCACTTACCCTGTTCCTAGCAGCTGATCCACGCCGGCGCTAATTCGAAACCCAGAGCCTTCACTCTTTCAGAAGATGAAAAAGCAGAACGAAAAAGAAGGAGGGGGGAACTCTCTCCAGAAGTCAAGAGAACATTCAAATCAAAGTGAAGGTCCCTGTAACTCCCAGTTTCAAAAAGGAAACACAGACGGGCTAAATAAAGCCACCACTGTTGTGAAAAGTTTTTGGTTCTTCTGGTCTTCCTGTTGAACGCTGACACCAAACGTCAATGCTCTCGGTGCTGAGCCCCAGCTGTACTTGAATGGAGGAGTGAGACTTAGAAGCCACAGCTGAGGCGGGGTTCCAAAATGTGTTAACATACAGCACAACAGGCTAGTAAGTGGGCAAGGCCAACCTTCACCCACCCACCCCTTCAAGCAGGTTTCGGGTTTCACCCAGCAACTGGTAGCTTTGCAGCAAGAGAAGGCTGTTGGCTCTGTCTTGAAGGGAGTCCCTTCTTTAACCAACAGCTCATTCCTCAACTATCTCTGGACCCCCGCATGGTAGGGCCCCTCCCTCCCTCCCCTGGGCCATGTGGGAACTGCCATGCGGAAACATTATCCTTGTGTTTCTTTCTGTTAGATTTGCATGAAGAGTCAGATGCGGAGTGCTTCAGTGAAGAGTTTATTAGTGACTACAGCTCATAACAGACTCAATTTGGCTGGTCTGCGCTGCTACTTATAGCCAGCAGCCGCAGTTGCCAGCCAATCAGAGTGCAGGGTTTTCCCGCACTTTTTAAACCAATCATTTCTGACATTTTACAAGAACAGTTCAAACTTAACCAATGACATTCAAACCTGCATACATAACACACACCCCCACTAGGTTCAGTCCATACTCAAACCCCAACCTATCTAATGTATTCTTTTAAATAGGTGGGGCTCTTATGTGTACGTTGAGACCTTCGTGCTGCAGAAGTTTTAATGTTCTCACCCAGTGAGAGAGGAAATGTGTCTGTTGACATTTCCCTACTCGGGCTTCCAGTGAAAGAAGACCCTGTTTGATTGTTACAATCTGGTCTCTCCTCCCAACTGATCTCCATCCCCATGTCAGCACCCAAGTCAGGTAGTGATGTGCAATCTTCCACTTGTAAGGATGGATTTTGGCATTGTGACAGGTTTTGGGATGGTTCCTGTCATAATGGCTCGTTACACATGGGGTTGATTTTTGTTTGCTGATTATCCTCATGTTCCTCCCCCTCCCCTAGAAAAGCATTAGGTATGGGAACTAGAGAGGAACAATTGCAATGTTCCTGAGGTAACCTGGATCTAAGCTGATCAATGTGCCTGCTCCAGAGGACTCCATCGTCTGTTTGTACCCTGTAAGAACGAGGGCCTGTGATCTGAGTTATTTCAGCAGGAATCCATGAAGGTTCACCCATAAGTTTCTTAGCATAAACAGAATCACCCACACTGAACGTGTGAACTTTGCTAGTGGAATCTAGTGGTGCGTTGGGTGTGTAAGTGGGAGGAAGGCGGTCAAGGGGAGACCTAAGTTTCCTACCCATCAACAACTCTGCTGGGGATAAGTTAGTTGATGGGTTGTACTGAACACTAAGAAGTTTTTCAACTTTCTCAGTGATGTCCCCAGGACCCAATTGCTGAAGCTTTTCCTTGGTAAAACGCACCATTCGTTCAGCCCGGCCGTTAGCCGAAGGGTGCCCAGGGGCTGTCAGGGCATGTTTGATACCCAGTTGTGCTAGATAGGATTCAAAAGGGTTGGATGTAAATTGAGGGCCATTGTCAGAGACAAGAACATCAGGTAACCCGTGGGTTACAAAAAGCTTTTAAGCTGCTTGATGACAGCATCAGTTGTGGTGGATGCCATAGGGATTACCTCTAGCCATTTGGAATATGCATCTACTATAATAAGGAAGGTGTGCCCTCTGGTAGGGCCAGCGAAATCAATGTGAATCCTAGACCATGGGCCCCTAGGACATTCCCATTCCTGTTTGGGGCGAGAGGTGGGGCAGGCCTGACTACCTGACAGTTGGGACAAGATGCAACCCAGTTTTCAACCATTTTGTCAATACCTGGCCACCATACATAACTCCTGGCCAATCCCTTCATCCTTACAATACCAGGATGACCCTCATGTAGCATTTCCAAAACCTCCCTTTGCAGTTTTGCAGGAATAACCACCCTGTTACCCCACAAAATACATCCTCTTAATACAGATAATTCAGTTTGCCTGGATTTAAAAGGTTGGGCAAGGTGAGGTAGATCTTGAAGAGGCCAACCTTTCTTAATCCAGCCTATAATAGGAGCCAATAAAATGTCTTTGGCAGTCTCTCTGGCAATTTCAGCAGCGTGTACTGGAAGCTTGGCAACAGTTTCTAGGAAAAAGGTGTGTGCCTCAGGTTCAAAGTCCTCCTTGTGACAAGGAAGTGGGCAACGACTCAAGGCATCAGCATGTCTAATGTCCTTGCCCAGCTTGTGGATAAGGTTGTATGAATAAGCAGCAAGAAATTCAGTCCACCTCAGCATTCTTGGTGACAGGATAATGGGTGTAGGTTTGTCTCCTGCCACAATGCCTAACAAAGGTTTGTGATCTGTGACAATGGTAAATGTTCTCCCATATAAATACTCATGAAATTTCTTGATATCTGCAACAATTGCCAATGCTTCCTTGTCCAATTGGCTGTAATTCCTCTCTGCTTTGGTCAAGGTGCGAGAGTAAAATGCAATAGGGCTTCCTCCCGCTGGAAAGCCTGTGGCTCAAAAAAAAAACCCACTCCAAAGGGGGATGCATCACAAGTCAGTACAACAGGTAAATTCTCAGAGAACTGTATGAGTACAGCATCAGACGTGATTAGTCTTTTAATACTGTTAAATGCTGATTGTTCTTTCCTGCCCCAGACCCAAACAGACTTTTTGTCAAGCAATCTGTGTAATGGTTCTGCAATGGTTGCCTTCTGAGGTAGGAACATGTGGTAAAAGTTAATAAGTCCAAGGAAGGCTTGCAAATCTTTGTCAGGAAACTTCTTTCTGCTTGGTGGAGTTCTGGATGATTTGCAGACTCTTGCTAGGTGACCTCTTTTTTCACAACGGAGACAGATGGTATCAAAAAACTTGCATTCAGTACGGGGGTGGCATCCCCCACAACCTCTGCAATAAAAGTCTTGCCTCTTTCTTCCAAGGTCTTTCCTTTTCTTCTCCATTCTGAGTCTATAAATTCCTTCCTCCACCTCGCTACAGTCTGAATCAGAATCTAATTGTTCGCAATGGGTTGTTGTGGATTTTTCCACATCAGGATGGCTTGCGGCCTTGTTAATTTTCTTCATGGCTGCTGCTGAGGACTTGGTAGCTTCGCTGAAAAAAAAAAAAAAGCTTCTTCTATGGCCTCCTTAAGCGTGATCTTAGGTTTCATTAATAATTTGCTCTGCAAAACCTTGTCTTTTAGGCCTAGAACAAATCGATCGCACATGGCCTCTTCTAAGTTGATAAATTCACATACACCCCCAATGTCCCTTAAACTTGCCACGAAATCATTAACGTTTTCGCTTTCCCCTTGATCCCGACGGTAGAATTCGTGTCTCTTAATGAGGCACGATACTTGTGGCGCGTAATGGGCTCTTAATAACTTTTCTAAATCAGGCCAGTCCATTACCTTCACGTCTGCAGCTCCCACCAATGCCTTCACCATCTTGAAAACGGCCGGACCGCAGTGGGTGAGAAAGACCGCCCTCTTCCGCTTGTCGGAAATGTCGGCGAGATCGTTTCCCTCCAAATACATTTGGAAATGATCTGCATACGAGTGCCAGTCTTCTGCCATCAGATCGAACGGGACTGGGGGGGTGTTCAGCACAGCCATCTCTCTCAGCTTCTTCTCCGTGTTGTCTTCTCTTCGGGAAGGATCCCACCTTCGTCGCCAGTGTTAGATTTGCATGAAGAGTCAGACGCGGAGTGCTTCAGTGAAGAGTTTATTAGTGACTACAGCTCATAACAGACCCGATTTGGCTGGGCTGCAGCTGCTACTTATAGCCAGCAGCCGCAGTTGCCAGCCAATCAGAGTGCAGGGTTTTCCCACACTTTTTAAACCAATCATTTCTGACATTTTACAAGAACAGTTCAAATTTAACCAATGACATTCAAACCTGCATACATAACAGGAAGCATCATAAATACAGGCAATTTGATCACATGACCACAGGGATGATACAATGGTTGTAAGTGTGAAAAAAATGGTCCTCACTGACTTTTTCCAGTACAGCTGTAACTTTGAATGGTGACTAAATGAACTGTTGTAAGTCAAGGGCTACCTGTACTCATCTGTGATGACTTGGGGCATGGCACAAAGGCAACACAGCCAGGTAATAAGTAGGAATCCTTTTATTAGCTCCAAACTTTGCCCCCAAGGTCCTGGTTACCTTCTGGCCTGGAGAAAAACTCTCCCAGCAACAGCCTTTGGCTACAGAGAATCAAGTCCAAAATACTATCAACAGAAAACTTTAACTATAAGTCCAATCAAGGCAAGATGAGGTAATTAATTCAGTAGGGCAAGATAAGGAGTTGCAGAAGGGAAATAGCCTGGCAGTAAATCAACCCAGTTGAGAGGATGCCAGGAACACAGATAACCGCAGTCAACACAAGATAAACTCATGTTTGTTCCCAGCAAATACAGCTCTCAGCTGCCTCTCCTTTAAACTCTCTTCCCAGATGTGCCTAGTGAAGGGAATCAGGGCCCTTTCCTCTCCCATAAGCCATGCAACCCACATTGCTCTTTTCTCTATTCTTCCCTGCATGCCTGAGGATGAAGAGGGGGTGGGCTTGGGTCTTCTTCTGAACTCCCTCTCCCTTGTTCTACCTCTTCCTTGCTCTGCCCAGCCTGACTTTGCCCTTCCCCAGTTTCCTCCACAGCCAACAGAGCCACACTCCTGCTCCCTGTCAGCTGTTCATCTTCCTCCTCGGATTCAGACTCCAACAGGGGCGTGACATCATCTCTCTCCATCCAGCCCACTGTTGACCTGGGCTTGACTACAAGGTTCATGAAACTAACCATCATGAACATGCTTACAGTTGGTGATAGGAGCTGTGGTCCAACCCCTGTATGGTAGCACTAAGCTGGAAAGACTGGCTGATGAAGTGGTCTTTGGAAGGAGGTTGAGATCACATTTTTCCCCCTGCCCTTTTTCCAATGAAGCAAAGGGAATGGTTCTATCATTTGTCTTCCAACACCATTATTGCTGACACACCTTAAAAATTCTTCTCACCCTACTGCGGAATATACTGCACCTACAATTTATGAAGAAAAATATAGGAAGGTTTTCTATAACCTTCCTCATGTTGCCCTAGTTTAGACATGAGTAACGGAAAATTGTGAGCGGAAAAAGTGGGACTTCTCAGTTGCAAAATCGGGAATAAATAAAGAAGGATGGATGGCCTTTGGGCAGATGTTGGATAGAACCCAGAACCATGCAATGCTTTTGAATTATTATTTTTCTTAGAATATTAATGATCAGTTAGACTTCCAGATGCATGAAACTCCAAAGCAGGTTTTCTCCAAAATAGTATTCATTTCCTCTCAAATTTCTCTTTCTAAGAATTCCAAGTATACTAAAATGTATGGTACTTGAACATTGAAGGATGATAAAAATTAAATACTCACTCTCCAGAACTGGATCTCTTAACCTTCATTCTCTCCTCTTTTCTATACATTGCCAATGTGCTTAATTTAACTTCCTCCTCCATAGGAAACTTCTGTTCTTGTAATAAGACTATTACAGCCTATTATGGTTCCTACAAACAGCCCCCAACTACAACATACATCATTTGTTCTCAAATCATCTATTATTGTTGTTGTTGTTGTTGTTTTTGTAGTAGTAGTTGTTGTTATTATCTTTTATTTATTAAACATAAAACTCAGTCAACTGAACATTTAAAAATGTATCATAAATATAATTGACTGATTATTTATTATTATTATTATTATTATTATTATTATTATTATTATTATTAGCCTTAATAGAGGTCCTATCCAACTCTACAAGGATTATCTGGTTCAACTCTGGGGAAGAGAAAGAGAAATTCTCATACTGACAGTTTGAAAGAAATGCAGTGTGTTGACATTGCTTTGGAAGAACATGCTGGAAGGTATGCTGGTGGTCATTTCAACAAGGATAGCCTATGGTCTGTAGTTTCCATGGGCTTCTCTCCAGTGCTGGCCAGTCAATATCCCCCCACAATTTTCTTGCTTCTTAATAGATTATTAAGGAAAATGGAAAAGGAGGAAGGAGGATGAGGAGAGAAAAGGAGAAAGAGGAAGGGGGAGGAGAGGAAGGAGAAGCAGAAGGAGGACAAGAACAAGGAGAGGGGAAGACATAAGTGCAAAGCAAAGAGCAAGTCTTGAGTATCATCTTCATAAAAATGATTCCAGTCATAAGGCTGAAATTAGAACTTCAGAACATTTTTCAAAGGTAATTCCACACAGAGTGCATTGTGATAAAGCTGAAAGGATGTAAACAAATCATGCACATTCACAGTCAAATAAATTGGCTTAGAAACAGTTACAAGTGCCATACTAGCCATAGCTGTGCAGAAAAAAACCCCCATCTTTGTTGCCATCTGTGAATCCAGTGACAGCTGAAAAGCAGGGAACAGTGTAAATCTGCTCTTTCAGAAGGAATGCAACCACACCCACACGTAGCCAATCCTTAAATTTCTGGAACCAGCTTCTTATTTATCAACAATCCCTCCATCTCTTCCATATTTAATTAGAGCTGGGTCTCCTTCATCTATTCTATTCCATTATTGAACTCAGGGAGTGTTCAAGAGTATCCCTTAGAAGAGGATAAAAATTAAAATGCAGGAGATCATTCCAAAGTCAAACTCAAGGCCTGTGAGCTGAATCCAGCCCGTGGGGTGCTTAGATCTGACCTGTGGGCCACCCGGGAAACAGTGAAGGACTGGCCCACGGTGCCTCTGCCAGTGAAAATGGAGCTCGGGAGAGCTGTTCATGGTCCTCCTGAGCTCCGTTTCAGCTGCAACGGCCTCCTGTAACAATCTGTCAGCAAAAACAGAGCTCAGGAGAGCTGTGCGTGGCCCTCCCAAGCTCTGTTTTCATTGGCAGAGCACTCAGGTCACCACAGCTGCCCCTGACATGAGTGACGTGAAGCTGGCCACGTCTACCCTGCCCCTCCCAAGGTCAAACACAGCCCTGATGCGTCCCTCAATGAAATCAAAGTTTGACACCCCTGGACTAGATAGAACTCTGAGAGACACTAAAGTTCCAACAGTATAATCTCAAACCATAGTTCCCAGACCATTTTCTGAACACAATCCACAAAAGGGAACAGAAGCACTATAAAAAAAAAAAATATTCCCCAGATTCATTCTACCAGGTGGTCCAAAAAAACTATATCTCATGGGTGACCATTGAAAGTCACCTAGAAACTCAACAGCAAACCCATGGTGCCCTGCTTCATTTTCTAGCATAGGTCATTCTCCTGAAGGAATCAAAGAAGTAACAAAAGAAGCAAAAAAAAATTGTCACGTGACATGTTAGTATGGTTTTATAATTCCTTGGTAAGACCACGCTTGGAATATTGCATCCAGTTTTGGTCACCACGACACAAAAAAGATATTGAGACTGTAGAAAGAAGAGAGAAGAGAAGAACAAGAAAGGTGATTAAGGGGTTGGAGGCTATAGGTGTTCTATAGATGGTATCTGACCCCGGCAAGATTAGCTAAAATGTTTAAAAATATGTCCACAACACGCTGGAAATGTAAACAATCACCCAGCACCATAGGTGGTATTCAGCAGGTTCTGATCAGTTCTGGAGAACCGGTAGCAGAAATTTTGAATAGTTTGGAGAATTGGCAAATACCACCTCTGAATGGCCCCACCCCCATTTATTCTCTGCCTCCCGAGTCCCAACTGATTGGCTGGGTCTTCTTTTGTTGCCCTGCACAGGAGAACGGAGATGGAAAGCAGGTTAGTGGGGTGAAGAAGGAATGGGGATTTTGCAGTAACCTTCCCCTAGGAGTGGGGTGGGAATGGAGATTTTGCAGTATCCTTCCCCTGCCATGCCCACCAAGCCACGGTCACAGAACCGGTAGTAAAAAAAAATTGAATCCCACCACTGTTCAGTACATATTACCACATGTGATGGACCTGTATAAAGGCAAGGAAATTTTGGACTCAAATACATATGTGGCCAGAAAGAATGACCAAACAACATATAGATCTTAAACTAGAATTGTTTTTACTAGGTATCATATCAGAGGGTTATGACAAAGGGACAATATATTTAATATTACACATTTTGACTGCAGCAAGAATTGTATATGCGCAGCAGCAGAAGAACAAAAATACCCCATCAGAGGATGAGACGATAAGGAAGATACTAGACTGTGCAGAAATGGACAGACTAATGCTAAAAATAAAAAAATAAAGGAGATGCAGAATACTATTCAACATGAAATAGGTTTTATCAATGGTTGGAAACACGAGGTAGAAGTTGGAAGGCGAAAGAATCAGGTGAGGGGGACTTAAGAAGAGACACTATTCGAATTATTGTCAGAGGAATGTAAGTATTAGAATGATAGATGAGTTGACATATTAGAATATGATGGTGAGAAACTATTGTACAACACTAGCACTGTTTAAAATAGTATATATGTTATTCTGTTTTTACTTTCGTTTTATGGCAACTGGAATGCTATGGCCAATTGCACTGTATTCAATATATCCAGGGGTGGGTTCCTACCGGTTCTGCCCGGCTCTGTAGAACCAATAGTTCTGAAGAGCACCAGACATAGAACCGGTTCTATGTTTGCTGCTGTTTTGGCCCACCCATCCGCCCGGGCTCTTATCTGATCTTTATTTCCTGATTTTTCAAGTTCAGCTGCTGTGCGAGGCATAGCTGCAGTGGAAAAAGCAAGAACAAAATGTTGTGACGAAGATTTACAGGGACACGCGCAGCACGCAGAGAAGCACATCGTAAATCACCAAACATCGTAAAACATCGTAAATCACCACGAACCAGTAGTTAACCCTGTCGGATCCCACTCCTGAATATATCTATATGTAAACAATAAAAAATATATTCAAACAAGGGATTGGAGCAGTGGTGGGATTCAATTTTTTTTGCTACTGGTTCTGTGGGTGTGGCTTGGCAGGTGTGGCAGGAGAAGGATACTGCAAAATCTCCAGTTAGAGGTGGTATTTGCCAGTTCTCTGAACTACTCAAAATTTTCGCTACCGGTTCTCCAGAACTGATCAGAACCTGCTGAATGCCACCTCTGGATTGGAGGATAAAACATATGAAGAACGATTGCAAGAATTGGGTAGTCTAGATTAGTGAAAAGAAGGACTAGGGGGGTGACATGATAGCAGTGTTCCAATATCTCAGGGGCTGCCCCAAAGAAGAGGGAGTCAAGCTATTCTCCAAAGCACCTGAAGGCAGAAGAAGAAGCAATGGATGGAAACTAATCAAGGAGAAAAACCATTCAGAACTCAGGAGGAATTTCCTAACCGTGAGAATCATTAATCAGTAGAACAACTTGCATTCAATGGGTGCTCCATCACTGGAGGTTTTTAAAAAGAGATAGGACAGCTATTTGTTTGAAATGGTATAAGGCAGTGGTGGGATTCAAATTTTTTTACTACTGGTTCTGTGGATGTGGCCTGGTGGGCATGGCCTGGCTTGGTGGGTGTGGCAGAGGAAGGATACTGCAAAACTCATTCCCTCCCCACTCCACTAACCTGCTTTCCAGCTCCGTCCTCCTGTGCAGAGCAACAAATGAAGACCCAGCCGATCAGCTGGGACTCGGGAAGCAGAGAATACATGGGGGCGGGACCAGTCAGAGGTAGTATTTGCTGGTTCTCTGAAGTACTCAAAATTTCCGCTACCGGTTCTCCAGAACTGGCCAGAACCTGCTGAACACCATCTCTGGTATAAGGTCTCCTGCTTGAGCAGGGGTTGGACTAAAGGACATCCAAGGTCCCTTCCAATTCTGTTATTCTGTCAATTACTCTATTGTTCTTTTAAGTCTCGGGGCTTTTCTTGTTAAAAGCATGACTGGCCCAGGTTGATGTACTGCCCATTTAGTCAAAAGCTGCTTCCATTTGGTCAAACAGATTGGCATGTAAATAAGCACATTCACCACACCACGTCCTGAAGAAGTTTTCAGCAATAGCAAGCTACCCTGACAGACTCCGACGGGGGAGCCACCCGCCGTGCCTGCACCATTGAATGTCAAAGCTACTGCTGGTTAAGCATACTTGATGGTTTAACAACTCTGACAGCAACTTAGAAGCTGGGAAAAGGAAAGGAGCAAACAGCAAGGGAACCATGTGTGTGTGTGTGTGTATGTACACATACTAAAAAGGGAGGAGACCTACCAAATTATGTGCAAAACACAGCAGGATGTTTCTGTTTGCCTGAGGCTTGGTTTGCTTCCAACCAAATTTCCCAGGAGGGGACCTTTGCCCAGAATGACATATCTAACATAAAACAATGTTTGACGGGGTCTAGAGAAACTCCCAGTGTATGCCTGTTCTTTGTTGAGGAAGGGGATATTGGGGCAGGGAGTCAGTTGGCAGCAACTGGTGATAGGTATAAAGCAAGTGATTTTCCTACCGTTTTCTACACCGTAGTTCTCTTGCATTCACTCAAGCCAGAGAACCCCAAGAACACACAAAGGTCACTGATTAAAAGCAACGCAGCCCTGGGGCGTTTTCCAATTATGAAGGGCTAGAGCAGTGGGGTCAAACTCAATTTCATTGAGGGCTGCATCAGGATTGTTATTGATCTTGGAGGGGCCCGGTGTGTATGGCCGGGGGGGGCGTGGCCTTGGTGGGCATGGCCACCTTGATGTCACTCATGTTGAGGGTTCCAGTAGTGGCCAAATGCTAAGGCAAGACTTCCCTCAGACCCTCCCTCACTCTCATTATAATCTCCTTCCTTATCTACTTCCTTCCTTCCTTCCTTCCTTCCTTTTCTTCTTTTCCTTCACTCTTCATTCTCCTTTCTTCTTCCTTCTTTTCGCTGACAGAAGGCTGCAGAAGGCTGTCACAGCCGAAAATGGGGCACGGGGCACATTGGGGGGATTCACATTTTTTTACTAACGGTTCTGTGGGCATGGCTTGGTGGGCATGGCAGGGGACGGGTACTGTAAAATCTCCTGTCAGAGGTGGTATTTGCCGGTTCTCTGAACTACTCAAAATTTCTGCTACCGGTTCTCCAGAACTGGTCAGAACCTGTTGAATAGCTACCTCTGCACGGGGGACAGCATATGCCCCCCCCAAGCTCCATTTTTGCTGGCAGAGGCACAGAGGACTGGTTCTTTGCTGTTTTCAGGGTGGCCCCGTGGGCCAGATCTAAGCACCCCATGAGCTGGATCTGGCCCATGGGCCTTGAGTTTGACATCCCTAGGCTACAGGAAGAGAGGAAAATAGGAGGAGACAAAAAATGCAATGAGAAACAGACAGTCCTTGACTTGCAACAGTTTAATTAGTGACTGTTCGAAGTTACAATGGCAATGAAAAAGTGACTTGTGACCGTTTTTCACACTGATGCCTGTTGCGGAATCCCGATCAAAATTCAGATATTTGGCAACTGACTCATAATTATGACAGTTTCAGGGTTCCAGAGCGGAGGTGGTATTCAGCAGGTAATGACCAGTTCTGGAGAACTGGTAGCGGACATTTTGAGTAGTTCGGAGAACCGGCAAATCCCACCTCTGACTGGCCCCGCCCCCATCTATTCTCCGCCTCCCGAGTCCCAGCTGATTGGCTGGATCTTCTTTTGTTGCCCTGCACAGGAGAACGGAGCTGGAAAGCAAGTTAGTGGGATGGGCAGGGAATGGGGATTTTGCAGTAACCGTCCCCTGCCATACCTATCAAGCCATGCCCACCAAGCTATGCTCACAGAACTGGTAGTAAAAATTTTTGAATCCCACCACTGTTCCAGAGTCATGCTGATCACCTTTTGAACTTCTGACAAGCTATGTCAGTGGGGAAGCCAGATTTACTTTGCAGCCGTGCTATTAATTTAATAACTGCAATGATTCACTTAGCAACTGTGGCAAGGAAGGTCGTAAAATGGTAGCAACACACTTTTAACAAAGGTCTCATTTAACAACAGAAATGTGTGGCTCAGCTATGGTTGTAAGTTGAGGATTATACCTGCAGACTGCTTTGGTTACAAATGGGAAACCAGAATGTTCTTGAGGACTTTGTATTGTTACTGATATTTCCAAATACATAGATGAAAGTGGTGAGTCAAATGCTTACATGGCATAAATGAACATATACTTAACCCATTAGTAAGGAGAACTTAGGAGAACCTTTGCTTTTTCCCAATGCTTTCAGGCTTTACATTTTAGCTTACACCTCTGATTTTCTCCAGCAATTTCCCAACCAGGTATAACCATGTCTTCCAACTCCATTACCTTCCAAGCTCAGAAAAGGTCAGCCCAGACCTTGACATGTGTGTAATGGGTCATCTTCAAATTAAAATTCATTAATGTTTCAGGAAATTTATCTTCTGTGCTGTCCCTGAGGAATGAGCCCTTTATAACACTCGGAAAAGCCCAGAGACAGGATGTTCATTTCTCCTCCAGTCTCTTCTCATTGCATCCTATATCAACGTAATCTCTTCCTCTATTGTTTTTATGCACTGAAGCCAATGGCCCAGTAAATGAGAATGGGTGGCCTTGAGAGTTATTGCCATGAATGAAAAAGATTGATCCATCTGATCGTTCCAATTATGGAGCCAAACGTTAATTAAAATCCCTTTGCAAGAGAGGCCCTTGCATATCAGCCCCTCGGAGTGACCAACCATCTATCTCTTCATCCATATTGAGTAAAAAAGGCCAGAGGTCTATGATCATTCACAGAAAGCTGTTGTGCATGAAGTTGTTGGACAACTGTGGTGTAGTTAGCATATAAGTACAGGCAACAAGTTTCTAGTTTAGTTTAGTTTACTTTATTGTCATTGCACCTCGTACAACAAAATCAAGCACCATCTTCAGTGCACATCATGACCATGAAAATAAATACAGACATCCTTCACACTCCACACATTGAACCGAAAACCCGCAACACTGCACCAACACTGCACTATACAGCAGAATTCAAAAGAGCTACTGCCCTGGGATAGAAGCTGTTTTTTAGCCTATTTGTCCTTGTTTTTATTGTCCTGCACTGGCTGCCAGATGGTAATAGTTCAAAAAAAAGGGTGCCCAGGATGAGATGGATCTTTGAGAATGTTTTGAACTTTCTTAAGGCAGCGGGAGCTATAAAGCTCTTCCAAAGAGGAGTGAGGGCAACCCATGATCCTCTGGGCAATGACATTAACCCTCTGGAGTGCTGTCCTATCTGCCACTGTGCAATTGGCAAACCATACAGAGGTGCAGTAGGTTAAGATACTCTCTATGGTGCAGCAGTAGAAGGTCACCAGCAGTTTTTCATTCAATTGTTGTTTTCTGAGAAGTCTCAGGTAGTATAACCTCTGCTGGGCCCTTTTGACCAGGACTGCAATGTGGTCACCCCAGGCCAGGTCCTCTTTTAGGGTAACACCCAGAAACTTAAAACTGGTCACTTGCTCCACTCGGTCTCTATTGATAAGCAAGGGCTGGATGTCTGATCTGTTCCTTCTATAGTCCACTCTAAACTCCTTGGTCTTATTGGTGTTGAGGACCAAGTTATTGTCTCCACACCATGAAAGCAATATGGTCCACCTTTTATTACATTAATGTGAATTTATTTCATTCACAGTCAGCCAACGGCGTGGCCAACAGTCTTGCGAAGGTATACTAATGAGCTCAGACCTTTATCAATACTGGAATGCTGCCTGGAAAAATTCCACAGGGAAGGGCTGGGTTATACAGACAAATCTTCACAAAGCTGGAATGAATGGATGAACGCATGAGCAAATTGTTTCCTGCAAAAGCCCCCTCCCCTTTTGCTTCTTTTTGAACCCTGATGGGAGGGGCCAATCATCATCCTCCTGTGGCCTTACTCCCACATCGACCCTGAGTTTTTAATTGTGCCTTCCTTTTGGCAGCTGTGCATGTGCAGGCTGGGAACTGGTTCCAGAAGCTCCCCCGCCTCAGTGATGATGATTGCCAGCCTGCCCTGGCCCCAACTCTGCCTCTGATGCAGAGCCCTCATCCAAGCCTTCCTCAGCCTCCAGGACTGGCCTGGGTTCCTCCCCAACCTTCTCACTACTGTCTGACTCCGCTGCCAGCTCTGTCAGCCACAGGTGGGCCACAACAACCCCATGGACCATAGCATTGCAGGTTCCCCTATCCTATGTTGTCTCCTGGAGTTTGCCCAAAATTCATGTGCATTGCGTTGATGACCGTACCCAGCAATCTCATCCTCTGCCTTCTCCTTCTCCTTTTACCTTCCATCTTTCCCAACATCAGGGTCCTTTCCAAGGGGTCTTCTCTTCTCATTTGGTGGCCAAAGAATTTGAGCTTCAGCTTCAATATCTCTCAACCCTGAAGCTGGCCCGACTGAAGCCATTTTGAGACTTCAGCATTGCACCCTGGAGAAGAGGAACAGGGAGAGGGGAATAGAGATACTTGGGGTGTTGTAGTCAAAATAAAATTATTTCTCTTGGGAACCAAGGACATTCCCACAGGTGGTCGGAAGAAAGGGACTGGAGCAGTGGTGGGATTCAAAAAAATTTACTACCAGTTCTGTAGGGGAGACTGCAGGGTTAGTTTAGCATGAGTGGTCTTCTCCTTCCTTTGTGCTAGCTGCTCCATTACCCATTTCTCCATTGCGACACACCACCCGAGGTCCATTTTGATAGTGGGGGAGGGGGGATAATTTAACAACCATTCACCCAAACCGGTGAAAACTGGCTGAATCCCATCACTGGTCATGTGATCACCTTTTGAGACATTCTGACATGCAAAGTCATTGTGGGAGCCAGATTCCCTCTACGATCGTGTTACTGACTTAATAACTGCAGCAGTTCCCTTAACAACTATGGCAAGAAAAGTCATAAAAGCTCACTTAACAACTGTCTCACTTAGCAACAGAACTTTTGGGCTCAGTTTTGGTATGTAAGTCAGGGACTACCTGTAAGTAAACTGCCAGGATTCATCTTTTGGCCAGGCCTCCTACAGTTGCTGGAAATTGTAGATTGTTGTTTCTCAAATCTTGTCAAATTAAAGATATGTGAACTTCAGTTCCCAGCATGCTGGGTGAAGAATTCTGGGATTTGATCCATATGTAATAAAGTTGCCAAGGTTGAGAAACACTGCAGTTATTCAATCAGCTTCATTAAGTAGTCTAATACTTACACAGTTGTGATTGCCTTTCCTGCGGCTTGTTGATTAAGCCAGAATTAGCCGACTTCATACACAACACTGAGCCTTAAACATGATTTTGGTTTACCAAACACAGTTACTGGCTTCGTAAACCTAGTAAGTCAAAACTCCACAAACCATGTTAGGATGTTATATATAAGCTTTTTCTTAAGACTGGCTTCCTTTCTGACCATGGCTTATTAATCATCTTTCATTCCAGAATAGAATAGAATAGAGTGGAGTGGAGTGGAGTGGAATGGAATGGAATGGAATGGAATGGAATGGAATGGAATGGAATAGAATAGAATAGAATAGAATAGAATAGAATAGAATAGAATAGAATAATGGAATGAAAGAATAGAATGGAATGGAATGGAATAGAATAGAATAGAATAGAATAGAATAGAATAGAATAGAATAGAATAGAATAGAACAGAACTGAATTGAATTGAATTCTTTATTGGCCAAGCGTGATTGATCACGCAAGGAATTTGTCTTCGATGCATAAGCTCTCAGTGTACTTAAAAGATATAAGTGATAAATCATGACCATAGTAGTCATAATACATTCATCATGAATCATAAAAAACAACACTTAGTGATAGTCATAGTATACTAAATAAGCAATCAACATAAATCATACTAGGAAACTAAATAAAACAATATAAATAATAATAATTATTATTATTTATTTATTTATTTATTTATTTATTTATTTATTTAGACTTGTATGCCGCCCTCTCTCCCTAAGGACTCAGGACGGCTAACAATATAAAACCCAATACAAAAATTTACATTAAAAAAACAGTTAAACAATTACAAGCCTAATAGTGACAAAATAAATTAAGATTAAAATTAATTAAAATAACTCTAAAACAAACCCTCCCCACCACTTGGTCAGTCCAGACAGGCCTGTTGAAAGAGCCAGGTCTTTATATAAAGATACAAGCAACAAAGTTATAGCCATAAGTAGAAAAGGAGGTAGATAATAGGAAGGATAAGAAGAAGAATAGTAATACAGTCTTAGTAAAGAGTTGGACAGTGTTGTGAGAGTTTGTTGTTTAGCAGGATGACGGCATGGGGGGAAAAGATTGGGAAAACAACCACAGCCTCTGAATTCTAGTACTTTTAAGTAGAAGCTGCCCCAGTCTTGAATCCAATAAAGTGGAAGCGAATGGTTGCACTGGATGAGCTTTTCAACACTTTGAAGTCCATGTATTCTATTTCACTAGCACAATAATTTTCAACCTTGGCAGCTTTAAGATGAGTGGACTTCAACCCATGTTGTGTGATAACCCAGGGTGTGGCACAAAAGCAACAAAGTCACAAAAGTAGGTAAAGTCCCTTTAATACCTCCAACTTGGCCCCCAATGTCCAGTTATCTTCGGCTGGAGAAAAGAAAACTTTAAAGAACAGTCTTTAAAGGGAAGAAATTCAGTCATAACCCTAATTACATATAGATTATAAATAAAAACCAACACAAACCACACTGCAGCAATTAAGGAGACAGGGCAGGATAAGGAATTGCAGACTTCAAAAGATAACGAAATACACACAGTTGGGAGGATGCCAGAACCCAGATAAGCCTCGACAAACAAAGATAATGCATGCTTTGCTTCCAGCAACTTTGCTGTGCAGCTTCCCTTTTTAAACACTGTGTTTCCAGCTGCAGCCAATGAAGGGGATCAGGGCCCTTTTCTCCCCTGTAACCCACGTAACTCACGTGCTCCTCTCCGCCTCTCTGTGCCCTAGGATGAAGAGGGGGTGGGCCTGGGCCTTTGAAGGCCCAGCCAGACTGTGCCCTTCCCCAGTTTCTTCCACAGCCATCAGAGCCACATTCCCACTCCCTGTCAGCTGTTCGACCTCCCCTCCGAATCAGATGCCAACAGGGGCATGACACACTGGCTGGGGAATTCTGGGAATTGAAGTCCAAACATCTTCAAGTTGCCAACACTGCTCTGGCCCATCTACTCCATCTCCCTTCTCATTAGTCACCATTTTCTCCCCTGCCCTCATTTTTTCCTCAGTGAACACACTTTTAGTGCAATATCAGCACACCCTTAAGTTTTGGTTGTCGTCTTCTGCTTAAAGTTGAGTTGGGGTGTGATTTTTTTCCAGATTTTGTTCTATTGACTTTTTATTTTTTTGTTAGTTTTTTACTGTTTTTTTTGTTTTAAATATGGTTTTACATTGTGTAAGTCGGCTTGAGTCGACATGGGTGAATAGGCAGCAATATAAATTAAATAAATAAATAAATAAATAAATAATAAAGCAAGGGTGTCAAACTTATGGCCCACATGCACTGGCCACCCTTAGCTCCATTTTAGCAAAGGGGAAAAAGTTGCTATACATCGCATGATGACAACATGTCATTGCAGGTTTGACACCCCTGGCCTAAAGTGACTTACTGTTTTAAACTGCACCATTTCCGTAAGTGCCAAAAGATTGCATCCTACTACCCTGTTTCCCCAAAAATACAACCTACCCTGAAAGTAAGTCCTAGCTTGATTTTTACATGTGTGCTCAATATAAGCCCTACTACCCAAAATAAGCCCTAATTAAGATCCCGCCCACTCCAGAGTGCATGGGTAAAAATTAAGCTAGGGTGGGGGTGGGGAGGTGGAGCTTCCCTACTACTGACCCTTGGACAGTTGTAGCCAGGCCTCACACACCCCAACACCTGCCTTGTCAACCCATTTCTTCTGCAGATGGCAAGTCTGGCAAGGCTTTCCTGAAGGCCTCTGTAGTTGATAACAAAGCTTCGTTATTGACTGCAGAGGCCTTCAGGAAAGCCTTGCCAGCCACAGAAGAAGTTCCTGAAGGTCTCTGACAGCGAAAAGGAGGCCAGGGCGATGAACACAAGTGAGGTTAGTCAGTGGATGACATCCCCCAAAAGTAAGACCTGGTGCCTTTTTTGGCAGAAAAGATATAAGACGGGGTCTTATTTTGGGGGAAACACAGTAACTGCAAAAACATAGCCCTCAAAAGTGTTGACCAGAACTAGACTCTGCCAGTTGCTACAAATGCCAAATAAATGGATTTAAATTTAGGATAGATATCTAGCTAATGCGTTGCATGAATTAGTTTTTAAGGACACTTGCTGTTATTTTTCTCCTTTTCTTTTCCTTTTTTGTTTGTTTGTTTCCCTAAGCATCTTTCTGTGGTTAATGTACTGTGTTGTTTTGGTTTTTCTAGGGCAAAAACACTCTCTCCTTAAGTGTGATATATTTATTTTGTGGACTTATTTTCTTCCACCATCAGCGTTCTCTATTCATAGCCGTACCTGTACAAAGGAAGAAAAATGGAATGCACTACACAAAAGCAGATGCTGTGAAGTATCTGTAGAAAAATACCTGCAGTATTGCATCAATGTCTGAACTCGACACCATTTTACCTGGATTTTTCCAAGAAAATTGTATCGCTGTCACAATGCAGAAGTACTTCATTTTCTTTAAAAAAAAATCTCCAGCTGTCTCCCATAATACATTTATGGATTGGTTTTTGACAAAGGCAATACAGACTTGGGGCAGAAAAAGTCCCCAGGTCATTTTTTAGATTTCCCCAGTCTCGTTTTTGGGCTCCCCCATTCCCCCACAGGGCCTTCCCTTTCAGCAGAGTGGGGCAAATTGATTGCAACAAAGGGCTGGCCACAAGGATCTCAGAGAAGACACAATCACAAGTGTAGACAACTCTTTGTGGGATGTATTCATCAATACTGATAATTACACTTCAGGGATTGCACCTCGGAGACAGATGGAAAGAAGATGCAGGAGGCTTTGTACAGCTTTCCACATTCTTCAATAAAATGTTCAAAAGAAGTTAGGTGTGTGTGCGTGTGTGTGTGTGTGTTTAAAAAATCAGAATAATGCACAAAAGAAAAGGGCTGCTGAGGTACAATCTTGTAGCTGCAATGCGGAAGGAGGTCCCTTCCTAAATGATAGCTTTGTGGCAGTACTCTTCATTTACAAAGTCTAGTTGGAATGCAAAGTGTCGAGCTGCTTCTTATTCTGTATAATTACTTGTTTATGGTAAATCTTATTTCCTGTAACATTCATTAGCATGAGTCAGGTATGGTATAGTAGTTAAATTGTTGAAGCAGAGATGGAGAAATTCAAGTTCAGGTTCTCTCAACCCAGTCTACCGCACAGAGTAGATTTATGCAGATTTTATGTAGATTTAGCTAGATTTTCTACCCATCCATCTAAGGAGTTGGAAGGGATCTTGGAGGTCTTCTAGTCCAACCCCCTTCTCAAGCAGGGGACCCTATACCTTTCCAGACAAATGGCTGTCCAAGCTCTTCTTAAAAGTGTTCCAATGATGGAGCACCCACAACTTCTGAAGGCAAGTTGTTCCACTGGTTAATTGTTCTCACTGTCAGGAAACGTGACCTTAGTTCTAGGTTGTTCCTTTCCTTGATTTGTTTCCATCCATTGCTTCTTATCTTACCTCCTGGTGCTTTGGAGACTACATTGACCTCTTCTTTGTGATACCCCCTTGGATATTAGAAGACTGCTATCATGCCACCCTTAGTCCTTATTTTTATTAGACTAAAGACATATCCAATTCCTGCAACCTTTCTTCATATGCTGTCAATGTGGCCTGATACTGGGCAAATGTCATTTAGTTTTAGTCCTATTTATTTTCACATACTTTTTACATACACTATATTTCTATGACCTATTTTATATCTATTTTTACTTGCTCAGTGTTGAAAGTCCTATGCCTATAACTTGAAGGCACTTTTGACACAAATAAAGAAAGGAACCCCACAGAGTTTTTATTGTGTGAAAAATGTGGGCAGAAGAAGCATTTTGTAGGCTATACTGAATTTTTGAATGAGAGGCAGTATACAAAACTAACAAATATTTACAATTATAGATTCCTAACTCCAACATGCTCTCAGCCTTAGAATAAAGTTAATATTTAACCAGGAACTTCCTGGATTTTTTTTTGCTATCATTCTGCATTCATCCCAACTTTCCTTCCAACTGGTTTTGGCCATGCAAAAGCCTTCTCCATTTTATCTTCATAGCAACCCATTCAAAGTGACAATAAAGTTATTATTCTATTGTACTCTATTGTGCTCTGTTGTAATCCATTGTAATCCATTGTACTCTGTTCTACTCTACTCTATTCTATTCTACTCTACTCTATTCTACTCTATTCTACTCTACTCTATTCTACTCTATTCTACTCTGCTCTGCTCTGCTCTGCACTACTCTACTCTGCTTTGCTCTTACTCATTCTACTCTACTCTGCTGAGCTCTACTCTCTACTCTACTCTACTCTGCTTTGCTCTGCTCTACTCTATTCTACTCTACTCTGCTTTGCTCTGCTCTGCTCTGCTCTACTCTATTCTACTCTACTCTGCTCTGCTCTGCTCTGCTCTGCTCTGCTCTGCTCTACTCTATTCTACTCTACTCTACTCTGTTTTGCTCTGCTGTACTCTACTCTACTCTAACCCAGTATGGCCATAAGAAGAAATTGAGTCATCATGACTGAAGACAGACTTGAACAATGATGTTTCCCTCAAGCATGCTAAAAACATTTATTTGAAATGGGTTTCCTATCTTTCCATTTGTTACTTTTTAGTTTTCCAATGAAACCCTTGGTCCACAAACAGTGCTAACATTGCTAAACTTCCCTAGCAAGTCATTGGTAACAGACAGTACACTTTGCCGACCCTATTCAGCTTTAAATATTACTTGTAGCATAATTTACAAATACATATAATTATGGTTTTCTCTCCCTGATTTTCAGTCCAGACTTCTAGATGATCAGACGGGTCACTCTCAGTATTACAATCTTTCCTGTTGTGTGTTTAGTGCCTTCTGAAGACCAATGGTTTTATTCCTTCATTGGCTAATGCTCTTTTCTTCTGCAGTTGCCAATTAGGATAAAAACAGCAGGCGCCTTAATAAGAGCCCTAAGTTAAGGGGGAAGGGGGGAAATTCAGCCCGGCAAATATCTTGTTGATCCTGACATAAACCTTATGATCAATAGCTGTAAATTAGCAACTAAATTGCTCTACCATTCCAATTATGGCAATGCCCTTTCTCTCCTTTGACTTTCACTAACTTAGTTCTCACTGAAGAATGTCTCCGTGATGAACTATTGTACATTACTAAGGAATTATAAATCCTTATGGCCATGCATCCAGCTGAAAGCTACCCTTGTAATTCTGATAGCAGGGTTTTTTTTAATACAGAGTAAAAACTGATTAAAGTTATTTTTCCTTCAGAAAATAATAGCTTCTACTAGGAAGTTGGTGCAGCCCTGAAGATGACATTTTAATGGGAATCATACTGTCCTATGCTGATGGTCACAGTTTGTCACTCAAAACTTGGTGTTAAGTATTGCCTTATATGGCCAGATGAGTGGAGTCTGAGGCCAAGCTCCACCAATTGGCCAAGCCACTGGCGGGAGAAATAAAGTTCCATCAGTGGCTGAAGTTTTGGACAGCAAGTTCACGGCTTGTGTTATTTGCTTCAATAAAGTTACCTGTTCTCCTGTGTCCACCTCTTCACTTGCACCCATCTAACACTGGTGATGAAGGTGGGATGCTAGGAGAAGAGGACAAGGACACTGCATGAGCATTGACCACCATCTTGAGCCACGACCCAATCAAGGAGAAGTGGTCATCATACATGAGCCGATTCAAACTGCATCTGGAGGTAAACGGACTACAAGCAGCCCCAGACACATCTAACACTTAACATAAAAGGAGTAAATTTAGGTGATGTATACTAAAAACGTAGATCGCAAATGGCAGTACATTGGGTGGAAAATGTTTAATTCCTTTGTTAAACATTTCGTGTTGCTTGCCAGAGATATCTGTAGCACATGTCAAGGTGAGCATGTGTCCAATATTTGAACATGCATGCCAGTCAAGTATCTAAAAGGAATTAATATATCAAAAAACATTTGGGGCTGCAGATCCCATCAAAAATTTCCCCCTCAAGTTCTCCCTTTTTCTGCTTCTGCAGTATCTCATGCTCTTTCATCTCTGTCCTTCATCTCTGTCTGTGCTAAGCTTCTGAACATTTTGTTGTTTTGGCTAAAAGCATATAGAGATTCTCAGTCCTCCACTTCATGGTTGTCCCAAAGGTGCTTTTTCAGGAGGCACCTGGACTTTCTTGTTTTTTCTTTGAAGACATTTCACTTCTCATCCAAGAAGATTCTTCAGCTCTGACAGGATAAGTGAGGAATGGAAGGATTTATACTCCTTGCAGACAGCCGGTCATTTGCCTCCTTTTAGAGGGTCGTTGAGGCCACTTGGAGGTTTATCTGTGTCCTCAGGGTCACCTGAGTGGTGCTCCTGGTTCCTGTAGCCTGCAATTTTTCCTCTGGAAATCCCTTCCTACTCCCACACTATTCGAAGGGTGTTCATCCCAAATTGTATAGCTAAAAATCTGTAGAGATTCTCAGTCATCCAGGTCATGGTTGTCCCAAAGGTGCTTTTTCTGAGGCAACTCAGAGCTGAAGAAGCTTCTTGGATGAGAAGGAAACACCTCAAAAAAAAGAAAGAAAAAAGAAAAAACAAGAAAGTCCAGTTGCCTCCTGAAAAAGCACCTTCTTCGGGATGTTGTTGTTTTATTTCATTTTACTTTATTTATTTATATACTGCCCATCTCACTATACAGCAACTCTAGTGGCTTACAGCATCATAAAAAATGGAGATATAAACATCAAAACATTTATATTAAAATTCACAGAAATTAAATAAGTACGAACCAGAATACAATTGGGTGTGGTGGGATCTTCCTAGTCCATCAACCATTTCCAGAATGGGATGTCACCATTGGGGTCCCAGGTCAATCAGCAGAGCTAAATTTTGAGGTTCTTTTGGAAGACCAAAAGGGTGGGGTCAGATCTCACCTTTAGGGGGTTGATGTTCCAGAGGGGAGGAGACATAGCAGAAAAGTCCTAACTTTTTCTTACTCTTTCTTTTGGGAGCTCACTAAACCTTTTCTACCACCCACTGGCAACCGTCATATATACCTAGAATTCAATGTCCCTTGCTCTCCTTTCCTGATCCACCCAATCTTCTTTGTTCTGCAGCCATTTCCCTCTGATTGCTATTATTACTGCCACTACTACTGTTACTATATAGAGAAGATGAGAAAGCATAGGAAATGTAGGAGATGACCAGGCTGAGCCCAAGGGAGGGATCAAATGTCATCAGTCTCGAATCCCTTCGCACCCATAAGAGATCCAGCCCACCTTGAATTGAGTTGACTCCAACTCGCTTTGACTGTTAGTAGCTCAGATTCTTGTAGAGAGCTTTAGCACACGAGAGACAGACAGACAGACAAACAGACAGACAGACAGACAGACAGACAGAGAGAGGGACGGTGGGAGGGAGAGGGAGAAAGTGAGGGAGAGAGAGATATATATTCATCTCAACTGCCTGAACTCTGATTTCCTACACTTGACAGGAATCAAGAATACAGAGGGGAGTCTAAGATGTGTGTGTGTGTGTGTGTGTGTGTCTGTGTCTGTGTGTGTTTGAGCCTTGTGTTTGTATGTTAGTGTATAAATGAGTTAAACCTTGATCAGGGAGACCACGGAACTCCTGAGTAATTAAGATTCGTTAATTCTCTCTTGGCCTGCCCTTTTCCAAAGAGTTGAGGTGGAGAGAAGAGATAAATGCAGGAGGGAACCCCACAGGTAAACTCTCAGAGAACAGGCACATTACAAATAAATGTAACTGAATTAATTAATTATTACCTGTATGTAATTTAAATGGCTACTACTGTATCTAGGCTCTATTGAAAGAAAAAGAAGTCTGATAGTTCAAAGAAAAGAAAGAATGGAAGTTAGTATTGATTTAAAAAAAACCACCCTCAGGTTCGAACTTGACTTCTAGTGGCTACATGGAACATGATGGAGATGTTTTGACACTGATTTCTTTAAGGATGTTTCATTGATCTAGTCTTGCCAATAGCCCTAGAATTTGAAGGTATCCATTTCAGCCTTGCAGAACTCTTTCAAGATCATCCAAGGTCAACTAAATATTCCCTCCGGTATCAATGATTCATTTAGTTATAGTCCAAAATAATGGGGAAATCTAGAAAAATGGGCAAATTAAGCAGGTTTTGAGGGACAATCCTGAGGAACAGTTGAAAGCCACACGAAACCAGCTCTTTTGATGATAAATGCAAACATAAAACCATCCACTTAATACAGAAGCAAAAACTGGAAAGGAAAAGATCCTTAGTGAATTTGACTGCAAGAGTAAACCCTTCAGGTTGATGAATTTTTAATACAGCAATGTTGACAGCTGCAGAAGTCAAAGGAGACTGTTGATAAATTAAAGATAGTCACCAAATCTTTCTTTAAGAATATCTAAGCCTTTCACTAATCTCTCACAAGATACCATCCAGAGGGCAGTCGTTCAACTATCTGTCATGGTTCATCTCTCAATAAAATGGAGAAATGGAGAGGGCCAGGAGAAGATTGAAGAAGACAATATCTGTTCAGCGGGAACTGAAGGAATTATTTGTTCCACGTGTGTGGTACAGTTATGACTCTTTCAAAGGTTAGAAAGTGACCTTTGCGAAGATATTTTTTCAGGGAAACTGTACCAAAGGCATATAGAAACAAGCAGGGATGGGACTGTGCTGGTTCAGATCGGTTCGGGAGAACTGGTAGTTCCAGTGATCAGTTGGCTGCCCTAGTCTGTCCTATATTTCTATATTTCTAGTCCCGTGATGGCGAACCTATGGCATGCAGGTAGCACACAGAGCCATTTGTGCTGGCTTGCGAGCTGCAGGCAAATTTACCTCACTGCACATGCGCGTGTTTCACAGCTGATTTTTGGCTGGTTTGAGGCCTTTTTCAACCTCCCAGAGGCTTGAGGAAGGCTTCTGCAGGATTTGCAAGCCATAAAGTAGGCTTGTTTCATCACTTCCTGTTTTTCCAGAAATACCAGAAGTGGCAAAACGGGCCTAGTTTTTGGCCTGCAAAGCCTGCAGAAGCCTTCCTCAAGCCTCTGGGAGGCCAAAAAAGGCCTCAAACTGGCCAAATATTAGCTGTGAGGTGCCGTGCAGGTAAGGGGGTGGCGGATGGATGGGTGGGGATTGCACGTGCATACATAGGGGGCATGGAGGGGGCACGCATTGCCTTCTGGAAGCTGGCATGCGAGCGCAAGCGTGCAAGCGCATGCACAATTTTTGGTACAAGAGCCCAAAAAGGTTAGCCACCACTGTTCTAGTCTGTCTTATATTTATGTTTGCAGCTCAGCTGATTCGTGCAGCACAGCAGATTGCCGTGCCTCAGCTGTTTTACTCACTAGGGCTGCAATAGAAGGTAAGTTTTAGAGCTGAAAATTGGCAGTTTTCAAATGCTGCATGAAGTGTGCACTCACTGAACACCAGTTAGACTGGTTGAATCCAACCACTGGAAACAAGATCCTACAATCAGGGTTCAGTGCAGTGATAGTATTCTATCGGTTCAGCCTGGTTCTGCAAAGCCAGTAGCGGCAATGAGCAGTGGAAACCGAACCAGTTCTCTCTGCCACTCTGCTGTTGGGCCCACCACCCACCTGGGCTCTCATACTCACCTTTATCCTCTGCTTTTGAAGTGCAGAGTGCCATGTGGCAGCTGCTGAAGTGACTGGGAGAGTGCAGGCTTGCAGAAGGTGAGTTGAAATGCCTCTGCGCCTGCCCAAATGCCTCTGCGCCTGCACAAAGTGCGCTGTGATGACCCAGGGTGGGATACAAAATAAACACAGTCACAAAAACAGGTGAAGCCCCTTTTATTCCTTCACTTTGCTTCAAAGCTCCAAATATCATTGACTGGAGACAAAAAACTCCCCCAAAAGCAGTTACGAAAAGGAGGAAATGCCATTTAAACTACAAATGCCTATAAATTATAAAGAGTAAAAACAACACAAACCACACTGAAGCAATTAAAGGAACCAAGCAAGATAAGGGCTTGAAGACATCCACAGATATCGGAACATACACTGGGAAGGACGCCAAACTCAGAGAGGAACGACAGACTAGAGATATTTCCACGCTTTGTTTCCAGCACTGGCCCATACGCATGTCCGCCTTTTTAATCAGTTCTCATAGCCACAGTCCATGAAGAGGATCAAGGCCTTTTCCTCCCCCATAGACGATGCCATTCACATCTCTCCCATATCCTCTCCTCCCTGCATGCCCTAGGATGGAGAGGGGATTGGACTGGGTCTTCCTCTGACTGCCCAGCTGGCCTCTGCCCTTCCCTAGCCTCCTCCACAACCTCCGGAGCCACACTCCACTCCCTGTCAGCTGTTTCTCCTCTCCCTCAGAGTCAGTCTCCAACAGGGGCGTGACAGTGCACATTTGGCATGCACGCACATGCAAAGTGTGTGTACGTGCACAAAGCATGCTCACCAAGCCACGCCCACCGAACCGATGGTAAAACTTTTTGAACCCCACCACTGGTTCAGTGGAAGGGTGTTTAAAAAAATAATCAAGGTGGCACATATGACACATATGGTTCCTTGGATATGGCAATCAAGTTCAGATGTTTGAGTAATATAATCCTAATGAGATTTTTTAAAGGAAAAATTAAGAGGGCTATATACGTTAATCCTAGGACTGCCATTCCCAAACATTAGGATTCAACCACCTCATCATTTGAACCTTCATCTGAGCATTGTACTAACATTGTTGTTTTAATTCTAAATGCTCTGAAGCTCAGTCCTGCCATGCTACCAACAAGAAAATAATAGTGGTGCTTTTCTTTCAAAAACTCATCTGAAGAAGCCCTGATAGTTGGAACTATAGGTTATTTCTGCCTATGTGAACTGGTTATTTCAGTGAAGGTGGATGTAAGAAATTATCTAATTGTATGCAGAATGGGGGAGGGGGGATATAAAATAAAGAAGAAATCCTTCCCTCCTTCTCCCTCCCTCCCTCCTTCCTTCCTTCCTTCCTTCCTTCCTTCCTGCCTGCCTGCCTGCCTGCCTGCCTGCCTGCCTGCCTGCAAAGTGCACGCTCACGGAACCGGTTGTTATGCTGGTAGGATCCCACTGGTTCTGCCTGCCTTTCCTTTCTTTTTTCTTCCTTTCTTCCTTCTCTCCCTCCTCCCTATCTCCCGTCCTTCCATCCTCCTTTCCTTCTTTCCTCTCCTTCCTTCCCTCCTTCCTTCTCTCTCTCCTGCCTACCTGCCTTTTCTCCAACAGGAACATTTGCAATCTGAAAATATTACTGGGGAGAAGACATGTATTTTCAGTTGTTTACATCCTCCAAAATGCATCATAGGCAAAAATTTTATGGCAGGTGATCCACTAAATTAAAGGATGAGAATTTTTCTTGACACTCAGTTCAAAATAAATATGCATAGGCTTGCTTTATAAATTTCACGAATATGTCAAATAGTAAGATTATATACTACAAATTAACCAAGATTTGTTTCATGTTAAGCAGTACCATTGGTTTTTATTAGAAATTTAACCCAAATCTTTCTTGTATGCGTTCTGAGAGGGAGAGAGGAATTTTTTAAAAAAAAGATTTCCCAATCAGGGAAGCTTCGTAGCTTTGAGAAGATTGTATCTGATAGTGGAATTCCTCTTTCTGTGCAGAAACTGCCTTGACTAAATATTGTGTATTATATAAGACTGTGTACTGCTCTGCTCCCATACACACACAGGTGTATATTCAACACACACCCTCCCACAAACAGGTCCTTGAAAAGCACCCCCATTGCTCAATACAGGAAGATTCACTGAGTAACCAAGTCCAATGGGCACGCAAAAAGTCCAGGAAAGCAGGCCAAGAGTCAAACAGGCCAGGATATATAACACAAGGCATAGAACTGCACACATTGCTCCAGCAACACTCAAGACCACAGTAGGCAATGCCAATGCAGCCATTCATGAGAGGTGAGGTTGCCTCCTCATGAGCAAACTAGCTGACTAGTGTTGTACCCACCATTCTCTGCTCTATGTGTCCTTGTATCAGGAGGAAGTATGGATTCCACCCTCCTCATTGCTAATGGGAGGCAGCTGCTCCCTGGCCTGGCCTGGAGCCTCCTGGCCAACTTGCTGCAGCTGGCCTCACTCTGCCTCAGCCTATCACTCCTCCAATGGACCCAGCTGAGGTTGCTCCATCAAGCTAGCAATCTCTGAAGCCTGATCTGGACCAATACGCCTTCCTCTGCAGACTTGGCTTCCTCCTCCGAAGTCACATCTGGAGAGGGGTCGATCCATGACAGACTGCAAACAACTTGACCTGAAGACTGCTGACAGTGTGGTGTGAGATGGGACTATGGCTGCTAGATGTGGTCTGTAAAGCCCCCTCCCCCATGGGTTGCAAATAGATGCACAAAATTCTAGCTTTATTGTCCTCAAATGAAAGCATCCAGGGCTAGCAACTACAGTCTAAAGCAGAGCTGTCAAACTCCCAGCCCATTGGCCAGATGCATTACGGCCACCATGCCTGGTTTAACGATTTTGGGGGGAAATCCCAATATGTCACATGACGCTGCTGTGATAGAATAGAATAGAATTCTTTATTGGCCATGTGATTGGACACAAGGAATTTGTTGGTGCAAATGCTCTGTGTACATAAAAGAAAAGATGCATTCATCAAGAATCATCAGGTACAACGCTTAATAATAGTCATAGGGTACAATAAGCAATCAAATCATACTAGGAAACAATCAATATAAATCGTAAGGATACAAGCGACAAAGTTACAGTCATACAGTCATAAGTGGGAGTGGATGGGTGATAAGGACTGATGAGAAGATTAATAGTAATAGTAGTGCAGACTTTGTAAATAATTGGACAGTGTTGAGGGAATTGACACCCTTGGTCTAAAGAAATAAGAAATTTCTTTAGATTTTCACAAAACATGGCTATTGCTATCTGGACCTGCCTATACAGGTCAAGTTAGTATGATACACTAACCATAATGAAGCTACCTGTCCACCAAACTAGGATCACCTCTTTCATCATTGGTATTTGAGTAGTCTTTGTGCTGATTACCACTTTGTAGTTATGGTATTTAGGTTTCTTTGGGTATTTTCCCACGTGTTAATAGTTGTGCTTTTATAGCGATATTTCGGCAGAATCCCATCTGCCATCTTCAGGCTTGTGTACTGGGTTCTTTTTTTAATCATGTGTCTCAGGCTTGGCAGCCTTTGTCTGTCTGAATTTGGTCTGGACCTGTGTTTTATTTGAATGGTCCCTTTTCATCCCTATTGGCTGGGACTCTAGGTCTGTGTTCATTGGTCCTCGAGTTGCTGTGTTCTTGATTGGCTGGCAACATTGTGTTTTGTGTATTGGGGGTGTGTTTGGGTTGGAGGTATTGGGGGGGGCTGTTTGTGTCCAGGTGTTTGTTTGTATTGTGGTATAGAGATCCTTTTGTTTGTGAGTGCAGGCTTCCAGATGATTGATAGTCTGCTACAGTCATCTCTTTTATTCATACTACTAGGTCTTTTATCAATTGCTATGGCTTCTCTGGTGATTCTGTGGCTGGGGTTTTCTATAGGAGCTATGGTTTTGCTGCCATTGAAGTCGATGCTATGGCCTGTGGCTTTCATATGTTGGACTAGTGAGGAAGTGTGTTCAAATAAAACATAGGGCCAGAACCAAATTCAAACAGACAAAGGCTGCCAGGCCTTGAACACACGAAAAAAAGAACCCAGTACACACGGATAAGACCCAAATACATCAAGACCTGCACACACACACACACACACACACACACACAAAATTTAAAAGAAATGCACTAATTCAATAAGACCTTGAGATCTACCAGGTACAGGATACAAAGGAAAGGAAAGCAAAAGTAGCAGAAACATCCATTTCAGCTGTGACCACTCTTGCATTCTTTGTTATTTTCCTGGAGAACTAATGCTTGCCAAACCACAATTTAGTTATGTTTTTTTTCTCACAGGCAATCTCCGGCTATGCTGAACTAGCTAAAGGCTGAGGTAGGCATTTATCCAGATGGGGTGCAGAAATTAAGCTCAGCACAACCCATAATGATTAAAGTCAGAAGCTTCCACTGCATCCAAGGATGACTAAATTGTCATCAACAGGCAAATTCCCTCCTTAACTTGGGTCACATCATGGCTCATTTTCAAAAGAAACATAGCTTCCTTGTGGCTTAGTGACACATACTTCATCTTGTGCCCACTGATGACTTCTGTGACCATGATTAAGGCACTTGTCATTAACCTGCACTGTATGAATACAATCAACAGTACTCACATTTCCCCTATATAAAACACAAAATCACCATTTAGGTAACTGTGGATAATC